>VDFB02193867.1:360538216-360562452 GCA_007258455.2 Sequoia sempervirens
TGATTTGTGAAGGTTAATCCTTACCTTTCTCATTCGACTTGGGGTCCTTATTATGCTTCTTACCTTTTCCTCCAAAATCCTTTCGATCTTTTGTAAGAAGAGCCTAAGATTTGGAAGACTTCAATGTGCCCTTGTGTGCCAACTTGGATTGTTCCCTTGTGAGTTGAGTTGCAATGACATTAAGATGACTTTTATATGCATTTCCTAGGGCATCCATTGTAGTATAAAATGTAGAAACAAACATTGAATAATCAAGACCGAGCTTAGTAAGAATAGAAAGAATCAACTATTCATCCTCTTTGGTGACACCACAATCAAATAATTGCAGTCTAAGAGAATCAAACTTATATAATAATTCTTAGATAATATGAAAATTTGAAGCATTAAGACTCATAAGTTCATTCTCCAACTTAAATTTCCTCATTTTATTTGTCTTACCAAAGAGACTCTCTAAGCTAGTCTAAACATCATTATGATGATTACAAGATGCAACATAATATCTAAGATCTAGAGAAATGAACAAGATTAGAGTACCAAGGGCTTCATCCCTTCTATCAAACCATTTTCTTCTTTCTCTAGCTCTTGTGGGTTTTAGATATATATCAAATGTGATTCTTTGCATCTTCATTTTTAACGTTTGAAACAAAGAAAAATGTGGGTGGGGTTTGTTGGAAGTCTGTGAATGTAGGGGGTTGTATATGTGATGGAATGATCTAACACACCTATACTTTACCTAAGCTCATTAGAAAATATATCTCCCAAGGATAGGATTGACTTCAACCTTGAGATGAGTCAACCCTATTAGGACTTGGTTTGTTGTTTTCTTATGATAGAAATGATTGATTTGCTATTTTGGGAGATAAATTTAAATGCATTAACAAACTCAATTGTATGACCTAAGACTTGAAATGAAAAATATTATCATAGTACAAATGGAAACAATAATTTGCAAGCAGATCTAAGAAGAGCAGAGCGATGTGCACCTAGCCTAAAAACTAGTTTTGAGCTCTAGAGCAGGACTAGTTTTCCCTAGGGAAAATGGGTCCTAGTGTAGGGGTCCAAAATCTGATTTTGTAGTCCTTAAATATCGGATCCAAGCTTGAAAAAAATAATGAAGACTTTGACAACCTTGTGAAATTTCTCTTTTGATCAATCTTTAGTCCTTCTTCACATATAATTATGCACATACAAAGAGAGAAGAAAAAGTGTTTTTTTTTTTGGTGAATAGGGTTTTGCCTTAGTCAAACCCCAGTTCGGTAATGAAACCTTAATGATAAAAATTTGATAAATGGAAGGAATTGATGAATGAAAAATGCTATGTAACAAATCACCAAACCCTTAATGGCTACCCTTAAAGGATACATCTCTCTAAGGATTGGATCTTGCTTCAATTTCCTTGAATGATTGCTTGATTTGATGCTTGAATGCTTGAAACCTATATCACAATGTTAGCTCCAAAATATGATATGAACACACATGAACTTTGACATAATGATATGATATTGATTACTACTATAGATGACTAATAAATTTTCTCTTCAATACTCCTGATAATAATATTTTCTCTTGATAGTGTGTCTTAATAATGATTATATTTGAATTGATAAAAGAACAATGTATTTATAGGTGTTTATCTAATTTCCCGAAAATTAAATTCCATAAACTGACATTTGAAACTTGAATTTGAATCATTAAAATGCCACCAAAAACATATTAAAACTTGGTCTTGGCACTTAAATGGGACCCCTTCTCCCTTGGGTGAATGGGTCCTAGGACCTAAGTTTGGGACACACAATTTCTAAGGTGTTTTAATCAATGTTAGCATTTGTTTAATATACATTTCACTTTGAGATAACATGAATAATAAGTTGTTGGAATGCATAATTTAGGTAATTAGAAGCTCAATTAAGTACAATTAATTAAGGGTATTCAAACATAGTGTGAAATTGTAAAGGTATACAATTTTCTACACTACATTTAGCCCCCGCTTTAGTGGAAGTATGGGACCATGCTCAAACTCAGACTAAAGTAGAAAAATAAGTCAAAAGAGGGCTATTTGTACAATTGTTGGAAAGATAATATGACAAGGATCAAGGAGGATGATTAAGCCCTTAGGATCTAATATCCCATTGTAAAGCAACAAAGGCACAAAGAGACACATACGTGCAACAACGACACAAGATACAACATCATACAATGTCAAAATTAATGCAAAGAGGGAAAAGGGGGTAGATGAAGCTTCGACTATTTTTCTAAAAGGTATGGATCAAGCCTAGGTTGTTTGTCAAAAAATACACTCATAAAGGCTAGTACAGTTTGATATACACTAGGTGAGCCTCAAGAAGATATGAAAAACATATAATTATCTAGTGCAGTCCGATATATACTACATGCACATACCCATAAAGAGGTGGCAAGTGCGAAAGTAATGTTAGGTCTATAGGGTTCCATATGTCAATCATACAAAAATTTATACTCCATGATATCTTTGATAAAGTTCCACACTTAATGGTCAGAAGTTTTCACAAGGCACCACCAGCAAGCAAGTTGTATTATGCTTGGTGGCAAAAAATTAGTTTAGGATAGTTAAAGGGTGTTTTCTAAGTTCATGAAAGGTCTCACTTTAGGGAACATCAAACTTGACATCACCATCATGAGAGATCTAGTCGAGGGACAAAAGGTTCGCACCTTAGGGAATGTAAGCAATATCATTATCACTAAGAGGAATGTCATATCCCAAGAAAGGTCATACTCTTGAAGGAAATAAAACCTAATGTCACAAACAAGAAGACACATCACGTGAAATAGGAAGACCACACCTTAAACAAGGCCATGTCATGAAGCAATCAACAACTGAGAGGCATAATGCCCCACTTTAAAGAAATTGGGAAACACCATGCAATGAGAAATTACTTTAAAATAGAAGATGATAAATGCCAAAAAAATGAGAGCTTACTTGGAAAGCCCTATGCCAAACATATTTTTTTGAATAAAGATACATCATGGAAAGGAAATTTTCCCCCATATGCAATCCAAATATAACACATAAGGGATCCAGGGGCTTTGGCTAGTGTATGGGTGCTAGCAAGAAGTTGAGTGCACTTTTTGGCCAAAAAGTGGAAGTGTTTTCCTTGATTTTCAGCATTTCACACATTTGACTTTAAAATTTGAAGCACTTAGAAATGGAATCTTCAAAAAAGTCACTAACCATAAAATGTAGTACTTGGAGTCTAGTTTCCAAATATGTAATTTATTTCAATACCCATAATGTACAAATTGAGTTTCAATAGGCGTTTCTAAAAACCACTTTTTAAAAGTCAAATTTTTAATACCATACCATGGACGTGTACAACATCCATATTTTGACCTAAATTATCGTATTTTCTAAATCCTTTTGGGAAAATATTTGTGACTCATTGAAGCTTGTTCTCGATATTTTTTTGTAATATTTTATTCAATTTTTTTTTGTTAATTTTTTATTAAGCATATTTCTCATTCTAAAAAATCATCGTTTACGACATGCATAAGATGACCTTAACTTATCATTTTTTTTATTTTTGTTCTTTAAGTTGAAAATAATTGTTTGAATTTTGTTCTTGTGCAATACGTTTGTCAAAATGTTATGGTGATCAAAAGTTATTAAAATATTAGAAAACCCTAATATTTAAAGTTTGTGGACCTATTTCATTAGAAATTAATTGAAAAATAGAAAAAATAATCTAATTCTAAAAAAAATTACATATTTGGAATCTACATTATCTCATCTAAAATGGGTTTTAATTTCGTGAAAAAATTATGCAAAAGAAGTCGTTAGCCATATGTACAAACTCAGTATTTTTCTCTGACATTGTTAGGACCTTCAACTTGTAGGTCAAACCAGGTTGAAGGCCTAGGTTTGGATTCCCAATTCTTTTCCTGAACCAAAATACAAAGCAAAAAAATTACCATCAAGAAAATTCAAATTCAAATTTTTAGAAATGGGATCCCATTTCCCAATATTAAATAGTGTGACCGTTGATAGGGAAACACAATCCCATCTTATAAACAGGATCCCATTCCTTTGTCAATGGTCCCCATATTAAATATTAGGAATGGGATCTCAATTATAAAACAGGATCCCGTTTATTTTTTAACCGTTTTATTTAAACTTATTGTTAAAAATTACTGTGAAGTCTACAACTTCACATGTATAGTCGAGAGCTGTAAAATTAGGCTATTTTTCATTAACTATTGTTTTTATAGGTGCTGAATTTGGATTTTTGATTAATTTTTTCAAAGGAGGCATCATGTAAGCCATTTTTGAAGTGTAATTTTGTTAGTTTTGTACTTGTTTTGAGAACAAAAGGTGTTCAACTTGCAATATGGATTGATTTTTTCAAAGGAGGCATGAAGAAAACAGTTTTAAAAGTGGAATTGTGCTAGTTTTCTACTTGTTTTGAGGAACACAAGAGGAATAATTTTGTCCTTATAGGTTTTCAACTTCCAATTTTGATTGAATTTTTTGAATAATTTCACTATTGGCATTCATTTATGCTTGAGAATTTTATAATCATGGGAGATAAAACTCGTAATAAGAGGAGGAATACATTGACTCTTGAAGAATTGAAGCAAAAAAAGAGAGACAAAGACAAAGACAAAGAAGAATGAGAATTAAATCAATTAATGATGGGGGAGCATCCAATTCCACAACTATTGAAGATGAAAACATTGACGAGACTATGGTTGTAGATGAAGCTAATTTGCAAGAAGCTAATTTGGAGAAGAATATGATTATACAAGCAAGTCCTACTATATCTTCAAATACCTCATTCAATGCTATGGAGAATGTTTCAATATGCACAAATCTAGGTACGTCTTCAAATCCACATGTTAGTGAAATGGAAAATTTGAATGTAAAAGTTTTACAAGATGTTGGACTTAATGATGTTGACATTGATAATATTTAAAGAGATGAAACTTTTATAGAATTTGTTGAAAATGAAAATGAGAATGATCCTTTTTGTTGAAAATGAAGAAAAAAACCGCTTTGTTGATGTAAATGAAAATGAAAACCGTTTTGTTGGTGAAAATGAAAACTGTTTTGTTGATGAAAATGAAAACCATTTTGTTGATGAAAATGAAGATGAAAATGTAAATCGTTTTGAAGTTGAAAATGAAAATGATAATGACGGTGTCGATGAAAATCTAGAATGTTATGTTGAATTTAATGAAAATACTTTTTTTGAAAATTGAAAGTGGTGTTTTCCATAATCTTCCTAGTCAAATTTCTTGGAGGTAAATAAGATCACATGCAAATAAAATATACAAAAAAATATTTTATCATAAAAAAATTGCAATTCAATGTCAACTAATGATGCAATTGATGAGAATGCCAAAAATGAGGAAAATAATGAAAAGGTTAGGATTTTTTGTTAAACCAAAAAGAAAAGATCAATCATTGAAACATGTTATGTCTACTGTTGCTAGTGCCATTCAATCTATTGGGAAAAATAGTCAATCTAAAGATAAAAATGCACAAGAAGAGCTATAACAACTACTATTGTTAATAAAGAAACTTTGAATAAAAGAATGGTAAGCAATATTATTGAAGTTTTAAAAATACATCCTAAAACATTTCTAAGAGCGGAAAAAAGAAGAGAAAGTATAGAAAATGATCCTATCAACCAATGTTGGAGTTTTAGTGGTCGACTCCCGAGCTTTGATATGAAATTGAATGTTGAAATTAAATCTTTGATCACAAAATATTGGCATGATAATACAAGGGTTTCATCTAATGCTAGAGATGTTTTAAAACTAAGGGTGGGGTCCAAAGTTCATGATCCTCACCCAAAACACCTATTAGATACAACACAAAATGAATTTTATAGAAAATTTTGTAGTGATTCAATGTTACCTGTAATATCAAAATAAGTTAAAGGTCTTTTGAAAAATGTAAACCCTGGTATGTAAAAATCAATAAGCAACAAATATCTTCTTGTTGTAAAGCACATGTTCAATTTCATTATTTTTATGATATTTTTCGATATATATGGTGTACCTTGCATACTAACATGATTATATAGGAGTGTGGTATTGATATGCCACCTGAAAAAATGAGAGACTTTATTTCAGGTTTGTTTTGTGAAATATCTAATGATAAATTATTTTATTTAAGTTCTTGTATTTCTGGACAATGCATTAACTGTGGAAATATTTCATTTTTAAGAATTTGTATACATGAAAACTTGCTGATAATGATTTTGGACAACAATTAGTAGATGTTAAAAGATTTAATAATGTTCACTATTCTTTATTTAAAAGATGGAAAAATAGGAAAGCGTTGTGAATTAGTTAAAAAAAAAGTTAGTGTGCATGCATTCATGAGTGAATTTAAGAATAAAATTGTACCAAAATGTGTCATGCACTTTGAACATGCTCAATGGCTTGATGGCCAATTTTGTGCATGTAGAAACACATTTCCAATTGGTACTATACTTTCAATGGTTGATTTTGCAGAGAATTATACTCTCGCTCTGCAAGAGGAAATTCAATCATAGTATTACAATTCAATGCAAGTAGCTATGTTTGTCTATATTGATTATAAACATGCAAATGATAGCACTGAGGATGATAGAAAAGTTTTGAGGGAGTATGATTTTTATTTGAGTGACAATCAGTTACACTCATCAGAGTTTGTTTAATATTATTTCAGTATATTTTTTAGAAATTTAAGAGAAAGAGGAATCTAAATGAAAGAACACCTCATATGGCCAGATAATTATACGGGGCAGTTCAAGAATGCTCGAATGTTCTATTGGTCAAGTAGGGTTCACAAGGAAGTTAATGTCTAACATATATGGAGTTTTTTTGAAGTTGGGCATGGTAAAGGAGAACATGATGGTGCTAATGTGTGTGTCAAAAGAATTCTTGCTAGAGAACAATTAAAATTTGAGGATTCAATAAAATTTAAAGATGCATGTGGGATTGTGGATTGGTGTAATACAAGATTATCTGCACCTGGTTCAAGTGAGTACTCTACAATTCATCGATTATTTTGGTTGGTTGAAGAAGACAACATTGTACCTAGAGTTGATTGTGAGACAATCAGTGGATCTACTAAATGGCATTCATTTAGGAGTGTGACAACAAGCACATGGACTATTTGGACAAGGGAGCTTGCATGTTTTCGCTAGTTTTGTATCTTTGGAGATTGGGAAGTATGTGAAAATACATAATGGGTTGAATAGTGGGAGCAAAGATTGTTGACACCTGCACAAGCACATGATCAATATGAAAGAACTATTGAAGAAAATGATCAAATGTTTGCATCTGAAGATTATGAATGTGTTTCAGACCTTTTTCAAGAAGGTAATTTTAATTAAATTTATTTCATTTTATTCCAATTTATTAAGTTATTTTGTAATACTAAAATATTTATATATGGATATGCACAAGTTATTAAATCAAATTTTGTTTGCAAGACATGTGTCTGTTGTTGTTTCACCTGAGGGGAATGAAGAGCAAATAGAATATTGGTTGGCTCATTGTGTGGAAACTAAACATAAGTTAATAGCACCTTGACAAGATGATGATGGCTTTCATTATGCAACAGGTATGGTGATCCCATTAATAAATCCCCTCAAGAAAATTTTGATAACAAGTTTTTGATCCCCTTAAGCAATTTTATAGAACAAGTCTTTGATACCCTTAAGAAAATTTTGAGAACTTATTTGATGATGGTTTTCATGTTTTCCAATAGGATCGATGGTGGTTGTTGGAACTTGGCTACAAAAATACCTCACAAGGAAGAATGGTCTACCTGCATTCGAAGACTATGAAACACATAAAAAAATTATACATTATTCACATTTGGTGATGGCAAAAAATATAAAACTAGAGTAGTATCGTGAAAGACCTTCAAAAAAAGTGCTATGGTCATTTTCTATGGAAGAGCATGAGGAAATCATAGATGCATTGCAAAAAAGAGAGGATGTAGATGGTACAATGGAGTAAGTAAATACAGGTAAATATAGTTTTAGTTTTAGTTTTTCCTTTTAAATACATTAAATACATGTTTGGATATTGGTCAAATGTGTTATTATTTGAAATTGATTTAAATTTTCCTTTTATAGATCCTTAAGGTGTAATCACAAAAAGGATCTAGTCCATACAGATTCAACCTAGACAACATGGAATACTTGGTAAAAATAGGTAATTATTAGTTAAATTTTATTTAAATACATGTTTTGATTACATATTGATATTGCTTGTACATTAATAGTTAAAAATTATTTATTGTCCTTTTTTGTATCCTTAAGCCATTATTGCATTGATCTCATACTTTGAAACAAAAAGGAGAGGATGCCTAGATTCAACCTACACATATTTGTGGAATACTTTTAAATGTAGGTACTTGAGTTGTGTACATATATATAGTTTTATATAAATTAAAATATGTATGTTTTGATGATTTCATTGATATTGCGTGTACCTTTTTGATATCAGGTGGTGTGAAGACCTAGTGCATTCTAGGCATGAGTTTGAGATGTTCTTCAGATGGCATATCCAAATTTTTCAAACATTGTTTTGAGATAACATATGTGTACATACATACTTACATAATTAAACATTTTGTACAAATTACAAATACATGTACATACACAATTATGTACTCTATGTACTTCTATGTATCAAAATCGATATTCTAGATATTTTGTTTGTTAAATGTGCATGTTTTCCTACTTTGAAACTTTATAATTGATTGTATAATCACTAAATATCATGCATACACTATTGTTAAACACCCTAAACCATAAATCCTAAACCCCTAAAGACATCCCCTTAAGACATTTAATTATAACCCCTTAAGACATCCCCTTAAGACGTCGTGTTAGGACCCCTTAAGACATCCCCTTATGATAGTTTATTAGGACCCTTTAAGACATCCCTTTAAGATGTCATATTAAGAACTCTTAAGACATCCCCTTAAGACAACCTATAATTAGTGTTGGATGCTATTATTTATAGAATTTATTAATGTTTTTGTTCTCTAATCATGTATGGTATTGTTTATTTCTTAAATTTTTATCCTTTGTGGTATAGAAACAAATTGCGTTTATTTGTAAATTATGATTTATTGACTAATTATTTAATTTCATATTAATGTCATATATTAATGTCTTAACTATGAACATCAAATGCATAAATGTACATGTGTCAATTAAAATTTACAAAAAATAATAAAGTCCATAATTTATGTAAATATATTAAGTGCATGAAACCAATATATTAAGTGCATGAAATAAAGTCCATCAGAGTACAACCCAGGAACTAAATTCCAACTAAGTATTTGATGTAGGAGCATCCAGTGGGGTAAGGGCAATCTTGCATCACCCAAAAATAGTTAAATTTCAAGTTTCTCAGCTTTTAGATGTTCTTACATTTTTGGATACCCTTTTCGTCATAATGAAATTCCCAATTTACGGTTTCTATTTTCTACTCATGGGTTGAAAGATAGTGCAGTTTTAGTTTCCCAGATTTGCACCTGAAAATCTTCCAAGTTAGATTTCAGGCACTTAGAGTTCCCGGATCGGCCCCGAAACTTGCCGAAATCAGCGTAGTGGATTCGAGCATGTTCTTGACTTTGAGACCTTTCCAATGGTTCAAACAGTTTGTGAATCGGGGTCCCAGATCAAAAGTTATGGCCCCAGGAAGTTGGTGCACTTTCTAGAAGATACAATTGCAAATGTTCTTTTGAAATTTGAACTTCAAGTTGTAATTTTCGGCGCCAAACTGCCTAAACTCAAATTTGAATGTTGTTTTGGCTCCAAACTAAAGAGGAGCTCTATTTATGGGCGGGTTTCTAATTTTTGGGTAACTATTTGGGGACAAGCTCGCGTATTGCAAAAGGGTGATTTTGTAGCTTCATGTAACTTGCATGTGTTGTAGAAATTGGGGATTTGAGATCCTTTGCATGTAAGAAGCTCCATTTTCTGAATAATAAAATTATTCTATTGTTTGTGGGTTATTTCTGTCTCGGTTGTGCCTCATCAAGGGCTAGGAGGGGCTTTGAGCTGCAGGAAAGATCAACGATCGTGAGGCGCCTACAACAGACTGCGGGTTAGGGCCTTGGTACCGGCGAAGATGCACCGAAGCCTCCAAAGACAGATTGATGTGTTACAAGAGCAGTTGAGAAGGGGGTTAAACCTGAGGGAGAAAAGTGAGGATGAAGGAGAGGAAGAAGGTTCAAATGCAGAAGAGGAAGAAGAAGCAATTGATCAAGACCAAATGCAGCTAATAAGGGCTATTTCAAAGATTGAGAAAAGACCCAGAGCAAAAGTCCCCAGTTATTTTGGAAGTCTGAACCTAGAAGAGTTGATCAATTGGATCAATGAGCTAGAAGAATATTTTGAGTATGAGAAAATAGAGGACCCAGATCAAGCTAAGTTTGCAAAAATGAAGCTAAAAGGCCATGCCGCGATTTGCAGGAAAGAGGTCCAGTTGGAAAGAAATCAAAGATTAAAGGGAAATATCACTAGATGGGATCGCATGGTATAGAATCCGAAGAAGCAGTTCATACCAGTGGACTATGAGTTAGATCTGTTGAAGAAATTGCAAGGGTTGAAGTAAGGAAGTAGATCTGTGAAAGAATATACTGAAGATTTTCACAAGATAATCATCAGAACGGGTCACACAGAGGCCAATAAGGAGAAGGTATCCTGATATCTTAATGGGTTACAACCAAACATTCAGGAGGAGTTAAGGTTTGAAGTAGAATGACCACCATTGAGGATGTATTAGTTTTCTCTCAAGGTGGAAGAGGTTGAACAAAAGATTTGATGGCAAGCAAAAAGGACGGCGAGGCCGTGCAAGGGCAAGTAAAGACCTTCGTGGAAGCCAAAATGATGATGAAAAGAAAAAGTGAAGATGTGTCACCAAGCCAAAGGAATGATTAACTTTCATCAAATTTCATGGACCAAAACCATGGTGATCAAAGAGGTAGAGGATGAGGGAGATATGGACAAGGATCTAGAAGAGATGGTTTCAAAGGAACGTGTTTCCAGTGAGGTGAAGAAGGGCATCGAGCCTATGAATGTCCACAACACCAAGGAAGGGAATACAAAAGGCCAGAAGGTCTTGGAAGGGTTGCACATGTAGATGAGGAGACCCAATCTGAACATTCAGATGATGTTGAAAGGCGAGAAGCCCTAGTGATTAGGAGAGCCCCGGTGACTAAGGAAAAGGAACCAGAATAGAGGAAGAATTTGTTTCACACAAGGTGCAAGTGTGAAGGAAATGCTGTGGGATGTCACATTGACGCATGGAGCACCGAGTAATTGGGTGTCAAGAGATGGTCACAAAGTTGAAGCTAAAGGTGGGTGCTGCACCGTGATCCGTGATCGACAAGTTCAAGGCAAAAGACTACAAAGTTTTACCAATGAGCAAAGGTTTTGCAAATTTCGCTAAGATCGTGAGCCACCATGATGAGGTAATCTGTGATATCATCCCCATGGATGCATGTCACATGTTGTTGGGGAGGCCGTGGCAGTTTGAGAGGTGAGCTATACATGATGGCCATGCAAACATTTATTCTTTGACAAAGGATGGGGTTCATTACAAGTTGAAACCCCTGAAGGAGACCGAAGAAAAGGTATGCAGTAGTGCTATAATTTGTTATGTAGATGGAAGAAAAAATTTAGAAGGCATGAAGCATGAGTGTGTGTGTTATGCATTGATTCCTAGAGTGAGTAAGGAGGATGGTGAGAAGGTTCCAGAAGAAGTTTCTGGGATGTTGGATGAGTTTCAGGATATTGTTTCTGATAATGTACCTAAGGGTTTACCACCAGTAAGGAAGATCAGTCATCAGATTGACTTGATTCCTGGAGCCAGTTTGCCAAATAAGGTAGCTCATAGAATGACTCCAGCAAAAAATGAGGAGTTGAACAGAAAAGTTCAAGAGTTGTTGAGAAAAGGTTTGATATGGGAGATTTTGAGTCCATGTGTAGTACCTGCAGTACTAGCACCAAAGAAGGATGGGGTGTGGAGGATGTGTATAGATTCTTGAGCCATAAACAAGAGTCAATCAAGTACAAATTCTCGCTAAGGATGGATGACCTCGATGGATCAAGCTTTGAGGAGTTCTCGTAAGATTACAAAGATTGATTTGAAGAGTGGATATCACCGTGACTGTGATTCTAGAGGATATGACGAAGATCAGCCTTCAAGACCAAAGTATGGTTTGTAATGAAAGTGGTTAGTCATGGCTTTGGAGCAACTAATTTAATTTGTTAATATCCATGCTGCTCATGAACAAGGTACTAAAAATTCTAGGAAGTTTTGGCGACAGTGTATTTAGATGATATTTTGATTTTCAAGAAGACGCTGGATGAGACCGATGCACATTCGTGAGAGCCTTTGAGAAGTTAAGAGAAGAGAAAATATTGATTAAATCAAGAAGTGTAGTTTTGTGAAGAGGGAGTTAGTGTACTTAGGGTTTGTTGTCTCAGCAGAAGGTCTCAAGATGGACTCAGAGAAGGTGAAGGCTATTATGGAATGGCCTACCCCAAGAACTGCTACCAAAGTGAGATCTTTCCATGGTTTGGCTAGTTTTATAGAAAGTTCATTAGAAACTTCAGTAGTATTTGTGGACCCCTGACTGAAACAATGAGGGGATAGAAAAGAATTCAAGTGGAGCACTGGATGCAAAATAACAAATAGTTTTGAATCACAGTTTAGAAGGTACGAGCAACTTGTCTCTTAACCCTCCCGTGATTTCAACAAGGTGTTTTAGGTGGATTGTGATGCCGTGTTGGTTGTGCCATTGAGTAGTGTTGATTAAGAAGGTGCTTCCATTGCCTATTCTGCTGAAAAGTTAAATGATGCCAAGAGAAAGTATTTTTATATGGATCGTGGAATTTATGCATAGTCTTAAGCATCAAAGAAATGGAGACATTATTTGTTGTCAAGGAATTTGTTTTATATTGATCACCAGCTCCTTGGCAGCATCTAAATAGTCGAAAAATTTCAAATCAAAGGCATATGAAAAATGGGTAGAGTTTTTGCAGAAGTTATACCTTTGTTTTGGAAACATAGAGTCAAATAGGGTTGCGTATAATCTTACAGGGAGGCATACATTGATGACAAAGATGCAGATTGAAGTGGTTGGGTTCAATGAACTTAAGACACTATACACTTAAGATCCCCGACGGCAGAGGCTTGGAAAGCTTGCAAGGAACTTGTTAAGGATAGACAAGGTGGTTGGATTTCATAATCCGTGATGGCATGTTGTTTAAGGGAAGCCAATTATGTATTCCAAGGAGTTCCATGAGGGAGAACCTAATAAAGGAGAAGCACAGTGGAGGAATGGTAGGACATTTTGGTCGGGATAAGACCATTGCCACTGTCAGTGAGCATTATTATTGGCCTCAGCTTGTCGCAGGATGAAGAAGTTTCAGGCCAAAAGCCATAGGGTATAGTCGATGCCAAAGGAGGAGCTAGAATATAGGGCTTATATCAGCCCTTACCCGTACCGTGAGAGCCATGGGAGGATATAAGTATGGACTTTGTTCTTGGTTTGCCAAGGACACAACGAGGGAATGATTCAGTCTTTGTGGTGGTTGATAGGTTTTCGAAGATGGCACATTTCATTCCATGTTAGAAAACCCATGATGCAGTCCACATTGTTGATTTTTTCTTAAAGAGGTGGTGAGGCTACATGGTCTACCAAAGAGTATTGTTTTAGATTGTGACACCAAATTTGTGGGGTACTTTTGGAGGACCTTGTGGAAGAAGCTGAAGACATAGTTGAAGTTCAGTTCTGCACACCATCCACAAACAAATGGGCAGATAGAGGTTGTTAACAGGAGTCTGGGTAACCTACTGAGATGTTTAGTAGGAGATAAACCCAAGGGATGGGACTTGATCTTACCCCAGGAAGAATTTTCTTACAACAATTCTGTCAACAGAAGCACTGGTAGATCACAGTTCCAAATTGTGTATGGAGGTAGCCCCAGAACAGCTCCAGAATTGAGGAAGATGGACCAAGAGAAGAAAATAGGTTGTGAAGCCAAAGATTTTATAGAACACATCAAGGATATACATGAGAAGGTAAGAGAATATATTAACAAGATGAATATACAGTATAAGGCTAAGGCAGATCAAAAGAGGAGGTATAAGGAGTTTCAGATTGGTGATGAAGTGATGGTCCACTTGAGGAAAGAAAGGTTTCTAGTGGGAACATATAAAAAATTGAAGATGAAGAAGTTCGGTCCCTATAAAATTTTGAAGAGGCATGATTCGTGTGGAATGCATATGAGGTAGAGCTGCTCTGATGGATTCAACATTTCCCCTGTGTTCAACATTTCATATTTGTTAGAGTATCATGAAGGTGGCACAGAGGAAGTACCAATGATAGAACAGTGTGGGATTCTAGCACCTACTTAAGAAAAGGAGGAGATTGAAGAAATCCTAGATAGTCATGTGGGAAGGAGTACCAAGAATAGGCAGTATGAAGAATATCTGGTGAAGTGGAAAGGAAGGCCTGTTGAAGATTCATCCTGGTTGCCTAAGGCATAGGTTGACCGTTTGGGTTTTCCTCCACCATCTAAGACGTGACGGGGTCACTTCTCAAATTACCCCGGTGTTTGATGTGGGCATCCAAAGGGTAAGGGCAATCTTGCATCACCCAAAAAATAGTTAAATTTCCCAAGCCATTTTGATACGTTTTTACATTTTTGACAATCTCTTTTGTCATGCTAAAACTTTTCAATTTATGGTGGTTTTTATTTTCTACTCTTGGGTTGAAATATATTACAGTTTTAGTTTCCCAGATTTGCACCTTTAAATCTTCTGAGTTAGATTTGAGGCACTTAGAGTTCCCGGATCGGCCCCAAAACTTGCCGAAATTGGTGTAGCAAATTTTTAGGGCATTACTGACTTTGAGACCTTTCCAACGGTTCAAATGGTTCACGAATCGGAGTCCCAGATCAAAAGTTATGGCCCCAGGAAGTTGGCGCACTTTCTAGAAGATACAATTGCAAATGTTCTTTTGAAATTTGAACTTCAAGTTGTAATTTTCGGCGCCAAATTGCCTAAACTCAAATTTGAATGGTTTTTTGGCTCCAAACTAAAGAGGAGCTCTATTTATGGGCAAGTTTCTAATTTTTGGGTAACTATTTGGGGACAAGCTCGCGTATTGCGAAAGGGTGATTTTGTAGCTTCCTGTAACTTGCATGTGTTATAGAACTTGGGGATTTGAGATCCTCTGCATGTAAGAAGCTCCATTTTCTGAATAATAAAATTATTCTATTGTTTGTGGGTTATTTTCTAAGTCTCGGGCTGCGCCCTCATCAGTATTTGATCCATGAAATATAAAGTCCAACAAAGTACATGAGTAACTAGAAATATAGTCCAACCAATAAAAAAATATAACCCATAAAATCATATTTCTAGGTCATGTATTGTCTCTATAATCAAGAGACCTCTTCACGCCATGTGGACTATGTAGATGACCTAAAACACTCTGTAGAAGAGAAAGATGAAATCAGATGTAAGACAATGAAAAATGATTTAATGACAATTTAATTTATAATTTATCATAAAATTAAATTACCATTATATCTGGGTCTGGATGCTTGGGTGCACCTAAAGCAACCTCTAAATTCTCTGAATCAGTCTACATAAACAAGACAAAGAAATTTGAAATTAGATGTACAAGTCTACAATTAAAAATGATTTAATTCAATTTAATTTATAATTTATCATATTTTAATTGTACCATATTCTGACATTGTACACCCTCTTCTCCAAGACCTGTTTGTACATGCTCAACTACAAGATGTGTCTCATGCTATAAAAAAAAAAAAAAACATGTATTAGCTCATATTAAATATATATATTCAATTTGAAAATTAAAATTAAAGTAATATTCAAAATATATAATTATAATTGACATTAAATATAATAAAAAAGATAATTTACCATTTGATCTGGAGCTTGCTCTGCATGTCCTCCCCAGATGTAACCATGTCCTGCTAGGGCCAAGTCAGCACTAACAAAGTCCTACAAGATTAAAATTGCATGTATACTTGAATTAGGTTATATATATATATATATATATATATATATATATATATATATATATATATATATATATTCAAGTTTGCACATTTTTTGTAGAAAATATTTTAAACAACCTGAAAATCAAAGGCCTCATGAGTAGCCGCAACATCTAATGTTTTCTTGATGCCCATTCTTTTTGTGGTATCAACCTAGACATACATGTAGACATTTAACACTAATAATATTTACAAGTCTACACGCACATTTCATATATAATGAATTCAAAATTCATAATTCTAACTATACTAATGTAATTTAAACAATTTACAATATAGATGTACCTACCCCTAATCTACGACAGCTGATAGTGGAGGATTGTTGGACAACCCCTCGGGTGGAATCGACATGGAAGTTGATTGAATCACCTAATTTCAATCATATATGTTATTCAATTATAAATTTAAAACTCAAGTTAAAAATAATTTCATATATAATTTAAAAAATTGAAATCAAAATACCCCATAAGGGTTGCCGAGTAGGATTGGTGTCGATGTATGTACTCATGGAATGGATGATTGCCCCATCGTTAGTGTCATCTGTACACCAAATAGTTTGATTGTTAAAATGTATTGCAAACTTTTCTTTGATATAAACATTCATCAAAATTCTTATAAAATGAATGTGTAGATGCATATTTATACATGTGTCGTAATGTCCTCAGGGTGATGACCTACTATAAGAAACTCTACAAATGAACTGATGCAACCAAATGAACCACCAAAATCTCCATGTCCATGTGAACTAGGTGTTCCCTGATCAGGTCCATGGCATACTTGATGGAAACTAGTACATACATGTGGGATGGACCTCAACACTCTTGGAGTGGTATTCGGACTAGCTCCATAAAAAACTCCTCCAAAATCATTGTCTCTATGCTCCCCACCCACTATCGCAGAAACATGTTGATCAAGGTCTCCTGCTAGTGTACTAAGAGAACCTAATGTCAAGACCACAACTTGATGATGCACATGTGCGGGAATGGGAGAACCAGGAGCAACAACAAGGGGTTGTGCATGCACGGGGCATTATGGATTAACCCTTGCCCCTAACCTCTGTTGTGGCATGCCGCCACCAACACCTTGAAATGATTTAAAATCAAAATAATTGGGATTTTTCCCCAAAACAAACTCTACATATAGTTTCCTCAAAAAATACAATGGGCACTCCCAATTAGCGTGTGGGGGACTATCAAAAACCATATACCATCGATCCCAAAAATGTGCACTCATCTGTGGATGTATGCACCACTTCATGGATATTCTAGATTTGTTGGGAGGAATGGGCTATTGAGTAACAAGGTCAAGAAAGTAGGGGGCTGGGTGGGCTTTCATTATTTTAAGGTCCAAAATTTGTTTGTAAGAGAGACTATTAGCATAAAATTGTCTCATTTGATCTCTGTCTTGTCGATTCCTATCTAGATCATAATAAATGGTCTTGATGGCATCCACAAAATTTTGCACCACATATGTAAAATGTCTCACATGGGGTGGAATCAATGCTTGACTCTGCATAGTATTGATTTAATTTTGGATGGATGCAACCTGATCGATTATGTGTTCTCGCAAGCGATCCTCATTAGATGCAATAGGTACTGGAGGTGGCATATTAGGTGGTGGGGGAGGTGGAGGGGGAGGTGGAGGGGGAGGTGGCTGAGGTGGTGGATTGATGATGTCATCAATGTTAAAATCATCCATGATATGAGATATAAGTGTGCACCTACATTAAATTATACAAAATTAACATACAAACTTAAAAAATGACAATTTAAATAGGTAAATTTGAAACACACATGCAAATTTGTTTAAATAGGATGTGCATACATATATTAAGATCATATAAAATTGAAAAACACATATACATTGATGACCTTGAGCATGTGCATACAAAATTCAAAATTTAAGAACTATATGCAATTTTAATACATGTGTACATACTAGAAACAATAAACTTGAAACATTCACAAAAAAACTCATTTTATGTCTAACACACACACACACACACACACACACATATATATATATTACAATTTTCCAACATGAGAAATCATTCAATGAAGTAGATAGTCATAAAATATACACTATTATAAATTCATCATTATAAGTTCATAAATTCCACCAAATTCATAAATTCACGTCATTAAAAATATCCATCTAGAACCAAAATCATAAATTCACGTCACTAAAAATATCCATGTAGAACCAAAATGATAAATTCACATCACTAAAAATATCCATCCCACCAATTTTATAAATTCATCACACAAAATATGCACCGTTCACCAAATTCATAAATTCATAACTATTTAAGATGATTTTCTTAATCTAGAAAGTATTGTGGCTCTCTACTGCATCTCTTCATTTCTTTGCGTTTTCCTTTTGAGAATCAGAAGTTCTCCTCTCCTCTAGCCATTGTCAATGCCCATCTAAGATCCCATCCATAGCCTTGTCAACAACAATAATGGTTTTCATCCTAGATGCAATCATCCTCACAGGTGGTGCGACACATTCTTCATTTTGAATAATGTTGATGTGATCTTGCATGGTTCTAACATTGGAATTGATTCGTGCTTGCAAATGAGCACCATCTATTTCAGGTGGTGGAGGTGGGGGGTTATGAGGTGGAGTGGGTGGAGGTGGAAGAGGAGGTGGTGGAGATGGATGGAGTGGAGGTGGATTGTGATTATTATTGAGTTGATCCATCTGATCTCTAAGATATGAGTGAACTTGCATTAGATTTGTAATTTCAAAATGTAAGATACATGTTTAGGAAATACCCTAAACCATTCAATATAAATGGCCTAATTGAATACAAATGATAAAATATGCAAGCCTCATTTATTTCTAAGGCATGTTACTTGAATGAAAATACAATTAACTATTAATATAGGACAATTTATTAATGCTATAGGGTTTACGGTTTAGAGTTTAGTATTTAGGTTTAAGGGTAATAGGATGCCTTAAGGGGATCTTTGTAGTAAGGTCCTAGTACAAAATTACATGGCTTTTAAGTGAATAAAATTTGGTGAAGATGCCCAAGGCAACCAAATTTCATTAAGGTTCGAGGCAACTTCACCAAATTATATTCACTTGAGCCATGTCATTTTGTCCTAAGAAATTAGTAGACATAGATCCCCTCAAGCCATCTTATCACCCTAAACTATAAATCAATAAACCTAGATCATGATTTATCTCATTCATATTATAATCTTGCACGATCTTATTATTGTTAAATTTGGTTGCCTAGGGAAACTTCACCAAATTTTGAGAGCTTATTTGATCCCTTTAAGAAATGTCATATTAGGACCCCTTAAGAAATTGATTTATAGTTTTGGGTGATAGGATGGCTTTAGGGGATCTATGTCTAGTGAGGTCCTAGGAAAAAATGACATGGCTCAACTGAATAAAATTTGGTGAAGTTACCCAAGGCAACCAAATTTCATTAAGATCCTAAGAAAAAATGATGGATTTAGGGTTTACGGTTTAGAGTTTAGAATTTAGGATTTAGGGTAATAGGATAGCTTAAGGGGATATATGTAGTAAGATGCTATGACAAAATTAAATGGATTAAGGAAATAAAATTCGGTGGAGTTGCTTAAGGCAACCAAATTTCATTTTAAGGTCCTAGGACAAAATGAATACTTTAGTGTTTAGGGTTTAGATTTTAGAGTTCAGGGTTTAAGGTTTAGGGAACTTAGGGTGAAGTTTGGGTGGCCCTTGGAATATAATGAACTTGCAAGTTAGTGAAGAACATTTTCTCATGGAACAGTTGATTCAGATACCTCTTGTTTCAACTAAACAACCTAGATCATGAAATATCATTCATATTATAATCTTGCATGATCTTATTATTGTTAAATTTGGTTGCCTTAGGCAACTTCACCAAATTTTGAGAACTTCTTTGATCCCCTTAAGAAATGCCATATTAGGACCCCTTAAGACATCGATTTATGATTTAGGGTAATAGGATGGCTTAAGGGGATATATGCATAGTGAGGTCCTAGGACAAAATGACATGGCTCAACTAAATAAAATTTGGTGAAGATACCCAGGGCAACCAAATTTCATTAAGAGCCTAAGAAAAAATGATGGCTTTAGGGTTTAGGGTTTAGGGAAATAGGATAGATTAAGGGGATCTATGTAGTAAGATGCTACAACAAAATTAAATGGATTAAGGGAATAAAATTTGGTGGAGTTGCCTAAGGCAACCAAATGTCATTTTAAGGTCGTAGGATAAAATGAATTCTTTATTGTTTAGGGTTTAGATTTTAGAGTTTAGGATTTAGAGTTTACGAAACTTAGGGTGAAGTTTGGGTGGCCCTTGGAATATAATGAACTTGCAAGTTAGTGAATAACATTTTCTTGTGGAATATTTGATTGAGATAGCTCTTGTTTTAGCTGACCAACCTAGATCATGAAATCTCATTCATATTATAATCTTGCACAATCTTATTATTGTTAAATTTGGTTGCCTCGGGCAACTTCACCAAATTTTGAGAACTTCTTTGATCCCCTTAATAAATTTCATATTAGGACCCCTTAAGACATCGATTTACGATTTAGGGTGATAGGATGGAAAGTAAGGGGATCTATGTCTAGTGAGGTCCTTGGAAAAAATGACATGCCTCAAGTGAATAAAATTTGGTGACATTGCCCAAGGCAACCAAATTTAATTAAGGGCCTAGGAAAAAAATGATGTCTTTAGGGCTTAGGGTTTAGAGTTTAGAGTTTAGCGTGTAGGCTAATTTAGGATGGCTTAAGGGAATCTTTGTAGTAAGGTCGTACAATAAAATTACATGGCCTAAGGGAATACAATTTGGTGGAGTTGCCTAAGGCAACCAAATTTCATTTTAAGGTCCTAGGACAAAATGAATTCTTTAGTGTCAAGGGTTTAGATTTTAGAGTTAAGGGTTTAGGGTTTAGCGAACTTAGGGTGAAGTTTGGGTGGCACTTGGAATAATGGACTTGCAAGTTAGTGCCTAGTTTATGAATAGATTGGCTATTTTCATAATTGAAACACATAATTATGTATTATTAAGATTGAGTTTGATGTATATTTAGATATTTTTAAAATTGAATATAAGATTATTTTATTTAACATTTTTCTCATTAAAATTTCCCAATTAAATGAATTTTATGATATAAAATGTATAGTATAAAATTAGTTAATGTTGAATCAAGTATTTTATTTTTGATTGTTTGGAATTGAAAGAACCTAAAAGAAAGAAAAGAAAAATATTTAGATTCTTTTAGTGTCTAGGTAACTAGTGCAAAAATTAAGATTTTAGACTAAACTAGAAGCTTAATTAACAAGTAATTGACAACAAGAAATTAAAACAAGGCATGACTAAGAGAGCTCAAAACATAAAATAGAAATGAATGTTGAATACTATCTAATTAAGTGACAATTGGAAATCGATTGTACACTTGGATTTATGAATTTTCTAACTAAATTTGCAAACAAACATTGATAAAATTTATGAATTGTAACTATTCTTTAACATATTGTTTTCCAATCTAATTATAATTTAACATTGAAACTAAAGTTTAACATATCATTTTCTCCATACAATGCAAATGAAATTTAAAACACTTAAGCAATGCAAATGTATTTTCTTGAGCTCAAAATTAGGGTTTCCAAAATCAAAATGATTTGTTTGATTTCAATTTAGGGTTTTAGCAAAAAAAAATGTTTCAATTCAATTTTGGGTTTCAATTTCTATGCAATTAGGGTTTTAAATGCAATTTTTTCATTTCCTTTCAAACTAGGGTTTTCAAATTCATTTTTTTTGTTTGATTTGAATTGAGGGTTGCAAAAAGCTTGGTTAGGGTTTATAAATGCATTATTTTTATTTCATTTCAATTTCTAGGGTTTTGAAATGCAATTTTTTTTGTTTTGTTTCAATTAGGGTTTTCAAATACATTTTTGTTTGGTTTGATCAAACAATTTAGGTTTCAAAAGCTAAATTATGTTTCTAAAATACAATTCAAGGTTCATTTTTTCATTTCCATCAAGAAATCTTTAGGTTTCATTGCATTTTTTCATCTATTTCTACAATTCCTCATTTCTACTATAACAGGAAATAAAATTCTAAAAATAGTTATTCTATTGACAATTTCAATAAAAAATGAGAAAATGCAAAAAAATGGGGGTGGACAAGTACCTGGAGACTATTTGTGGAGGTCGTTGTCACTCGAATTCGAGATCCCGTGTGCAAGTAAAATGTAGTTTGTTTTTTTTTTTAAAAATAAATACCATTAGAAAATGAGATCTCAATTTGTAAAAAACGGGATCCTAATTTTTTATAAATCGGGATCCCATTCCCTGTCTGTTGGTTCAAGACCCTTTAGCAAACAAGATCCTGATTTTTAAACAGTCGGATCATGTATTGCATTTAGGCTCAGGATCCCAAGCTAAATGGGATCCTGATTTTTAAAAATCAGGATCCCATTTAGAAATATTGGGATCCCATTTTTGCAATGTCGATTTCATTTTTTTGGCTAGGGTAAAAAATTCCACGTTTCATGGACTCAAATTTGTGCACTTACCCATATGTCATTGTTATAGTGATATAATCGAGCTTAGAGTTGTCATCATTCCCCAAATACTCGTAGAAAAATAAACACAAAAGAGGAATGACACATAGAAAGAGAGAGAGAATACAAAAAATACTTCTGGGTCAACATGGAGGAGACCTAAATGTCTCAATGCTTTGTATCATCCCCAAAAGGAAAACAAAAGACAAATGAAAATATAATGGTTATGATAAATAGAGGAATGTCACAACTGATTCACTTCCTTTGTATCCTTGCACCAATGAAGTGACAAGGTTCATCCAAAGTAGGCTCACAAACATAAATCCAAACCAAGCGGAATAGTAAGAGGGATCACATTACAAACATGCAATCACACGATGATGGTGAAAAATAGGGTTTACCAAAATGAAGTGAATCAAGATGATAAACCACTAGAATTTTTCACACACAATCACTATAGTTCATGCAATTCTAAGGGCCAAAAGATGTAAATAACAATAAAAAATTGATCCTAACTATTATAGCAACTATGAGGGGAGTTTTTAGAGCTTAAAGATGTGTATACCTTACTACAAGAAGCCTGTTTTTAGGGCACAATAGACTCATTCGCATTTAGTGGTGAATGGGTCCCTGTTAGGGTTTATGAAATTACGATAGATCTGGGTTATTTTCCTTGATTTTTGCACTCTTAGATTCTCAGTTATTTGCTCCTAAAAAAAGTACTTAATTATATAGCTTCAATTCTTTGTTCTTGCACTTTAAAGGTCAACTTTGCAACTTGATAACTTTGACAAATTTTCTTCAAACTTCTTCTCCACTTGATCTTCAACCTATAAATTTGCAATCACACATTCAAGGAGAGTAAAAATTGTTAATTGCTATTAAACAGGGGTTTTCCTAAGTCAAACCACTTATAGGTAATTGAACCAAATGATGAAATAATGAAATTGAAGCATGAACATGGAATGATGCAATGTTGATACCTTGGAAGTGGTCTTGGAAGATAAATCTGAAAACTAACATGAAGTGATCATGAAGAATCTAGATCTTGATCCTTGAATAAATGTGAACAATTCTTGTAACATCTCTTCAATGCTAAATTAACTTTCTTAGCACAACAACATGCATGAATGAACTAAACCTTTGAAATGATGAAATGACATTGAATTTCTGCAATAAACTCTTAATAATCTACCTTGAAATGCCTTTGACAATGCTCTTGAAGTGCTCTATAATGCTCTTGTGAACTCTTAGGTTGCTTCATAAAATTTCTAGGAGAAATAGTGCGAATTAACCCAAAAATTCAAACAGTCAACCCAACACCAAATCTAGAAAAAAATTTATTAAATTCCCACTAGAATGAAATTCAAAATTGGGGTCCTCATTAAGGGAGGACCCATTCGCCACCTAGGGAAAATGGGTATTGGCACTTTTTTCTAGGACCTTGCCTTTAAGGAATGAAAGAAAATTTAGAACCCATGTAGAATATGCCAGAAAAGGGAAGTCATGTAGAGGGAGGAGCCATTCACCACCTAGGGCGAATGGGTCCAAGTACCAATTTCTAGGACCTCAAATTTTCACAATTAAATTTTAAGAAATTGGAAT
>VDFB02193867.1:360562552-360725765 GCA_007258455.2 Sequoia sempervirens
TATAGTATTGCAATACATCAAATCACCTATACAATTATCTATGCACCCACATTGTTATCCAAATAAAAAGTTGCTAGAAACTTGCGAAAATGTAAATTGGACATTGCATGGTCACTAGAAACATAGGTAAGAGGCCTAGGAAAATAAGAACATGAAACCAAGTTGGCACCAAGGGAAGGGAAAATTCCAAGATAAGGCTTAGGAATCCTAAAAATATTCTATAAGACACAAACACTAAAATAAGAACCTCTACTATCAAAATTGTGGGGTATATAATTTTTTACCTTACACCATCTACATAGTCCTATAGAATTTTCCCTACACTATACATCTATATACTAAATTCACCTTATCTACTAATTTACATCTTTACCTATGCACCTACCTTTATTTATATACTACCCGCCTAGATCTAACCATTCATCCACACTAGGACATTTTTATAGTTGTGGACTTGTCCCCTTTCATTTTAAAACTAAAAATTTAAAATTTGATTGATTTATCCTATTTTTCTTCCTACCTATAGTTAGTTAGGCATGAATTTGGTACAATTTAATGTTGTGCACTAGTATTTAAATTTGTTTAATTCATGTATTTAATCATATTCTAATCATTAAAAGAATCAAGAATTCATTCATTCTAGATAATTGATGAATAAAAATATGTTGATTGATGCAGAGCAAGGAGGAAATCAACTAAACAAACACAATTTCAACCTTTTGAAACAACTTTACAACCCCTTAAAGCCTATCTCCTTAATTCTTCACAATTTCTTTTAGTTTCCCTAGTAGGTCTACAGACCTAGTTCATTGTGCATATATTGTAGAACACTTTACAAACCCACAAAAAAAATGGAATTCTTGATACCTATTAAGGCTTTCAACAACATATCTCAAAACCTCATATGACTCTTTTGGAACAAATCCCTCAAATTGATGCTTCTACACTATCCCCTTAAGTCAAATAGGCCTAAATTACAAAGCAACACCCCATTAAACACCCTGCCAACCCTAAATATTTATGAAAAGTCCTTCACCAGGCTACAAAACCCAAAAATCCAAAACTCTTTACCAGAGAAGAGCCCTCTAAGATAACAAACCATGAAACCCTCACTTTAAGCCTTTTCCCAAGAGGGTTTTGTAGTACCCCTCCATTTATGCCTATGCTTTCTGTTGTTACGTTTTCACACTGTTAGTCTACGATACCTTGTTTGGATATTTTGATCACTGGTTTTGAGCGATAGTGGATTATTCTGTGACATGATGATACATTTTATTGCGATATTTGTTTTCCTGATGTGCTTTGAGATAATGTAGATGTTTACTTTCAGATGATTATTGCTATGTACATGTTTTACGATGGACTAACAACATCTATTTCGTCAGTTTGCTATGACGTGTATTGGTGTGGAGAATGGAATTGCATCACTCACTTGCGAGTGCCCTGTGATATCTATGATTTTCTCCGCACGGTGTGTCTGTTTAATGCTTTATATATATATATATATATATATTTGTATGCATGTTATTGTTTGGTTGCAGGAAATTGTAGGTACATGACACCGACTCCACCTGGGTACTCAGGTCTGAGCGTGTCAAGACTCAATGGATACGTTGATCGGGAGATAGTAGTTTGGTTTACCCTAGTCTAGTCTTTAACCCTGGTCTTAGTACTTTGTCTGTTTCAGTTCAGAGTCATAGGATTGTCTGTCTTTTTTGGTTTGGATAAATTGTTTGAAAAGGTAAAATTTAGTTAAATTTTAATGGTATTTTATTGTGTTTTAAATTATTGGTATTTAAATTAATGTTTAAAATGTAGAAGAAATTACTTGCTTGATTATTTAATTAATTAATTAGCTTATTTGGTTAAATGGTTTGATTTTAAAAGATCAAACTTATTTAATTAAATTAATTAATTAATTAAATTAAATTATTAAGTGTGTAAATTATATTGTATTTGAAAATTAGAAAATAAATAAAAATAAAATAAATGCAATTGAAAATTGAGTTTTAAATTTAAAATTAAATAAATTATTTGCATGCAATTTGAAATTGGAAAAGTTATCTGAGAAGTGGTTGAGATATTTTTGCATCTTCTCGACATGTGTGTGAGTGCTTTAATGGAATATTGTTTTGGGAAAATTTGTTACGAAGGATATTTTGGATCTCGGGAAAACACAGAGGTTATTCAATTTCCTCACGGGGAAATTATCAGGGCTTTTGCAAAAAAAAAAAAATCGCTTGCTGAGTAAAAATCATTCTTTCTTAGAAATTTGTTATCTCTTTGTATTTTTTGTATATTTGTGGAAGATCCTTTGGAGGATTCTTGGTGGTTGGCTAAGCTCTCTTGGATTTGAAGATTTTCTTTTGAGGAAGATTTTGGGATTTCTACGCTACAGGCAAAAGGAATTCTCTTACAGGTAATTATCTTAATTCAGGTAGTCTTCTTGTTTGTTTGTTTCTTTTCTTTAAAAGTTAGAGAAAAGATTTATTTTGTATTTCCTGTAATCTCTCAGGAATCTTGTTAAAATTTTATTAAACAGTAGAGAAAATTTTCAAAACAAATAGGAAAGATCTTGTAAAGTTTCAAATGAAATTACCTGTCAAGGGTTTGATATGGATATTTGTTGAAATGAAATGAATTTGGGTATTTTTATTTGTGGATTTGCTGTGTTACTTTCCAGTGGATAATTCTTTGAGGAATACTTGTTTAAATTAGATAAATTTATTTTCTGTAGAAAGTAATCTCATTTTCACAGTGTTTTATTTAATGTTAAAAATCTGTATATATATATATACATATATATATATACATACATATATATATATATATATGTATATATATATGTATATATATGTATATATGTATATATATGTATATATGTATATATATATATATATGTATATATATATACATTTGATATGAAAAATTTATGATATTAAATTGCTAAAATTTTGAAATCCGTACGCGAATTTTAGTTTTGAAGGCGCATAGAAATCTGTGTATTCAGAATTTTTCTTTTGTTTATAGAATCGGAATTGAAATTCTGTTGAAATATACAATAATATGCAGAGATTAGGTAGTTTCTTTTAAACAATATAATGGCATGGCCGCCGCAGTGGGGGTGCTACCCCCACGGCCGACCCCAAAGGGAGCCGGTTGTGAGGGCAGCGCTCGGCACTGCCTTCACTGGCAGTGCCAGCATGACCTACACAGCCATGCCCCAATGGGGGTTTGGCTATGGTAGCCGTCGACCAACGTATTAAGGGTTTCCTTTCAAAAAAAAAAAAACTCTTAAAAAAATTTCAGATTATTTTGGTTTTTTTTTAAGTCTATGAATAAATTTATAATTTTTAAAGAGTTTAGTATAGTTTATTTGAAATTTTGAAATTATTATTTAAATGGATTTATATTATTTTGGAATATATATATATATGTATATATGTATATGAATTTTTGACTTAAGTATATATTTATTTTTATAAAAATTAATAAATATAATTATATGTTTATAATTATATTTATTAAGGAAAAATGATTTGTAATGTTTTTAAGTTATAATGCATATGAAAATCAAGATTGAGAAAATTATAGAATATGACATATTGTGAATTTGAGAAAATTTAAAAAAAAAAGATTACAAATTAGTCGATTGATTGATTTTATACTTCAAATTATTGTCAAATGGATTTAGTATATCCAAATGGTAGATGTGCATTTGTTTTTAAATAGCTTAAATTTTTGTATTGGGCAAATGGGGATTATTTTTATGTGTTATTAAGTCTTCCAGATGTAGGCATTTCTTGAGAAATAAAACTTTACCGTGGTATCATATGTATGAACAACTAGGGTAGTGCACTAGTTATTTGTGAATGAAATTGTGACATTTATTGTGGTTTATTTGGAATTATATGTTGTATTGTGCACTTGTCTACCCTAGATAGTGAACCTAGAATACCTTTGTTATGTTTAGGGGAGTGGCTATTTATAAGGGCCGACACACAAAGTGGTGTCAGGGTAACTTACAAATAGTTAAGTAAGTCAGTGATAAATAAAGAACACAGTAGTTAGATTAAAATTTTTTAACAAGATACTTTCCTCTCTTATGACTCTTGAGCTACTTCAATCATGAGAATAAGATGAGAAGGCCTGGAATGGAAAATCGATGTCTTAATTCTTCAAGAGACATTCGATTCCGCAATGGATTGCAATAGGGGTCGGGTTTCGTAAGAGGTTACCAGGGTAACCCAAGGATTGGGGGCCAGAACCTAGGAAGAAACACCAGGGTAACCTTTGCAATGTTGTGATGACACTCCACCTAGAATAACAGTTAACCTTGTGTTTGTATTACATTCAATTGTCTAAAATCTAGAAGCAATGTAACCAATAGTTTGTTATGTACTAGTGTCTAGGGTTAGTAGATTAGGTCTAGGTAACCTTATTACTATCTCCTAGCATGGGGGGTGGACCTACGGGTACCACATGGTTGGGTGGAATGTGCACCTTACTCCGTTGGGTCCCCAGTTTGATCATGGCATCGAGAGCTTCATGGATGGAGAGCTCGCATATGGAACTTATGAATACTTCTTCATTGTAATTTTATAAATTTGTATTGTAAAACATCCCTCAAATGTTGTGAGGTGAACACTTGTAATTGTAATCATTATTGAACTACCTCATCAGATGGATGAGTATTGTATATTCTATCAAATGCAATGTATGAAACAAATTTGTATCTTATACTATCTTGAATGGAATCCAATGTAATGCAATGTTTATCTTTGATGTTTATGTTAATGTTGATTAATATGTGCAATGTGAAATACTTAAGTCACTTAAGGAAAACTCAAAGTAGTGTAACGTTGCTTAGCCTAATGAATGTATGCAACTAATTAACTTAATATTAATACTTTAAAAAAAAAAATTATTACACCTTTATACATTATTGCAACATTCTTAGGTTATTAAGATGGGGCATTACAGGTTTATTGAAAATCCTATCTCCACGCCTAAACTCACCTTTCCAATGCATCAAACACACTACACAAGGTCTATCCATGCTAAAAAAATTAACTCGCAACCTTTAACATTACCATTTCACCAAACTCCCATTAAAAACCACCATTTTCAAGCCTACATTCACTCAAATACCCTTAGGGCAGCACCAAAAATTCCACCAAACCCTACTCCCTACTCAAAAATCCTATTTTACCATCTAAATCTATCATATTGGACCCATTCCACTCAGCTACATGAGGTATAGTTGGTGGAATAGGTCTTATTGTATTTTAAAGGGATTCAAACCCTCAAATTGGATGTTACAGATTGCCTACAAAAATTTGTTTATAAAACACATCAATATCAATAAAAAAATAACCAAACCAAGTTCAATATGGAGATATTTAATGCCTCCATCAACTTCAATAACCGTACAATCAATAGGATTCTATACGAATATGTACAATGATTTGCAATAGCAGGATTTGAATGAAACACAAAAAAATTACAATAAAATCTAGGAATTTGTATTATTTAAACTCCACTTACATTCACTAACCCATTACATCGAGCCTTTCAAGGCCTTCAAAACTTGTTTCAATTAAAGTACAGTGACCTCAAACTGACTCTTAAACTACTAACCATTGGTATCCTATCTTTATGCAATTTTGCAACTTTTTAAACATGACAACATTTACAATAAATTGCAACATTAACAAATTTGTCCCAAAATGACCCAAATAACATGAAAAATGGTCAATTATGACCTTATTTACTTCAAAATGAGACTCATCACCAAAAACCTACCTATCAAAGACCAAATTTGCAAAATGACCTTGGTGCCCCTACACCATTGACACATTTTGATAAGATGCAATAAAATGATTAACAAATCTATATACTTAAATTCACACACATTTTAATGTTTGTTCAGTTTTTAGGGGTTCATCTAGGAAAAATTATTTCCTTGTGATGAATAAATAGACCTTATTTATTTCTAAAAACTAAAATGTCCCCATATATTCAAAATGAGTGAGTTAGAATATTATCCATTATGTGAACTTACAAAACTGAATGTCATTAATTATATGGATGAATTTGAACTGAAATTGCCTATGTAAATTCATCAATATGACCCAAATCTACAAACATATCATCTAACATATTATAGATCTACTGAAATTATTGATACACCTCACTAATACAAAGACATCGTTTTCTAAACATATGTAGTTTGATGATAGAATCTTCTTCATTTAACACTCATAATATTTCCATCATACTAATATTTCCATCATAATATTTCATTATCAATCTTATCCACATTTAATCTAAAATAATGGATGCTTATTCAAGTATAAATTTCATTAGATTAACCTAGATTAATTATAATAAAATAATTTTCCCCTTTATAATTTCTTATCAAATGTTACTACAAAATTTTGTGTTAATTAATGGGTTGCTCGTTGATTTGAGGGACTTGTAAGAAGAAGGTTAATAATGAATCTCAAATAAATGAATATTTAAATCGATTCAAAGATGTCTTATGATGCATCATATGTTGGTCAACGATATGACTATCCTCTTACATGCCATTATATACATCGTAAATTCACCTATAGCAATTACATTATTAGAGAGGCTTTTACACATCTTACATTGACAAGATATTTTATCACATATTGACGCATGTCACAAAAATGTATACACATCGAAATAATCGCAAAGTCATAATAGGATTCCCTTTTCCATGAGGACTCACAATTTATGAAAAAATAATAAATAAATATAAGTGTAAGTTTTATGACACATTTCCCAATAATCCTACTTTTTATATAATGTGTATGAGTAAAACGAAAAAACCAACACTATCAACTAACTACTAGAATTTTAGAGGTCCATCATCTCATAACACCACTTGAAGTTCTTTGTGATGAACATTTTTATCAATGCATCAACAACATTATTCAAAGTGTCAACTTTCTCTAGAATTTACTTTCATAGTCCATCCTATCTCAAAAGAATGGTATTAAATAGTAATAAGATTCATCTATACATGAATAGTTGGGTTCTTTGCCAAAAAAATACCAATCTAACTATCATGGTGAACTCTAACTACTCTTTGACTTAGCCTCAAATTTGAATACAATCTAAGAATTTCAATTTTATCCTTACAAACATAAGTAGCTACCATATACTCTACCTCTGTCATATATAACTGGCCACATCCTATCACTTGCTTGTCCAACACATTGTATTCTTTATTAGGTTAAACATATGGCCATTAGTAGACCATTTCTCTATATCCCTTTCCCAATTTCAAAAATCCATGTATTCTTAAATTTTTGCCTATTTTTGTTCCTATATAATATCACCATGATAACATGTGGCTTATTCAAAAGTATGATGTAAAAACCTTAAAACTAGGTCTTTAATGCAACATAATGTTCCTATCTAAGATTAGCCATGTAACATCTCAAGACTCTCATATCTTGGGAAATGTTTATTCTAGTGTATATGAAAGCATACATAAAGCTCCAAACTACATCAAAATGAGGAATTGAAGTTATCTCTTGCAAAAAAAGAGAAACCATTAACTCTTGTAGCACAATTTGTGTAGCATTGCTTCCAATATCCACTACTCAGTTGTCTCACAAATTTAGCAAATAAAATAGAAATATTGTGCATCAATATTCCTCTTCCATAGTTACATCCATTAATTATAGTTGAATAATGATCATATTGAATGCATTAAAATGATAAATAATAAAATCACTATCATATAGTCTCAAAGTATATAACTTCTTGCATAGAAAAAACTTTTTAAGCAAGAATTTGTCCTAGTACAATTTCCCAAAATTCTTCTAAATTTTTTATTTGCAAATTATTTATAGATGTGTATTCAACAACACTAAATCATTCAAGTCAAACTTGATAAGGTTTCTTATGTCCAACACTAGTCATTCTTTCAGTGGAATAGTAGGTGCGTTTCTAAATATTATAATTCATAGATCAAGATCAATAGGTAAATCCTCCATCTTGATATTTTAAAGGTTGAAGCTAATTTTATAGAATATTTCCTTCTCCAATCTCAAAGTGCTTGTCATGTTTCCTAAGGAAAATATCTCATTTTCACATGCATCCACTCAAAATAAGATCTGTCAAAAATCCTTGTTCGTACCACTCAGAATCTAATTTGATCAAACTCTAATACCAAATGAAAATAAAATAAGATGAAAAAATATTTTCTATGCTAATATATGAGTAGAAATATGTGTAAAAACTATGATCTAAAATGTTAGAATAAAATATGAACAAAAAAAAAATACATAATGATGCATACCAAGAAAACTGTTTTGCTAAAAAACCTATTCTCTAAACTTTGTGCCAATATATTAGTCAACAATAATATCAATTGCAATACAATCCAAGTAAATCACCAACAATATAATTGGAGTAATTTTGATAGTATAAATGTAGCTAAAAACCCATTATGAAACCTCATCTAGAATCCAATAAATTAGCAAAGTTAAATCACTAGCTAAATGTGATTTGTCAAAAGAATGACTCAAAAGTGGCAACATTTTTTTTCCAGAATTCCAACACCATTCTTCATGAAGTCATCAAAAAGATATATATTTAGAAAATACACCTTGTCAAAACATATTCTAAGTTGTTATAGCCTCTATTAGTAGATGATCAATGCTCCCCTCAAGATTTGTGATGTGGCTTAAGGGTATGTGTAGGATCATCATGGAAAAAACATGCCTTTAAGTGGCAAAAAAATTAGAAAAAATAGAGTTAGAGAACTTGACATAAACATTTGAATAAGTTATCTATATTATTTCAAAAATATGTAAGAATGGAATTTGTAGCAAATTGAGTCTTGTTTCTAAACTACTAGGTTTTTTTTTTTTTTTTTAATTATTTAGTGAAAATTTGAAATTTCAATGTAGTAGTACTTAAATTTCAGGGAAAAAATAAGTAGGTGTCTTTCTGACCACCCTAACCACAATAAAATGATAATAATTTTTTATAAGATTTTGATATAAGTAGACTCATGTCCCGATGTGATGCATATTTTTTTGTAATTTTTTTCCAAGTAAATAATTAATAATGAATTTTTAATTACAACTTTTAAAAATATAAAAAACTTGTATGTCTGATCACCTTAACTTAGTCAAAACTTCATAAAATTTAATTCTTTTTTTTAATCCTATAGCATGCAAAGCATAGAATGTGACATGCTTTGGATTCAAAAAATGTGATACTAGTTGAAAGCTATAGATGTTTTTCAATCAGCCTATCAATCAGGACTTTAGTCATAATTCAAATAGAAAATAAATAATAATAATTTATTAAATTCAAAGTAAAGCATAATTTATATTGGTCGAAAGCTAAAATTCTCCTTTAAAAACCCTTTACATTTCTTTAATTTTGGGTAAAAAATTTCATTAGCCACACACCCTACACATACCCATCATATGACCACTTTTTGGCCCATAATGATCTTACACATACCCTTAACTATCTCCCGTGGATCCGTTAACTCTAGTGATTGTATTGGGTATTAACAATTTGACCTTTTGGTGTAACGGCAACTGTGGGGCCAACAATTGGTGTCAGATCCAAAGGTGTCGAGTTTGAATCTCCTCAGGTAATGTTGAGGGGGAGATTGTTGGAAAATGGACATCGCTCCCCTCAAGATTTGTGACATGGCTTAATCACCTCTTGTGGATCCATTAACTCTGGCAGTTGTGTCAGGCATTAAGGGTATGTGCAGGACCATCATGGAAAAACCAGGCCCTTAAGTGGCAAAAAATTTAGAAAAATCAGAGTTAGGCAACTTAACGTAAAAATTTGAATAAGTTATCTATATTATTTTAAAATATGTAAGAATAGAATCTATAGAAATTTGAATGTAGTTTCTAAACTACTAGGTTTATTTAAAAAAAAATCTATTTGGTGAAACTTTGAAATTTCAATGTAGTAGTACTTAAATTTCAGGGAAAAAATAAGAAATATGTGTTTGTCTAGCCACCCTAACCACAATAAAATGATAATATTCTTTTATAATATTTTAGATATAAGTAGAGGACTCATGCCTTAATGTGATACATATATTTTTGTAATTTTTTTCTAAGTAAATAATTAATTATGAATTTTTTATTACAACTTTAAAAAAATATAAAAACTCGTATGTCTCACCACCTTAATTTGGTCAAAACTTCATGAAATTTAATTCTTTTTTTTTTTAATCCTATAGTATGTAAATCATAGAATGTGACTCATGTTTTGGATTAAAAAAATGTGATACCGTTTGAAAGCTATAGATATTTTTCAATCATCCTATCAATCAAGACTTTAGTCATAATTCAAATAGAAAATGAATAATAATTATTTATTAAATTCAAAGTAAGGAATAATTTATATTGGTGGAAAGCTGAGAATCTCCTTTAAAAACCCTTTTTGTGTCATCAATTTTGGGTAAAAAAAATTCGTTAGTCACATACCCTACACATACCCATCATATCACCACTTTTTGGCCCATCATGATACTGCACATACCCTTAACAGGTTGAAGTTTTGGTGCAAAAAAAACCATGGGGCTAATATCTTCTACCTTGAAATGGGTATTTTATTTTGGTATATTTTAATATATTCAAATATACCTTATGATGCATCCTAATATGTGTTATAGGTTGGTTGACAAGTCAAGTCAACAATGTAACTCCCCACCTACATGCTCTTAAACATGACATTGATTCTCTTAAATTACTTACATTGTCATAAATGTTCTCTTAAAATTCTTACATTATAAGGGTATTTTCTTACATTTATCATCACAAAATATACACATAGCAATAATGTTCAAGTCATAGTGGGGTGACTTTTTCATAAGTGTTCACAATTAATTAATAAATATAAACAAATGTAAAAATTTAGATGCAAAGTTTATGACACTTTTTTCAACATTTGTTTCAACAAAATACATGATATTAAATAACTAAGTACAAAAACATAACATAAAATGTAGGTCTATATTTGTGTTAGTACCAATAAAAAAATTAATAATATTAAGATAAAATATTAAATAAAAATACTACCATAATATATATAATCTTGAAAGATTGTATTTGTACTAAAAGCTATGCATTACAATAAAATTTACATTTAAAATATAGAAAAATTAAATAAAATATGTAATACCCCTCCATTTTGCGTTCTAGCTGGACAGTGTGTCCTTGTTTGCTTTGATGTGTTTTTTGGTTATTGAGATGATGCATCATGTGTGTGCAATTTGATAGATAATTATAGAGCAATAGTTTATTGATGTGATGCGATGTATCATATTTGATACTTTATTTAACATGTTTTAAATTGGTGTAAGGATGATTAGTTATTGTAACATGTTATTGTGTGAGATATTTTTTTATGATGGAACTGTCAGTCTATGATGAGTGCATTGGTGAAGGGGACGGGATTGTATCACTCGCTTGCGAGCGCCCTACGATTTCGAGATTTCCCCCTCCATGGTTTGTTTTATTATATCATATATATGCATGTTTGATATGCTCTTTGTTTGCAGGTTGACATGTACAGGACATCGACTCCACCTAATTTCACAGGTTTGAGCATGTCCATTGACCAATGGTTATCGATTGGGAGATAGTAGCTAGGTTTTTGTGCCAAGTCGTCACCCTAGTCATAGTTTGTCGTCGGGTTTGGCGGTCTTGATTTGGTTCTTTCCTCCCTAGTTTGCTAGTTCAATTTGTATTTTAAAGGCTATTAAATGGTGGGTAAGGTTAAAGTGATGATTTAGCATATCTAGTTTCAATGTTGAATATTATTTTATTTCATTGATTATGTTGATTTAATTAATAAAATAAATTTTAGTTTATTGGTTAACTAGGCAAATGGTCCTAAATTAAATGAAATAGTTATTTTGCCATTATTGTATATTTAGATTTAAAATTTAAAATGTAAGAGGAAATCATGTTAGATAGTTAAGTTAAATGATAATAAAAATAGAAATGTGTTAAATCTCACTTTTTGGAAATGTTTGATAAAATATACATTCTTTGCAACTTTGGGGATTTTAGTTTTAAATGAAATTATGAAAATTTGAAATGTCATTCTTTGAAACTAAATTGTTTTAAAAATTTTTAAAAAAGGAAATATCCTCCAAAAGCTCAATAAATTTAGTGGGTGGGATATTTTAGGGGTTTGACCAAATTTGGGGAAAGCTCTATGTAAAGAAATGAAAATTCATTTGTTTTTCAATTTGGATTTTGGTGGAGAGTTTTTGTTGTGGCTGAATTTGGAGTTGAAGAGGAGATTGGAATCACCATTGTTGAAGCCTTCAAGCTTGGGGAGAAAACACCAGGTTCATCTTCATTTCTTGTTTCCATTTTTAAATAATCTTTAAATTTCTTGTTTGTTGTTTGAAAACTCTTTTAATGTTGTTTAGATGCAAAGAAAACCATGAGAAAAAAAGTCAAATCTTGCAAACTATGGTTGGAATTAGGAAAGAAAACCAAAACAAGAATTTACACAATGAAAATAGGAAGAAAATCAAAAAAAGAAATGTGTTTTTCAAACTGAAATTTAAACCAGTCATGGTGTTGCCAAATTTATTTGGGTATTGCTAAAATTTGTTGTTCATTTGCACAATTTAGGCTGGGAATTAAAATCTGGGTATATATATTTGTAGATATACCTGTGCATATGCACACACAGATATATTTACAAATATATAATATGTTCTTTTTAATTTTGTTTTTCTAGGAAAAAAAATTATGTTTTCAACATATATAGGGGACTACCCTGTTTTCGCCTATGTTTTTTAAACGTTTTTTAGTTATTAAAAAATAAAAATAAAATTTCATTTTAGGGTGTGGAGGGGAGGGCCGTAGCCCTGCACCTCCTACAGGGCCTCTCAAGGAGGCACTGCTCCCACGCAGCACCCCCCAGTGGGAGGCGTTGTGTGGAAGCTACGCTGTTGCCTACAAGCAGCGGTGTTGCCCACACAACACCCGCCGTATGGGGGAGGCTGCGTGGCAGCCTAGCCTTTCCCATGTGGGAGGGGCCCGCACCATTGTAAGGGTTGCTTTGTTTATTAAAACTTTAAATTCTTTTTTTAATTTTTTTAAAATATTATTTTAATATTATTTGTATTATATAATAATATATATATAATACTATTTTAATATTTAAATAATATATATATATATATATATATATATATTTTTTTTTTATAATAATTTATTTATATATATTATATATATATACTTATGTATATATCTCATATACATTTAGTGTGTATATGCATATACATAATTGGTATATGTATATTTGATATATTTTTAAATAAATTATTTATTTGAATTAAACTGTTTTATTTCAATGAGTTTAGAAATTTTAAATATATATACCAAGTGTATACTTTTATGCATATATATTTCGTTTATAATTGTACTCATGCATAGATAAAATTTAGTTGCTTAATTTATTCGAGGTAGAAATAAGGACTAATTTATTTTAGATAAATGATTTAATTTATCAAGTTGCTTTGATTATGAAATATAATTGTGAAACTTAGAGTAGATGATTGGTGTTTAAATACTTCAACGTCATGAAATGAATTTCGTATATTTGATTGGATAAATGCAAGTAATGGAAATTGAGATTGACTGGATTTAGGAAATCCTAAAATAGTTGATTAATCATTAATTTTTATTTCTTTATGCATTCTCCCTCGTTCGTGTCGATGTGCAAATAGAGTAAATGTTCTGAAGTCTTCCAGATTAGGTTTCTTTTAATTTCGTGGGTGTCGTAAAGTGTTAGTCAACCTTGGGTTTGTTTTGGGTAATATGTATAGTCGTATTCTGTTGTTTTACCCAGTTTTCACGAACGGGGATAGTTTGTGTCTCCTTGGATTAAAAGTGGTTTATGTGGTTTGTGCCTCCTTTGGAAGGAGTGAATTATGTGTTTTGTTGCCTCCAGTGTTTGGAGAGGGTTTTCACCTTTGTTGCCTCCAGTGTTTGGAGAGGGTTTTGACCTTTGTTTCCTCTAGTATTTGGAGAGAGTTTTGACTTTTGTTGTCTCCAGTGTTTGGAGTGAGTTTTATTTATGTGTTCCTCCTAGAGTTGGAGTGGTTTTATCGTATTGGTATACACTTGGGATTCTCTTGGTGATTGGTTTTGTTTGGTAGGTTGTCAGGTAGAAGAGTGGCTTCTGTTAGGGGCCAGAACCCAAAGAGGTAAACTGGGAAACCTTCAGAAGTGGTTTAATCAAGTGATAACTAAATCAATGTACTTAGAAGTTAGGTAGTATTTCACACTAATTAAGATAATTGAGCCTCGCTCATGGACACAAGGGCTTGTATAGACTTGGGATGAGACGGGAAGGCTTGGAATGGAAAGGTCATCTATCTTGTCTTTACGAGTGGTATTTGATTCTGCATGAGTGAGCATGGGTGCCGGGATTTGGTAGAGGCCACCAAGACAACTCATAGTGGGGACCGGAGCCTATGAAGATTCCTAGAGGAGATCCCATGACGAGCTGTGTGATGACACTCTTTCTACAACAACAGTTGGTATTTGGTTTTATGTGTATGGTCTTCTTGTCATACTCGATCTACTTTATTTCTAGAAGCAATGTGACCTATGTCAGTGATTGTTGGAGTTGTACTTGTGTTATTCTTATGGTTGTATGGTTCATGTGACTGGTTGTGTCAGTGTTAGTTATCCCGTGTCTAGTGGTGGATGGTCTTGCCTAGGAATTCCTTGTTACTATCTCCTAGCATGGGGGGTGAGCCTTTGGGTATCACATGGTTGGGTGGAATGTGCATCTTAATCCGTTGGGTTGGATTTTGTTTGTATGGAAGATATTTCCAGTTGGAGAGCTCGTGGGATCCAGTTCTTCATGTTTTATTCTTTCAGTATTAATGTAATTTAATACCCCTCTTTGTATCGAGGTGGAAGTTGTAAATTGTAACCTTGTATTTTGGAATTGCCTCATTCAGGGAATGAGTATTGTAATCTTATTGTAAAGAACATTATTGGGATCAAGTGGTATCTCTTATGCCTTTGATGTAATTTTTATCATGTATGGGTGTATGAGTGTTTAATTTGTTAAGTAATTAAATGTTATGTTTTAATTCATGTTTCTTGATTGGGTTTTAAGTAATCTCAATCTCGTAACCTTAGAGGTTGTTGGCAATGGATAGTGATCTTGCATGTTCTTTATACTTAAACAAAAATAAAATAGTACGTTTGAGTAGTAAATTGCAACTTCCTCTAGGGTTGCATGGCGGGGCATTACAAAATCTATAGAAAAATGACACAATGAACCGTAGATTTTTGGGTAGGGCCTATAGGCTACTCTTGCACTCTTAGGAATGTTTCACCTAAAAGGAAAGAGATAAACCCCACTCAAAAGTCTAGCTAGCTTCACTCAAATTATGCAATGTATTCAATGTTATTTAGTCTAAATGGAATGAACTATGTGCAATTGGATGATCTATTTGATTGATTATGAATGCAAAACTTAAGAATAATGTCATGTTTGAAAACACAATGATGTTTTCAAAAAGCTTGAAATGATGAATGAAGATGTAAACTAGACTAAATAGAAAGTTAGATATTTGAATATGTGCACCTGAGAAGCTGAAAAAGACTAGAAAAAAATCTGGAAATCTGACAAAACCCGATTTTAGGCTAACTGGGACTCATTTGCCACCCTGGGTGAATCAATCCTAGTTCAAGGTTTTTCTGCATAGGAACTGTTTTCTACTAACTAGGTGTTTGGATCTACATCTGATTGGAAATGGCACCTCAAGAGGGACTCATTCGCCATGCATGGAAAATTAGTCCAATTTCAAATTTCTATGATTTAAAATCTATGTTCTGCACCTTGACACCTATACAACACTTTCTGGCAGAATCCTGAATCGGGATCTCAAAAAATCCTATAAAATAACTTAAAATTGTTTTTCTAATGGGGGGTTTTCCTTGGTCAATCCCCAAGTTGGGTAATCAAACCTTGAATGAACACAAATCTACATAAAACCCTAGCCTTATATATGTTAAAGACTAGAAAAATCTGAAGTATGTCAAAAACCCTATTCTATTATACAAGAATAATAAATGCAAATGTGATTTGAGTGATGCAAGATATCAACCCTAGAAATCTAACAACACATCAAAAATGAAGATAAAGTGACATGCAAGTGGAATGTAAATGAGATATAAACCTTAATCTGAAGATAGAGAAGCAATGGAAGATGGAATCACTTTGAAAACAAGTCTTTAGTTGTGATTTGATGGAAATTTGCATCTACTCAACCTAGATTTCTCCATGATTCACCATAGGAATCCATCATCAACTCTTTGCAATGTTGAGCTTTGATCCAAAAAGTGAGCTTGAAGACCTACAAAAACCCTAGTTTTCTACCCTAAAACTTCAATTTTGCTAATGAAACTTGTAGAAGACTTGACTTTAGAAATTTTTTTTTTCTGAAATGACTAAAAGATGTGTAAAATGATTAAAAATGAGTATTTATAGGCAACAACACCTAATTTTCCCATCATTTAGACCTAAGAGGCAGACATTCACTAAAAAATTAAGTTGAATTAATTGAATTCCTGCTTAAAATTGAAATTTCCCTCAAAAGGGACTCATTCGCCAACCTTGGCGAATGGGTCCCACTACTAATATTTGAAGGTGGGTTTTCAGGATATGGAAGAATTAATTTTTTTTTGGGATTTAAGTGATTTCTCAGGTAAAACAAGCCTCTAGATCAAAATCAATGGGTCTTAGGGGCCTATAAATTTCATTTTGAAGGATAAATGATGAAAGGGGACTCAAAAGTGGGTCTAATTACACATTAAATTGTCTCTTTTCTCAAGTAGGTCCAATTTTGTACAGTGCATTTAGGCCCCACTTTAGTGCCCATATGACTCTATGTGCATATGTAAGCTAAAGGACTCTAAACCGTGCACTTTATAAAAAGGATACTCATTCTAAATATGGGAGAATGAAGCCCCCAGTGTAGTTCTCTACAAAACCACAACATTAGGAACCTTATCTTGCAATGCACATTCATTAATTGTTCCAAAAATCCTTTTTTCTAACTCTTAGGAATCTAATTCAAGGGTATATGTATGCCCCCCTTGATTCTACTTGCTTTATGGACGTGGAATCAAGGTAGCAATCTAGCCACGTCGAATAAGCAACATCATACTATAGGGTATTTCCTAGTACCATGCCATGTATAACAATAGATGATTGATGATGTCGGAGGCAGAATCATGATTCCAACGCATCAAACAATGTCAAAAATGGATTTCCTGGACCCTCGTTATGTTGATTTGAAGAAAAGATGCTTTATGAACTCTTAAGATAAAAAACCCTAAGTTAATGTGTAAGAGTAAAAAGGATTAAAATAGGTAAAACAAAGGAAAGTAAAGTAATTTTTCACTTACTGTTTCAATTTACCTTCTTGTAGCTTGAGAGTGACAAGTGGGATCAGAAGATGCCATGTCGATGGGATTATAGTCCTTCAAGATTAGATACGCTTCCATAGCAGGTGGTGCACGATGATCTTTATTATGAGGTGAGTCGTTTCTACAATGTTTGCTTTGTAATTTTGCAATAATTTAATGATTTTTAATGCATGGATAGGTTAATTTAGGATCTTGGAATTTTTTTTTCAAAGTTTCCTCTTTTTTCACAAAGTGTTCCATTTGTTTTACAAAGTATCCCTTTTGATCACAAAGTGTCTTGTTTCTTTGCGAAATGTCCTAAAATGGTTCTATAGTGTCTAGGGTTATTAGAAAAGCACACTAGATCAGCTTTAGCACATTTGCATGATGAAATATGTAAAAATTGAAGAGATTAGATCAATTTTAGAGTATTTTGTGATGATTTTGATAGGATCCTACCCAGTCACAACAAAGGCTAGGGGGTTGGTAGCTTACATTTTTGAGATATCATACTCTAGTGCTATCGGTAGTAGAGATAGAGCATTTACAGACAATAGGTATCTATTGGGAATATCTTATGCCACCCATGAGATACCATGATGCCATGCTTATGGCCCTGTATGAGCATTGGGATGTTGATATGTGTACCTTTCATCTTCCTACTGGGGAGATGACCATCACTCTCAAGGATGTACACTACATTCTCTGAGTTCCTATTCGGGGAGAACAGGTATATTTCCAAGGGGATTGGTCATTCCACGAGAAGGTGGATATGTGGTATTACCTTGGTGGACTAGTTCATGATGAGTGGGTTAGGGTGCGGATTGAGCTTCCCATGCTTCTATATTCATGATCTCCTATTGTTAGATGGATTATGATGCATAAAGTGGCTCTTTTTCTCAATCCTGATGGATGAGTGACACACTTAGATGGAGGATTAGTATTTGATTCGAGGGATGTACGAGGACAGGGAAACATATGCATGGGGTCGCTACATCCTAGCACACTTATATTATGATCTTGGAAGATTTTTGTTTCGAGAGATCAATAGTATGGTGCACTGCACACTTCTGTAGGTGGGTGCCTCGAGCACATTACATGCACCAAGCCTGTCAGATTCCCTTATGCTATAGCTACAGGATATCCACGAGCATTCAGCTATCCTTTGCGATGCTAGTGGTAGCATGAAGATTTACACTTTTGGAGGTTGAGGTTTGATTAGCTGGAGGATGATGAGATCTTATGGATACCTTATCTACTCACTCTAGAGTGTCCAAATCCCATAGGACAGTTGAGGAGGATGTAGATGGACAAGTTTCTAGCTGGGAGGCATGACTACATTGTATGACCTTTCTATTATGGGTGAGTCATGTGATATTTTGGGAAGGTGCAAACATCACTAAGGGCATGCCCCCTGTTAGCTCTCAAAAACACAGGCTGAATGCCTCAAGAGGCTGCCAATCTCTTGATATGCTTTAGGGTAATAGACAAGGTCAAGAACACTCAACCTTCTACTCTTGAGGTGTTGCTAACCTGGGTGGGTGTACCTTTCTGAATGAAGCAGACTTAAGGGTATGTGCAGGATCATCATGGAAAAAATAGGCCCTTAAGTGGCAAGAAATTTAGAAAAATCAGAGTTAGGCAACTTGACGTAAACATTTGAATAAGTTATCTATATTTTCAAAATTATGTAAGAATAGAATCTATAGAAAATTGAATGTAGTTTCTAAACTACTATGTTTATTTTAAAAAAGGAAAAATCTATTTGGTGAAAATTTGAAATTTCAATGCAGTAGTACATAAATTTCAGGGAAAAAATAAGGAGTAGGTGTCTCTCTGACCACCCTAACCACAATAAAACGATACTATTTTTTTACAAGATTTTATACATAAGTAGAGGACTCATGTCCGGATGTGATGTATATTTTTTTGTAATTTTTTTTCCAAGTAAATAATTAATTATGAATTTTTTATTACAACTTTTAAAAAATATAAAAAACTCATATGTCTAACCACCTTAACTTGGTCAAAACATTATGAAATTCAATTTTTCTTTTTTTAATCCTATAGTATGTGAAGCATAGAATGTGATGCATGTTTTGAATTCCAAAAATATGATATTGTTTGAAAGCTATAGATATTTCTCAATCAGCCTATCAATTAGGACTTTAGTCGTAATTCAAATAGAAAATGAATAATAATTATTTATTAAATTCAAAGTAAATCATAATTTATATTGGTGGAAAGCTAAGAATCTCCTTTAAAAACCCTTTTCATTTCATCAATTTTGGGTAAAAAAAAAGTCGTCAGCCACATACCCTACAAATACCCATCATATTGCCACTTTTTGGCCCATCACGATCCTACACATACCCTTAAATTATGATTTATCCTTCTAAAATGCTTTGTCCACAAGGGCAGATGATAGTGAACAAATGAAATCAAACTTGATAGCAATCTTTTGATCTAAACCCTAAAATGCTTAATTAACAGATATAAAGAAAATGAATGAATTCAAATGATGGAATTGCAGAGACCAGTGGCTTATTAGGTATGTGGAGTCAAATGAAATAGAAGTGGGCAACTTATTTTGGCAGAAAATAAAATTACAAGCATATGATCTATTCATAACTTGTATAAACAATGCAGGATTATGACTACTAAGCTATACTTTAATAATCCAAATGAATCTTCATGATTACTGTGATCAACAAAAAGGATTTAATCTCTGCTTGAGAGAACCAATAGATTAATCACACAGATACAACAAATGTGCATTGACAAACTGAACATAAATTTGTTATTTCAATTTAAACAACCAGAAAGAATCAAAATGGAGACAGCTTAGCAATACTTTTCAATAAACTCAACATACAATTGACACCAAAAATAAACTACCACACTAGCTGAATTTCATTGAAATTGACATTTGAAAACATGCACCATGGCCTCTGACATGAGAAAATTACTCTACTATATCCATATCTACCTACTGCTTCTAATCTAAAATCTGATGATATCTCAATAACAATCGGGGTGCATATTTATACACCAGCATTAAGAATCATAACGTTTCAAATTCATGTCAGCCCACCGTGGAAATAGGGCCCAAATCATGTCAGCCATCAACAGTATTTAGAATTTCACATATGTTGGCCCACAACATTTGAATTTTGTTAATTACCAGAGAACAAGTCGCCAAGACAATGCAGCAGTATGCCGAAGGAAAAATATCACTTATCGCAGTTTGCCCGTGTTCCCTTGTTCTCTGTGTTATTCGCTATGTCAAAGTCAAGAAGTATCCTTTTGTCCCCTTTGCGTTTCTCCATGACCTTATGCTGTTGGTGAGAGGTCCTGCAGATTATAGAGTTATACTGAAATCCTTTATGCATTCTGAGTCGTGGTGACACATGCTTTATCTTGTCAACGAGTCCATCCATCCCATATATGTCGCTATAACTTTATGATGTCAATGAGAGGTCCCGTAGATTATAAAGTTATACTAAAACACCCGAGTTCACACCTATTCGCCAAGATGACACAAACCTCTCACCAAAAGCCATTCAATAGAAACCTTTAGTAACCCGTCGGTGAGACATACATGCTTCACTATGACCACACGTCGAAGACATTATGTTTGGCCGAAGCGAAGACTCAAACGAAGTGTCAATGAGACTGAAGGTCACTCGTCGAGACCTCATATCGAGAGCCCCAACCTATACCGATAAGACTCCTCCCACCACCGGCAGTCGGCAAGACAAGCAGGACTCGCCAAGACATAATGTCGATACTGCCTAGCTCCGCCGATGAATCCTCATATGCGCAAGTCAATGAGACCTGACCCATTCAGGGAGACCTCACACAGATGAAAATACTTATGCCGATATACCATTCCTCCATCGCCGAAACAACATGAAAGTTGTGCCGATAACTGCTAGTGAGTAAACTCAAAATGCCATGACACAGAAAATGTCTTGCCGATAGGCAATACAGATGTTTTATCAGAAAAATAGATTGGGGAGACCTCAATATTTTCACGTTGATAAGCCTGCAGCAAACGAATGTTAGCAAAGATGCATGACTCGATCAATTCAAAGGGGCTATATGGGCAGAATATGAGTGAAATATGCACACAATAGGACCCATCTGGAAATTTATGAGTAAAATGAACATGTAAAACACCAGATTTTTATAGTTCCAATAGTGGCTCCATCTGGGGATGAATGATAGTAAGATCATTGCAAGGATCCAAATCTTTGGGTGAGCAGACTAGACACAAAATGATGAGCAGTGAGAAGAATGGAAAAGGAAATGAAGCATGAAGGAACGCATGCAAAATGAATGCAAGATGGAGATGAACCAGAACCCTAAACTACTATGCATGGAAAAGAATTTTAAAGAGGAAAAGAAAGAGTTGTCCATGCACTAGCAACCCTTAATCCTTTGTGTTGCTTCATCTTTTCTGAGCGATCTGAAACTCAAACCATACTTTACCCTATCAAATACCTGGTTTTGTCTTGAGTTCATCAGATTCTTCTTGAAGATACTCATGCAATCTTTCTTGTCACTGTTATTGCAAGTTCTTAGAGAATCATCAAGCTCAGTTTGGCCCAAAATCCCTATACCATTCTACAGTTTATACTCTTCATAATCAGACAAACCCCTGTTATCTTCAATATAAAAAATGCATGCATATTCAATACAATATTTCTCATTATCTTTCTCATTGTCATGTATTATAAAGCATTCTCCCAGCTGTATTGAAAATTCATCATCAAAGTGCTTTAGTTGAGAAACAAACATTTCTGTTATATCAATATTGTCTGAAACAAACAGATCTGCAACCTTTTGCACCTCTTCAGTATCTCTATTCGGAGATAACACTGGATCATGACTCATATCCTCAATATCATGCATATGTTAACCAATCAAAGCTGGAATTCTATCATCCTTGGCATGCAAATAAACATCTTCTTCACATGAATTAGAAATTTCAAAATCGCATACCTCTTCTTAAACAGACACATGCATTTGGTCAATTCCAAAAGTTTCACCATCAACTAGACACAGAGCTTCAAGATCACCGTTATGTATATATCTCTAATAATCAAGAGTTAACAAATCTGAAACTTGCTCACTGGTAAGAAAACAAGTTTCCACATTTTCATTATTACAATCATACTCATCACTTTTTTCATCATCAAAAAGAGGCCCAAGATCATCAAAGAATGAAAAATTACCAGCACAGTCATTTGTTCTATAACTTGACACATCCCCTTGTTCATGTAAAAATACCCTTTTCTCAACATCAAATGGATCTAAAAATACTTGAAATTCATTCTTGGGAAAACCTATGCAAAACATTATCTGATCCTCTTTTAACTCCTCATCATACAATAGGTTTGAAAAATTTTGGAAACCATTTTCAAATGTACAAACCTCTTCTACATCAAATACATCTTCATAGCTTTCCACTATAGCTGGAGGTGCTATATACTTGCTATCAAATGAATCAACATTTCCCATTACCTCTTCATCCTGATCTTCATAAGAGGTAGAAGAATCCCTTGATTGCAAATCAAAATCCTCAGGTGCATCTTCACAATTTGAATACTTATTGGATCCCTCATAACACACACTGCCTTCCCTGTCACAATCTGTTATGCAAGAGAAATATCTTGTACCTTCATCTTCATCATGCAAGCTATCACATGAGTCATTCTGACTTGCACATGTCTCATCTTCTATTGGATGCATTGTTTGATCAATTTCTCTATACTCATCAGAAATACAATCATTGGAATCAAAATTGATAGTGTTCTCATACCTTATCTTCTTCATGGAATCAATGAATTTATTCAAGTGACCAGAAGCACGCTGTATTAACGACCATGACCAATAAGCTGATTCAGGCTCCCATGCTTTTATGAACTGTGCAACAAAAATGGGTCTTGTAGGTGTACAGTCAGGAAGCAATTGCATACAGACACTTATCATCCTATTGTAAAGAGAAGTCAATTCTTCTCCTTCATACTTCCTTATGCCAAGAAATGCATCAAAGGGATAAATTCCATACTTTGATTGTGTGCTGGAGTCCTGGCTTTGAGTATACACATACTCAGCTTCTTCTTCTTGAAATTGTTGATCCTAGCATACATATTGCTGCAAATTCTGATTTTCTTGAATTTCCTATAACCCGTGGGAAGCCCAATTTGGTGCAGATAGATCTCCATATTCTTTGAGAAATCAATCCTAAAATCCTTGGAGAGATTTAATAGAAGCTACCGATAGGCTGTTGAACCAATCCCTAGCATCTTCAATAAGTGATATCATAAACAACCTCATATGTAAATCCTCATATGGCACATCCAAACCCTCGATGAAATCATTGAAGCTCCTCAAATGATCATCAGCAGTGATTGTGTTACTCCCTGTAAACTTAGGGACAAGGCATCTCCAATTCATATCCATAGGGTAAGGGTACCGTTAAAACCCTGTCAGGTCGAATTGCTTAATCATTGTCATGCAAAAATGGGGAGGGATAGGTGGGTACATATTTTGTTGTGCATGATATGCATTGTATCCATTGTAGAAATTTCCAATTGTATCATCAGGTGCTTGAGGAGCCCAATAACTTCCTGCATTCGTTCCATATACAAATTCCATTCTTCATCAAAAAATTTCTAGAGTCGCCACCTACTTTTCCAAAACTAAGAAAATGATTAATTCTGATCTTTTCCCCAGCAGAATCACTCTTTCTGAATCTTCTCAAATTATATCCTTTTCTTCACTGACTCTATAAAGTGGTCTTCAACCGAATTTTCTGATATAGTTCCCAACAGAGTCGCCAATTTTTTAGCTCTCAAAAACGCAGGCTGAATGCCTCAAGAGGTTGCCAATCTCTTGATACGCTTTAGGGTAATAGACAAGGTGAAGAAAACTCAACCTTCTACTCTTCAGGTGCTGCTCACTTGGGCGGGTGTACCTTTCTAAATGAAGCAAACTTAACTTATGATTTATCCTTCTAAAATGCTTTGTCCATAAGGGCAGACGACAGTGAACAAATGAAATCAAACTTGATAGCAATCTTCTGATCTAAAACCTAAAATGCTTAGTTAACAGATATGAAGAAAATGAATGAATTCAAATGATGGAATTGTAGAGACCAGTGCCTTATTGGGTATTCGGAGTCAAATGAAATAGACGTGGGTAGCTTATTCTTGCAGAAAATCAAATTATAGGCATATGATCTGTTCATAACTTGTATAAACAATGCAGGATTATGACTACTAAGCTCTACTTTAATGATCCAAATGAATCTTCCTGATTACTGTGATAAAAAAAAAGGATTTAATCTCTGCTTGAGAGAACCAATAGATTAATCACATAGATACAACAAATGTGCATTGACAAACTGAACATAACCTTGTTATGTCAATTTAAACAACCAGAAAGAATTAAAATGGAGACAGTTTAGCAATACTTTTCAATAAACTCAACATACAATTGACACCAAAAATAAACTACCACACCAGCTGAATTTCATTGAAATCGCCATTTGAAAACATGCACCATGGCCTCTGACATGAGAAAATTATTCTACTATATCCATCTCTACCTACTGCTTCTATTCTAAAATTTGATGATATCTCAATAACAAACGGGGTGCATATTTATACACTAGCATTAAGAATCATAATATTTCAAATTCATGTTGGCCCACCATGGAAAGGCCCAAATCATGTCAGCCATCAACAGTATTTAGAATTTCACATATTTCAGCCCACAATATTTGAATTTTGTTAATTTCTAGAGAACCAGTCGCCAGGAAAATGCAGCAGTATGCCTAAGGAAAATATCGCTTATCGTAGTCTGCCCGTGTTCCCCTGTTCTCTGTGTTATTCGCTTTCCCTGTGACCATCTATTCGCTATGCCGAAGTCAAGAAGTATCCTTTTGTCCCCTTTGCATTTGACCATGACCTTATGCCATCGGTGAGAGGTCCCGCAGACTATAGAGTTATACTGAAAGCCTTTATGCATTCTGAGTCACCATGACACATGCTTTATCTTGTCGACAAGTCCATCCATCCCATATATGTCACTGTAACTTTATGATGTCGGTGAGAAATCCCACAAATTATAGAGTTATACCAAAACACCCAAGCTCACACCTATTTGCCAAGACGACACAAACCTCTCACCGAAAGTTGTTCAATAGAAACCTTTAGTAACCCGTCGGTGAGACATACATGCTTCGCTATGACCACATGCCAAAGACATTATGTTTGGCCGAAGCGAAGACTCAAATGAAGTGTTGGCGAGACCGAAGGTCACTCGCCAAGACCTTATATCAATAGCCCCAGCCTATACTGATAAGGCTCCTCCCGCCACCGGCAGTTGGCAAGACAAGCAGGACTCGCCAAGACATAATGTCGATACTGCCTAGCTCCGCCGATGAATCCTCATATGTGCAAATTAGTGAGACCCAACCCATTTGGGGAGACCTCACATAGATGAAAATACTTATGCCGATATACCATTCCTCTATCATCGAAACAACATGAAATTCGTGCCAATAATTATCGGTGAGTAAACTCCAATCGCCGTGACATAGAAAACGTCTTGCCGATAGGCAATACAGATGTTTTATCAGAAAAACGGATTGGGGAGACCCCAATATTGTCACGCTGATAATCCTGGAGCAAAAAAATGTTAGCAAAGATGTATGACTCGATGGATTCAAAGGGGCTATATAAGCAGAATATGAGTGAAATATGCACACAGTAGGACCCATCTGGAAATTTATGAGTAAAATGAACATGTAAAACACCAGATTTTTACAGTTCCAACACCCCCTCATTACGTGATTAGTACGGAGTGCCTGGAGGCTAGGTGATATTGTTCGGCTTAAGATAGATCATGTTTGTGAGAGTGATTCTGTTGCTTCAGATCACGATCAACCATCATTTGCTGAGACTAATGATGTTGGTAGCATACATGAGCATGAGGAGTGGTGGTCAATGACATGACCAAATCCTATGTTCCCCATGGATTTCCCTATAGGCGATGCAAGACCAGCACCAGATGAGGGAGATGAGCTAGAGGAGATAGTAGAGGATGTGCAATATAGGCCATCATATACATTTATTGATGTTATTGATGAAGAGTATGAGTCGAAGGTTGATCTTGATTATGAGGACCAGGACAGAGAGAGAGACTAGCGCGTCCTTCATGCCCCCCAAAGAAGATGAGGTTGATATTCCTCATCCATATAGAGACCTAGGTGATGATATTTTTTATTCTACACATGTACTTGAGTATATTTATGGTTTGTACTTATATTAATATTGTGATGATCTATACTAATTGTGTACCTTGTCTATCTTGTAGGAGTGATGAGAGACTAGTGAGAGTTCTATTGTCAGGCTATCACAAAGATAATGCCTACATCCATCAATGAGGAGGAGATGGATCCTGACTACATGCCCCCAGTGATCATGGAGGAGGAGCTAGGGTCACTCATACCTTTCATGAGGCTACAGGTAGCATCTGAGAGTGTGAGGAGATGACTCCATCGAGCTGAGAGTGCAACATAATCATCGCAAACCTCAACAAAGGTTGAGAGACTGCCTGCAAAGCTAGCATAGGTACGATCACAGAGGGATCAGATGGAAAAGGAATGTGTTGTGGCTGTTGGTTGAGTGTAGGGTCTAGAGTATGCACTTAGACTCCGCAGTTTGTGGTTAGGATCACACACGACTATCTCACATTGATGTCTAGGACCAGATCTCAAGCACTAGAGCTTGAGGGGTCTAATTCTCAAACCTTGGTGATTTTTTATATGATGATGATATATATATAAAACTTTTTGATATATATATATACATGTGTTTTTGGTGTTGCTTTATCTCTTAGTGTTTGAATGTTAAATGCAATGTGATTAATTAAGTGACTTATGGTTAAAGTATTTCATTAATGTTTGAATGATTTAACAGGATTGATATGATCTAAGATAAAAAGTATTTTAGTTTTATTGTAGATACAACACTGTTGATTAAAGAATTATGTTAAATTAAATACACCTATAAGGATCTAACTTAACATAATACAAGGGTGAAAAGTATGAATCCTAAAGTAATTATAAAATAAACTTAAATAATTACCTTAGTGCTCGAGAAAAACATAAGATTTTTCATCAAGAATGAAGCAATGTGAAAGTTATTTAGAATGACATCAAATAACTTTAAACAACGCCGCTTTATCAATCATACTATTCAAAGAGGCTAGAGGTAATACCGACATAAATGCGGGGAATTAATAGGTACCTTAAGGGCTGTTCTATCAAGCTATGTTAAGATATAAGCTCCAAACCTGTAATTGGTATCAACCATGTAAGTTCCTAACCAATTAGGGCTGAATTTGTCTTTTTCTTCATTGTCAACACTAGTATTACATTGATTCTCAATAAGAACAAAATCACCCTTATGAAATTTTCAATGAATGACCTATGTGTTGTGTCTTCATTGGAGTTTTTTTATGTGAGCTTGGAGATGTTCCAAGAGAATTAATGCACATTTTTTTGAGCATCTCAAGTTGGCGCAATCGTTTTTCTTTATAAGCGACATTGTGAATAAACTCTTTGAGAGTAATTCACAACATAGGAATTTCTAACTCCAAGGGCATGATTACATCAATTCCATAATGAGGTTATCGGGTGTGGTTCTAGTGGATGATCTAACATGTATTAAATAAGCCCAAAGCACATAATGTAATTGTGTATTCCAATCTTTATGATGTTTGTTGACAATTTTCTAGAGGATTTGTTCTAGAATCATATTAGTGATTTCAGCTTGTCCATTGGATTGTGGATAATGCGGTGTGGAAAAGTGATGTTGAATGTTGAACATTTCAAGAAATTTCATAACTTTTTTATTCTTAAATGGAGTTCAATTGTCTAAAACAATGGCAAAAGGAAGCCCAAAGCGAGCAATTATGTGTTCCAAAATGAAACGAAAAATTACTTCAGTAGTTGTAGAACAAAGAGGAATAGCTTCCACCCATTTTGTAAAATAGTCTTTTGCGGATATGATAAGTGTATGTCCAACAAAAGAGGGAGGTGAATTTTTTTGAATAAGATCCAAACCCCATACTGAAAATGGTCAAATGGGAACTTGGGCATAGAACTCAGAAGTAGTAGCATGGATCAAATTGCTATGTTCTTGACATTTCGGACATTATTTAACATAAGTGAAGCAGTCCTTTTCCATATGTCTCCAATAATAACCCATACAGATAAGTTTTTGAACTAACGTTCGTCCTCCAAAATGACCTCCACAAGCACCAACATGAGCCTGTTCAAGTGCCATAGGGATTTCAGAATCCTTAAGACACTATAATAAGGGAACATTAAAAGATTGTCTATACAATGCATTGGCGAGGATCACACATTTAGTTGCTAATTTGCATAAGCGCTTCCGAGTTTTTGTTGTTGTAGGTTTGGGAAAGGTACCATATTTTAAATAGTTGTAAATAGTATCATACCATTCGCATGAATCAACTTGAGTTATTGGTAAAATGTCTTCTAATTGAGCGTCAATCAAAGGTTTCATGATTGGATGAAGAAAAAAAGTGAATTCTATGGAAGGATCATGTGGGGATATAAGAGAGGTCGCACTTGCCATTACATCTGCATGTCTACTATCTTTTTGTGTGATGTTATCAACGGTGAATGATCTAAACTTTTCTAACAGTTTCATTGTAAGATTATTGTATTTGGATAGCTTGTCATGTTTAGTTTGATACATACCAATAATTTGTTTGATAAGTAATAGTGAATCACCAAAGATCTTGATATGTTTAGCATTCATTGTTAAAGAAGCTCGCAAACCCACGATTAATGCCTCATACTCTGTTGTGTTATTTGTGGATAGGAAATTTAATTGATAAGATAAGGGAAGAGGTTGTCTATTGGGTGGAATCAATACCACTCTAACACCGAAACCTATTCTACACTTAGATCCCTCAAAATATAATTCCCATGTTTTAATATCAGTGGCCAGGACATTATCATCAAGAAAGTAGTCGTGATTAGGTAGAGCAAGAGGGGAAGGAGCATCGACTAAGTGATAAGTTAAGGCTTGTCCTTTGATTTCTTTTTTTGAAACAAACTTAAGGTCAAACTGAGTTAGTAACATCACCCACTTAGCTAATTGTCTAGAGAGGTCAGTTTTATTAAAAAGATGTTTCAGAGGATCAAGCTTTATCATGACTTGTATTTTAGCAGTTAGTAAGTAATGTCACAATTTACTAGTAGTGAATACAAGAGCTAAGCATTTTTTTCAATTAGTGAGTATCGAGTTTCAAAATCAATTAAGGTTGAACTATGTAATAAACAATATGTTCTTTTCCATCATCATCTTGTTGAGCCAACAATGTTGCAAGAGCATGGTCTAATCTGGCTATGTATAAAAAAAATTGTTTGTTCGGCATGGTGGGTTGTAAAATAGGTGGAGTCACTAGGTATTCTTTTAAACTCTCAAAATCCTATTTACAATCGTCATTCCAATTAAAAGGTACACCATTTTTAAGAAGATGTGTGAAAGGTAATGTACGATCAACTAAAGACGCAACAAAATGATGAATAGCTTGAATTTGGCCTTGTAATGTTTGCAATCGAGAAATGTTCCTAGGAGGTGGCATGTTAATAATTACTTCAATTTTCTTTGTGTCCACCTCAATGCCTCTGTGAGATGTGAAAAACCCCAAAAGGTTACCACTATCTACACCAAAGACACACTTTTTCAGATTTAAACGCATATTATATTTATGTATTCGTTCAAAGATTTTCTGAAGAATATTTACATTGTCTTTTCATGTTAATGATTTAGCTAGGATAACATCAACATAATATTCCAAAATTTTGTGCATGTAATCGTGAAAGATCAATGCTGTTGCTTGTTGATAAGTTGCTCTAGTGTTCTTTAAATTGAAGGGCATCACAACCCAACAAAACATTCCCCAAACAGTGGCAAAGGCGGTTTTGTATTGATCTTGAGGATTAATAAGGATTTGATTGTAACCATAAAATCCATCCATGAATAACAAAAAATAATGTTGACTAGTTGAATCCACGATCATGTCTATATTAGGAAGTGGAAAGTCATCTTTTAAAGAAGCTATATTCAAGTCACAAAAATCCGTACATATCCTAACACAATTATCGAGTTTAGCAACTGTAACAATGTTTGTGATCCAAGGAGAATAATCAATAGGTCGAATGAAGCCTGCATCTAGGAGTTTTTCAAGCTATGCTTTAACATGCAACGCTATGTTAGGGTGAATTTTTCTTATCTTTTGATGAACGGGTTTAGCATTTTCAGCAAGAACGATGTTGTGAGTTGCAATTTTTGGGTCATTTCCTAGCATATCAAAGTATTTCCAAGAAAAATTTCAAGAAAATCATGAAGTAAAGTTGTAGTGTCTTCTTGTTCTTCATCATCAAGGAATTTCCCAATCTTAATAACTTTGTTTGTATCATCAATTTCCATTGGCACATCAATTGTATCTCCTAAACAGAGTCCATCAGATTTAGGAACCTTAGACTCATAAGCCTCTTCAATGATATTACTAGCATTTTTCTTGGTAATGATCATAGCATAGGTAACTTGTTTCATGGAAGAAGCAGAGGATGTGTTATCATAAACTCCTAACATTTTTTTTAGGGTTTCATCACTATCAACGTACTTCCATGATGGTGGTAAGTTCGTATCAAGCATTTCAGGATGTTTAATTGTGAGTTGGTGTTTTGGTTGACATGTAATAGTGTTGATGTTTAAAGATGGTCATTGAGTAGTCTTTTTTGTTTTAGAAAAAGAATATCCCAATCTAGTTTTTGTCTCTTGTGTATCAGGTTCGATAGGAACATGAATGCCTTGTTCATGTTTTCCATAGCCTTTTCCAATATATCCCAATTGTTTCACAAGTTCGTAACCTTTCCCATAAATTCTTTCCATTTCTATTGGAGCAGGCGGGGATTGATAATCTATCTCATCAAAATTTGTTGTATATATTGCATTTTCTTCCAAAGTAGAAGAGATAGATGTTTGAGAAGATTGGTCGGAATTTTGAGAAGATTGTTTGTGTTTCTCATCTCTCTTTTATGTGATTATTTATTCACCCATAAATGAAGCTGTGAATTCTAAGGATCCCCAATCATCACCAAATAATTTAGATGGTGATTTTGCATTGTTATGTTCAATTTCAAGAGGATCTATGTTGGATGTTGGAAATAATGTTTTTAGAGGACTCATAGCTCCTTTTTCAAGCTGCAAGCAACTTTTAGGATCAGGGTCTATTTCAACTTGATAAATGTGATTGCTATAGACATATTTCATTATTTGATGAAGGGTCAAAGGCACTATATTCATCTCATGAATCCATGGTCTGCCTAAAAGAAGATTATACGAAAGATCATAAGGCATGACATGAATAGGAGTTTGCAAAGTAGCTACCCCAACCATAATAGGTAAAGTAATTATATCGAGCAGTTGCTTTGTTGTATTGTCAAATCCTCGAATGAATATAGAATTAGATATTTGTGACTTATCAACGTGCAATCTATCAAGGAGATTCACACTACAAACATTAAGGGAAAAACCATATCAATAAGAGTTCGTTTGATACCTATACAAATGAATTGAGCAATCATCATAAAGGCTTCATTTTGTTTTCGCAACTCTAAAGGAGGGAGTTCATGTTGATGGAAAGTAATGTCTAGATTAACTTGGTTCATTCCATGGATTAGAGCTGCCACATCATTTAGAGTTGTACTAGGAGGAACTACAATCTATTGTAAGGCTGTTTTAAGAATAGTGTAGTAATTTGGTGAGTTTTGAAGTAAATACCAAAGGGAAATGTTTGCATGAGTATTCTTTAATTTTTCAAGAAGGTCATACTCCCTTTTGTGTGGAAGTTAACAAGGAGCACTAGGCGGATTGGGTAAAGGTAAAGAGGATGGGCTTAGTTGCGACAGTTGTGGATTGTTTCGGGTATTATATGTATGAGCAATAGTAACATTTCTTGATTGCTGCAACACATTGGTTTTAGGTGGGTAAAGAGTATACTCATGTTTCTTGGAAGGATGGAGTTTATGTGAGGGTGGGTAAAGATTGAGTTGAGGTTGAATCACATTAACATCCTTAGTTTTAGACTTTTCACAATAAATCTTAGTGGATGATTTGAGTGAGATGAAATCCTAAAGGGAGTCATCTAGCAAGTCCAAGTCATCACAACTAAAAGGTTTGAGGGGTAAGTTATTGTCAATCAGTTGAAGCTTTTCAACATCAAATGCGTTAATGTTTGTTATTGTGGGTTTGGTACAACAAACCTTAGTGGATGAATTATGCAAAATGAAGTCCTAAAGACCTTGATCTAATAAGTCAAATTCATCATGACCAAAAGGTTTGAGGGATATGTTATCGTTAGGAAGTTTAGGTTTCTCATTAAAAGTGTTAGAGGATAAAGTTAGTGAGAGGAAGTCCTAAATAACTTCATCTAACTTGTCGACATCATCAATACTAAGGGCTTGGATGAGATGTTATTTCTAACTTGGATCATTTTTTTGAAGGGTTGGTTTGATGTTTCAAGTTTTGTGTTTTTATGTATCAGTGAATCTGATCTAAAAGAACTACGAATGAGTACTTTAAAGGAAATTTGAAAAAACATAAAACTCTCCATAAATGCCATGAAAGAAATTGAAGTTTATGCTAAGGGAACAAAAAATAACTGAACTATAACATAAAAGAAACTGCAAAAAACAAAAATGTGCAAAGCAATAAACTGAATTCTAGAAAATCTGATTCAAAAACTGCAGTGGGACTGATTCGCCCAAGGTGGTGAATGAGTCCTAGGGGAGATATTTTTAGGTTCTTTTTTTGATTTTTTTGACATTTCTATACGTTTTTAAGTGTGTACAATGTAGGTAAAGATTGATAATGCAAAATTTTGGAATGAAGTAATGAAATAAGATGCAATAATGAACTCTAAATAATATTTTCACTAATGCAAGTTTAGAAAGTCCTAGGATGCAAGAATAATGTAAAAGACAATGTAATGAAGGCCTAGGATGCAATATGCAATGGAAATCATAAATGTAAAGTGCTCAATATCCAGGTTCAACAAAATGAACCATATATTTATGGGTAGGGCTTATAGGGTACTCTTGCACTCTTAGGAATTTTTCACCTAAAAGGAGAGAGATAAACCCCACTCAAAAATCTAGCTAGCTTCACTAAAATTATGCAATGTATGATGTTATTTATACTAAATGGAATGATCTAAGTGCAATTGGATGATCTCTTTGATTGATTATGAATACAAACTTAAGAATAATGCCATGTTTGAAATCATAATGATGTTTGCAAAAAGCTTGAAATGATGAATGAAGATGTAAACTAAACTAAATAGAAAATAAAATCTCTAAATATGTGCACCTGAGAAGTTGAGGAAGACTGAAAAGAAATCTAGAAATCTGACAAAACCTAATCTTGGGCTAATTAGGACTCATTCGTCACCCTAGGCGAATCAATCCCAAGTCAGGGTTTTTCTGCATAGGAACTATTTTCTACTAATTGGGTGTCTGGATCTACATCTGACTGAAAATGGAACCCCATGAGGCACTAATTCACTATGCATGGTGAATCAGTCCACTTTCAAATTTCTGTGATTTCAAATCTCTATTGTGAATCTTGACACCTATACAACACTTTCTAGAGGAAACCCAAACCGGGATCTCATAAAATTCTTGCAAAACAACTTAAAATTGTTTTTCTAATGGGGGGCTTGCCTTGGTCAAACCCCAAGCTGGGTAATCAAACCTTGAATGAATAAAAATCTACATGAAAACCTAGCCTTAGATGTGTTAATCAGTAGGAAAATCTGAAGTATGTCAAAAAACCTATTCTATTATACAAGAATAAGCAATGCAAATGTGATTTGAGTGATGCAAGATATCAACCCTAGAAATCTAACAACACATAAAAAATGAAGATAAAATGGCATGCAAGTGGAATGTAAATGAGATATAAACCTTAATCTGAAGATAGAGAAGCAATGGAAGATGGAATTACTTTGAAAACAAGTCTTTAGGTGTGATTTGATGGCTAGTTCCATCTACTCAATCTATATTTCTCCAAGATTCACCATAGGCATCCATCATCAACTCTTTGCAATGTTGAACTTTGATCCAAAAAGTGAGCTTCAAGACCTATTAAAACCCTAGTTTGCTACCCTAAAACTTCAATTTTGCTAATGAAACTTATTGTAGAAGACCTGAATTTAGAAATTGCTTTTGTGAAATGACTAAAAGATGTGTAAAATGATTAAAGATGAGTATTTATAGGCAACAACACCTAATTTTCCCGTTATTTAGACCTAAGAGGCCAAAATTCACCAAAAAATTAAGTTGAATTAATTGAATTCCTGCTTAAAATTGAAATTTCCCTCAAAAGGGATTCATTCACCACCCTTGGTGAATGGGTCCCACCAGAGGGGACCCATTCGCCCAATGTGGCGAATGGGTTGCACTACTAATTTTTGAAGGTGGGTTTTCAAGATATGGAAGAATTAAATGTTGATTGTTAGGATTTAAGTGATTTCTCAGGTAAAACGGGCCTCTAGATAAAAAATAATGGGTCTTAGGGGCCTATAAATGTCGTTTTGAAGGATAAATGATGCAAAGGGACTCAAAAGTGGGTCTAATTATGCATGAACTTTTCGCTTTTCTCAAGAGGGTCCAATTTTCTATGGTGCACACAAATTAATAGTTAACATCATCTTCAAATTCTTGTCATTGTTTTGATATAAATGATAAAATATGTGAAATGCTTTTAAAAAAAATTGAATTAATAAATTGAAAAATAGGACATGTCACTCTATTTGAATCATTCATAAAAATGAGTGTCTTAATCTATTAGATAGATGATTAATATCACAGGCATCAAATTTGAACTAACAATTAAAAATATTAACATGAAATCTTTCCAATCTTGCTAAATTTTCATTCAAACACCAAAATCAATAATTCAAGAGCTGGACAACTCAAAAAATAGTTCAATACAAAAATGTCACAACTTCATTTGACTCCAAAATCAATAACCAAAAGCTAGACAACTCAAAAAGAGTTCAATAGAAAATCTTCACAACTTCATTTGACTGAACACTAACCAATACATACCATCAAATCAACAAACTTGATCCAAAATCTTATTAAATTGTTTCAATTATGATATTTCTATCACAATTCAATCATGTAGATTTTGGAATCAAACTCATTGACATATGTTTCATAAATAATAATTCACAAGAACCCACCTCTCGTAATAACAACTCCTACTTATTTATAAATTGTTTCAGAAATAATCCAATCTAGAAATTACCAGTCATTTTGGATATTTTCATGAGAAAAAATATCAAATGACACCCATGTATATATAATTTCAATCAGCCACAGTGGGTGGAAGTGGAAAGTGAGGCACGCCACCATTTTGAGCTTGGGATCCCAATTTCTGAAGTGGACATGCATTGCAGATGGGACATCGGAGCTTGCACTGCAACCACCTTCGAATGCAGTCCATGTGAAAATTATGTTGACATGGCACCAGCGCCACCACCACATCATCCTCTTGGTATTCACAGAGGCAGATAACGCATTCTTTCTCTTGTTCTTCTTCTTCTTCACATCTGTAATTGAATACGCCCATTTCCACATCAATCTTATCAACCTTATTAACGTCGGATGAAGCCGATGGAGGCGGTTGCTGCAGTGGACCTGCCGATTCACCATCTGACCAAAAGCAGAGAATAATCACCACAAACAGCAGCACACATAAATAAGCGGCTTGTACAGACGACGATATATAGCTCCCATAGAGTATGAGTAGTTTATACATCCCACATCCGGAAAACAACCACAAGCATATCCACAATATCCTTATGCGCCAGCTAAAACACCCCGCCATTGTTCCCCGCATGGTGATACCAAGGATCAGATCTTCTACATTGCTTTTATCTAAAGTGGCACAGTCATAAATATATGCATTTGTAGATGGGAAAATTCATTCAGAGGTGGCCTTCACTTTCTTTGCATCATGTGAAATGTAATGCTCCGTTTCATTTGGTTGAGAGATGTTAAAACAATATCTCATAAGAGTCTTGAAAACCAGTTTACCAGATCATATTCTTGTTTAATGTTGAATGACAGTTTGAACAAGAGGCCTAGATGAAGAGCGTATTCTTGTTGTATGTTTTAAGGCGGTTTGATAAAACCTAGAAGATCTTCTCTGTGCTTTTACGAGGACCGTCGTTTCCCATGAAGAGAATGGTATGCGAAAGTTACCAGGTAAGACATTTTCTATATAACTCATCCTTTCAAACAAGGTGATAATATCAGATCATTTTAAAGATATTATGGACATTGATCTCATCAACAATTTTTTTTATTTTGTTTTTTTTCTTTCATAGATCCTTATAACAAGTTTAAAATGTATTACTAAGCCATTTAAAAATGGTTAGTCATATTTTTTTTCATAAAATATTATTCATTTTAATGATTGTAATTTTTTTTTAAATGGATCATCAAATTTTATTATAAATATTGAAGAGTAGTAATTTAAGTGGTTGAATATAATTGGTGAGCATGATAGTATACTCCTTAATTGTTTCATCAATTGATATTCAAAATTTTCAAAAGTGCAATTGGACCTGGTTTAACCCCTAGATTGCTCAAAATAGAGTAAATCTCCTACTTGTGACAATTTAGCCAAAGGTCAACTTCTAATTTAGATGTATGATTATTCATTATATTTTTATTTTTAAAATAGCTAAGATTGCACTATCTATGCGTTGGGCTTAAAGAACACACTAAGCTCTCACCCAATCAAAATTATATATTCCATTTCCATTTTCTAGTTTGTCAGTTATTTTCATGGTTATACTTGTTGTTAAGTTGTAACATTTTTAAAGATCTATCTCATGCCCAAGTAGTAGTCACAGTCAACTAAATTTGATAGTTTTTGACTTTTTATCTCCTACGTACTATCAAGTAACAATCTCAACTGGGAGATATGAGAAAGCATTGGGAATTTAAGCAACCTAAGATTTTCAAATCAATACTTAGGAACTAGCTAGAGCGAGAACCAAGTAGAGATAGAGCTTGTTATCCTCCACTAGAGAATGAGATGAATTGGTTTGGTTTTGACCTTACTACATCTTAGTTTTTGAATCTGGTTCTTGGTGTAAATTTTTGTGCTAGAGTCATTAGTTGAACCACAGTAAAGGAAAGAAAAAACCTCATTATGGTGAAATGAAAAATGACAACAGCCTAATTTTATATTATTAATAATTAATCTTCAGTTTTAATATTTTTGGTTTAATTATACCTGCACTTCAAGGATATTTCTTATTCATTGTTTGTAACAGAGAAGGTTTGTTAAACATTTTACTTCTTATAAGATTTATTGTACAATTTTAACAAAACCCATGCTCATACATGCATTGTAAAATAATAAATATAGACTCTAAATTATGCACAACAACAAAGGGTGGTTGTAGAGAAAAATATTATACTTTATATATGTTTAAAAGCATAAAGAAGTTGTGGGTTATGGGGTTTTGTTAGACTTGGCTTCTTCAACAACCAACTCAGTCATTTCTTCTTATTGGGGGGTTGTAAGGCCTCATGTGCTCCTCTAGCATATTGCTTGTTTGTAATTTGAATTTTTTCTATTACCCATACAAATAAGATGCAAATATAGACAAAGACATAGCGAGATCCATGCCCTTCTCCCCACTAAATTTCTTATAGTAGATGATTACTACAAACACCTTTATCATAGGGATAAAAACAATAATAATTACACCACTCAAGAGAGTACTAAAAAAGATGGCTCAAAAAACCCTAATGAAGAAGACTTTCTGATAGATTGTGTTCCACTCCAGCATCATGTAATATTTGAACTCCCCCACATCAAATGCCCTTCCCTCCCTCACAATAGCCAATAAATCCTTATTCACAACCATGCCTAGAATATAGAAAGTAGTCATCATAAAGGAAATTATAATTTGCATCTCCATAACTAAATTATATGTTATTCAATAGGTGTTTTTCTTATAAACAAGCTCAATCGAATGAATTATAATGGCTTGGTATACTTTGTGAAAACCTAACCTACAACGCATTGATCCAATATAGTCGCAATACAATATCAAACTCTTCCATAACATGTAGATTAATACCATATTTATTTGGAATAAATCTAATAGCATGACTTTGCAAAATATATTCTATATATCATTTATTCCATGCCTCTAATGTATAGATTTAAGAAAGTCTTAGAAAACTACAAAATAATGGGCTCAAAACAATACCAAAATATCATGCTATGAATCTTATCACATTCACATGTGTTAAGCCATATCAAAATAAAAAATAATTCTTACATAATCATCTTGACTTCCACAATGCAAGTGAATGCTAATATGAACAATATCTAGAAAAATTGATTGTTTCCCAATATTGATTTATATAAAAATAATCAAATGGGCCAATAAATTACGACATTCATAACATTATAAGCACAAGGATATTAATATGAGTAAATAGAAGAGAGATGAATTTGATTGATACTTTTTATTGTAATAAAATGATAATACATAGTTATATATTCACAAGTTCCTAGAAAAACATAAATGATGAGAAGAACCATAGAAAATGGAAAATATAAGAGAAATAATAAGTATATAAAGAGTTACAAGCATGAACTAGCCTATATTATAACCTTGAAGGGTACACAATATATTGAGAGGGGGGTAAATGAGTATATCAAATCTCTTCAAAACTCTTTAATTCGACATGAGTGGCTAGTAATCACTTCTCCAATCATTCATCTTACAAAAGTTGAAAAATCTAGTTAACTAAGAGGGGGTGAATTAGTTATTCTCAAACAATTTTCTTTTCTGTTAATTAATTTGGAGCAGACTTATACCAATCAGAAATTAATCAAACATATATGAACATGAATGCAGACAAAAACACCAAGCACAATGAACACTAGAATTTACGTGGAAACCCATGAAGGGAAAAACCATAAAGAATGCTAATTTTCAATTATAAAACACTGGTTAAGGTGATTTTTATAAGGGCTCACTACCAAGTTGCTCACTGCAAGGTGGCTCATTGTTGGTGGGCTCACTTCCCAAATAAAAAACAACATATTACAAGATAGTCTCACTAACAAAAGTGAATTGATAAAATTACATTTGCATATGCATGAATTGAATTCCGGTTAAGAGCACAACGTCTGTCTATAGTATATCTAATCAAGAAACTTTTGCATAATTTCTTTGCACAAACTCTTCAAAATAGATTACTTCTTCCTTCCCACACATCTAAGTCCACACTTCTCATTTCATCGAACAAAAACAACCTTTACTTATGCCATTTCATGTCATCATAATCTCCTAGGTCAGCCAAACACAATGTCTTCATAGTCTTCCAAGTCGGTCAACTACAATTTGAATTAGATGACCACAAAACATGTCAACATGAAGAGCAACATTGAGATATCCAATGAGGCCTTGCACACTAGCACCAGACCTAGAAGATAGGTTGCACATAAAGATCTTCCTACCACGTTACCAAGAGACCAAAATAGGTCAAACATAAGATAGCATAATTGTCAAAAGATAACAAACTTTGAATTACATGAAATATATTCTAGATCTGATGAGAATGCAACAACCAAGACCAAATCTTGATTATCATCAATTCCAGTGTCAACTAGAGAACCACAATTTGACATACTTGCAACATGCTATATGCAATTTTGGACAACAAGCTTACATAGAGTAAGCTTTGAGCACAACATCCAATCATCAAAAGATTAGCCTTCATTATGTTGCATAAAATAACTTCCACAAATGTCTCAAAAGAAGTACTACCATATCCAGAGCAAGGATAATATCCATACTACGTAACATCATAGCATTCGATAGGATAGATCAAGTTTGTACATCATCCAGAGCACAACCTTTTGGATCTAATGTTTTGACATCAATGCCAACGATGCTAAATCATCTTCAACAACTTCTCAACAATCTCCCCATTTGGCATTAATGGAAAAATAGCAAAAAAAATAAAAAACACAAAACTCCACTATAACTCCAACTCCAAAACTGCAAACACCAAAAACTCCAAGTACTCCCCCTTTGTCAAGCAATTCAATACCTCTTTTTTTTTGTTTTTCTCTTCATTTTCCTCCCCCTTTCTGCCATGAAAGGAAAAGGGTCAAAATTTAAACATTCAGGAACTTAAGTAAAAATAACACTTTTCACATGAAATGTTTTCTTGTACCTTTCTCTCACAATTGGAAGAATCCTCTTACAAGCTACCACCATAGAATCCAATCTGGCACTCATACTATCCAACATAGTAAAAAACATAAATGAGGATGACCAGTCCTAAGACAGGCATTAAAATTTTTTGCATTAGAAAGTATCCTAGAGAGATGATCCAACCAAACCTCAATAATTTCTTTGACCAACTAGAAAGTTCTAACCAAGTCCTCCCTCTGTCTCTGAACAACCAATAACTCTTCTTACAACTCACCAACTCTTATTCTCTATTTTCCATCTTTATCTTTCAAGAAATCAAAACTCTTTCCAATATTATTCATCTTAGATTCAATAGCTTCAATTCTACTTATAAAATTATCAACAACAGTAGGCCACCAAAGACAATACCTATAGATGTCAGACATCTCCTTAATGCATTCTTTTGTCCCACCAATGTGCTTGGATAAATTTTATTTGGCTTTGACACATCTTATCTCAATTATAGCTTCAAACTTATGTCCTTTAGGTCCTCCTAGAAACATTCTTTCTTCCACAACTTCTACTAGATTATCTTGTAACAAGTCAGAAACATCTAAAATAGTAATACCCTTTTCGAGCAAATAATCAACCAAAGCATCATCTATTTTAAGCCTTCTGATTGGAGAGTTGGCACACCACATTTCACCAACCTTCTTCATATCACTTTCATCTATCACTGACTAAATACCATCTAGAATGACATAATCAGATCCAGGCAAAGATTCTTCTTCGTTCACCTTTTCTTCCAAGATAGTGATGATATCTTCTATGTTAACTTTCCTCCTTTTAGGTTCCAGAGGGAAGCCACCAATAATTTTTTTCTGAAAGAGATGTCAAACTTCCACTTAACATTCTCCTTTTCCACTGTAGCGAACTCAAAAAGTGAAATACCAAACATATGAGCAGAGATCCAAATCAGAAGGGATAACTCTTAACCAGAGAATTTTTGACATTATCAATTAGGTTTTCCAACATGAGGCTATACAAATCAAACTACTTATTTTCCTTCACCATCATGTGTGCAAGATATTCAACAATAGCCAAAGTAGAACCTTCATAATTTTTGAAATAGATTTTATAAGTGATGTCGTAAGCAACATACCTAATTTTAGGATCAAAAATAGTATTTATAAGTAGAGCCTAGGGGTCTTTGTCGATACCAATAAGTTCCTTCGTGTCTCTATATTTTATCATTTTTTTCCCAAGGAGGTCACCAGAAATACACAAACTAGTAATATCTTCAATGGCTTCCTCCGTGATCGGATAGGATTTTTCTAGAACAATGCTTCCATCCTTGAATCGACTCAGCAAGAAAAAGATAGATTCTTTTTCTACAAACCAAGGAAATTCTCCCCGTAAATCCATACCTAGAGTATTTGTGTTATGCAATTCATCTATCTCTAACCCTAGTTCCATCTCCTTCATTTTTTGATGATCAAACTCATCCAGCTCAACTCCCTTCAGCCTTAGCGGGATACCACCACTCGATCTTTTGTCAGAAAATTCCATCAATTTTTCTTATCTTCTTCAAACTCTTTACCACTCAACAAAACTTCTTATTCTTCTTTCCAATCTATGGGAAATGATTTTGAAAACTCCCACCTTTAATTCTTAATTGCTCATAATGATTTTTCCACCAAAAATGCACATTGATGATGCGAGCAGTTGTGCTTCACTTTTCAATCAACCAAGGTAAGCTTCATCATTTATTATAAACTGGTTCAAGCTTAATCATGTTAAAAATCACTTCAATATTACTTCAGAGAGTGGGAACTGATATGATATGCAATGCAAAACTCCCATTGAGCCAAGGCAGATTGGCTCATATACCGGTAGGTCAAGTACCAAGATCCAGTACCACAAAAGTTTCTTCAACATTTGTTTCCTTCTTCCTCCAAATTGTGACCATCTTCCTCTCAGATTCATTTGATTCTGCAACCTTCTTTTTGTTATCTGGCTTTTCCGGAACAACATATTTTCATGTGTAAGCATAATGCCTTAGTTGACTACACTTGTAACATATTTTCCCTGACTTAGCTGAGTGAACTCTAGGTTTGCACTAAATAGCTTTGTGACCATAACCATAGCATAAACAACAATAAACATGAAAGATATTGTTCATTCCATTCCTTCTTTCTGGATTAGATAATTCACTTCTACAATGACTCACTTTATGACCCAACTTGTGACAATTAAATTATTGAGTATTTGGTTCCACCTTGCTTCTACATTCTACAGCCTTATATCCAAATTTTTTGAATACAAAATAGTGACCATTAAAATATAAGTACCTTTGAGCATTTTCTTGTCTGACCAGAGGTCTTTTTGTAGGTGCATTAGTGTTATGGACCTTGCTTATTACAACTTATCTTGCTTCAACTTCAACTATTTTGTCTTCACCCTTAGTGTTCTGATTTGAGTTTTCATCGATGAATCCAAGTCCTCCTTTATCTTTCTGACATTTTTCTAGGGATAAAAGTTGATCTAGAATCATGCTAATTTCACATACTCTTACTTATCTTTTCAACCTTCTTAACTCTTGATCTAACTTCTCATTTTATTTTGATTTTTGTTTAATGGTATCATTGAGATTTTTTTCAGTCTTTTTCCATTCTTCCATTTTCTGTTTGATAGTATCTTTGAGATTTTCTTCAATCTTCTTGCATTCATCCAGTTGTTGCTTTAAATTCACAATACTTTCTTTTGAATTTTTTAATTTTTGGTTGACCTCTTTGTGTCTTTCTTGGAATTTTTGGATTTTCTCCCTTAGCTTTGAAATACAATTTTTTTCCTCAATATTTTCTTTCAACTCTTCATTTTCAGATTTTGTGCTTTCCATATCATCTAACTTTATTTTTAGTTCTTCCTCAAAGTGATAAGCTCCTACCATCTGTTCAAATTTCCAAGATCTCCCTCAAGTGGTTAAGCTCTATTTTTAAGGGATCAAACTCTAATACCAATTGCTGAATAGTCTAGATAACTGAGAGGGGGGTGAATCAGTTATCCTCAAATAATTTTCTTTTCTTTAATTAATCCAAAGCAAACTTATATCAATTAGAAATTAATCAAACAGATATGAACATGAATGCACACAACAACACCAAAATTTATTTGGAAACCTAAGAAGGTAAAAACCACAGAGAATGCTAATTCTCAATTATAAAACATTGGTTAAGGTGATTTTTACAAGCGCTCATTGCCAAGTTGCTCACTGTAGGGTGGCTCACTATCGGTGGGCTCACTGCCCAAATAAAAAAAAAAAAAGATTACAAGATAGTTTCACTAAAAAAAGTGGACTAATGAAATTGCATCTACATATGCATGAATTTAGTTTTGGTTAAGAGCACAACATCTTTCTACAGTAGATCTAATCAAGAAAATTTTGCATAATTTCTTCACACAAACTCTAAAAAATAAATTACTTATTGATTCACACACTCTTATAAGCTCGCACACATCAAACTCCACACTTATCATTTTATAAAAAAAATAACCTTTACTTATACCATTCCATGTCATCATAATCTCAGGTAGATGGACTAGACACAATTTCTTCATAGTCTTTCAAGTTGGCCAAATACAATTTGAATTAGATGACGACAAAACATGTCGGCATGAAGAACAACCTTTAGATATCCAATAAGGCCTTTCACGCTAGCACCAAAACCAAAAGATAGGTCACACATAAATATATTCTTACCATGTTACCAAGAGACTTGGAAAATGGGGTCAAACATAAGATAGAATAATTGCCAAAAGATAACAAACTTTGAATTACATGAAATATATTCTAGAACCAATGAGAATGCCATAACCAAGACCAAATCTTAATTATCATCAATTATGGTTTCAACTAGAGAACCACAATTTGACATACTTGCAACATCCTACATGAAGGTTCAGATAGCACATTTACCCGGAGCAAGCTTTGAGCACATAATCCAATCATCAAAAGATTAGATTTCATTATTCTACATAAATTGAGTTCCACGAATGTACCAAAAGAAGTACTACCATATCCAGAGCAAGGATAATATCCATACTATGTAACATCATAGCACTCGATAGGATAGATCAAGTCTATACATCATCTAGAGCACAACCTTCCATGTCTAGGGTTTTGACATTAATGAAAATGATGCTAAATCATCTTTCACAACTTCTTAACAATCTCCCCCTTTGGAATTGATGGAAAAACAACAAAATTAGTCAAAAACACAAAACTCCACAATTCCAACACTAAAACTACAAACACCAAAAACTCTAAGTACTCCCCCTTTGTCCAACAATTCAATACCTCTTTTTGTTTTTGTTTTTCTCTTCATTTTTCTCCCCCTTTTTTCCATGAAAGGCAAAGGGCTAAAATTTGAACATTGAGGAACTTAAGTAAAAATAACACTTTTCACATAAAATATTTTCTTATACCTTTCTCTCACAATTGGAAGAATCATCTTCCAAGCTAGCATTGCAAAATCCAATCCAACACCCATACTATCCAAAATAGTCAACAACATAAATGAGGATGACTAGTCCTGAGATAGGCACTGTCATTCACAATCTTTTGCATCAGAAAGTATCCCAGAGCGATGATCCAACTAGGCCTCAATAATTTCTTTTACCAACCAGAAATTTCTAACCAAGTCTTCCCTCTTTCTCTAAACAACCAATAACTCCACTTGCAACTCACCAACTCTTATGCTTTATTTTGCATTTTTTTCTTTGAATAAATCAAAACTCTTTCCAATATTATTCATCTTAGATTCAATAGCTTCAATTCTACTTCTGAAATTATCAACAACAATAGGCTAGCAGAGACAATACTTGTAGATGTCATACATGTTATGAAACAGCTTTCACAATAGAAGAATATGATATGAAATATGCTCCAAATACTTGATAATAACTGAGAATAACAAGCCACAACGAGGGGGAAAACCTCCAAAAATATCTAATGAGAACACACTTCACAACTTGATGATGAAATAAGACTCACAACCTCCTATATATACCTATTTATGCCTAGGATATCACCTAGGCCTACTTAGATACACCTACATAAGTCTTAGGCCAACCTAAACAACTAAATAACAATATACTAATGATAATATGACTTAATAGAGAGTTAAGATAGCCACAAGCCAACTATTCACCACCTAATGTACACTAATATTAAGGGTGTAGCATGTCCCCCTTCTTCAAAGAAGCATTGTCCTCAATCCTAATCAAGTTTGGATTTTTTTGAATGAACTCCTCATCCTCCCATGTGGCATCTTCAACTAGTAAATTCTTCCATTGGATGAGATACTCAGTGAGATTTTTATTCCTTGGCTTCTTTGTGCATGTTTGACAAATGCACTCTGGTTCCAAAATGATTCTTCCTTCTTCATCAAGCTCTGGTAGTGTTGTTTGAGTGGGAATATTATGCCCAATTACTTTCTTCAAATAGGAAACATGAAAAATTGGATGTATCTTTGTTGTTGGTGGCAACTCTAGCTTGTAGGAAACACTACCGATCTTTTCCATGATTTGGTATATGGACCATAATACCTTGGAGACAACTTATTATTCTTTTTTTGTTGCTTTAGTGAGATTTTCTCATAAAGCTGCAATATCAAGAAAACCCAATCCCCAACTTCAAAACTTCTTTCACTACGATGTTGGTCTACCTGTTGTTTTATTTAATTTTGTCCCATGGTTAAATTCCCCTTGAGCCCTAAAAGTACTTTTTGTTGATGAAGCAAGTGGTCTTCTACTGCCTGAACTCTTGGTGACACCTTTATTGATGATGTGATGGAAGGAGGATGATATTCATAAACTTCCAAAAATGGAGACATTTTTGATGACCTATGAAAAGAAGTGTTATACCACCATTTTGCAAGTGGTAGCCAATCTACCCATTGAGACTATTTCTCTAAAGTGAAACAACGTAGATATCCTTCCAAACACTTATTAACAACCTAAGTTCACCCATCTGATTGAGGGTGGTATGAAGAGCTATGAGCCAATTGAGTACCCAAACATGAGAATAAATATTTCCAAAAGTGGCTAGTGAAGATAGGATCATGATCACTAACAATAACCTTAGGTGTACCATGTAGCTTTTGGATATTCTCCAAAAAATATTTTTCCACTACACTTGTAAAAGGATGTGATAATGCAATGAAATGTGCATATTTAGTGAGGCAATCGACTACTACCATGATGACATTATGACCTTTAGATTTGGGAAGCCCTATGATGAAGTCCATGGATACCTCTTCCCAACGTTGGCTAGGAATAGATAAGGGTTGCAAGAGACCTGGTGTCTTAATTGTCTCCCCTTTATTTCTTTAACAAACCAAACATTCAACCACAACTTTTTGAACATCCCCTTTTAGCCCTTCCCATAAAAAAATCTTGCTTGACTCGATGATATGTCTTCAAGAACCCTAAATGACCACCCACTGGAGACTCATGCAACTCTGTGTGAATCTTGTGTTTAAGAGTGAAATTATTGCAGAGATACAAACAGTCTTTATACCAAAGAGTATCTCCCTTCCAACAAAACTTATCTAAACTACTACAATCACTTTTTAATTATTTGATAAGATTACTTGTCGCAACATCATTTTTCCACTCTGCTTTGGCTTCCTCCACCCAATTTTCTTGTAATATTGAAAGGACACACAATAAGGCTTCATCTTTCTCATCCTTCCTTGAAAGTGCATCTGCTACAATATTTTCTTTCCCTTTCTTATATACAATCTCAAAGTCATTTCCTAACATCTTAGTGACCCATTTTTGTTGCTCTTGAGAAGATAGTCTTTGTTCCAAAAAATATTTTAGGCTATCATGATCTATCTTAACCTTGAAGTGTCTACCCAATAGATAAGGCCTCCATTTTTTAACTGCATGGAGGATTTCTACCATTTCCTTCTCATAAATAGGTTTTAGTTGATTCTTACCCTTTAAATGATGACTCTCAAAATAAATTGGTCAACCTTCTTGCATGAGCACTGCTCCTATCCCGTTTCTAGAAGCATCACATTCCACAATGAATTCCTTGGTGAAGCCAGGAGTGGCAAGCACTGGAGTTGTACACATAGCCTCCTTCAATCTCTCAAATGTTGTATTGGCATACTCGTTCCAATGAAAATAATCCTTCTTCAATAGAGTGGTGAGAGGTGCTGCTATATGACCATAATTCATCACAAATCTTCAATAGTACCCTGTGAATCCCAAGAAACTCCTGAGTTTCTTAATGGTTTTTGGAATAGGCCATTCCATGATAGCCTTAATTTTGTTAGGGTCCACCTTTACTCCTTCATGTGAAACTATGTGTCCCAAATACTCCACCTCCTTAAGACCAAAAGCACACTTGGATGGCTTAGCATAGATTTTATGATCTTCAAGTATTTGTAATGCTTGATCCACAAGTTGTAAATGTTCTTCCCAAGTCTTGCTATAAACCAATATATCATCAACGAATACTAACACAAACTTTCTCATGAACTTCTTAAAAATGGAATTCATCAAAATTTGGAATGTAGATGGTGCATTGGTAAGACCATATGGCATCACCAAAAATTCATAATGACCCTCATGAGTCCAAAATGTTGTCTTACAAATATCTTCCTCCTTAATCCAAATTTGGTGATAACCAAATCTAAGATCTAACTTGGTAAAATACATAGCTCCATTCAGTTCATCTAGCAAATCATCAATGACTGGAATAGGAAACTTATCTTTAATGGTGTACATGTTGATCACTCTATAATATGGACACATGCGCTAAGTATCATCCTTCTTACACACCATCACCACAGGTGAGGAGTAAGCACTTTGGAAATGCCTGATAATTCTTGCCTCTAGCATCTCCTCAACATTTTTTTCTTAATCTTTTGTATGTGTGGATACCTATAAGGCCTAATGTTCAGTGGTTGGATCCCTGGAACTAACTGTATGGCATGATCATGATCCCTCTTAGGAGGAATTCCTTTAGGAATATCTCCAAGAACAATTGAGTGATGATCAATTATAGCTTGCAAATCTAGATGAGTAGAGGCATTAGATTGAGAGACTTCTAATGAACATAGTTGGGCCACAAATCCATCCACTCCTTTCTTAAGAAACTTTTGCGTTGATGAGAGCTTACCATTTGTGGGGATTTTTCCTTCAACCCCCTTAGCTCTACTACCCTTCCTTCTAATTGAAATCTCATGAATAGTTCTTGGAAGTTCATCTCAATCGTTCCAAATGTAGTAAGCCATTGTACTCCCAAAAAAATATCTGTTGCACCCATGGATATCACATACATTGGGGTATCAAGTTGATAATATCCCATGGATAATTTAATGCTATGAAACTTCCATGAACAACTAACTGTACCACCATCTACAATCAAAACCTGAAACTCTAGAGTTGGATATATAAAACAATTTAGATGAGTAGCTAACTTTTTGTTGATGAAATTATGAGTACTACCTGAGTCAATCAACACTGTTACCTTCTACTTCTTTAAGAACCCCACCACCTTGAGAGTTTGTGGAGCACTGAAACTTGAGAGTGCATGACAATAAATTATTGGTTGAGAATCATGTGATTCCTCATTTGACTCCCTTTTATCCTCTAGTATGGGTTCCTCCTCTTCTTCCTCACTTGGACCTTTAATATAAAACAATTTCTTTTCATTGCATTTATGTCCTCAATTGTATTTGCTATCACAATTGAAACACAACCCTTTTTCTCTTTTCTCCTCAATTTGTTGTGGAGTCATCTTAGTAGGTTGTGTTGAATATCCTTTCTCTCTTGTCACATTAGCCCCTTGCTTCTTAGGAATCAAATACTTCTCCTCTACCCTGCGTGCTAAGATAAAAGACTCATTTATGGAGCTAGGGCTAAACATGCATACCTCATGTTAAGTGTGATCCTTGAGACCCCCCAAGAATAAATCATTCAATTTTTCCTCCATAATTGTATCCACTCTTAAGGATAGATTTTGGAATTGTTGAATATAATCCTTAACTAATCCTATTTGTTGAAGTTTAGCTAGTTGGTTGAAGAAGTTGTCTCTCACGCTATTGCTATATTGTGCTTGGAGTTTCTCCATAAAAATTGACCATGAGATGATGAGCCCATTTTTCCTTCGATGAGTGAAAATCCAATGATACCAAATGAATTGATCTAGTTCTAGATATAGGGAAGCCATTGTGACCTTTTGTCCATTTGGGATTTTGTGTACTTCAAAAAAATTCTCCATTTGGTTTATCCATGTTAGAGGATCCTTGCCATCGAACTTGCACATATGCACCTTTGGAAATAAATTACTAGATCCCATAGGAGTACTAAAGCTTGTGTCAATGTTAGCCGACCTAGAATTTTCAGCTTGGTCGCTTGAGAACTCCTTTCTTGGCTTAGCCATGTAAGTGCTTAACATGTTTCGTATGTCTGATATATCTCCTCTTAGGTCACACATATCCATCTTAATTGAGGAAGTTTCTTCCTTGACCTTACTGATTTCCTCATTAGGAGTAATATCCTCTATTGTTACCCCATCCTTATCACGAGTCTTCCCCAGAGTGACAACATTCTTTTTGCTCCTTGTTGCAGGCCCCGTCATGATGGTAACCACTAATTTTGAAATAAATCACACAAATGAAACTTAAATTCTCATAAAATTTTACTGCAACTTACTAGGGCCAAAATAACTCACCTAGAAAAATCTACAAGAAATAAGCAAATTGTAGCGTAGAGAGTGATAATTGTGAAAAATTTAATTTTTCAATAACTTGCTTATTTCTGCTCAATTCCTCCAATTTTTTTACTGTAATCTCCTTTAGTATGTCTTCAAAACCCAATAAAATTCAGACTCCAATTCGACAAGATGCGCGAGATATGCAGATTCCAAAAAAAATGTGTAGAAGCCCTAATTCTGCAATAATTCACTTAATTCTACTCTAATTCATTTGAAATCTGTACTGTAGTTTCTTTAATATATTCTTCAAAAACCCTTTAAAAATTAGAAAAACAATCGCTAAAATATGAAAGATATTCTCTTCCCAAAATTGCCTCCAAAATTGAGAAAAAACCTTGCCTCTACGGTGCCAAGATCATGCTCTGATACCACTTGTTATGAAATAACTTGCATAATAGAAGAATATGATATGAAATATGCTGCAAATACTTCATAATAATTGAGAATAACAAGGCACTTTGAAGAGGAAAACCTCCAAATATCTCTAATGAGAACACACTTCACAACTTGATGATGGAATAAGACTCACAACCTCCTAGGATAACACGTAGGCCAACTTATACACACCTATATAAGTCTTAGGCTGACCTAAACAACTAAATAACAATATACTAATGATAATATGACTTAATATAGAGTTAAGATAGCCACAAGCTGACTATTCATCACCTGATGTACACTAATATTAAGGGCATAGCAATACATCTCCTTAATTCATTCTTTTGTCTAACCAATGTGTTTGGATATCTTTTGTTTAGCTTTGAAATGCCTTCTCTCAATCATAGCTTTGAACTTATGTCCTTCAAGTCCTTCTAGCAACATTCTTTCTTCAATAAATTCTACTAGATTATCTGGTAACAAGTCAAAAACATCTGAAACAATAATACCCTTTTTGAGCAGATAATCAACCAAAGCATCATCAATTTTAAGCCTTCTGATTGGAGAGTTGGCACACCACATTTCACCGAAATTATTTACATCACCTTCATCTCTAGACACCGATTGAATATCATCTGGATTGATAGAGTTAGATCTAGGCAGAGACTCTTCTTCATTCTCTTTTTCTTCTAAGATAGTGATGACATCTTCTATGTTAACTTTCCTCTTTTTATGTTTCGGAGGGGAGCCACTAATAACAACTTCCAATTCCTTTTTACTAGAGGAGGAACCCTCCTCAAGCTGACGGGATACTATCACACTGGAGCACATATTCATCTGCAAGGATGAGAAATGGACTTTGCATGCACTTGCTTTACTTACATACATTCCAAATACCTGTAAACTTGCGTTCTAATAGGGATGCTAGACTTCCACTTAACATTCTCCTTTGCTGGTAGCTATCTCAGAAAGTAAAATACCAAACATATAAGTAGAGATCGAAATCAAAAGGGATAACTCTTAACCAAATACATTATAACATTCTCAATTAGGTTTTCCAACATGAGGCTACACAAATCAAACTACTTATTTTCCTTCACCATCATGTGTGTAAGATATACAACAATAGCCGAAGTAGAACCTTGATGATTTCTGAAATAGATTTTATAAGTGATATTGTAAGCAACATACCCTACTATAGGATTGACAATGGTACTAGTAAGTTCCTCCATGTCTCTATATTTCACCATTTTCTTCCCAAGGAGGTCACCAACACTACACAAACTAGTAGTAGCTTCAATGGCTTCCTTTGTGATCTAATAGGGTTTGTCCAAAACAATGTTGTCATTCTTGAATCAACTCAACAAGAACAAGATAGATTCTTTTTCTACAAACTAGGGAAATTCTCCCCATTAATCCATACCCATAGTATATACATTTTTCAATTCATCCGTCTTCAACCCTAGTTCCATTTCTTTCATTTTCCAATGATCAAACTCATCCAACTCAACTCCCTTTAGCCTTAGTGAGATACTGCCACTCGATCCTCTGTCACTAGATTCCATTGTCGTGCTTATCTTCTTAAACTTCTTTATCACTCAAGAAAACTTCTTCTTCTTCTTCTTCTTCTTTGCAATTTGTGAGAAATGATTTTGAAAACATCCACCTTTTTTTTTAATTACTCATAATGATTTTTCCACCAAAAATGCACATTCTTGATGTCAGTAGTTGTTCTTCACTTTTCAATCAACTGGATTAAGCATCATCATTATTAATCAACCAGTTTGAACTTAATCATGTTAAAAATCATTTCAATATTTCTTTAGAGAGGGGGAACCAACAAGATATGCAATGCAAAACTCCCCCTGAGCTAAGCTAGATTGCCTCATTTATTGGTCGGGCATGTATCGGGATCCAGTACCATGGAAGTGTCTTCCACACTTATTTACTTCTTCCTCCAAATCATGATTGTCTTCTTCTCAGATTCATTTGTTTTGACAACCTTCTTTTTGTTCTGAGGATTTTTTGGAGCAACATATTTGCATGTGTTAGTATATTTTTTGGGTTGACTACACTTGTAACATCTTTGTCCTGACTTAGCTGAGTGAACTATAGGTCTGCATTGAATAGCTTTGTGACCATAGCTATAGCATAAATATCAATAACAATGAAATATATTGTTCATTCCATTCCTTCTTGTCAGATTAGATAATTCACTTTTGCAATGACTCACTTTATGACCAACTTGTGACAATTAAAGCATTGAGTATTTGGTTCCATCTTGCTTCTACATTCTACAACCTTGTCTCCAAAAAAATTGCATAGGAAACAGTGACCATTGAATGTTAAGTACCTTTTAGCATTTGGTTGTCTGATCAGAGGTCTTTTTGTAGGTGCATTAGAGTTTTAGACCTTGCTTGTTACAACTAATCTTGCTTCAACTTCAATGTTATGAAATAACTTGCACAATAGAAGAATATGATATGAAATATATATGTTGCAAATAATTGATAATAATTGAGAATAACAAGCTACTTCAAGGGGGAAAACCTCCAAATATCTTTAATGAGAACACACTTCACAACTTGATGATGGAATAAGACTTACAACCTCCTATATATACCTATTTATGCCTAGGATATCACCTAGGCCAACTTTGACACACCTATATAAGTCTTAGGCCAACCTAAACAACTAAATAACAATATACTAATGATAATATGACTTAATAGAGAGTTAAGATAGCCACAAGCCGACTATTCATCACCTGATGTACACTACTATTAAAGGCATAACATTCAAGTGCTTTGTCTTCACCCTTAGTGTTTTGATTTGATTTTTCACTGGTGAATCCAAGTCCTCCTTTATCTTTGTGAAATTTTTGTAGGGACAAAATTTGTTCTAGAATCATGCTACTTTCACATACTCTTGCTTCTATTTTCAGCCTTCTTAACTCTTGATCTAACTTCTCATTTTCTTCTGATTTTTGTTTAATGGTATCCTTGAGATTTTCTTCAATATTTTTCCATTCTTCCATTTTTTTTTGTAGTATCTTTGAGATTTTCTTCAATATTCTTGCATTCATCCAGTTGTTGCTTTAAATTTACAATACTTTTTTTTGACTCTTTTAATTCCTAGCTGACCTCTTTGTGTCTTTCTTTGAATTTCCATATTGGCTCCCTTAGCTTTACAATACAAGTGTTTGCATCCTTAATATTTTCTTTCAATTCTTCATTTTCAAATTTTGTTCTTTCAATATCATCTAACATTATTTTTTATTTCTTCCTCAAAGTGATAAGCTCCTACCATTTTTCCAAATTTCCAAGATCTCCCTCAAGTGGTTAAGCTCTATTTGCAATGGACCAATCTCTGATACCTATTGTTGAACAATCCAGATAACTAAGAGGGGGAATGAATCAGTTATCCTCAAACAATTTTCTTCCCTTTAATTAATCTAGAGTAGACTTATACCAATCATAAATTATTCAAATAGATATGAACATGAATGCACACAACAACACCAAGCACAATGAACACCATAATTTACGTGGAAACCCAAGAAGGGTAAAACCATGGAGAATGCTAATTCTCAATCATAAAACACCAATTAAAGTGACATCAGTTAAGGTGATTTTTATAAGGGCTCATTGCCAAGTTAATCACTACAGGGTGGCTCACTGATGGTGGGCTCACTGCCCAAATACAAAACAATAGATTACAAGATAGTCTCACTAACAAATGTGAACTGATGAAATAGCATCTACATATGCATGAATTCAGTTCCATTTAAGAGCACAACATCTCTCTACAATAGATATGATAAAGAAACTTCTACACAATTTCTTCACACAAATTCTACAAAATAGATTACTTCTTCCTTCACACACTCTCATCTACTTGTACACATCCAACTCCACACTTCTCATTTCATCGAACAAAACATATCATTTATTTATACCATTCCATGTCATAATAATCTCCTAGGTCAACCAGACACAATGTTTTCATAGTCTTCCAAGTCGGTCAAATACAATTTGAATTAGATGGCCACAAAACATGTCAGCATGAAGAATGACCTTACAATATCCAATAAGGCCTTGCACGCTAGCACCCAACCTAGAAGATGGTTCGCACATAAAGATCTTCTTACCACGTTACCAAGAGACCAAAAATGGGTCAAACATAAGATATCATAATTTCAAAAAGATAACAAACTTTGAATTACATGAAATATATTTTGAAGTTGATTAGAACACCACAACCAAGACCAAATCTTGATTATCATCAATTTTAGTGTCAACTGGAGAACCACAATTTGACATACTTGCAACATGCTACATGAAGTTTTGGATAGCAAGGTTACTCGAAGTAAGCTTTGAGCACATCATCCAATCATCAAAATATTAACCTTCATTATTCTGGATAAATTGACTTCCATGAATGTCCCAAAAGAAGTATTGCCATATCTAGAGCAAGGATAATATCCATACTACGTAACATCATAGCACTCGATAGGATAGATCAAGTTTTTACATCATTCAGAGGACAACCTTCCAGATCTAAGGTTTTGGCATCAATGACAATGATGCTAAATCATCTTCAACAATTTCTCAATAACATCAAAACAACTAGTGTTAATCAAGAAGCAAAAATACACACATTCACACAATAAACACTAGATTTACATGGAAACCTAAAATGGGAAAAACTATGGTGAGAAGAGTTGCTTAGAGCTACTATCCAAATCCATCCTCACAAAGAAATAATGAATAGCTTACAATCATGAAGTAGGCACCAACCTACCAGAAACACCAATCCCCTATTGTATTGTAGGCACCACCCTACTAGAAACACCAATCCCCTACTGTATTTGTAGGCACTATCCTACTAGCGACACCAATCCCCAATACAAAGATATGAGCACCAACTCAATAGGTAAGACACAAATCCCACCAAATTATAGAGATATGATATGCAGATCTTCAATACATATTACACAACTCGGTCTTGCTTTAATTTTCCTATAAGCACTCTCTTGAATAAAATATGAACTTTTGATAATAATACACAATGATTGGGATGCAACTCTCATTATATCACCAAAATAATATTAAAATTCACTCACACCTAAACTATGATAACTATTCATTGAATGAATTCTATCCATAAATATATACATCCCAATACATTAACAATGATTCATATCGACCAAAAATCTCTTAACACCCTCATAATTAGCTAGGTGGGCTAAGGTGGACATAAATTCAAATTGATAATAAAAGTGTAACAGGTTGGTCCTAAATCAATTTTTTGTCCACCAATAATACTTGATTTTGTGTGCTTCTTTCACAGATTTTAACTTGGCCCTATTTATTTTCAAACACTTCTTCTAGTTGGCACATGCTTCCCTTCTCTAGTGCAAACACTCAGACATTATCCATAGTTAGATAGTCAATGTAGACAATACTCTGTTACATCCAACTTTCTATATTCTAAGGCTCCATCTATGAAACTCTGGAATTTGATACAACATGAGTAGCTTTACTTTAGGTTCAATCCACAAGGCATAGAATTCAATTGTTATAGGATTTGGAGCAAAACGCTATTGCAATATATTAGTAGCTCAATCTATAGAATACTTTTACAAACACTTCCAAACTACTTCTAACAACATGAATATATACAAGAATGATATCTCAAAGTCTTCTTCATAGTGTAGATCACCCTAGCACATTGTTCTCAAAATATCTGACATGACAAAATCATGATAGAAATACCTCATAATTTCATAAGATCAAACATGACATAAAAATTAAAATTTAATTCTCATCAATCTCTTAAATTCTCATAGATATACTAACATCACTCCTTTGACATCGGTTAGCACCTTTGGAATTATTGACAACATATGTTCAACAATATCCCCCTTTTTCATTGATGGAAAACAACAAAAATTTGTTAGCACACCAACACACTTAAGCTAGAATCACATTTAATTTGGAACTCCCCCTATGTGATACAACTTGAGTTCATGAGCTTTTGAAAGATATAGAATTTTGGATTCCTTTCTCCCCCTTTGACATCAATGACAAAGAACAATAACTAAAAATCACAACAACTGGAATCCCTCTGGATCCATTCTTTATTTTGAGCTTCTTTCTCCCCATGTGACATTTCAGATCTGTCTACCATTTCACAAGGTTACCAAACATGTTTGTAGAAATAATTCAATATTCCCCCTAAACCTATACTTCCTCCTAATTCAAGAGGAGGGAGCAACCACTCCTAACCTGTCAAAGATACTCAAAAGTATCCTTGGGAAGAGGTTTTGTGAAAGGGTCTAATATTTTCAAAGGCTTTGTATGTCAATTCTTGACATTGCAAAGATGACTCAATGGTAAATGTTGTTGTTGGTTTCATAAAGGGAATTTATGATTCAACAAAAACTAGAAATTTCTAAAATAAGGGTTTTGTAAAATGTGAAATCTGGTATAAACCTAAAATAATGGGAAACAAAAAACTTTAGAGATTTGACACCTTTCCCAAAATATTTTGGGGGGTTATGAGAATGGAATGGATGAATGCAAGGATGGAATGCAGATTGATGGATTTGGAAAAGTTATGAGATTGAATTAGAACCTGAAAGGTGAGTTAACCTACCCTAGACCAAATCTAAAAATGACCTAATTATGAAATGCAAAGATCTAATTGTCCTAATGATGCAAATTATCACTTTTGTATAGAAACAAAAGATTTATAATATCTTAGAGGAAATTGGACACTAGAAAAAGAAAGGGGTGGACACTATACACCTATGGTATAAATTTTAGCATAAATTATTGAGACATTGGTGTTATGGGAACCACTATCCTACTAGGGATTTTTTTGGATCTATTTTCGCAATCCTTTGATGTCAAATCTATACTTCCATTTCTTGCTTGAAAATTGTCTAGATGGCCTTTAGAAATTTTTGTAATTGAATTTCCATGGGTTGTCAAGAAATAAGGTTTCAAATACAACAATGAATAAAGTTTCTTCAAACTTCCTTTGATCCTCTCTAACCTATAACCTACACATTCAAAAAGAGGGGAAATGTTGTGCCATTTTAGGGGCTTGCCCCTCAGTCAAGCCCCATGTTAGTGTTTCCACTTCAACAATGGCAATGTCAATTATAAATTGATAAAGGAAAAGAATGAAATGATGAATGAACCAATTGTTACAACTCACCACCCTTCAATGGCTTCCTTGAAGGGCCGAAGTCACACACATCACTTCAAGGATATTGCATCTTTCTTGATAGATTTTCTTGAATGCTTGAATGCTTGAATGCTTGAATGTTTGGAGACCTACAACATTGCTAGCATTTACAAAGCAACATGAACACACATAAACTTGGACATGATTTTGGATCTTGAATTGCTATAATAATGCTTAGAAATACTACTCTTGAATGCTCTTGGCAATATTATTTGTTCATGAATGTGTGCTCTATTTAAAAATGATGCAATATCTATGTATTTATAGGCATTTATTCTATTTCCAAAAAATTAAATCTTGACAGTTGACTTTAAGTATTTGAATTTCAAATAATAATAGTGTCACAACCATCATATTTTAATTTGGATCCAAAATAGGGGGACATAGGTGCCTTGGGTGTCAATGTCCCAACCCTATTTTTAGAAAGTTTATAACTCGGAACAAGCTTAGTGATACAATTGTAGTTCATGAGTTTTTGAAAGATATGTCCCCTTTAAGGTATTTAAATTTTTTTAATGCTTGAAAATATCATAAAAGGGTATGTGCAAGATCATCATGGAAAAAACAAGCCCTTAAGTGGCGATGAAAATTCAAAAAAATTAGAGTTAGGCAACTTGACGTAAAAATTTGAATAAGTTATCTATATTATTTCAAAAATATGTAGGAATAGAATCTGTAGAAAATTGAATGTAGTTTCTAAACTACTAGGTTTATTTTAAAAAAATCTATTTGGTGAAAATTTGAAATTTTAATGTAGTACTTAAATTTCAGGGAACAAATAAGAACTAGGTGTTTGTCTAACCACCCTAACCACAATAAAATGATAATATTTTTTTATAGTATTTGAGATATAAGTAGAGGACTCATGTCTCGATGTGATGTATATTTTTTGGTAATTTATTTCCACGTAAATAATTAATTATTAATTTTTTATAACAATTTTTAAAAATATAAAAACTCGTATGTCTGACCACCTTAACTTGGTCAAAACTTCATGAAATTCATTTTTTTTAATCCTATAGTATGTGAAGAATATAATGTGACACATGTTTCAGATTCAAAAAATGTGATACTGTTTGAAAGCTATAGATGTTTTCAATCAACGTATCAATCAAGACTTTAGTCATAATTCAAATAGAAAATGAATAATAATTGTTTATTAAATTCAAAGTAAAACATAATTTATATTGGTGGAAAGCTGAGAATCTACTTTAAAAACCCTTTTCATTTCATCAATTTTGGGTCAAAAAGGAAAATTCATCAGCCACATACCCATCATATCACCACTTTTTGGCCCATCATGATCCTACACATACCCAAAATATTTAATATAAGCTATGGAATGTATAATTTAGGAATTAGAATGCTTAGTTAGGTCCAATACCTTAAAGGGGAGCAAAATATAGTGTGAAATTTTCATGGGTAACAATTCAAGATGCTACATTTAGCTCCCACTTTAGTGAGAGTATGAACTTGCACTCAAACTCACACTAAAGTAGAGAAATATATGTGGATGGGTACAAAAGGATGGGGGGACAAAAAGTGGCCAAAATGTGAGCACATTATAACATGCTTGTGTTATGGTTTAGTGTTGTCAAGCCTAAGGCTTAGTAGCATCAAGGATATAACACACTCACATTATAATGTGAGTGTGTTATAACATCCTCGCATTATAACATGAAAGCATTATAGCTCTTTATAACAAAAAAAAAATCTCATTTGTGATTTTTATATTTTCCTCCAAAACCATGGCTTGCAAACCCTTCAGAGCACGCTTAAATTATTGGAGGCCAAATTCTTCACCAAAACATTGTTGATTCTTCATCAAAATCCTGCCATGACATATGGGAGGTCAAAGGAGTAAGTTTTTTTTGTGTGAATTTGTTACTGAATAGGTATATTTAAGTGGTTTTTGATGTAAATTTATTTAATTTATAGGAATTGATAATGAACCTCCTCCTCAAAATACTCAATCACCTCAACACCAAATATGTGAAGAAGATCAAAACCAACAACCAAAACCTCTAGTAGTTCCTTAATATGCCCTTGGAACACAAGAAAATTTAATGGGGAAAATTAAAAATAATAAAAAACAAAATGAGGACATAATCGTAAGGTTGAAACATATTGGAAGTTCAACCTCACATAGAGTTGCACTTGCTCAATCTCTTGAATCTATGTTCTCAAATGTAGATTCAATTAGCAAGAAAATATCTGCTTGATCAGATAAGAGGAGAGAGTGTAGAGAATTCTATGTAGATAATTTATCTTATAAAAAAAGTCAAAAATGAAAAAAAAATACAAAATTTGGTTTTTGTTCCCTTTTCACAAACCCACGAACACATTAACCTCTACACCCTACAAGCAAGAGGTTCCCTATCCATTGGTGCAACCACCAAGGGATAAAGAACCATTTTTGGTAGAGGTGGTGGATGGATTTTGATCATCCTCCATGCAACAATAATGAGGTCCCGCAATAGTTTTTAGGAAACTCTATGGAAAGTTTGTCCTCAATAAACTGCCAAACTATTTTGATATGTGGGACTTCCAAAGTAGAGTTGGGGATCCACACAAAATAGACCAAGGCCATGTCTTGACCCACAACGACCAAAGAGGTGAGCACTTTCCAGTCCATACAATGAGCCTATGGCCATCCCTTCTATTGTGAAGTAGAGTACTCAAGTCAATACACTACATTCTATTAGTTCCTTGATCTAGAGCATCATAGATCATACCAATCCTAAAGAATAGTGTGAGCTAGGAGAGACTTCAAGGAGTAGGATTTCACCCCATAGGTGTCAAGATTGAGGATCACCCTATGGTTATGACCCCATATATAGTCAAGACGTAGGTGCACAAGCTACATTTGTAGCTTAGAAATTGGTGATGATAGATGCTCTCCTAAATGAGGCTTTCAACCTTGATACTCAGGTAAATGTTAGCAAGTTCATTGAATTTAATTTATTAAATTTCATATTTTAAATGCAAGATTAACTAATTTAGTATAATGATTGTAATAAAATTTTAGGGTCATAGCATTCATTTAAGTTTTAGTAGTTCTCCACCTCCGTATTACACTTCAAAATGTACTACCGAGGTGTGTAACTAGTAGCCTATTATAAATATTACATGTGAATAGCATTTTTATATGAATGATATTCTAATATTTGATTTTGGATGTTGAATAGGTTGATCTTTGAGATTTCACAGCAACACCTCCTAGTGGAGGTGTAGTTTGAAGCTTCACTTAGGTAATAAAATAAAGAGTTTAACTAATGAATTTTACTTAAAATATTTTTGTAGTTTATATTCATATCATTGATTTCATTGCATTGCACATATTTCAAACTCAAAACATTGCTTCACATTGCATAACTAATAACTAGATGTTGGTAGATGATCAAAATAGAATTACAATATACTTTTTTTAAAAAGTCAACATAAGTAGTTATGCAATTACTTCACATTGCATAACTAATAACTATTAGTAGATATCAATTGCATTTTCTTGTCATGGCATTCCATGTGACCACATTTTATTGAGGCATTTTTTCAAATAGTTCACTATCTTGTCTATGTTATGGATGCCTGGAAAAAATCTATCAAAGCATAATAGTAAGCTATAACATAGACAAGGCAGTCAACTATTTGAAAAAAAAAACCTCAAAGAAATGTGGTCTCATTGTGTTGTCCATCACCATGAGACTACATTTCCTTGACGCATATTTTCAAATAGCTCACTACCTTGTCTATGCTACCACATTTTCTATACATGTCTACCAAAGCATTTTATCAAATAGTTCGCATTCTTGGTGTTATGGATAAAATCCTTAAAAAAGTGTTTTCAAATAAACTATGGATGCTTGGAAAAAATCTATCAAAGCATAATATTAATGTGGTAGCATAGACAAGGAAATGAGTTGTTTGAAAAAATGGCTCAAAGAAATGTGGTCTCATGGTGATGGAAATCACCATGAGACCACATTTCTTTGAGCCATTTTTTCAAACAACTCATTTCCTTGCCTATGCTACTACATTTTCCATACATTTCTACTAAAGCATTTTATCAAACAGTTCACTTCCTTGTTGCTATGGCTAAAAGCCTAAAATAGGTGCTTTCGAACAAACTATTGATGCTTGGAAAAAATATATCAAAGCATAATAATAAGCAATAACATAGACAAGGAAATGAGAAGTTTGAAAAACTGCATCAAAGAAATGTGCTCTCATGGTGTTGGACATCACCATGAGACCACATTTATTTTAAGCATTTTTTTCAAACAGCTCACTGCATTGTCTATGCTACCATATTTTCCATACATGTCTACTAAAGAATTTTATCAAACAGTTCACTTCCTTCCTGCTATGGCTAAAGGCACAAAGTAGGTTCTTTTGAACTAACTATGGATGCTTGGAAATTTTTTATCAAACCATAATAGTAAGCAATATTATAGACAAGGAAATGAGGTGTTTGAAAAAATTTCTCAATGAAATGTGGTCTCATGGTGATGGAATTCACCATGAGACCACATTTCTTTGAGGAATTATTTCAAACATCTCATTTCCTTGTCTATGCTACCATATTTTTCGTACATGTCTACCAAATCATTTTATCAAATAGTTTAATTCATTGCTACTATGCCTAAAAGCAAAAAATTGGTTGTTTTAGATAAACTATAAATGTTTGGAAACAATCTATCAAACCATAATAGTAAGAAATGGCATAAAAAAAGCAATGAGCTATTTGAAAAATTGGTTCAAAGAAATGTGGTCTCATGCTAATGAGACCACATTTCTTTGATCTGCATTTTTTCAAACAACTCATTTCCTTGTCTATGCTACCACATTTTCCATACATGTCTACCAAAGCATTTTATCAAACAACATAAACAAGGCAACGAGCTGTTTTGAAAAAAATACATTTTCTATGTTACCACATTTTCCATATATGTCTACCAAAGCATTTTATCAGATAGTTCGAACTTCCTTGCTGCTATAGCTAAAAGAATTAAACAAGTGCTTTTGAACAAACTATGGATTCTTGGAAAAAATCTATCAAACCATAATAGTAAGCAATAGCATAGACAAGGAAATGAGTTGTTTGAAAAACTTCCTCAAGGAAATGTGGTCACATGGTAACAGACATCCCCATGAGACCACATTTCTTTGAGGCATTTTTTCAAATAGCTCACTACCTTGTCTATGCTACCACATTTTCCATACATGTCTACCAAACCATTTTATCAAATAATTCTCTCAAAAAAAATTCAAACAATTCACTGCCTTGTCTATGCTACCACATCTTTCATACACTTCTACCAAAGGTCTCAAAATTTTGTTAACTATCTCATACATTATAAGCTATGACCTACATCACTATTCTAGTTTTCCTAATTGAATAATGTTTTTTTATTTTTAGATGATGCAAATAGAGAAACCTCTTGATGTTCATATGGAAATGCAGCATGGTGTGTCTTCCACAATTAATAGCTCCATGCCTTTGATAGGGGCATAACGTAGATTAGTAAATTTCAAATTACATTTGTTTTTTTAGTTGTTTATTATTGAAAAATCAAATAATTATTGATTTGTAGTTTAATTTCTATCTAGATGGTTTCTATAGGACATTAGAATGCTACAGCCTAGTCTTGCTACTGTGTAAAATGAGGAGAGAAATCATTTGGAGACAGTAAGTGATTATTTTGTTAAATATTTCATTTTTTATAGTGTAATTTCTATATATTAATGTGACCTATAATTTTTATTTTAACAATTAAGGCTCCATGATGAACTAAATAGGAGTATCCCTTGGATTCAAAGTAGACCACTCTCATATGTGCCTCCATCCCCTTGAAGATCATAGGCTACCCGTGAAATATTTTCTTCACCTAGAGGGGAATTAATTTTTATTGGGTTCTTTTGTTGTATTCCTATATGGAATTTGTGGACATATATTTTGCATTGCATATAGTTATTGATGTATGCCGATATGGCTATTTGGTTAATACACATCCTTTTTTTTTATGGTGTCCATATTTGCATTATGAATCCATGCTTCAATGGATATTTTTAGATGGTTTACTTCAAATATTTAAAGTCCAATTGTATTACATGCACTCTTTGTTTATATAATTGTAAATATATAAAGTTTGAAAATTATTCTCCTCTAAGATTATTGAACATTAAATCAATCATATGAATATAATAATACATGATACAATCTAATACCTAGGTCTTTCTACCACTATACATCTAAGCCCATACTCTATAGGATCATTATAGCATGGTAAGGAAATTCATGTAATTATACAATGAACTTTGAAGTATGCAACTAAAAATGAGCAAGAAATTATTATATGTGACCTCACACCTCTAAAAGTTGGTCATATAAATTCTTGGAAGACATCTACCATTCCACATGTATGCTTCATGCTACCATTCCACGTGTATGCTTCATAGTACCATTCATGTTTATGCTATGTGCTTCTTGCGTATAATTCATGTTTTCACATGTATGATTCATGCTTCATGTGTATACTTTGTGTATTATGTGTGTTCACGTGTATGCCTCATACTTCATCAATTACATATATCTATTTTTTTGTTGCATGATAAGATGTATCTTATACAAGATTACTCCATGTGTATTAAAAGAATTGTTTGTCAAAATTATTTCTAGGCTGATAAGCACTAACATTTAAAAGGGAGAGAAATTTATCATTGAGAAAGACATCAATCACATCCTTGAAGAATACAAATAAGAATACATCCTCAATAAATATTGCAAATAAATTAATTTAGGTTCTCATGAATATTGATGATATGATATAGGTTGTGGTATTTCAAAGGCAAAAAGTTGTGACCCTTCAAATAGAAAATACTATGACACTTTTATAATGAAGGGATGTGATCATGCCTAGCATAGATGTTCCCAACTAGACTTGTTGGCACTAATGGTTTGGTCCAATGAAGAACAAAACAAAAAATTTCCTACCTTGCAACTTTACACTATATGCATTTGGCAATTTTTGCAGAATCAGAAAAACATTCAACATGGGAAAAATTGAGAGAGGTTATTGTAGAGGGGCCCTACATGATCTGAAAGCCTTAGATGGATCATATCTAAGTGACACAGTTTCTAAGTAATAGCTCCTCAAAGATTGCTATTTTTTGCACTCTAGTCTCTTAAGGGATATCACTAGTATAATGTAGCTTAGATTGTTTCGACATGATTGGGTTTGAATAGGACCTTTCCTATAATAAACCCACCAATCATGATGTGTTGGAACTATTAGTTTGGTCACAAGAATAGAAAAACAAATATTACACACCTTTGCAACTTTATACTACATGCATCTGACCTATTTTCCATCAAATAAAAATTGGAAACCATGGGAAAACACCTTAGAGATATCAAAAACCAAGAGAGGTTACTGTAAAGGGACCATATGTGATCCCATAGCCTTAGACAAAAAATTTCTAAGTCACGTGGTTTCTAAGTAAAAACTCGTCAAAAATTGCTTCCTTTTTTGACTTTGGACTCTTAAGGGATATCATCGATAATATGTAGCTCAGATTGTTTTGGTATGTTTGGGCGCAAAACAGAACCATGCCTAACCTAAAAATACCCATTCAAACATGTTGGAACTATCATTTTGGTTGCATAGGAGTAGAATGAAAGTTACACCCCTTTGCAACTTTACATTGCATGCATTTGACAGTTTTTCCATCAACTAAAAACTGAACACCATAGGAAAATGCCTCGGAGATATTGAACATCAAGAGAGGTTATTATAGAGGAGTCATATATGATCCCATAGCCTTAGAAAAATTGTTTCTAAGTGACATAGTTTTCAAGTAATCACTCCTCAAATATTGATGTTTTTTTCACTTTGGTCTCTTATGATACTTCGCTGGTACAATGTAGCTCAGACTTGTTGTTCCTATAGCACACACACCCCGTTTGGACCAGGGACCCCCTCTTCCCTTTTTCCTTCATCAGGTTTTTTTCACCTTTTCCTCATTTTGCTTGCCCCTATTTCTAAGCTTAAGATGGTCACATGTTGTAAAGTCATCACATTCCAATTGACCAAATTCACTACCCCACAATTTGCTAAGTTATTTTCCTCTGTAGGTCTAGACCTGTAGGTTTCCCTTGGCCTTTTACCTCAGCATCCTTCAGGCCCTATGGACCCGCATTTTTGGGTCTCCCTTTATGGAATGTTGTTATTGTCTTGCCTCTAGTTAGTAGCTAACTCTTGACATTCACCCGCATTGCACAGTCCACAGTTTCCTTCGCCACTTGGGTCTTTGCCTATAGTCGAATTGAATCAGGTCTTTGCAACCCACAAACCTTAACTGCCATCATATTGTGTTTTTAATATGCACCATTAATACGCTTTGGACTATAAATAGAGGCACTGACTTTTGATTTTCACCATTGCAATTTGAATTTTGAAGAAAGGAAAATGAAGACCGCCAACCCGCATGAGATCCTACAGATTTAGACCAGATTTTCTTTCCATTCACATATGATTTTTAAGGTAACTAGACATCATTTTTTGTTGTGTGATTAAATTATAAAGTAGTAGGGTTGGTTGATGTTAAAATATTCAAAAATGAAACCCTACTTCACCCTCATAGGTCCTAGCAAACTTATGTAGCCTTGGCTCCCCAACTATAAAATTTCCTCAAACATTCAAAACCCTTGGCGTTTGTGAAAATAGTGTGAAACCACGTCTCTACATTCATGTAGATTCCTGATTCTCACTCACCATTCTTCATGTGGAAAATAAACTCCTATGACCCATACCCTCACCATTTCCATCCTAAAAACATGTGAAAATGTCAAGAAATGACAAGGTCCTTGGTTCTATGTGGGAAATCCGATGTGGGGCTCTACTTACAAATTGCCCCTATCCCATTGCCATTTCTTACTAGTAGAACCCTAACGCAGCCCCGCGTTATTGGATCTGCTTATGTCCTTTTCTCAAAGGGACTGAATCTAACACTTGATAAAAATTTCTAACTCGATGCGTTCTTGTGGGCCATTGGGTGCAGCTCACTGTCATCCCACTGCCATTGTTTAGTGGCAAGGTCACCTTGTATGCCCGCAATGTGGACTCTAATCCCTTCATTACCATCCCATCTTTGGGAGTATGCTAAACCAAAATTCTAAGTCAAAGAAAAATGTGGGATGGCCTCTATGGATGGTCATGTGTGGATGGCTCCTACTCCATTTTCGTTCCTCAATGACTGAATGACTGCATCCTCCTGCTTGGTGGGTTCTGCAGGAGTTGTCTCCCTCCATGAATCTTGAAGACTAACAATGAAAAACCTAGAACAATGAGATTTTTGTGGGCCTCCCAATGCAGACCACCACATGTGGACTGCCATCCCTTCAAGGGTGTTCCTTAACAGCAAATGCTTAAACGGTGACCCGACAGTTTACCTCTGCATGTCCTAAAGGTTAGAGCTTTAAGGAATACTCGTAGTTGTCTGAGATGCCTATAGATCCTCAATGTAGAGTAGGGAGGAAACCTTCAAATAAGCACAATTCCAACTATTTTTTTAACAATCCTTCAATCTCAAAACCCTAACTAGGGTGATTTCTCACAGTACCTCACAATTTTCCTTGTAGGTCTACAAACCTAGTTTCTTTAACATATCTTGCAAAATACTTTTCAAACCCACAAACTATTTATCATTCAAAAACCCATTATGTTGTTCTTCAACATATCTCCTTTTTGCATATGGTTGTTTTGTAACAACATCTCCAAAAATTGACCAGTACACTATCCCCTTAAGCTAATTAGGCATATTTTTCAAAGCAAGTGCACTTCAAACATATTCTCAATCCAAAATTATTGTTTTAATGTTATAAAAAGGTTACAAAAACACCAAATCAACAACTGTTAATAGGGAATTCATCCACAAACTCACCAAGACACCAAACCCTTATTTAGGCCATTTCCATGCTTGAAACAATGAGGGCTTATTGAAAATCCACACTCCAAGCTTCTACTCTGCCAAAAAATACCTCAAACACTTCAAAATAGGTTTTCACATGCTCATCAAACCTTCTCCCATCCTTTATCAACACTATTTAATTAAACTCCTATTCTTAGCCATCAAATTTAGGCAAAGACTCATGAAAACATACCTAGGGCATCACTCCAAAGCTTTCCATCCACATTCCCTGCTCATGCCATCTACATTAAAACAAAACCTACTCCTAATGGTGTCATTCCACCAAGCTATAGCCTGATTCATTGGGTGGAATGGCTTAGGTTTTCATTTTCACACTCTCAAAATCACAAATACTAAGTTATAGACCACTTATAGAAAAATGGGCATAAAAATGTTATATCTTTATGAAATCAAATCCCACAAAAACCAAAATTCACTTAACACATGTGTCTATCTAGTTCAAATCATCTTTGATCAAAAACCTTCATTATGGGTCTGTATAGAATCCTTCAACAACAGTTTACCAAGAAAAATATAGACAAATCAATGAGAACAGGGTATTCTTTACTGTGTAAGCTTCAAAAAAAATTCACCAACCTCTTCCTTAGGGTCCTACAAGCATATTTTAAACTACACACACCAAAAAATCACCAAAAACTGAATCAAACTAACTTTTAAACTTATTGACCATTGGGATTCCTCTTTTCTTACATTTTTGCAATTTTGACAACATTGCATTTTTGACAATTATTGTCAACCTTTGCAACAATGAACCCAACATAACCCTAATAACATTCTAAATGGTCTATTATGACCTTATTTTTCATGACCTTAGACTTAACACACCAAAATTTGACATAAGACCATATTTACACAAAATGACTAACATGGTGCCCCTGCACCATACACCCGACTTGAAAAAGACCTCAAGTCCCTTGAGGAATATATTGCTTTGGATCATGCTTGATCATTCCACCTACTTGTTCTCCAATTTCTCCTTTGTCTGGTGATCCCTTCCACTGGATCAGATATTGAATATTGGTGTCATTCTTTGCACATTTGAACTTGTTGCCACTTAGGTATTGCTCCACCTTCACAATTTGACCTGTTATTTGTCCTCTTATCTTTCCCTCAACTGAAACTGATGTTGAACTTGTTTTGACACCTACAAACTAACCTCTATCAACCTTGTTTTGGACTACATTCTTCTTTACCTTGACTTCATTCCTGAATGCACCCTTATTCAATTCACCTTTTTCCTTTATTTCTTTTACCAGAGTCTCAATTAGACTTTCTTCCCTTAAGGCCTCTATCTTATCAGACTTACACACCTCTGTATTAACAAAATCTTACTGCCTACTATCCTTTTTTTAAACCACATAACAAAGCATTGTTCCTACCATAATCTCATCATGCTTCTCTAACCCATCTTGCATGCTCACAAACAATTCATCCTTGAACTTCTCTTGATCTGATTTTGTCACCAACACATTATCTTTTCCTTCCACTACTAAATCATTCTTCAAACTCGTTGTCTTCACACCTTCTTCTTTTGTATTGGTTCCACACTCCTCATTTTTGTCTTCCTTTAACTTATTATACTCCTTCTTACCCAGCATAAACACCTTTGCTACCTTGGTCTACTCCTTAACATCTTCTACTACTAGAGTTAATGTAAAATTGTTTCCATCTTTCTCAATCTCATAAGTATTATGTCTACCATCATATATGGCATGTCTATCAAACTGCCATGGTCTTCCAAGTAACAAATGACAAAAATTCATTGGAAAAACATCACAAAGAATCTTATCCTTATATCTACCAATGTTAAAATCAACTAAAGCTTGTTCATTCACCAAAATTGATTGATCATCATTCAACCAAGATACCTTGTAGGGTGTTTCATGAGGAATTTTCAGTAACTTCAATTTATCAACTATTTCATTTGACACCATATTTTCAGTGCTTCCATAGTCTATCACTACCTTACATACCTTTCTTTTGCACTTGCAGGTGGTCTTGAATAATGTCCTCCTTTGTGTACATTCCTTCTCCTTGCATTCCTTTAGTAGTGTTCTTCTCACCATAAAAAATTATCCAACTTCAAGAGCAACATATTGCATTGAAGAGTTTACACTCTAATCCTCATCTTCTTCAACCAATTGAACTCTCTTTCACCTCTCTTTTCACCACCATATGAACTAGAAGTTTGTTCTTCCTTGCACTGCCATGCTCAATGGCCAAATTGATTACACTAATAAAACCTTCCTATGAATCCGCTAGATCCTCTTCCTTGAATTCTAAATCTACCTCTAAATTTTGATCTACCACCTCTAAAGACACCTCTTTAATCAACAACTCATTTTTGGCCTTTGTTTGCAACTTCTTGGCTTTCACTTGATTTTATTGAAGTAGAAAATGAACCTCTTCCTCTTGAAGTACTGCCTCTACCCTTGGTTTTTTTTGTCTTGACTTCTATTGACCTTTTCTTCAACACTTATTGCCATTTGATATTATTCCTCAACTATTTTTAGATTTTCCAAGATTAACTCATCTTGAATGTTGAATCTTAATCCACTCAAATATCTAGCAACCTTCTCCACTTCATCCTCAATGTGACCTACCCTTATACTCAACTTGTAAAATTCTTCAGTATATGCTTTAACATCCATTTCTTTTTGTTTCAATCCTTGAAGTTTCTTAAACATTTGAATAGCATAATCAAAAGGAAAAAACTTACCTTTTTATTTTAGCCATCATTCTATTCCAAGAAACAATATTTTACTTACCTTTCCTTCTTCTCTCAGATTGCTCGTAATCCCACCACAATAGTGCATGACCCCTCAGCTTTGTTTTTGCAATCTTCACCCTTTGCTCTTCAAGAACATCTTCACACTCAAAGTAATTGTTTAGTGCTACAATCCAATCCAACAATTTTTCATCATTCAGATTACCTCCATACTTAGGAACATCAATATTCACCTTGTTTCTATCATCTTTGATAGCTCTCAACAACTTAGCCATCCTCTAGTAATCAAGATCCAACTGTTCTTCCTCATCTTCTTCAGTCTTCTCTTCTTCTTCCTCAGAGCCACTCTCATCACCCATGTCTATACCTCCTTTCTGCCTTGTTTCTAGAGAATCAATCCTTTCATTAAACTATCTCATCTCCCTAGAATGCTTGTCCTTCAATTCACTCATTTCTCTAGCGATTATTTTCCCTTTTGGACGCATCTTATCTCTTCAACTTCCCACTTTTCTTTCTTCATTCTATAACTTTTCACCTTCAAGACATCTAATACCTATGCTCTGATACCACATGATGCAACGCAGGGGGGAAACCTTCCAATAATCACAATTCCAACTATTTTTTTAATAATCCTTCAATCTCAAAACCCTAAATAGAGTGATTTCTCACACTAACTCACAATTTTCCTTGTAGGTCTGCAGACCTATTTTCTTGCACATATCTTGCAAAATAATTTTCAAACCCACAAAATATTTATCATTTCATACACCCATTATGTCGTTCGTCAACATATCTCCTTTGTGCATATGTTTTTTTTGGAACATCATCTCCAACAATTGACTGGTACATTGTCCCCTTAAGCTAATTAGGCCTATTTTTCAAATCAAGTGCACTTCAAACATCTTCTCAATCCCAAATTCTTATTCCAATGTTCTAAACAGGTTACAAAAACACCAAATCAACAACTTTTAATAGGGAAGTCATCCACAAACTCACCAAGACACCAAACCCTTGTTTAAGCCATTTCAATGCTTGAAACAATTGAGGGTTTATTGAAAATACACACTCCAGGCTTCTACTTTGCCAACCAAGACCTCAAAAAATTCAAAATAGGTTTGAAAATTCTCATACAACTTTCTCCTATCCTTTATCAACACTTTCATTAAACTCCTATTCTTAGCCATTAAATTTAGGAAAAATCTCATGAAAATACACCTACGACATCACTCCAAACACTTCCATCTTCCTTCCCTGCTCATGTCATCTACATTAAAATAAAGCCTAATCCTAATGGTGAAATTCCACCAAGTTATAGCCTGATTCACTGGATGGAATGGCCTAGGTCTTCATTTTCACACTCTCAAAATCAAAAATACTTAGTTATAGATCACTTACAAAAAAATGGCTATAAAATCTTATTTCTTTATGAAATAAAATCCCACAAAAACTAAAATGAACTTAACACATGTGTCTATTTAGTTAAAATAATATTTGATCAAAAACCTTAAGTATGTGTCCGTACAAAACCCTACAACAATAGTTTACCAAGAAAAATACAAAAAAATCAATGAGAATAGGGTATTCTTTACTGTGTAAGCTTCAAAAAAAATTCACCAACCTCTACCTCGAGGTCCTACAAGAATATTTTAAACTACACACACCCAAAAAATCATCAAAATCTAACTCAAACTAACTTTTAAACTTGTTGACTGTTAGGATTCCTCTTTTCTTACACTTTTGCAATTTTGACAACTTTGCATTTTTGAAAATTATTGAAAACCTTTGCAAAAATGAACCCAAAATAACCCTAATTACATAATAAATGGTATATTATGACCTTATTTTGCATAAAATTAGACTAAACACACCAAGATTTGGGGTATGTGCAGGATCATCATGGAAAAAATGGGCCTTAAGTGCCAAAAATTTTAGAAAAATCAGAGTTAGGCAACTTAATGTAAAATTTTGAATAAGTTATCTATATTATTTAAAAAATATGTAAGAATAGAATTTTTAGCAAATTGAATGTAGTTTCTAAACTACTAGGTTTATTTATTTTTTTAAATCTATTTTCTGAAAATTTGAAATTTCAATGTAGTAGTACTTAAATTTCAGGGAAAAATAGGAGTAGTCTGTCTAACCACCCTAACCAAAATAAAATGATAATATTTTTTATAAGATTTTATATATAAGTAGAGGACTCATCTCTAGATGTGATGTATATTTTTTTGTAAATTTTTTCCAAGTACATAATTAATTATGATTTTTTTATTACAACTTTTAAAAAATATAAAAACTTGTATGTCTGACCACCCTAACTTGGTCAAAACTTCATGAATTTTTTATCTTTTTTAATCCTATAGTATGTGAAGCATAGAATGTGACACATGTTTCAGATTCAAAAAATGTGATACCGTTTGAAAGCTATAGATGTTTTTCAATCAACCTATCAATCAGGACTTTAGTCTTAATTCAAGTAGAAAATGAATAATAATTATTTATCAAATTCAAAGTAAAGAATAATTTATATCAGTGGAAAGCTGAGAATCTCCTTAAAAAACCCTTTTTGTTTCATCAATTTTGGGTAAAAAAAAAGTTGTCGCCACATACCCTACACATACCCATCATATCGCCACTTTTTGGCCCATAATGATCCTGCACATACCCTTTGACATAAGACCATATTTACACAAAATGACTAACATGGTGCCCCTACACCAATCCCGCAATGAGGACTTCCACCTGCAAGTCACCATTCCTTAAATGTCGCTAACTCAATGGCTAAGCCTAAGCATTTTTCCGCCTCATGGCATCCACATATCCTGAACCCACAAGTACATCATGGCATAATCTAATAACATTAGATGTCTCATGAGATGTTTCCATGTGCCTAATATTCTTAGAAGAAATTTGATCAAAAATCAACCATACAGAATCTCTGATGTGGGTGGTGGCCTGTGGGTCTCCATGGCCTCAGAGCCATTTTTTCACTACCTTCATCCTGACAGCTTCCACCTAGGGGAAACCCGCATCCCTAGGCCTGCATTCACCTAAATGATCCAAATGAACTCCAAATGTTGAATGATGATGAATTTCATGATATTTTAATGATGTATATAGAGATCTGACACTCGATTTGCAAGATCTGCTTGGTGTTTTCCCTAATTTACATGTAAATTAACTTACTACATCTTTTTCATGTAGTATTTATGAAACCTATTGTGGGATCATCGGGGAGGCCTACCAAGAAAGTTGACCAAGGAAAGAATCCCACTTGCACGCCAAGATGAAAGGAAGGGAAGGACCAAGTGAAGTATTAGTTTCATGGAGTGGAGTGTACCTCCAAGCTCTCCTCTACTTGGGACTCAATGTGAGACACAAACCTAGGGCATGTAAATATTGATGAGTTCAGGAAGAGAGTAATGGTTAACCCTACTACAAAAAATGCATGAAAGATCAAGGCAAGTGGTCTCAGCAAGGTGGTTGGCTTTTCTCCCACATTAATTTCCCCAGAGTTGGTCATGACTTGTCAGGAATGCTATCACTCCAATAGGAAGATTTTTTATAAGGACAAAAGGGTATTGGTAGACTTCTCTGCTAAATCTATTGGCAATACATTCCACATCCCTACATTTGATGAAATGCAAGAAATAGAGAAATATTTTACTAAAAATATGTGGAAACGAGACCCCATAGTGTGCAAAAGAATAATCAACCAACACTAGTTGAAATAAAAGAGGGGTAGTGCCAACAAAGTACCCAAGGAGTTGTTCATAAGTGATTGCATCAAAGAATACCATGATTTGGTTACTCTATTGAGAAAATTCATGGGCCTACCAACCACTGCATTCTTTGAGGAATGGATGTTCTACTTCATCAAGGAGGTCATCTAAGGCAAGACGAAATTCCACTAGGCCAAAATGATCAACGAGAATATGCACAATCAGCTTATGGTTGTAAAGAAGACCTTCGACATTTATATGACATCATATCTAGTATATCTACTGGTAGATAAGTTCCCATACAAAGGACTATTTAGTATAGGGACACTAGGAACAAAGAGAGAAGAGCTTAAAGTTTTTTACTACTATCCTCAACTGCAATACAAAATTTTCAAAAGGGACTACATGATGGTGAATGATTCCTTCATCATGCACATAATCAGACTCCTGGGAGGAGATTTTGAGAAGAGTATCACACAGTGTGAAGGCCTTCATCAAGAATTCTAGGTATCAATTCATATAGTTTCCAAACTTCACATACATCAGAGTAGTAGGGTTCTCACGGAATCCCTACCGTATGCCATGCTACCCCAATGATCGCATCATCTTGCTAGAAGTTTCTCGGTAGTTGTAAACTTCCATCACATTTTTGAGTGATAAACACTGAGATGGGATTCCATATCCCCTAACTTTTAGGCAAGGAATGTACTTCCACCTTTCTTCCCAATGTGCAAAGTATTCAGAGAAAGAGCTGGTGGAGTATAAGTTGGACCTCCACATGGACCGAAGAAGGATGGGCCCTTATGACAAGCTAAAGAAATGGGTTGGAAGAAAATATGCTTACCAACCTCATGTTGAGGACTTCTAGGCCAACTATGGAGATGATAAAGAAGTGTGAATGAGGCACTATATGAGAATGACAACCCAATTTGTGAAGTTGGTTAATCTATTCCCTATACCTGATCAGATAGTGGAGGAAGACAACAATATTATTGATGATAGGTACAATGTCATGGCCAAATTTCCCTTTCCTGTGATAGATTGGAATGAAGAAGAGGTCACCGACCTCGATATATTCACCCAACTTATTGAAAATTGAACAAGGCAGTGGGTGGATGTGCAAATCACTTGACTCAAAGAGTAGGGTACAAAACTAACATATGGAGAGCTCGAGGATGAGCTTGAAAGTGAAACTGATAGTGGCACAACTACTAGCTCATTAGAAGAAGCTCCCAAGTCCCCACCAACCACAAGAGATAAAAAGAGAAAGGATGCACCCGAGAGAAATCCAACATAAAAGGTGTATTCCAGAAAGCACACTGAAGGGCAGTCATCTAAAAAATAAAAGAGGAAAAGGACATTCGTGCTTGATATTCCGACCATAGAGGGGGATCCTCAACATGATGAAGAAGAAGATACTAAGTAGTCACACTGACTACATACCACTTCCACTCCCAGTACCGCTATCACTGTTGTCATTCTTCCACCCCCTTCTTCTCATGCTTTGCCCGTCTCTTCTCCACCTACTATTGACATCTCAGTCCACCTCACCTCTACCTCGCCGACTCCTTCATTGATGATACTTGAATCCACCTCTTCTACTACATCCCCACTATAACCTTCTTTGATCCCTCCTCCACTACCTACTCTCTCTACTCTGCCACCCAAAATATTAGTAGTTACCATGTCGCCTCTCACTTTATCACATGCTTTTGTGGCATATATATAAAACATTCCTAATGAACTCTCTAGGGTAATCCTTGACCACAAGGTCAAGGATTTAATGGCTCAAATTTCTACTACCCTACGTCTTCCTCCACCATCTATAGAGCTGGAAAAAATGGAGGCCATGATGAAAATATCGAAAGAGATGGAAAGATGTCATGATGACCAACAAAGGGATACTACAAAGGATGTAGTAGATGAGCTCAAGGATTCAGATCAGGGTGATTACTTTGAAAACCTGGAAGGAGGATTGAATATAAACTTGGACAAGGTCGCTTCACATGAAGAGAGGTCATAGACTTCAGAAGAGGATGCTAAATATTTTAATGAGAATTATGTTATAGAAACATCATACGAGGAGCTAGATGAAGAGTTTCCCTAGCAACATGATGAAGCTAACAAAAAGGTTGATCCTAAAGAACACTGCTCTAAGGGAAAAGTAGATATTGACACTGACACAAATTTGGAGATACTCAAAGAGCCTCCACTATTTGTCCAAGACAAGGGCCTGATGCAAGAAGAAGAAGTACCTCCTTAAAAGGAGGAAGAAATAGAGAAAGATAAAGAAGAAGAAGATGTTGTAGAAAAGATACTTGAACCTGAGCAATGTATTGAGATCGAACACAAAGAAGAGAAGGCACCCCAAGAATAAGGCATCACTAAGGATAATATAACTTCTACCAAGCCAGATAGAGGGAAGGCTAAAAAAATAGATGGCTTAGATGAAGAGGAAAAGAATGAACAAGAAGTTCTAGATGATGAAGAGGAATGACCTTGGAGGGAATAGGAAGAGGAAGGTGATCATGAATCACCCAATGGAAAACCCAAGGTTCTTGACTAGATGGAGTGGTAATTGAAAAAGAAGGATCTTGTGGTCACAAATCCTAAAGAAAGGCTCGATGCAATAATAGCCAGGGCACAAACAAAAACCAAAAATGAGAAGAAGCCTAAGATACACTCTTGCATCATAGTAGATGCTTTTGGGTCTTGAATGTTGTATGTTTCCATCCTGGTATCCAATGGAGGTACAAGAACTATGCCAAGGAAAGAATACCAAATATCAATGGTTAACCTGGGTGCAACAACCTGAGAACAAAAGATAGATGAATTTCAAGGGTCAATAGCCACCATTGTGTAATAAATGAGTAACCAATCCACAAAAGAAGAACTAAAAGAATAGGTAGCGATGTTATCGCTTATATTCAATAGTGGATGTCCATGGAAGAAGAGGCTCCCATGACATCATCTATGCCTACTCTCCTCTCCTAAGAGGAGCTGAATAGAATGGAGAAGATGAAGAACTAGACCAAGTCCATTGTGAATTGGTTCAGGCAGGTGGTATATAATGGTGACATGGGTATCTGCCATGCTTCCTGAGCATTCAACAAGTTTTGAGGCTTGTAGAAGAAAATAGAGGACATGATAAAAATGTGCCACAAATTCTCTGAGCTATATAGGATCACTTATCCTAAGCTTGAGAGTATCCTCAATCTCTCTAGGGAAATATGGGAAAAAGAGCTAGGACTCCTAAAGGATGAGCATTGGTTAGTGGAAACATTGTAAATAGGCCTAGATTATAGAAAGGAGATCCTGGAAAAGTAATTGCATGAGCTAAAGCCCGATCTTGAGTGGGTTGTGGAAAACTAGACTGACAATGAGGATTACTTGAAAATGATGATAGACTATAAGATGCATGCTCTAGAGCTCGATCCAGAGAAAATCAAGTTGTTCTTCCATAAGAAGATGGAGAAAGGGGCTACAAGCACACTATCCCTGAATTTCATAGACTTTTCTACAAGGGCTTTCACTCAGTCTAAGCAGGTCATCAAAGCAACCCCAAAGTGCACCAAGCATTGCGAGCAGGTTACTGAGAGGCTCAAGAATATATCTTTCCAGATGCTCCAATCCAATCTCATGGAATGGGAAAAGCTCTAGGCTATGATCAGGAAGTTCATGGAGTATGCTACTTTCTAGAAGAATGGAGGAAATCCAATCATAAATGATGAATATTTGAGAATGTAGTTATAAAGGTTTTTAGCCACTACAAGACAAAATTTCTATAGTGTCAAGGCCACTAAATGAAAAAATAAGGAAAAAGACAAGATTGTATTTTATATCGCTATATATTTGGGCGTAGGTGAAACCCTAATGTAAAAGGAATTTGTACTACATAATAACAGCTAATCTTGTCCATTCATTTTTCTTATGGAAAACTATAAATAGGGGCATCTTCTCATTTTCAAGAGAGAGATGAGTTTTTGTGTAAAGGAATGCTACAAAAAATTAATGAGAATAGCATTGTTTGATTGATTCTAGTGTTTTCTTCTTATGTTTGCCTGATTCATTCTCCCAATCTTAGATTTTAGCTTTGTTATTCTAGTTTAAAGTTGTTTTTGGTTGTTAGTTTATGTTGCACTTTAAATGGGAAGAATTCTCTAGTGTTGATATCTTCCTCATTCATACTTTTTGTTATTTATTGATGATGAATAGTAGTGTAAAGTTAGTCTGAGCATTGTTCATATTGTTGCACTTAAGTTTAGTTATTGTTCATGTTAATGGTGAACAAATGGTTTGAAAATATGCAGACTTTAGAAGATTGCACTTGTTTCATGAGACTGTAGGTTGATCTTGGTTAAGTGGGACTAATTTTTAGGAAGGTTGTCCACTATAGCATCCTCCATTGTTATTGCTCAACATTAGTTGCAGGTCTAGGAAACTTCTTCTCCATTTTACCTTTTTGAACTTTCTTTTTAAACTAAAGTTAAAATAAAGTTCTTGCATCACAATAAAGCCAAATTTTATGAGCGAAGAGGAGTTTTAGACTATTATCCTGAACTTGTAGCAACTATCCTCCATTTCTAGAATTTAAAAAACTCCTTTTGAAAACCCAATTCCCTCCATCCCTAGTGACCATAAATTCCCTTTGTAATTACTAGCAAATCACATCAACCAATAGAACTATTCCAAGTATTTCCATGACCTCACACCTGAGAGACCTTGGGGTGATTTCTAAAACTTAGTTACAAAAATTACCTTTCAAGAGAGACATTGCACTTGTGCTTTGTCTATGTTGAGAAGTGCAAGAACACCCATAAAAAAAACTAGCACTCAAAAGAGGGCCACCAAGCTAAGCTGGATCAAATTGGGTCCTCCTCCTTGCCAAGGTCTCATAGAGTGCTTAGATCCACACCGAACAAGGGAGGATTCTAGGAGCTAAAACCTCCCACAAAGGCTAAGAGAGCCATAAAGGAAGAACCATCAGCTCAACCCCATCCACTCAACCTCCATCTCCATCCCCTTACATCCATCCACCCTATTCCTCCCCTTCACTCCCAACAAAACCTCCATTTTCCCAGTCACTCCATACTTCCTTTCCACCCTTCACCTCCCACAACCAAGGTGTTTTCCCTATCCCTATGCTTTTCTTCCAAGGCATTGTCACAATTACTACCTCTTTGCAACCTCAAGTTACTATAGAACAACAAGTGCAACTTCCACCTCCCACAATGGATTAGCTAGGTAACAACATATCTCAATTGTCCTTCAATGAATATCATGGCATGCCAAATAATTCAAAAGGATTTTACACCAAGTTTCATCCACGTGATCTACAAAGGACAACTGAAGAGCACATCAAAATCTTCCAAACATCCTTGAAGGATATGTAGATTGAACATAAAGATGTGGCTTGCAAACTCTTCCCTTAATCATTGGGGGATGAGGCCTTTTATTGGTACATCCATTTTCCAACTAGATCCATCACCACTTGGGACCAAATGAAGAACACATTCTTGCAAAATTTCAAAGTTCTTATCAGCCCCAATGAACTATATCAACAATTCATGTCTGTCAAAAGAGAGGTCATTGAACCAATCAGCTCATTTATTGACTTATTTCACAGGGATTTCATGAATTTTTTACCACCCTATGTGGCTGATGATGCCTCCACTTGACTAGTGTATTATGTTTCATTAGAAAATCTTACATCTATCTTGGTCAAATGGATGTGCCTATTTCCTACCAGGCTAGTGGATGCATATGCAGAAGTAGTCACAACAAGCATGGATCTAGGGCAACATATCACTAGCCTCTTTCCCTCATTGGGACTAGCTACTCACCCAACTCAAATCCAGGGGCTTATTTTTTCCTTGGCCCATCAGGTGCCAATAGTGAATCAAGTCCCTCAACTGCCAATAGTACCACATTTGTGATAGCCATTGAACCAAGCACGTTCAGTGCCTCATTACTTGAAATCTTCATAGTAGCATGCTTATGCTCAATAGCCTCAAGTTCCCTCATATCTACAAGGTTATAAGTTCCCAATGGCTCAACAAAACCAACCTGTGACACAACCCATGCTCCTTCAAAATTCAATACCACAACAGAAAAAATGTGGAAAAGGAATCGGATTGATGAGCTAATTGAATTAGTCAAAAAGTTGTCCACATAGATGACACTTTTGAGAAATAAAAATAACTAGCTTCAAGTGTCACAAAGGATCATCTTATCCAACCTCAATTGAGATAATCATGATTCTAGTACACCTTCTAGATAGAATTATGAAAGAGGAAATAATCAAGACATAACATTGAAAGAAGGCCATCAGAAAGGAAAAACAAAACTTGGAACACTAGGCCAAACAATGGAGGTGTTCCCACACCTCTTTATCAACTGGGTGGTAATGATAAGCCTACAAGTGGAGTCTATTTAGCTGATGCTACCTTATTGGTATGGTGTCAGATCCACGAGATGAACAGGCATTTTGAGTTGGATTGCCCAGAATTCGAAACTACTGCAGAAATTTTTCAAGTAGAAGTCCATAATGCAGTTGATGGGTCAAGTTGCAGAGACTTAGTTCCTTTAGAACCATATGATTCCTTAGTTCTAGTGGTCAACCAAGCTCCTTTCCCAAAAATAAAAATCAACGTTCCCGAGAAGGAAGCTACATCCAAAGATGAAGACACAAAAGAGCTAAGGAACAAAAGATCCCTATCTCAGCTCCTTGATTCAAAACATAATGGCCCAGTAGATGAGAAAGAGCCACAAAAGGATGAGGTTCAAATGTTTCATCAAAGGTAAACCCCATACAACTTATGGAATAGACAAGTTGGCGGCCCTTCCAAGACTTCCACTCCTCCCAACAACTTTAGTACTTTGCCTGATCTTAATGCCAACAACAATCCCACTTATCATCATGTACCTACCCAATACTTCAATAGGAATAGGCAACCAAATCAAACTCAAGATCAACCCACTAGTTCTTCCCAAGGAAAAAATTTTGAAGCAGAGGTTGAACAAATGGGGGAATACGTAGCCAAAGAATTTAGGAAGGTTAAGTTGAGTCTTTTAGCTTTTGAATTACTTAGAGTCCAAATGCCTTATTTAGAATGCTCAATGGAACTAATACATCCAAATCAACCCAAGAATCACCTACCAAGGTGGTTTCATTTGATACCTCTCAAAGGGATCCTGTGATCAAGGAAATCTTAGGAAAGAAACCTGATCAACTCCCGAATCAACAAGTAAATAGGAAACCAGCTAAAGAGCATAATCAAGTGCAAACCAAAGACAAGACTAATGATAATGACAAGGCTCAAGTAGCCTAGGTTGATGTTTCAGTGGGGTTGTTCCAAGGGAAATTAGAGACCTGGATCCTTTCTTGATGACCTTAATATTTGGAAAAAAAACTACATAACTACCTTCTTGATTCATGAGCCTCAACTAATGGCATGCCATTAGTAGTATGTAAAGTCTTAAGAATAACTCTGACCCCCTCCCGATGGAAGGTAACTCAGTTGGACAAGATAGAATTCAACATAGTTGGTGAATTGAATGGGATACCCATGCAAATTATCATGGATCCAAGAGTCCAACAAGTTATAAACATTCATGTTGTCAACATCCTAGAAACTTACAACATCATATTGGGAAGATATTTCACATGATCTTTAAATGGTTACGCTGCATTAGAATATTCCCACTTGTGGTTTCCTTGGAAGGGGCTACCTAATCAGATCTGCATTGATTGGGAGCCTCGAATGAAGTTCATGATAACATAATACAATAATACACATGAGGTTTTGTTCATAGAAATCAAGTTGGGGAATTATTTTCCCATGGAATATCAAGATGATAAGGAGTTCCAAGAAGAAGAAGTGGTTGAAGAGGTCCTTATGCTTCAAAGTGTGCCCATCAATCTAACCCACACCACCAGCAACACAAAAGTTTCAACTCATTCTGAAGATGAAGAGTATTACGAAGATGGTAACCTTGGATTGCTTGACAACTTCCAAGAATGTATGCAAAAATGTGCATAGGATCAACTTAATTTGGGATCCAGAATGGATTTTTAGGAGCCACTACTACCAAGTTGTTGTAGGGTACACAATGCAACTCATTCTGAATTTTAATGTTTCCTATGTCAAACATCAATTGAGCATATCAAGGGACAAATTACTCTAGAAAAGAGGGACATAAAGGTTATAGCCAACCCATATATATGTAGCTACCCAAGGGTATAGAAGCAGATACACAACAAAGAAAGGAAGCATGCTCAACCAACTCCAAAGTCAAAGACTCTTCTAAGTTTTGGAAGTTAAATTTTGATGGGTCCAAATCCAAGCAAGGAGTAGGAGTTGGCTTTAAGCTCGTCAATCCCATGGGTAAGACATATTTTTCTACCCATAGACTCCAATTTTATTGCACAAATAATGTAGCAGAATATGAAGCATTAGTTTATGGAATTTTGATGGCATTAAGAAAGAAAGTTAAAATGTTACAAGTACTTGAGGATTCTAAGCTGTTTGTGAAACAAGTTGGGAAACTTTACTCCTGGCATGATAGAAAGTTAGAAAATTATAGACATAGGGCATGGGATCTTATAGAATACCTAGATGCATTCAATATTCAGTTGATCCCACGTAGTAAGAATCATATCGCTGATGCATTGGCCCAAGCTGCTAGCACCCTCTAGCCTTTGTCATTAACCAGCTTAAATAAATTCACTATAGAGCTCAACTCTACCTTGTCAGTTCCTGACAAAATCAACAACCTTTAGGTTTTTACTGATGACAAGCACATCCTCGACTTCATCACAAGCTCCAACGTATTCATAACCCAAATTATAGATGAAGTAGAACAAGAAGAGGCTAAACTTCACATAGAGGGGGTGATCAATCTAAATAGAAACACCATACCCTAGGGCATGGTCTAGCTAGAAAGGATATTTGACTTGGATTAGATAAGGGATCAAGATCAACAAACTAAGAAAGAGTCAATAGATAATCAATGTGACACTCACAATGTGGGTACGATTGAAGAAGTCAAGAATGTATTTATAGGAAAAGTTTGCACTTCACGAGAAAGGAAAGGGATCATTAATTCCTTGCACATTTACCATGATGTAATTTCTTGGGGATACAAGGACCTAAAGACATATTACATCAATTATCATCCATACCATTTCCCTTAAGCTAGATGTAAGACCTTTCTGACAATGTCGGCGCCCAATCAATGTATTACTTGAGCCTGTTATCTTTAAAGGATTTCAAAAGTTTTTGTTCGCCTAAATTATCTTTCTAGTCAAACATTCTACATGCATAGCGAATTTGGTCCCGATTAGGAAAATGAATGGTGAAATCAGATTGTACGTGGATTTCTAAAATCTAAAAAGATCCTCCAAAAAAAACAACTATCTAATTCCTTCACTAGAAGAGGTATTGCAAATTGTGAATGGGTCTCAAATGATTTCATTTCTTGATAGCTACTTTGGTTACAATCAAGTTATGATACAATACATATGAATACAGGCACAAAATGGCGAACATTTGCATATAGAAGGATCACATTTGGATTAATCAACATAGGCTCTACTTTTCAACATGCCATCAACATAGCCTTCAAAGACCTCATCATAAAATGCATCATTATATACATGGATGACCTCACTATGTTCTGAAAGAAAAGAGAGGACCACATCTCCAACTTGTGCAAGGTTTTTTTAAAATGTAGAGAGTTCGGAATTTTGTTGAATCCAAAGAAATGCATCTTTGGGATGACTAAAGTCAAGTTTTTGGGACTTGTGATTTCGGGAAAATGAATTTCCAGAGATCGAGAGCGCATCTAGGCCATATTGAAAATTCAGCCTCTTAGTAGCAAGAAAGAAATGAAGTATTTTTTTTGGGGAAATCAACTTCGTCAGGAAGTTCATCATGGGCTTTGTTGAGATAGTCAAGCCATTGAATGCCATGCTCAAGTAGGATGCCAAGGTAGAGTGGACACTAGAATCCAAGTAGGATTTTGAAGAAATCAATAGAGCTATTGTAGATGTTCTAATCTTGGTCAGTCCAGACTATCTAAAGCCATTTAACATCTACTCCTTTGCTTCAAATCATTCGTGCACTAGCATGTTAACATAGAAGGATGATGAAGGGAATGAGCATCCCATCGCATTTATGAGTGCTCCGCTGAAGGACAAAAAATTATGGTACCACAATGTTGAAAAGAAGGGATATGCGTTGGTCATATGGGTTAAAAATTTTAGACATTACATCATTAGGAATAAGGTGTTTGCAATTGTTCCAGATCGAGTAGTTAAGACCATGTTAATGTAGAATGTGTTAGGAGAAAGAAGAGAAAAATGGCTCACATTATTACAAGAATATGACAAGGAGATTCATCCCATGAAGTTGGTTTGAAGATAGGACCCGATCTCACAGTGCAATAGTACCAGTTCGAGGACATTTCCCCAAGTGAATGGTATGATCATGTTGTTTATTATTTTTTGAACAAGTTCCCATCATGACTACAAGGAGTATAAAAATGAGATTTAAGACTAAAAAGTAGTAGCTAAATGTTGCAAGGATCCATATTATACAAAAGAAATTATGAAGGAATCTATCTCAAGTGCCTTTGAAAAGAAGAAGTAGTTCAAGTATTGAGGGAGTTTCATAATAATTTCAGTACTGGTCATGGATCTAGGCCTTCAAATTTCCATTAGATTTTGTGGGTGGGGTATGAATAACCGATGCTATTCAAAGATACACACAACCATGTTAGATCCTGTCACATCTATCATACCATCACCACCGGGGAAGGAAATGCTACTGTTCTGCTCCAACCAATTGTAGAGGTAAGGAATTTTGCTCAATGGGGACTCAACTTCATTGGACCAATAAGCTCGCTAGCCTCTGTAGGCCATAGGTATATTCTGACTGCTACTAATTATTGCAATAGATGAACTAAGGAAATTGCATGTAGGCAATGTACAACTAAAGTAGTTACTAACTTTTTGGAAAGTTTTATTTTGAATCACTTTGGTTGCTCATTTTCCCTCATTTGTTTATGTTTCACTTTAATGGTGAAGAATGCAAATTTATTTTATGTTGCACTTTAATGGTGAATAATTCTCTAGTGTTGATATCTTCCTCGCTCATATTTTTGTTTTTTATTGATGATGAACAGTAGTGTAAAGTTATTCTAAGCATTCTTCGTATTGTTGTACTTAAGTTGAACTGTTGTTCATGTTAATGGTGAATGAATGGTTTGAAAATCTACAGAACTTAGAAGATTTCACTTGTTTCATGAGACTATAGGCCAATCTTGGTTAAGTGGAACTAAGTTTTAGGAAGGTTTTCCACTGTAGCATCCTCCATTGTTATTGTTCAACATTAGTTACAGGTCTAGGAAACTTCTTATCACTATGTTGTAGAAAAAAAGACCCTTTGCTTGCAATGGGATTAATTCATGATAAATTGGAATTAATGAGGTCATAATCTAGTGTTGTGAGGTATTTTATGAATCCACACTAGGTCTTAGACCCTTGCAAATTGAATAAGATGCTTTTAATGATGTCTTGTAAAGGTGTTGTAAAGTGTTGTAAGATACTTTCACACTTTTCTAAACTTAATTAACCTATTTCTCGATAATTCAACATTATAAAACATATTTAATTACATTACCACATCAATATAGAAGGTTTTTGAATTAAAATTAATGATAAACTACTATCGTAATATGTCTTGCACATTCACATTGGTTCTTTGACCTTCTTAAGCTATGTGGACCTCATTTTAATGTTGTAAAAGTGCATTTAATCACACTTTCACATTAATTTTTGTGTCCCAGCCCTATTTGACATTTACATCATCACTAATAGTCCCATATTATGCATCCCAAGGCTTACATTGATCAAATACCCAACAAGGTTGCATTTTAGACCTGATTTACTTATCTCTTGGCATCTGAGTTGTCAAAATAGCCCCTGTGGGACCCATTTGCCATGCATGGAAAATTATTCCCATCCAGGTGGGACCCATTCACCATGTGTGGCGAATGAGTCTGATTTGGCTCAATTTTGACCTTTGAGTGGGAAAAAAAGTGAAATTTGAGCTTAATTTTGCTTCATGTCGGCCTGTGATGAGGTATTAATGGGTAAAATAGGTAAATTTCCTATAAATATAAGTCTTTTAACTCATTTTCACATCTTTGATCTCTTATCACTCATTCATCCACCAATATTTCATCTCAAGTCAAGCAACTTAGGGTTTTATCATTACAAGACATCAAGAAATCTTCCTAAGACATCCAAGGGCAGAATCTTCATGTTTTGTTGCAGACTTTCAAGATCAATCATAATGGCAAGGTAATCTATTCTATTATTGCATGTTTTATTCTATTTTTTCATCATTTTGGTTTAACTACCTAAACGGGGTTTGACCAAGGCAAACCCCCATGCCCTAACATTCACCATTTCTTCTTCTCTTCTTGTGTGTTTGTAGATTTATCTTTTATGTTTACTACATTTTCTCACACCCTTTTGACAGAAACAAACTCCAACTCAATTTACTAGAACTAGGAATGATTCACCCAGAATGGTGAATGAGTCCTTCCAGGCCTGGAAAACATCATCAACAACATTTCAAAAGTAATTTCTAGTCTTCATCAAGGTTTAAGGTGCACATTTTCAATCTGATTCATTTCTATTGCAATTTTCCATTTGTTTGTAGGTGATTTTGCATTACATAATGTGTTTTCAAATGTTAGTTGTTTATTAGGTTTTGCATTTATAATCAATCACTTAGATCACTTGATTGCATTTAGTTCATTTCATTCAATTCATATAACATCACACATAACATAATTTTAATGAACTAGTTAGCATTTTTGGCCCTACCTCTCTCCTTTTAGATAAAAAACCCTAGAAGAGTTAAAGAAGTCCTAGAGAGCCAAAAATCAATGGTTCAATCCCTTTTCCCTTTATGACCTATCTTTGAAAACTGAAGTTAAAAAAAATTTATTGCATCACAAAAAATCCAAATTCCATGAGCGAAGAGGAGTTTTAGACTATTGTCTTGAACTTGCAGTAGCTATCCTCCATTTCCATAATTTACAAAACTACTTTTACAGACCCAATTCCCTCCATGCTTAGTGACCATAAATGCCCTTTTTGATTACCAACAAATCACACCAACAAATTGAACTATTCCAAGAATTGTCATGACCTAACAACTTAGAGACCTTGGGGTGATTTCTAAAACTTAGTTACAGAAATTTCCTTTAGATCACTTTCTTTTCTTCTTTGGAGTCCATTTTCATCCTAATCCTAGCTTGCATTGAATTTGCATTAGAGTTGCATTAGTTCATTTGCATCTAGGGTTTCCAATTTTTGCATTAGGAAAACGTGCATTTAGCTTGCATTTTTGCATAAATTTTCCTTAAAAATTTCTAAAATTTTGCATCTCCATCTTAGGTCTGCATTGTACAACATCAAATATATCATAAACAATTCAAAATTTCTGAAAATATTGCAAAAAAACCAATACTAGGACTCATTTGCCATACTGGCCGAATCAGTCCCTATCCATATTTTTGACTGACTATTACATCATTAGAAACCTCATTTATGTGCTTTCTAATCCTCCTAGTATCATATAGTATAAGTCTAGAAAGTTTCAAGAACATTTATTTTATGCATCTAGCTAAAAAACATCATTTTAGATCATTCATTCTTCAAATCACCTCATTTGCACACATTCTTACATCTAAAAATGCTTCCATTTCTGCAATTTTGCATAACTTTGATGAAATTACTTTTCACTTTTGCTACACAATATTTCTATTCATGAATCTTTGCATTAGTTTGATAAAAGTGCTTTTCATTCTTGCATGTACATTATTTTCCTTTTTCAAATATTGCATATATTGGATACGAGTGTTTTGTATCTTTGCATGTACATTGTTCATATTACTGAAACATTGCATGAAATGGTTACATGTGCTTTTCATTCTTATTCAAACCATCCTAGTACCTTACATATGTAAACATGTTAAGAAACATTTCCTATCCCCTCCCTATGAGACTGTTTTAGTGAAATGGAATACAACTTGGGCCATTCCTAATGATCATACTTGTTCTTCTCATAATATCTCTCTCCTTGGTGATTAATATATTTTAGTAGAAGAATCAATTAATGAGAGTTTTGAGAATCCTAGTTGTTTCTCTCCTTTTACCTCTCTTAGTGGACATGACATTCACAACCAACATAACACAACCTAAGATGGTCATGACAACAACATTTTTTCTTCCTCTAGTATCTCTCCTAGTTGTGAAGTAGATACTTTGATGTTAGGCAACACAATCAATGAAGGTCATGAATATATTAGTTGTCCCCCTTCACCTAGGGAAACCCCTCTTGAAAAAAAATATTCAACAATTGACCATTCCCCTACTGGTGATGACGTCCTTCTAGATGAACCAACCTATAAATGTCAAAAACATTTGGCTTGTTGTTCTCAAAACTCTCCTCCTAGGAAGAATCTCATGGTGCAAACCCATATGAATATTGACACATATCCTTCAACCACTAAATTTTCCCTAGGTGATGATACTCAAGTGGCATTAGAATCCCCTTCACCAACATATCATGCCAATCAAGAAAATAATTTTGAGGTTATGACAACAAAAGTGGGATTTCCTTTAATTATTGAGATTCCTAAATCACCTTCCATTAGTGAAAAACACAAAAAATTCTGAGATGTCTTGAAATCCATAATGCAATCTACTCATAACAATGTTTTATAGCTGCTAAATTGTAACTTAGTCGCTCAAACATTTAGAGGACCACACAACACTCCTACACCATTACCTTTTCCTCAAAAAGTTTCGAGTGTTAAATATCTTAAAAAGACTCTTACTAATCTATCTATATGGGAACTCATTCAACTCTTTTCGACAGTGAAACTTCTCTATCATGAAATGTTGGAAATATAGAAGGAAGAGATACAATATTACATAAAATTGAATCATGTCGCATCCTCCTCTCGTCCCATGCAACCCACTCCATCAGAAATCACATTTCCTAAACATGAATTACCCTCACTTGTGATTCAACACAAAAATGATCCCTTGATGATAAAGGTTATCATTAATGAAACTTTAATTAGGCACACTCTCATCAACAATGGATCCAAAATTAATGTTTGTAGCTTGGACCTCCTACAAAAACTTGGCATGGAAAAAAAGCTCATTGAACTTATTGATGTTCATATTCATGGCGTTGACAATGTTCATAGGAAACTACTTGGGATGATCATATTACCTATTGAGGTCGAACCTGTAGTGTTTCCCACCTCTATTCATATCATGCAAGAACACCTTCCATACAATATTATCTTAGGGAGACCATGGATTCATGCTATCCAAGGAGTCCCATCTACCCTTCACCATGTCATGAATTTCGAATACAACAATAAGATATACATGATTGATGTAGATGAGCAATGCTATGTGTCAATTGATCACAACACTTCAAACTCCCCCAATTCTTTCATCCCTTGATAGAAACTTGAACCTATACATGTTGATGCTAATTCTTCACCCACAATAAAACTCTTTTGTGATAATGGGGTTTCGTTAGATTCTACACCTCCTTTCCATAACATTTCCAAAATCTCACCCTCATGGTCCAAAGAGTCATATACAAATTATTCATTTTTAGACATAAGTTCTAGTAGTGATTGGAGTTTCATGCCTACCTTTAAGGGAGAGTGTGCAATATCTCAAACCCAATCCACACAACCTTGTGTTCCATTTTCTCAACTTAGTTCTACTAAATCACCTCATGGTGGTGATGGGGCAATATAACTCCCATCCCTCGTGCAACAATTACACAATGATAAAAAGGATTTGTGTTCTTGTACAACAACCAATCCTTCTCACAAACACACACCCCCTTAATCTCACTTGGAAAATTTTTATAACCTTCCTCCTACATATGGATGCAATACACACATGAACAAATCTAACATAGCATACTTCTCTCCACTTTCATCAAAGACTTTACACAACAATAACATTCAAACCCTCAAGAATTATGGTGCTCTTCCTTGTATTGGAGCACCTCATTCCTCTGCCTAATACTTCCTTTCATCCATTCCAGGCTCCCCTTTTTCTTTCACTAAGTGGGGACAAGGGATTTGATAGCCTTGTCCTCATATGTCACTTGTCGTTATCTCTTTTAAATAATTGTTAACCTTTCATGAACGTATAAGAGCAAGCTTGGGATGTGGACAACATGTCTTAAGATTGACTCGCATGTGACATATTACCCTTTCTTCATGACGTAGCTTATCAGAAACATATGACTTGGCATAGGGCTTTCCAAGTAAGCTGACATGTTTCCCTTCTTCTACTTTAAAGAAATTGCTCATAGACAGGTGTGTAGCAACTACTTTAAAGTGGGGGCATACATAGACATCTTTTTACAAATTCTGTGGTGTGATTTACTTTTTCTTGTGATGTGTCCTCTCCTTGGTGGTTTCATTGGGTTTGATCCCTTCCAAGATTGTATGATCAACTGAAGTGGCCTAATGCGAACAAGGCATCCCATGGATAACAATTTGACAACCCTTATTTGTCCTCTCTTGGAGACATTATGTACAATGCTCCCTCAAAAAAAGACCTTACCTGAACAAAGAAAAATCCCCTTTAACAAATTTTTTACATGAAATTCAAAACATTTACAAAAATAATTTTCCTTTGTGGCACCTTATTAAAGTTATCAAGAGGTATAACTTTGATATGGTTGAGTAAGAAGCCCATCTAGCGGAATGACTTTTCCCCATAGCCACCATTGTGTTTGTGAGTGCATACCAACTAGCATATGTATCTTACCTTTTGGGATTTCTCACCCCACAGACGATCAAAAGTTTCATGGCCCCAGGCTAAGTACACATTTATTTTTAAGCAAACAATCCTAGATCTGATCCACAACTAGTTGGACAAACGATCGAAGCTTGATCCACCTTTTCTTTTTTGTCTTTCTCATTCTTTCCATTGCATGATTTTGTATCTCGATGGTTTGACTTATGATGTTGGATCTTGGGGGATTGCACAACCTCCTTGATCCTTTTCATTCTTTGTCATTTTCATTTGTGCATGAGGATCTCTCTTGAATGTCTACTTTAGTGTGAGTTTGAAGTAAGTTCATCCTCTCACTAAAGTGGGGGCTAAATGTGCAATAGAAAAAGGGACCCTTTACTTGACATGGGATTAATTCATGATAAATTGGACTTAATGATGTCTTAATCTATTGTTGTGAGGTATTTTATGCATCCACACTAAGTCTTAGACCCTTGCAAATCGAATAACATTATTTTAATGATGTCTTGTAAAGGTGTTGTAAAGTGGTGTAAAATACTTTCACACTTTTCTAGACTTAATTAACCTATTTCTCCCTAATTCAAAATTCTAAAACATATTTAATTACATTATCACATCAATCTAGAAGGTTTTTGGATTAAACTTAATGATAAACTACCGTCGTAATGTGTCTTTCACATTCACATTGGTTCTTGCACCTTCTTAAGCTATGTGGATGCCATTTTAATGTTGTAAAAGTGCATTTAATCACACTTTCACATTAATTTTTGTGTCCCAAGCCCTATTCGACATTTACATCATCACTAATAGTCCCATATTAACCCATATTATGCATCCCAAGGCTTAAATTGATCAAATACCCGACAAGGTTGCATTTTAGACCTTATTTCCTTATCTCTTGGGATTTGAGCTATCAAAATAGCCCCTTGTGGGACCCATTCACCATGCATGGTGAATCAGTTCCATCCAGGTGGGAACCATTCGCCATGTGTGGTGAATGAGTCCCATTTGGCTCAATTTTGACCTTTGAGCAGGAAAAAAAGTGAAATTTGAGTTAAACTTTCCTTTATGTTGGCTTGTGATGAGGTATTAATGGGTAAAATAGGTAAATTGCTTATAAATATAAGTATTTTAACTCATTTTCACATCTCTTATCTCTTATCACTCATTCATCCACCAATCTTTCATCTCAAGTCAAGCAACTTAGGGTTTTATCATTGCTAGACATCAAGAAAGCTTCCTAAGACATCCAAGGAAAAAATCTTCATGTTTTTTTGTAGACTTTCAAGATAAATCATCATGGCGAGGTACTCTATTCCATTATTGCATGTTTTATTTTATTCTTTCATCATTTTGGTTTAATTACCTAAACGAGGTTTGACCAAGGAAAAGCCCCATGCCATAGCATTCACTATTTCTTCTTCTCTTCTTGTGTGTTCATAGATTTAGGTCCTTTGGAAGCTTGTAAATCATTGTAGATCAATTCACAAAGCTATTAAAGTCCTCTCTTCATTCAACATGTCAAAGAATCAACAAAATCTCATTTTTAGACTCGTAAATCAAATTTTCAGAAGAAGACACTTATAGAAGACTAAAGTGCGGATCGAAAGCTTCAGAATCCACTTTTCAAAAATTAGAAATTAGAAAGTGGACTCATTCACCATGGGTGGCGAATGATTCCCACTTCTAGGTTAGTTTTATGTTTTATGTCGTTTCTGACACCCTTTTGATAGAAATAGATTCCAGCTCAGTTTACCATAACTAGGACTAATTCACCCAGAATGGTGAATAAGTCCCTCCAGGCCTAAAAACCATCATCAACAGCATTTGAAAAGTAATTTCTAGTCTTCATCAAGGTTTCAGGTGCACATTTTCAGTCTGATTCATTTCTATTGCAATTTTCCATTCGTTTGTAGGTGATTTTGCATTACACAATGTGTTATCAAATATCACTTGTTTCTTATGTTTTTCATTTATAATCAGTCATTTAGATCACTTGATTACATTTAGTTCATTTCCTTTAGTTCATATAACATCACACATAACATAATTTGAATTAACTAGTTAGCATTTTATGCTATACCTCTCTCCTTTTAGGTGAAAAACCCTAGAAGAGTTAGAGAAGTCCTAGAGAGACAAAAATCAACGGTTCAATCCCTTTTACCTTTTTCACCTTTCTTTGAAAACTGAGGTTAAAAAAAAGTTCTTGCATCAAAACAAAGCCAAATTTCATGAGCGAAGAGGAGTTTTAAGCTGTTGTCTTGAACTTGCAACAGTTATCCTCCATTTCCATAATTTACAAAAATGCTTTGGTAGACCCAATTCCCTCCATGCTTAGTGACCATAAATTCCATTTCTGACTACTAGAAAATTACACCAACCAATTGAACCATTCCAATAATTTTCATGACATGACACCTGAGAGACCTTGGGTTGATTTCTAAAATTTAGTTGCAGAAATTATCTTTCAAGAGAGACATTGCACTTGTTCTTTTTTTGTGTTGAGAAGTGCAAAAATACCCATCAACAGGACTATTTCATCATGTTTGGCTGCAATACAAGACCTTTCTTATCATGAACCCACAAATATTATTTTGTTGAAACTATCGATTTGGTCGCACAAGGAGAAGAATGAAAGTTACACTCTTTTGCAACTTTACATTGCATGCATTTGACCCGTTTTCCATCAACTAAAAATTGGAAAACATGGGAAAATACATTAGAGATATCAAAATTTAAGAGAGGATATTGTAGAGGGGCCCTATGTGATCTCATATCCTTAGACAAAAAATTTCTAAGTGACACAATTTTCATGTAACAACTCGTCAAATATTGTTACCTTTTTCCACTTTCGATTCTTAAGGGATATTGCTAGTACAATGTAGCTTGGACTACTTTGGCATTTTTGGGTGCAAAATATAACTATTCTAGCCTAAATGTATACATTCAAACATGTTGTAACTATCGGTTTGGTTGTGTGATGACCAGAACGAAAGTTACACCCCTTTGAAACTTTACATTGTGTGCATTTGACATTCTTTTCATCAACTAAAAACTAGACACCATGAGAAAATTCCTTAGAGATATCAAAAACCAAGACAGGTTATTGTAGATGGGCCCTACATGATCATGTATCCTCTAACGGATTATTTCTAAGTGACATGGTTTTTGAGTAATAGCTCATAAAAAAATTATCCATTTTTGCAGTTTGGTCTATTAAGTGACTTTGCTGGTACAATGTATCTCAAACTATTTTGACATGTTTGGGTACAAAATAGGACCTTTCCTAACATAAACCCACCAATATAGACATTTTGGAACTGTCAGTTTGGTCACACATGGAGCAAAATGAAAGTTACACCCATTTGCAACTTTACACTGCATGCACCTAACCCATTTTCCATCAATTGAAAATTGGACACCACGGGAAACATCTCATAGATATCAAGAACTGAGAGAGCTTATTGTAGAGGGACCATACATGATCTCGTAGCCTTAGACAAAATATTCCTAGGTGACATAGTTTCTAAGTAATAGCTTATCAAAGATTGCTACCTTTTTGCACTTTACACTCTTAAGGGATATCGCTGGTATAATGTAGCTCATATTGTTTTGACATGTTTGGGGGTAGAAAAAGACCATTCCTAGCCTAAAAATACTCATCTAGACATGTTGGAATTGCCATTTTGGTCACACAAGGAGTAGAATGAGAGTTATACCCCTTTGAAACTTTACACTGCATGCATTTGACCCTTTATCCATCAACTAAAAACTCAACACCATAGGAAAACACCTCAGAGATATCAAAAAAAAAATAGGTTATTGTAGAGGGACCCTATGTGATTCCATAGCCTTAGACAAAACAAAAATTGACACATTTTTTGAGTAATATCTCTTCAAAGATTGCTACCTTTTTTCACTTTGGACTCTTAAGGGATGTCACTGGTACAATGTAGCTCGAACTATTTCAGCATGTTTGGGTGTGAAAAAAGGCCATGCATATCCTAAACATACCCATCCATATGCATTGGAACTATCGGTTTGATTGCATGGTGAGTAGATAAGAATATGCACATGCACCTTTCTCAACTTATCGAGAGTAGGAAGAATATCTTCATTGAATACATTATCTATCTCATTCATTATGGTTTGCTTCTTTTTGAATTATTTGTGGAGTAAACTAACCTCATTTTCATTGATGATAAAATATTCTTCTAATCTTTTAATTCCTTTTATAAGTGGTGAATTTTAGTCTTCAGTTGTTTTGCTTCAATTTCAACAATTCGAGCTATTGCTTTTGTATCTACAATTTGACCATCAACCCATTTTTCCTCATATTTACTTCTATTACCTATTAACACCCCTCAGTATTCCCTTTCATGATCTTCTAACTTCATTTTCATATAATTTACTTTGAGCTTTAGATCATTTTCTCTATCATCAACACTTAGGATAACAACATCCCTTTGTTTGATAGAGTTTTCAATGTATTGAATACTTTCATGTGTCCACTACACCATTTCTCTTTTTTTGTGATTACATTTGATAATTCTTATTTCTTAGCATCTATTTCTAGTTGTATTTGCTCCATGGAAGTATTATGTTCAAGAATATTTGACTTCATTTGTTCAAATCCACCTATAGAATCATCTCTCACTTTCTTTTCCTACACAAATTCTTACCAAATACAGAACCTCTTGATTTTTCCACTTCTCCATTTCTATTTTTCCATTCCACATACTACACAAGAACCTTCCTTGAAGCTTCTTGAGAGTGGGAAGAATCTCTTCATTCAATACATTATCCATCTCATTCACATTGGTTTTCTTCTTTTCAATTATTTTTAGAGAATATTTTGTTTTTATTCATATACTCTTGAAAAGATTGATTTTGATAAGATATAATATGGATTGTGATTGGGTGATGAGATAGGATAAAAGATGATAAAGACTGGATATGATATGATAGGCTATAGATTGGATAGGAAGATAAGGATGGTCAATGGTGAAATCAATGATGATGACAATGATAAGATGATAAGGGTAGGCTAATGGCCAAATGGACCAAGGTCTAAGGATGATGGTTGTAATGACTAGCTTATGATAATGGATAAAAATGCTAAGATAAGGGAAATATGATATATTTTGGATGGATATGATGGAAATGGTTGATGTTTTATGTGAAAATATGGTTGAGAAAGGGTCTCCCAAGTCTAATCTAGGGTTGTAAAGGTCAAGTTTGCAAATTGAGGTCTTCAAATGGTCAAATGGTGAAACCATAAATATCCATATAATCTCCCAAATATTCATTTTATATATGTAAAAATGTAGCAAGAAAACAAAGACAGACATATGTAAACTTGAAATATAGAAATGAAATTTCTAACTATCAATTGAAATACATTAATATAAATAACATAAATTTAAAAAATTAATCTACATGCTTACAAATTAATCGAATGAACCATATGGGTCTTCTCTACTCTTTATTGTGTCAAGTATTGCCTCATTTTCACACTCACACACCTTCCACGAGGTCTTGTTCAAAGGTCTGCCCTGATATTGTATCAAATGAACATTGGATGCCATGACAAGGTTTGAGTAATGAATAATCTTCTAATTCTTGCCAAAGTCCTAGAACATCCAAACATTAACACTCTTATGTGGGTACCTTCTAAGCCATGTTCCAATAACAACCAACAAGCCTGTAGGGTATTTGATGTTTTCCCCATCTATAACTAGGGCCTTCAATTTCTTTTTAGCATCAACACAATGACACAAGTAAAAATTTGTTCTCTCTTCATTGTCTTAATCTACAATAACTGCATAAACATGTCCTAGATTAATATTGTATACACCTAAAAATGGTCACATCACAATAGTCTGGTAATTAATTAAATATTTTTAATATTTAATTAAATCTCTGAATTCAATCTACGTATAAATAAATCTAAATAATTTATTTATATTGTTCATTCTTTCATTTCGATCAAATAAATAAGTTTATTTAATCACTTTTCTTATCCATTTCTTAATTAATTAAATAAATATTATGATTTATTTATATTCATTATCATATATAATCTTGGCTTGAATTCTTAATTCAAATAAAGATTAAATATTCTTCTCTTCTAAAAATCTTTTAAATTCCATTCACAATTAAATATTCCAAATATTTAATTAATTCTTCTAAAGTCTATTCGCAATTAAATATCCCAAACATTTAATTGAGTCTTCTATAGTCCTAAAATCAAATATTTCAAAAATATTTTAAAACCCCCAACTCACATAAAATTAAATAAATTTATTTATTTAATTTTGATTATCTACAACAACCGTGAAATAAATTCAAAACAGAAAATTAACAAATTTCTTTGTTTCTGAGCAAAGTTGTTCTCGTGGGTTGAAGAAAAACCTCCATTCTTCTCTCCAAGCTCCCAACATCTTCCATCTTCCTCTCAACCTCTCCATCTTTCTCCATTCAAATTTACCAGATAATCTCATAGCCATTGATCTTTGCCAGCCAGGCTCTTGCCTGTAAAAATCTATAAAAGGGACTACCGGGTCTTTGAAAAAAAAAAGAGAAGCTTGCATACAGGAAAACTATAGTCAATCAGCCTTCCAGCATCCATAGCCTTTAGAATCATATCATAGCATAGCTTAGCATATTATCAATCCATATCATGGCCTATCATCCTCATATCCTAGCTTCAATAGCATTCATAATCCATAGCCCTTGTGCATAATCTACAGCCCCTGTGCATATCCACAAACCAATATTTCACTCCACCAGCATATAAGATAGAGAAGTATTCTCTCTCTTTGCATACTCGTTCTATAGGTTGCCATTCTGAGAAGCTTTTCTTATACAATCTGAGAGCAGCAGCTTCAAGCAAATCACTGGAGATAGAGGACAATGGAACGATTCTGAAGAAGCTCTGTTTGATTTCTTTTATTTCATTTTATTTAGCTTTCTTTAGTTTAATGTTGCATTCGTGTGTTTTTGTTATCTTATTTTGATACTAACATTTCCCACACACAAATATGTGTAGCAAATTAGATGAAATTAGATTACAAAAGAACTACAAAGTAAGATAACATTAGGAATTTCAACAACTATGCAAATAGATATATTACCTAGATGAACTAGATCTGATATGTGGTCAAAGTCAACTGATGATTCTATCTGTGTTAGTTCTAGTGTCATCAAGGGCCAATATGTGTCAAGTTGGATAAGATAACTTAACCACCATTCTTCAACCCACTCCTTTAACTCTCTCTCATTCTAGGCTTGAATTATACATGAAGAACAAAAGCATGCCATATTTTGCATATAGATACTATATGAACCTACAATTGACCCTCTGAAGGAGTGTAGCTCACTTGATCCTATTAGTGTACAAAAATTCTCATATGGTGCAATGTTAGTATCATATATCAACCAAAAAATCTATGAACTGAATACTTACCTTCTTTACATAGACCTATTGAAGCATTACACCTCTCGATGATTAATTTTGCATCTATCAACTTTACATTGTAACTTTACTTTAACTATTCTCATGCTATGGCTTTTTTGATACATGCTCCACCTTTCCATGCCCGACCTCACAAAAATTCCACATATATTGAACACCTATAATATTATGCATCCATGAGTTCTTGAATTGTGATGCATAGCTATCTAACCATATGATATGTTGACTGAATGATATGCCCCTTCTAGCCAAATCATTGTAAAACACTTGAACACAGCCTTGCATGAACTCCATAGAATGCATGCAATCATCACTAATATAAAAATGATACTCCCTTATGATCTTTTATGATCCACTATACTATCATTCAAATGAATGAATGTGATGTGCACAAATATAGAAACCTGTTTGGAGTTGTAATATTGTGATTACACCTCATGCTATGGTTGTAGACTATAGTTCTCTGCAAATTCGATGACTGAAACAATTAGACCAAGTGGAAATGTGTCCTTGCATAACTTGAATTGCAAGCCCAACCATCAAGCTCTATGGGTATGCCTTGCATACTCATACACTATACTATCACAAAATGTAGTCATAAACTAATACACTAGAATCTTTTGAATAACCAAATCACACCTTTTTTCTTCTTTACCATCTTTTGTATTGTAGGCCACTATTTTATAGTTTCCAAACTCTACTAGCTCATTTCCAACCACATGTGTTCTTTCCATATGTTCACATATTGGTATACATTGCAAGCCACCATAATTTTGACGTATGTCATCCATGCATAATTTCCTATAGAATATTTGACCTTCCTCTCTTTCACATAAATTTTTTGATATAAATTCTCTTGAAGATATTCATGGGGCATGTAGGTCTCAATCCTGCAAAATATTGTTAGTATGCAAATCTAAATATATAGACTGATAAACATCAAAATTGTTAGAAAATTCAATATGTAATCTACAACAACAAGTAGTGTGTGTGTAATTTATTTTGACATAGAAAGGTTTTAGAAAATTTCAATATATATTTGACAAATTTTAATTTTAGGATACATCCCTAGAAATTTACTAAAAAAAATTTCTTGAGTCATATCCAAAAAATGCTTTAGATGTGGCTCATAGTTTCAACTATCAATTCTTTGTCTTACCACATCAGTTTAATTCAAAGATATCCTTATGCAGTTCTTCCAAAAGTCTTCAATTAGTGATCTCAATGCTTCAACAATTGGTTTATATTTTCATGGTAGACTCCCCAAAAATTCCCATAATTCATTGGCATTGGTGTCCTCAATTATTTGGTTCCTTCCAACAGCTCTTGATAAAGTTTTTCTGTTAATTCTCAATGCTTGAATCATCTTTCTAATGAGATGATATTTCTGCATTTGATTACTTACTATTGTTGATGTAATGTAATGTTGTCTGACATTACTATATTTTGTGTATGAGGTGTTACCCACACTCTCATATGTACTCATTAAATTCTTGACAATATATTTTTTACTTGAAGCCTCTGATGTTCTCAAACCAAGAATATTCATGATGGACCTATACTTTATACTTCACATAATTTCAAAAATTAGTTGACATCTTGTAGTCTCATTTAAGTTTTCAAAGAACACTCTCCAAATATTATTAGCATATCTTCTACAAGTGTGTTTTGGAATCTTACCTTCCATTGGTTACAAAATATTCTCATCAATATCAATTAAATACTTGGGCTTTCTATTCAAAATTATAGGTTGTGTTCTAAAAGATAAATTATGCTCAACATTATGAATTTAATCAATATTTAAATGAGATGGGATAGATGGTGTACATTGAAGTTGAGATGGGAAATATTGTGTACCTCCTTCACATATGAGAGATGATGTACTTTCAACTCAAGATGCAATAGATGGTGTCCCTCCAACTTGACTTGTGATAGAGGATGTGTGTCTCAAACTTATGTTAGATGAGGTTCATGTTCCTCTTAATTTGGCACATCTTCTCCTATCACATTCAATCTCCTCTTTTAATGAAGTTGCCTCATTTGTTATCTTTTCTTTGTATTCCTACCTTCATGTTCCTCTTCAATTAGAACATCTTTTTCTATCATGTTCAATTTCCACTTTTTACGAAGTTGCCTCATTTGTTCTTTTTCCTTTGAATTTTTAGCTGATTTCTCCTCCTGTATTAGAGGAATCATTGATCATTTACCCTGGCATGACAAAGAATTGTACCTCTAGCATGAAAAAAAGATAATGAGTAGTTCCACTGCAATACTAATCAATTAAAGAAATATCTTACACAAATCTATGAAATTATGATATATGAAAGTCAGGAAAGGGGCAGCAATGAGTATTCGTTAATACGAATATGAATATATGATAGTCCAAAAGGGGAAACAATGAATATGAATATGAAAACGGATATGACAGTCCTAATGTGGAATTAATGAATATGAATATGAATATAAAAATGGAATTCCAAAAGGGGTAGAAATATAATTGGGGTAGACTGATGGTTGAAGGTTAGCTTAAAACAGGTTCTTATGAACAAAATATGGATAATTGGAAAAAATCTATCAAAGAATAATAGTGAGAAAAAGCATAGACAAGGAAATGAGTTGTTTAAAAAATGCTTTGGTAGACATATGGAAAATGTAGTAGCATAGACAAGGTGCTATTTGAAAAAATGCCTGAAAGAAATGTAGTCTCAAGGTGATGGACATCACCATGAGACCACATTTCTTTGAGTGATTTTTTCCAACAACTCATTTCCTTGTCTATGATTTTTCTTATTAGTATGCTTAGATTTTTTTTTCACGCATCCATAGTTTTTTTGAAAGAACATGTTTTAGGCTTTTAGCCATAGCAACAAGCAAGTGAACTATTTGATACAATGCTTTGGTAGACATGTATAGAAAATGTGGTAGCATAGACAAGGAAATGAGTTTTTTGAAAAAATGGCTTAAAGAAATGTGGTCTCATGGTGATGGACATGAGACCAATTTTTGTGAGGAATTTTTTCAAATATCTCATTGCCTATACCAAAATGAAAGCTTTGGAAAGGGGTATAAACATCCGTAGAAAAGGGATTGATAAATGATTTATTATATTACATAGTTATAACTACTATCATAAATGTGTATACAAAATGTGGAAGGACGCACAAGGTAGCTCAATTTTTTAATAAAATGACTCAAAGATATTTGGTCTCATGGACCACAATGATTACAAGATTTGCACAAAGTGGATTTGTTGAAAAATCTTTTGAAACTTCCAAGAAAATCAATATCTCTTAGGGCTCTCCCTAGGCTATAGTTCTCTCACTTGTATATCTCTTAAGGCTCTCTAGATATTTCCCTCCCTCTCCAACTCTCTCCCTAGGATGCAGGTCTCTCACCTCTATATCTCTCAAGGCTCTATAGTTATTTCCCTTCCTCTCCACCTCTCCCCTCTCTATGTCTCTCAATCACCCCTTTTTTGACTCTCCATCCATCCTTAGCCATCTAGGTCTCTAACTCATTGTCTCATTACCCATCCCTCTCCCCCATCTTTCTCTCTCATACCTATCTCCCCCTATGTCAATCACCCATCTCTCCCTAGGTCATAGATCTCTCATCTCTATATCTCTCAGGGCTCTCTAGTTATTTCCCTTCCTACCTCTCCCCTTTCTAGGTCTCTTAATCACTCTCTTTTTGCCTCTATCATATCCTAAACCCTATATCCTATACATTAAACCCTCAACCCTAATCCCTCAACCCTATACATTAAACATTTAATCCATCAACCCTCAACCCTTAAACCTGTAATCCCTTAACCCTCAACCCTTAAACCCTCAAGACTTATACCCTAATCCCATAAACCATTTAACCTTAAAACCTAAACCCTTAACCTTAAACTCTAAACCCTTAAGCCCTAAACCATTAATCCCTAATCCATTAAACCCTCGACCCTTAAACACTGGTCCCTTAAACCCTCAACCATTATATCATCAACCCTAAACCCTGAAATGTAATCCCTATCCCTAAACCCTCAACCTTCACTTCACTTCAACCTACAATATAAATGCTCCTGACCCTATTTATGAAACCTCCAAGCTACTGCATATATAACTCTTCTTCAATATCTCCATGAAGAAATGCAATTTTGACATCAAGTTGTTGAAGATCAAGATCCCATACAACTAGTGGTCATCTTTACAACTGGTGAGAAAATCTCATTAAAATTGATCCCCTTTTTCTAATCAAAACCTTTCACTACCAGTCTAGACCTATAGCATTTACTACCTCCATCTTCTTCTTTCAATCTATACACCCATTTATTCTTCAATGGTTTTTGATTTGGTGGAAGGATCACCAAATCCCTTATGTCATTTTCCATCAAGGAGTCCATTTCATCTTACATTTCCTCCATCCATTTGTCAATATTAGTGTCTTTGCAAGCATCCCTACAATTTGTTGGTTATGCCTAATTAGAAAGCAATAATTATGGCTCTACTTGGCCAGTCAGTAATAACTCATAATCATCATTTTTTTTCAGAAGCCTTTTATGTTGGGTAGATGTCCTTAATTAAGGTGCTTGCTCTATCAAAGTACCTTATTCATGTATATTCTTAAACCCTAATCCATATATCTAAACCCTCAACCCTAAAACCTCACCCCTAATTCCTCAGCCCTATACCATAAAACCCTAATCTCATAACCCTCAGCACTTAAATCCTCAACCCTTATACCCTACTCCCTTAAACCCTCAACCCTTATAACCTAAAACCTTAAACTATAAACGTTTAATCCCTTAACCCTTAAACCCTAATCCCTTAAACCTCAACCCCAAACCATATCCTTTATCCCTCAACCCTAAACCCTATCCCTAAACCCTAAAACCTCAACCCTCATCCCTATACCCTATACCCTCACCCTTATGTAACCTAAACCCAAAACCATTACATACATACATACAAGAATACATACATGCATAGAGGCATACATGCATACATACATACATACATACATATATACTATGGCAACATAAATTGTACTCCCTTCTTGGAGATAGTACAATCTCTTGCCTAATTTGGACCTACTTTGGTACCCTTGTATTAAATACCCTTTAAATCATCATTAATAGGCCCCTAAGACCCTTTATTTTAGATCTCAAGGCTTATTTCAACTAAAATCATGACAAAATCAACAAAAGAATTAATTTTTCTAACAACCCATCATTGGCCTACCCCAAAAATATAGGGTGGGACTCAAATGCCACCTTAGACATGAGTCCTATGTGGCCTATTTTTAGAGTTTGAACGGGAAATTCAAGTTTTTAATTCAATTTTTTTTGTTGATGTCGGCTTTTGAGATCTAATAAATGGTAAATTATGTGTAATTCCTAAATAAGCAAGTTTCTAAGTTTTTTTTTTATCTAGATAAAGTGATGCAAGGTCTAAAAATTCATAAGTACTAATGTATTCTTTCACAAGAGCATTCAAGTTTTCAAGAGAAAGAAAGGTTGAAGTCTTGGAGCAACATTATAGTGTATTTGCAGTCTTCAAGCTCACTTTTATTCAAGATCTAGCATTGTCAAGGATTGATTGTGGTTTCCTATGGTGAATCATGATGGATTCTAGGTTGGGGAGATGCAACTAGCCATCAAGCCAAGCCTAATGACTTGTTTTCTAAGTGATTTCATCTCCCATTATCACTCTAATTTCAACCTAAGGAAGTTACATATATTTTGTAGTGTAGCAAAATGCATACCATTACATTTTCACACTTGTTTGGGCCCACCTTGCTTTATTTATGCTTCTTTATGGCTTAATTGGCCCTATTTTGCATCCACAAGACTAATAAACTATATTTTTATGGAAAATCCTGACAAACCTCAAAAGTTAAATGATCATTTAATGTTTCTATATGTGTGTCCCTGATTTGTGGACAAGGACTAAAACACCACGTACAACGTCTTTGTCCTCCATGGGTCTCAGGACCTTAATTTTGAAACCACCAAAATAGGTCCCTTTTTTTAGTTTGTGTCTTGAGAATTAAGCCTTGGGACTAAGATGCCACCTAGGGTGTCTTAGTCCTCCTTGGCCTATTTTTAGGATTCAATTTCAATATGGGTGGCATTTAGCCTCCTTTATTTAATGATTTCATATGTCAGCTTGTTGTGGTGTAATTTCAGGATATTAAGCATGAGTAAGTATAAATACAAGGTTCCTCCACTCATTTTCATATCCATGAATAACAAGCATTCAAGTATCCATTCCTAAGGAAATTTTATGCATTCAAGAGCAATTCATCAAGTATTTGGAGGCATCATCAAGATTCAAGCATCATGTCAAGGGTTTAGTGCATCCATTCATGTTGTTGAGCCAAGATTGTGGATGTAGCATTGAAGATCTATTTGCAACCATCATTCACTTCATATCAAAGGATCCAAGATCTACATTCTTAATTACCGTGCTACATGGTAGATTTTATATTTTCTTTACAAGACATAATACAAGCTGATATCATTTACATATTTTATGTTTCATGCTTCATTTCATCATTTGGTTTAATTGCCTACAAGGGGTTTGACCAAGGCAAACCCCTATTCACTAAAAATCAACAAGTTTTCCCTCTCTTGTGTGTTTGTATTTTCAAATATAGGTTTAAGACTTGAAGATCATTTGGAGTGCAAGATTGAAAAGTTGCAAAGTTGCATTACAAAGTTGTCATCTTCACAGAAACTCATCTACATGTTGAATCTGGAAGTTTCAGAACCTGAGAATGGAAAGGAAGAAAGTGTAGACCTTAGAGCCCATGATCATGTTCAGAGTTCGCAAAAATTCAAAATGGGACTACTATGCCATCTTGGGTGTCTTAGTCCTCCTTAACACATTTTTCAAAGATTCCTTTAGATCTGGTTCCAACATCGAAAGACTCCATATTTTCCCCAAAAAATAGTAGCGGGAGTAATATGCCATCCCAGGCATATTAGTCCTCCACAACAGTTTTTGGAAGCTTCTTTACATTTCCATAATTCTCACAACATCCCTAGATTTCCCAAGTACACACATACTATCTCCATGTCGCATAATTTCATTATTTGCATCTCTCATTTATCCTACATTTCTAATTTTAAGTCATTTTGCATATCACATTGTATTTTCCAACATTCTCGTTCCAAGCATTTTCTTGGTGGTGAACCCCTCAGAATTCAAAGGATCCCCTTCTAATTCCTTCCTAATTGTGAATCAACTCACCTTGTGAGGTTGTTAGTCAATCCAATTAGGACTCCTAGGACATCTCTAAATGATTTGTGTGGAGAAAGTGTGATATATCTAAGGTATCCATTTTTCTACACATCATTTTGGTGAACCCGACTTTTTATTTTTAGAGCATTCATTTTCTAATTTAGATTCCTTTAAAGTCCTAGATCTAGATTGCATTCATTCTTGACATCTTGCATTAGTGAAATTGCATCTAGGGTTTCTCATACTTAGTGGAAGTGCATCTAGGGTTTCTCATATTTGCATTAGCGAAAGTGCAAATAGGTTGCATTTTTTTATTTCTTCCATCATTTTATCTCATTTTAAAACTGAAAAAGTGCATTATTCATTTCATTTAGGAACATACTTATTGCATTGAAAATTGAAAAAAAAATTGCATTCACTTTTGCATCCAATTGCTTATTACTAGTTACTTTTTCTATCCTTCATTTGAAAAAAATTATGTTTCCAAACATTAGGTCCCTAGGTAGGAAACCTTGGAACACTGTTATCAACCCAAAATTGTCCTATTTTCTGCCAAAAATCCTTACTAGGACTAAATCACCCTTGGTGGCGTCTTAGTCCCTCTTTGGTTTTCTATTGCAATACCCTGTCTAAGTGATTTTCTATCTGTTGCAGCTTCTAAAAGCTTCAAATTTCATCAGGAGGAATAAGACGCCATCCCTAGCATCTTAGTCCCTATGGAATTTTAGATTTCAAATTTTAGGATATGAGTCAACATTTTTGTGCTTCTATTTGCTGGCATTGGTTATCCATTTAAGTGGATTGACTTTGTGTTTCATGCATTTTACTAAATATAGCTTAAAGTGCTTCATTTCATGCATTGCTTAATTCCATTTTTGCATTCACAACATTTCATTTTCTGATCATTGCATAAAGTGATTAGTACATTACCTTGGTTGAAATTTGAAAATTGCATTTCATTCTAGGCCTTTACATTGCATTGTATAGATTATTGTTCAAAAATGTTAGTTTCAGTCTTTTACAAGTTTACAAAGAAAAATTTAGTCAATAAGCATGTTAGTCATTCATTCAATGCAATCCCTAGTTATGAGAGTCTCTTAGCACAAGAGAGTGAAAATGTTAACTCTTTCCTTAAACTTACACCCCCTCCTATCTCCCCTATTTGTGAGGATGATGTGTTAGAAGAGAATACAAATATAGATAACCATGATGATCATAATTGTACTTCTCCCAATACCTCTCCTTTTAGTGATGAAGGTATCTTGGTGAAAGAAGATACAATCGTTGACAATCATGAAGGTGTTTTTTTTCCCTTCTCCTCATTCTCCTTGGGAATATAGTATAACAATATAAGATGAATTCACTGCCACCACTTTACTTAGTCTCCATTCATCTCCCAACACCTCCCCTATTTGTGAAAATTCTTTAGTAAATAAGGATACAATCATGAATGATCATGAAAAACATATTTTTAGGGAGGATATGTTGGTACTAAGAGATCCAATGATTGAGAGTTACACCATTATTTCTCTCCTTCCTAATGTTCCTAACATTTAGAAGGGTCTATTTAAACAAGAGGATCCAATCATTGGCACACATGAAAATCATAGTTGTCCTTCCCTTGATGTCTCCCCTATTTGTGATGAAGGTGCTTTACAACATATAAACATGAAATATGATGAACCTCTTGTTTGTTACTTTCCTAAAAGCTCTCCTACTCGAGTAGAAACTCTGGAACAAGAGAATGAGAGCTTAGAGAAAAATGATAAAGTCATGAACAATCATAACAATCAAATAGTTCCTTGTCCTAATATCCCCACTATTGATGAACAAGAAAATTCAACCATTGATAACTCCCTTACATGCGATGAAGTCATTTTAGAAGAATCAACCTATGAATATCAATAAAATTTGGTTTGTAGTTCTCCTAGAAACTCTCCCACTAAGGAAGACATAATGGTAGAAGAAAATGAGAACATTGACAATAGTAATACCTTAGATGAAGATGATGAAATAACTTTAGAATCCTCTTCACTAATAGATCATGAAAATAAGGATAAGTCTTCTGAGGTTATGCACATTAGATATCCCTTGAAGTACTCTCCCAAGCCTAAACATGTCATTTATCTACCCTTCATCGTAAAATAAAGTATGTCTACAACATCAAAGTGTACATATTGGACATTGATAATGAGCCTTACAGTTTTTTACAACTTGAGAAAAATAAAGATAATCCCTTGAAAACATTAACACCAACTACACAAGTGGAACCCGTGGAATAGAAAGACAAAGAAAAACACATTGAAGAAGTCACGAAGCTATTAGAAGATGATTGGGGTTCCTTAGATTTTGAACATACATTCATGGGAGAATACAAGATCATAAACAAAGATTTAGACAAGGGAAAAGAAAAAGTGGTAATTTCAGCACAAAATTCAGATGACCTTTCGAAAGCATCCACCTCAATCACTTTATAAGAAAAAAACAATTAGACAACAAAATTTGATGAAATTAATCATGAGCAACCACTCAATTCAAAAGAAATGAAAAATATTTATGGAAAAGGTTACAAACTTATGATACAACTCGGTTATAGTGGAAAAGGATGTGGTGCTAGAGAACAAGGTATTTGTGTCCCTATAGAGCCTCACACTCAAGAAAATACAAATGGTCTTGGTTATTGTCCCTCGAAACAAACAAACAAGACTTCACTTAATATCAACACTATCACAAAACATTTGACTTTAACAGTGGTGCATCCTAAACTAATAGACACTAATGGTCTTGATGGTTATCCTTTGCAAGAAATGAAAGAAACAAAGAAATCCTCACTTAATGTAAATGTCATCATGCAAAACACTAATGATTTGAATTCATTATATTTTACACCCTCTTGTAAAGGAGAGAGTGAAATATTGCAATCTAAAGAGTCTTGTGTAAGTATGACATATAATACTAAGAAAGAGATATTTGTGTCACAAAATAAAGAAACACCTTCTATTGATCAAGAGAGTATCTTGACAAGACTCCTCCAAGATCGTTTGATCTATCCCTCCAAAAACATGAAAGAAATTCTAGTACAAGACTTAATTTTGTGCATATCATAGAATTCATGGTTATTCTACTAATGAATGTAAGGATTTGGGTAGAAAAATTCAACATCTTAAGGAGTTTGGTGTTCTTCCTTATGTGGGGGGCACCTAATTCCTCTAATTGATACTAATTTTCACTCTAGCTTGTTTCTCATAAATCATCTTGGCTCACCTTTGTCCTTCACTAAGTGGGGGAAAGGGGGTTAGGTATCCTTTTCCTCGTATGTCATTTTTCGTTGTATCTTCTCGCTAGTTGACCACCTTTCATAAAAATATAAGAGTAAGCTTGGGATGTGGAAGACATGCCTTAAGTTGGCTCACATGTTGCATAATGAGTTTTGGGGGAAACCCTTTCCCTTCTCATGATGTAGCTTATAAAAAACATATGACTTAGCATAGGGATTTCTAAATAATGTCTCATGTCTTCTACTTAAAATAAATTTCTCACAACAATGGTGTTAGCAACTGCTTTAAAGTGGGGGAATACATCAACACTCATGTTTCATTGTGTGATTTTATTTCTTCCTATGATGCATCTTTCTCTTGCTGGTGTCATTGGTTTTGAATTCCTTTGAGAGTGATATTTCCATGTCCTCTCTTGAAAGAATTAGACACAATGTTCCAGAAGATGAGACCTTGCACTTTTCCTCTCTTGGAAACAAGATGAGACATTTTTCACTTGTCCTCTCTTGGATGCATTGGGTATGAAATTCCCCAAGGTGAGACCTTGTATTTACCCTCTCTTGGAGATGTTAAGCACAATCTCCCGAAGATCAAGAGCTTGCATGAACTAAGAAAAATCCCTTCAAACATCCCTCTTTCCTATTGTATTTTCTTTTTGTACCTTATTAAAGTCATGGAGGTATGGCTTTGATATGGTTTCTTAGGGCTTAACTAGTGAACACCTAGCTTCACTAGCCCTTGTGAGTGTGCATTTTCCTCTTGTACCTTATTAAATTCATGGAGGTATGTATTTAATATGCTACCTTGGGGATCACCTATTGGACATCTAGCTCCCACTAGCCCTCACGAGCGTGCATTTTGTTTGCATATTGGACAACATATTCCACTTATAAACATTTTGGAAAAAAAACCTAGACTCAGTCCACCACCTTGGATAGCCAATTGAAGCTTGATCCTTTACATTTTTTCCTTTTTCTTTTTCCTTTTTCTTTTCTTTGATGATATATGTTTGCAATATGGTTATGGCTTCATATATCATCCACAAGCATGTTCCTTTGTGCTTATGTTAGTTTTTCCATAGGATCATGACCTTGGGGGTTTTATTATCCCTCCTTATTGTTGTCATCCTATCTTACTAATGTTGGTACATTAGAACCCCTCTTGATTGCATGGTTGACTACTTTAGTGTGAGTTTTAAGCAAGTTCATCCTCTCACTAAAGTGAGGACTAAATGTAGTGTAGCAAAATACATACCCTTAGATTTTCACACTTGTTTGGGCCCACCTTGCTTTATTTATGCTACTTGATGGCTTAATTGGCCCTATTTTGCATCCACAAGCCTAATAAACTATATATTTTTATCGTAAATCCTGACAAACCTCAAAAGGTAAATGATAATTTAATGTTTTTTTCTGTGTTTCCTTGATTTGTGGACTAGGACTAAAATGTCAGCTAGGGCATCTTTTTCCTCCATGGGTCTTGGGACCGTGATTTTCAAACCACCAAAATAGGTCCCTTTTTGGAGTTTGTTCCCTAATAATTGAGCCTTGCAACTAAGACGCAACCTAGGGAATCTTAGTACTCCTTAGCTTATTTTCAGGATTCAATTTAAAATTTGGGTGGGATTTAGCCTCCTTTATTTAATGATTTCATATGTCGGCTTGTTGTTAGTTTAATTTTGGGATATTAAGCATGAGTAAGCATAAATATAAGGTTCCTCCACTTATTTTCATATCCATGAATAAAAAGAATTTGAGTATTCATTCCTAAGGCAATTTTATGCATTCAAGAGAAATTCATGAAGTATTTGGAGCCATCATTAACATTCAAGCATTATTTCAAGGGTTTAGTGCATCCATTCATGTTGTTGAGCCAAGATTGTGGATGTAGCATTGAAGATCTATTTGCAATAATCATTCACTTCATATCCAAGGATCCAATATCTGCATTCTTCATGGAAACTACATGGTATATTGCAGATTTTCTTCACAAGACATCATAAAAGGTGATATCATTTACATATTTTATGCTTCATGCTTCATTTCATTCATTTCATCATTTGGTTTAATTACCTACAAGGGGTTCAACCAAGGAAAACCCCTATTCACTAACAATCAACAAGTTTTCCCTCTCTTGTGTGTTTTTATTTGTAAATCTAGGTTGAAGACTTGAAAATCATTTGGAGTGAAAGGTTGAAAAGTTTCAAAGTTGCATTACAAATTTGTCTTCTTAACGGAAACACACCTATAGGCTGAATTTGGAAGTTTCAAAACCTAATATTGGAAAGGAAGCAAGAACAAACCTTAGAGATCAAGATCATATTTAGAGTTTGTAGAAATTTAGAATGGGAATAGTATGCCATCTTAGGCATCTTAGTCCTCCTGAGCACATTTTTTAGAGATTCCTTGAAATTTGGTTCTAATGTTCGAAGACTGTATTTTCCCCAAAAAAATAGCAGAGGGACTAATACACTATCCTAGGCATATTGGTCCTCCACAACACTTTCTGGAAGCTTCTTTACATTTCCAGAATCCTCATAGCATCTCCATATTTCCCAAGTACACACATACTATATCCTTGTTGCATAATTTCATTATTTGTATCTCTCATTTAGCCTACATTTCTAAGTTTAGGTCATTTTACATATCACATTGTGTATTCTAACATTTTGTTTTCCAAGCATTTGTTAGATGGTGAGCCCCTTAGAATTCAAAGAATCCCCTCCTACGTAGTGTTGAGATTATGAATGCACAATCCATGAAGCTCCAGAATCTTCAATGGAGGACCCTTGCCATGAAAGATAATCAATCACACAGAAAGTGTTCAAACTTAGGCATGCACAATGGAGATTCTATATTGATCTACATTATGAGATTGGATGATTACAAATGTACAAAATGCCTGAATATATAGGCATGAGTGAGATACAAGATGCAGTATGGTGTTGCCATGTATCATGATCTAACAACATGTGACAACATGTGAACCCTATATAGGAAATGATAAAAAGATAGAGATAAGTTCTAGAAGGACAACACATCTTCTAGAAAGAATCCTATCCCTACAAACAAGGAAGGGGAATTACCCCATTATTAAATGATTTATTATTAAAAATCAACCTACGACTAAATGATACAAGAACTAAATTAACTTATGCTAGCATAATAATTAATTTAATTACACTAACACCCCTCCATAAGTTCAACTTAGAGAGGAAAATGCAATGATTATGTAGAGATTATCTATGATGGGTCTCGGCTATGAGGCCATGTTAGGTACCCATTTACATGAAGATGCAAAAAATCTCCCATAACTGGAGAAAAGGGAAAAACGTAGTGGGAACAAAACCCCTCCCAAAAAGGAGATGAAATGCAGAAAAAAAAAAAGAGAGAGAGGAAGGGAAGGATGGAGGACTCCCAAATACCCCCCAAGTAAACCATCTATCACATGGATAAAATACAATAAATAGCCCCCCCATAGGAGAGAAAGAGAGAGACTATATAGCCCCCCCAGAACATGAGATCACCTACAAAAATGGTAAGTGTTTGAAGACAAAACATGATCCAATGTCGACAAACAACTTGTCTCCCTTTCGAAAGAAACAAAACCAACTACAAGTGTAGGGATGCTTCCATTCTAGATAGGAATTGAAGGAAAGAAGGATGAATATGGATGTTGATGATGTCTCTGAACTCTGCTCATGTGTCTCCTTTCCTGAAGATGAAGATGCCACAATCAATGAAGAGGGTGACAAATCAAGATGATGCAGAAACTGATGTTGAACTATATCAAAACATAGTGTGATGGATGTGATGGATGTGATGGAGACTTGGCAGCCCCCCCTGAATGAAGTGTCCTCAAAACCACTAAAAGAAGTCTGAAGAAACTCTAATGGTAGATGTTGAAGAAACCTAAAATCTTGAATCGAATGACAGGGAAGAAGTCTCATACATTAAATCTCTAAAGAGAAACCAAGTCTCTCCAAGATAGTCTCAGGATCTCCACTCAAGGTTGAGACAAAGGAATGAGAAGACTCAAGAAAAATCTCCAAATTCAGATCTAAATAGAGGAGTTATATTCCCTCAAGAATGTCCTCCACACCTATAGAAGTAGCCAAGTCAATGATACATGAAACAAAGCCATCTTGTGTTTCCAAGTCTGGAAAACTGCATGTGTCCTAATGAACGATGATGGTGGAAGCCTCAATCAATGAATCTAGACAAGGAATCATTGAAATTGGAGGGATACCAACCATCTCTGATGGAGAAGAAGCACCTGAAGGAACCTTGTCAACCTCTTCAGAAGATTCAAGGAAATCAACCTCCTACAAAACAATATCATCATGGGGTACCTAATCTAAAGAATGATATTCTAAATCATGATCATCGGGGAAGGGTGGAGTGTTTGATCCTCCATGTATCCACCAAAGTTGAATCCAAAGGATGTGAGGACAATCACAATGATCAATAGCATTCAAAACATCACAATTAACTTGCATCTCAATGATCTCCAAAATAGTGTATCTGCTACAACTCCAAGCAAGTTCATGAATACCTTCACTCGGATGGGGAACTATACCATACAAATGTGCCAATAGATCAAGTGATTGGAGATGGTGTGTGATCCCATCTTGCCATTGTTGATAGTTACCCTTGTGCAACATAACCAAAGAAGGAGTATATGCAAGCCCCATAATGAACTTTCTCCACAAACACAAAAACAAATGACCATCAACAACAAATAGAGACTTCCAAGAATGATGTAAGACTAAAGTGATGCTACCAGATCAAAAAATATTTTCCCAAGCTTCAGGATATCCAAGTTATTGAAAAAATGCACCAAACTGAAAAAATCAATGCAAGAGTACCTAGAGCTAAAACTGAAAACTATACAAAAATTAATATTGTAGGTCACTCTATTTATTTTTTTCTGAAAACTATACAAAGATACCAAAAATAAATAAATAAATTTCAAAAAAATATGAAATAAGCCCAATTTTTTTGAAACAAAAAAGTGCTTGCGACTAAAAAAAAATTCCTCAGAGGACAATTGATCAGGGTGATTTTTTTACTACAAATTGTATAGATCGTATAGTTGATTTTGCAAACCCTAAAATACCTATGATGGCTCTCGAGTTGATGTATCCAATTTTGATGAATGGGAAAGTGATCGTTGGGTTTCAAGGCCTTCTAAAGACAATGGTGAGCTTGGATCTAACTCTATCTGCTTCAAAAATCAGCTTGATCCCCAGGTGGAGTCAAGTAGCTTACAATTGAAACCCAACCTTGCAAAGAATCTTGCACACCAACTTTTTTGATTGAGGGTTGACGTTTCACTAGACAAGCTTTGATACCATGTTGAGATTATGGATGCATAGTCCCTGAAGCTCTAGAATCTTCAATGGAGGACCCTTGCTAGAAAAGGTAATCAACCACACATAAAGTTTTTGAACTTAGGCATGCACAATGGAGATTCTATGTTGATCTACATTATGAGATTGGATGATTACAAATGTACAAAATGCCTAAATATATAGGCATGAGTGAGATACAAGATGCAAGATGATGTTTCCATGTGTCATGATCTAACAACATGTGACAACATGTGAACCTTATCTAGGAAATGATAAAAAGATAGAGATAAGTTTTAGAAGGACAACTCATCTTCTAGAAAGAATCGTATCCCTACAAACAAGGGGAATTACCCATTATTAAATGATTTATTATTAAAAAGAAACCTATGACTAAATGATGCAAGACCTAAGTTAACTTATGCTAGTGTAATAATTAATTTAATTACACTAATAGGTAGGTCCTTCCTAATTATGAATTGACTCACCTTGTGAGGTTGTTAATCAATCCAATTAGGAATCGTAGGACATTAATGAATGATTGGTGGAAAAATAGTGATATCTCTAGGCATCCATTTTTCTTCTCATCATATTCATTATGGCTTATTAGGGTGATTAAGTATCTCCCAAAGTGTGGAATCCATCTTCATGTTTCATTCATGCATCTCATTCTAGCACAGTATAATAGGTTTGCATTAAATTTCATATTTCCTAATCTTAGAGACACTTAAGATTAGGGTTTTGAACCATAGATTTTTGGCTGGCTTATAGGCTACTCTTGCACTCTTAGGATGTTTTGCCTAAGGGGAGAGAGATAAACCTCACTCAAAATTTTAGGTGGTTCACTCAAATTAAGATGTGTATGATATTATTAAGGATAAATGAGATGATCTAGATGCAACTAGGCTAAGTAATTGATTGATTATGAATGCAACACCTAAAACACATTGTGTAATGCATAAACACCTAGAAATGAATGCAAAACTAAATAGAACTAAACCAAACTAAAAGTGTGCACCTAGGATTTGGAAGGAGTCTAGAAATGACACTTGAAATTTTGTTGATACTAATTTGTAGGCCTAGTGGGACTCTATCGTCATTTTGGGTGAATTAGCCCTAGTTATGCAAAACTATTCTGGAACCCATTTCTGACAGAAGAGTATCTAAAAATGCATAAAACTAAAAATTGACCTAGAAGTGGGACTCATTCTCCACTCATGGTGAATGAAACCACTTTTTAATTTTTGAACATTCAAAAGTGGAATTCAGAGCTTCCGATCTACACTTTGTTTCTCTACAGGTGTCTACTTCCAAAACTCTGATTTCCAAACCTAAAAATGAGTTTTTGTTGATATTTTGACTTGTTGAATGAAGAGAAGACTTGAGAAACTTTTCAATTTGATCTTCAATGATTTCCAAGCTTCCAAGGGTCCTAAATTTGCAAAAACACAAGAAGAGAATAAGAAATGTTGAATGTTTGGGCATGGGGGTTTGCCTTGGTCAAACCCCTTTTAGGTAATTATAACAAAATGATGAAAGAATGGAATGAAACATGCAATAATGGAGTTTGTTACCTTTCCATGATGTTTGATCTTGAAATTCTACAACAAAACATGAGGAATATGCTCTTGAAGGTCTAAAAATTGATATCTTGGTGACTTGAAATGATAAAACCCTAGTTTGCTTAAGAAGATAAATGATGAATGAGTTGTAAAATGACTTGAGATATGTAAATTAGGGATTAGAAGGTTGTATTTATAGGAAATTCACCTATTTTACCCATTTATACTTCATCACAGGCCGACATGAAGTAAGATTAAACTTAAATTTCACTTTTTTTCCTACTTAAAGGTCAAGATTGGGCCAAATGGGACTCATTCGCCACCCATGGTGAGTGGGTCCCACCTAGATAAGAAAAATTCACCATGCATGGTGAATGGGTCCCACATGGGCCAATTTGATAGCTAAGATGCCAAGAGATAAGGAAATAAGGTTTAAATTGCAACTTTGTTGGTTATTTTATCAAACTTTTCCTCAAGATGCACAATATGGGTTAATAGGAACCTATTAGTGATGATGTAAAGGTCAATTAGGTCTTGGGACATAGAATTCAATGTAAAAGTGTGCTTAAATACACCTTACAACATAAAATGAGGTCCACATAGCCTAGAAAGGCACAAGAACCAATGTGAATGTGTGAGACACATTACAAAACTAGTTTAATATTAAGTTGAAGTTATAATCCTTATAGATTGATGTTATAATGTTACTAAACACATTTTATAATGTTGAATTAGGGAGAAATGGGTTCATTAAGTCTAGAAAAGCATGAAATTCCATTACAACACTTTACAACACCTTTACAAGACCTTGTTAAATGCATTTGAAAGGGTCCAAGACCTAGTGTGGATGCATAAAATTCCTCAAAACACTAAATCAAGTCCTCATTAAGTCCATTTTATCATGAATTATTCCCATTTAAAACAAGATGTCATTTTTTATGCGATACATTTAGCCCCCACTTTAGTGAGAGGATGAACTTGCTTCAAACTCACACTAAAGTAGGCATTCAAGAGAGATCCAAGTGTAGAGATGCAAATGACAAAGAATGAAAAAGATTAAGAAGACACTCAAGCCCCCAAGATCCAAGATCTCAATTCGAACCAACAAGATACATAATCATGTAATGGAAATAAAAAGGTGGATCAAGCTTCAATCATTTTTCCTACTAGTTGTGGATTAGATCTAGGCTTGTTTGTTTTTGAAAGAAAATGCATACTCAATCTAGGGCGATGAAACTCTTGGTTGTCTACCAGGTGAGAAATCCACAACATACTCACTCTGGGGCCACAAAACTTCTAATTGTTTGTGGGGTGAGAAATGCAAAAGGTGAGAAACATAGGCTAGTTGGTATTCACTCAAACACATAGGTGGCTATGGGGAAAGTCATGCCATGGGATGGGCTTCCCACTCAACCATACCAAAGTTATATCTCCTAATAACTTTAATAAGGCTCCACAAAGGAAAATGTCAGTTCGAGCTCTATGACGTAGGAAAAAAATTGTATGCTTGACACTCATAGGCATTGTTAATGAAAAATAGTGTAAGGATTGTTCAAAGGGATTTTTCTTAATTCATGCAAGGTCTCTTCTTAGGGAACATCATTCTTAATGTCTCCAAGGGACGATAAGTCAAAAGAAGTATCACGCTCTTGGAGGGAATCAAGCCCAATGAATCCACCAAGAAAAGGACACATCATAAGAAGAAATAAATCACACAATCAAATGTGAGTGGTAATGTATGCCCCCACTTTAAAGCGGTTGTGAGAACTCATACTATGAGCAATTGCTTTAAAGTAGAAGAAGAGGACATGAGAGCTTACTTGGAAAGCCCTATGCCAAGTCATATGTTCTTGATAAGCTATGCCATGAATAAAGGTAGTATGTCACATGCAAGTCAATCTTAAGGCATGTCATCTGCATCCCAAGCTTGCTCTTATACATTCATGAAAGGTTAATGACTAGTCAGAAGAGACAACAAAAAGTGGCATACAAGAAGGCTATTGAACCCCTTGCCCCCACATAGTGTAGGAAAAAGATGAGCCTAGAATGGATGAAAGTGAATATCAAGTACCGGAATTAGGGGCTCCCACACAAGGAAAAGCACCACACTCCTTGAGGGGTTGAATGTTATTGTTGTGCAAATTCTTTGATGAAAGTGAGGATAAGTATGATATGGTAGATTTTTTCATGTGTTCATTGCGTCCATGTGTAGGAGGAAGGTTTTAACCGATACCATAACAATCTTCCAAGTTAGATAAAGGGAGTGTGTCTTTGTGAAAAGGATTGGTTGTTGTACAATAACATAAATCATTGTTAATGTTGTGTGTCATTTCTTCATGAGGGATGGGAGTTATATTGCCCCATCATCACCATGGGGTGATTTGGTAGAACTAAGTTGACCATACATAACACAAGGTTGTTTGGGTTGAGATTGAAATATTGCACACCCTCCCTTAAAGGTGGGTGGGAAACTCCAATCACTACTAGAACTTGTGTTTGAAAATGAATTGTTTGTATATGACTCTTTGGACCAATAGGGTGAGATTTTGGAAATGTTATGGAAAGGAGGTGTAGAGTCTAACAACCCCCAATTATCACAAAATAGTTTTGTTGTAGGTAAAGAGTTAGGACCAACTTGTATAGGTTGAAGTTTTGATCTAGGAATGAAATGATTATGGGATTTAGAAGTGTTGTGATTAGTTGACACATAGCTTTGCTCATTGCCATCAATCATGTATATCTTGTTGTTGCATTCAAGTTTTATTATATGGTGAAGAGTAGATGGGATTCCTTTCATAACATAAATCCATGGTCTCCCTAGGAGAAGATTTTATGGAAGGGGTCCTTGCATGATATGGAGAGAGGTAGGCAACACTACAGGTCCGATCTCAATAGGTAATGTAATCATCCCAAGTGGTTTCCTATAAACATTGTCAAAGCCTAAAATATGAACATCATTATGTTCAATGAGCTTTTTGTCAATTCCAATTTTGTGTAGGAGGTCCATGCTACAAACATTAATTTTTGCTCCATTGTTGATGAGAGTGTGTTGAATTAAAGTGTCATTAATGATCACCTTTATCATAAAGGGATCATTCTTGTTTTTAGATCTAAAATGAGGGTAATTCATGTTTAGGGAATGTGATTTCTAACTAGGTGTCTTGCATGGGATGAGAGGAGGATGTTACACAATTTTATTTTATGTAAGATTGGATCTCTTCCTTTTGTATTTGCAACATTTTGTGAAAAATAAGTTTGACTATTAGTGAGAGTCGAATGAGTTCCCATACAAATATATCAACAGGAATCTTTTTAAGGTCTTCAACACTAGGTGCTTTTTAAGGAAAAGGTAATGGTGTAGGAGTGTTGTTTGGCCCCCTAGATATTTGAGTCGCTAAGATACAACTTAGGGGCTACAAAACATTGTTATGAGTAGATATCATCATGGATTTTCAGGCATCTCTAAATTTTTTGTGTGATTCACAAATGGAAGATGACTTAGGAAGCTCACTAATTAAAGAAGATCTAACTTGTGTTGTCATAACCTCAAGAATTTTTTCTTTATTGGCATGATGTGTTGGTGAAGGGGATTCAAATCTCACTTTATTATCTTCACCTAGGGAAATTTTAGTGTTTGAAGGATATGTGGCAATGTTCATATGTTTTAGTACCATGAGATTCCCCCTAGGAGGAGAGTTTTTAGTAGAACAACAAGCTAAATGGTTTTGGAATTCATAGGTTGGTTATTCTAAAAGGAATTCACCACAAGTAGGAGAATGATCAATGGTGTAATATTTTTTTTCAAGAGGGGTTTCCCTAGGTGAAGGGGGAAAACTAAGATATTCATGGCCTTCATCGATTTTGTTGTCTAACATCAAAGTATCTACTTCACAACTAGGAGAGATACTAGAAGAACAAATTTTGTTGTCATGATTACCTATGTTTGTTTTGTCTTGTGTAAGAATAATTTTGTTAGGTGAAGGGGGATAACTAAGATTCTCATGATATTCAAAAAATAGGTTTTCTAACATCAAAGTATCATCTTTACAACAAGGAGAGATACTAGGAGAAAAATAAATTGTAATTTCATGATAATCTAAGGTTGTGTTATGTTGGTTGTGAATGTTTTGTCCACTAACAGAGGTAAAAGGAGAGAAACAACTAGGATTCTCAAAACTCTTATTAATTGATTCTTCTACTAAAATATATGTCACCAAGAGGAGAGATATTATGAGGAGGACAAGTATGATCGTTAGGAATGGCCCCCTATTGTAGTCTCTTTCACTAAAACACTCTTATATGGAGGGGAAAGGAAATGTTTCTTAACATGGCTACATATGTAAGGTACTAGGATTGTTTGAATAAGAATGAAAAGTACATGTAACCATTTCATGCAATGTGTTAGCAATATGAACAATGTATATGAAAAGATACTGCAGACATCCTAATTTGACCACTTCCATATCGTCAAAGTCATCTTCTTAATCATCCCTTTTCTCTTTTAAAATCATCCTCTTTGTCGGTATTAATTAAATCACTCATTTAATTAATATTATGTTTCTAGCATAAGGTTTTCCAAAGTGTCTAATTTAATAAATACTTTTCCCCTATTTCCCCTCTAAATTAAATAAATGCATCACTTTATTTAATTTAGTCACATTATCTTTTGGAATTTTAAATTTACTTTTAAATTCCCTATTTTCTCTCTCATTGTCACATCCTCCAACTTTTGCAAGTTGGCCTCTAATCCATCTTAGCAGTCTAACCTTCTTTCTTAGTCATAATTAATTTATGATTAAAATGTGCACACCCCTAATCATCATTAGGGTCTCATCCTCCATAATTTTCCACTTGTCTCTAAGGAGTTCTTAATTAGTCTAATCAAGTACTTGCACAACCTTAATCACCTAATTAGGTCATCTCTAATCCCCATATCATTTATGGAATGTGTCCTTAGTCAACTTCATTAAAAGCTTTCTCTTTTTGAACAAGGCATCTCCATTCCCCATATAAATTTTTAATTCACATTTAATCCCCCAATGCATTTAAGGGAATTTTATATTCCTTCTCTCTTCCCCATGAGAATATTTGAGGAATTTTTAATTCCCCACTTGTCCTCTCACCCACATGGGGACAAGTACCTCCTTTATGAGGAGATCTTGTCCCAATCCCAAGGTACTATGTACCTTCTCCATGTCATGTCCTATCCTTCCACCTCATGTACACATCACCCTTTTTGAGCCACTTCACATGCCACATGTCAAGATGTGAGGGCTTGTACGTTCTCAACTCACCTTGGCCCTACATCTTGATCTTGGTGGCTATATCTTGATCATCCATTTCCCTAGAGATTTCAAAAATCTCTATAAATACCCCCTCTTTTCTCCCATTTTGGGGAGATCATGCATTGTAGCCAAACTCTTGCAAAATTTTCTTAGAATCCATACTTAGCCATTTTTATGCTTGCATTCACTTGCATCCATTATCATATCATCATCTAGCTTGCATCTCTTGCCATCCAAGGAGCACACAACACCGAAGATCGAAGGGCCAACCAAAGGATCGATTCGACACAAGGTAAAATGTTTCATTTGTTGTTTTTATTTTGTGTTGAATCCAACTAGGCTCATTTTGAGGTGTAGGTAGTTTTTAGTGGTATTTGCATTACTTTGTTTGTTGCTCATTTTCTACCAGCTATATTCGACCTATCACATTTATGGCATGCCCGGTGGGACCCACAAACAGGTCTCTTGCTTTTACGTTTTCTATTTTTTGACTTTTTGTAGGTACAGGTCACAGAGGGGCGGACCTGACCTAACAGACAGGCGGACCCGCCCTCCACAGGTGGACCCAACCCTCTTGAGGAGCAGACCTGCCCTCCCCAGATTGAAGAAAGTGGTTTTTTTTTAAAAAAATTTCATAAAGGGGTGGACCCGACCTACACAGGAAGACTTGACCCTCTCCAGGGGTAGTCCTGCCCTCCCCAGACTCCAGAAATTATTTTTTGGAAATTTTTCATGGAGAGGCAGACCCAACCTAACACACAGGTAGACCCAACCTAACAGACAGTCAGATTTTCCCCAGGCAGCCAGATCTGCCATCGCAGATAGGTGGATTTGCCCTAGACAACTTTTTTGAAAAGGTGAAATTTCAATTTTTTAGCAATTTTTTGGCTATTTTAAAGGTTCTTAACCCCTAATTAGGAACATAGTTTAATTAAAAGGTGTCAATCAACCTTGTATCTTATGTTTTTGGGTGAGCTATTTTGACGTATCCAATCCCCTTGCGCCATTCAGTGATCTTGGGTGACGAGAAATCGTAGCTTACCACGTCTTTTGAGTCTACCTATTTTTACTTTTCTTATTGGGACCTTTTTGGGGATTTCATCACCCCAAGGGATGAATCTAACCATGCATGCCAGCAGGGTATATAAAGGGGGGAGAGTGAAAGTTGTACCTCAATCCAACCACGTTGTAATTGGTGAAGCATCGGGATAATGTGAAGAGTTGGTCCAAGCCTATTAGGTTCTTGACTCATGCTTGTAACGGGTTGGTGTTCACAGTTTGGGCCTCACATACTGGGTGTATATCGAGGACTCCCTAGTAATCATGTTCATCCTAGATTAGAGGACTTTGTCGGCTATAACTCATGTTCTTATCCTTGTGCTGATTAGATTGGACTTTGTCGGCTATACCCCTCTACTTTGACTTAGGCATGTGCCTTGTCTGAATTGTCTTATTTTTGCAAAACCAGTGATTGTTTGCTTTGCTTCACTTTTCCATAACCTTTCGATTGATGGTTGTGTTTTCAATCCTTTGCCTTGGTCTTTTTTGCAACTTAAACCCTCCTTGGGCAGCCTCATTGGTCTTTTCAAACTTTCCTCCTGTGACCTAGCCGTCATTTGCACGGACTTGCCCTCCTTAAGAGCCCTACCTAGTTTCTTAAGAGCCTGATTTTGCCCTTTCCCTCTCCTTGGGCAGACTTTCCCTCATCCAGGGGTGGACTTGCCCAAATTGATCCTTTAGAGCTTGACCCAATTTCATTGTTTTTGCTGCTTGGGCTGACTTGCCCTCATCCAGGGGCTGACTTGCCCTAAAATTGACCTAATTTCAGAGCCTGATATTCCCTAATTTCATTGTTTTTTCTCCAGGGACTTGCCCTGCCCTAAAAACTGGTCCTTTCTGATATTGGGGCAGACTTTCCCTAAATTTCATCAGTTTTTGCTCCTTGGGCAGACTTTCCCTCATCCAAGGGCAGACTTTCCCTAAAAATTGGTGCCTTTGGGGCCTGATTTTGACCTAATTTCATCATTTTTTGCTCCTTGGGTGGACTTTCCCTAAAAACTGGTGCTTTGGATCCTGATTTTGACCTAATTTCATCAATTTTTGCTCCTTGGGCGGACTTTCCCTCATCTAGGGGCGGACTTTCCCTAAAAACTAGTCCTTTGGAGCCTGATTTTGACCTAATTTCATCAGTTTTTGCTCCTTGGGTGGACTTGCCCTAAAGACTAGTCCTTTGGAGCCTGTTTTGACCTAGTTTGGCCAATTTTTGCTCCTTGGGTGGACTTTCCCTCATGCAAGGGCAGAATCGACATTCAAATCAATCCTTTCAGAGTCAGTTTTAGCCCAGTTTAGTCAGTTTTTGCTCCTTGGGTGGACTTTCCCTCATGCAGGGGCAGAATTGACATTCAAATCAGTCCTTTTAGAATCAGTTTTGACCTAGTTTAGTTAGTTTTTCCTCCTTGGGATGACTTGCCCTCATTCAGGGGCAGACTTGACCTTTTGACCAACCTATTTTGGGCCTGTTATGACCTATTTTGATCATTTTTTCTCTTTGGGAAGACTTGACCTATACAGGGGTGGACCTGACCCTTGATCGATCAACTTTTTTATCCACTTCGCCAGTCATAACCATCGTTCCACCATCTTGATCACTCATCTTCTCATTTCAGACTTCTTTCCACTTGTTTCGAGAATCCATTCATCATCCTAAACGTTCATCCCCTCGGCTTGTGCATTCATACATCCATTCGGAATTCACATTCTGGTTATCCTTTCCACGTTTTGGAATATCAGTATCCCATTGAAACCTTGTTAGAGCAGTTATCTAAATTGACCTAGGTGTTCATCTCTAATTGTCATCCATCAAAACCAACTTCGGATCGTCATCCATCCTAAGTCGGTCGTCTTTGTCTGCCCAATCAATCCACTTCCATCTCAAGTTAGATTCAGTGTCATTATCATAAACCCCTCCTTTATTCAATTAATCAACACCTAGCATTACCAAGGGTCACTCTTGAACTAGGGTTTCAGATCCTAGTCATTATCATCCATTCTAATCAATCATCAATTCAAATTGGATCGTTATATCATCCAATCCTGATCGACTCATTTTCTACCGATCAACCTAGATCACTTTGGTCAAATCGAAATCAATCTCATCAAGCCCTAGCCTTGACGGTTGATCAACCATCCAATCAAACCAATCCTGTCGAGCCACGTCATTTAATCGATTATCAAATCAAATCAATCCTTTCGTCACCAAAATCATCCTAATCTGTCATATCATCTTGCATGCCCATTCAGACTCGGTCATAAACAAGGAAGATGGTTGAACAATAATCCCAACCAAACATCCTTCAAGATCCAAACAACGCAACTAATGTCTCGCAAGACTCGAATAATAGTGCAAACATCCCCTAGATACTCACAATGGCACCTCATGACAATCCAATATTGACGGTCAAAACACATCACCTCCCGGGGATGAAAACATGGTCATCCAACCTAAGGTTATGTTTGAGGAACACTTTAGTAACCCAATCAATGTGCAAATGACGGATCACCTTCTTGAAAAACATGGCGAAGAGATCTTGGCTCACCTAATTGACAAGGGTGTCAAACTTCCGTCAGGTGTCAACCTATCCAAGTATGGCAGCTCCACACCTAATGTACCCCAAGGTTCACATAACGTCCCAAGTAGCTCATACATCCCCAATGTTCCTTCTGTAGAAGGTTGGCATCAACCTGAATTTAGGAACGTCGTTTTGTATCCCATTAGCAATCCCCCGCATCCCACAATCTCGGTCATAGGGACACCCCAAACCACTAACCCCAATGATCCTTTTTCCTTTGGCATGCCACAAAACGTCCCGCAACCACAACCACTAATGCTACCGTCACCACCCCTTTCGAATCCACCTCCCGTCAACACTGGGGGCAGCCCTTTCACTGCCTTTCCTCCACCTTCTAGGGCCCTAAACCAACCGTCGCCTTCATATGCATCCCCATAGCTGCCTCAATCTAATCTACGCCCTCTAAATGCTCCTTTCGGTACCCAACAAACTCCCTTGCAAAATCCTCCTACGTTATCACAGCCACCCCAACAACAACATCCGCTATTTTCCTCGCAACAACCATCATATTAGCCGCAAAGCAATCCATCCCGACCTCCCACTTTGACCATATCCCCTTTCCTCACATCCATCCTATGACCACGAGCTCAAGCACAGTACAACATGTCATCTCATCCCACACAACATCTCACATCACATTAGCAGCCACCACAGTATCCCTATTACCAACAATAGTCCCAGCAGCAACCACCTTATGCGGCCTCCCAACAATCACAGCAACTCCCCCAGTATCAATGGGTCAATCCACAACATCACATCCAAGTGCCTCAGCAACCCACCTCACATCTTTATCAAATACAACAACCCAAGGCACATCAAAATATATAACCAGGATAAAGAAAGGTCATTCAATGACAAGCCACGTTTTTGGAACAAGAACAAGAATGCAGTAAATGATGGCGTCACTGATACTAAACATGTCCAAGTGGCTAATACATCTCAGAGACAACAACCATTCATACCTAATGCCATATCGGTACCACAAGGGGCACCTCGCCCTCCTCAACAGTCAAATCAGAACAACCAGGGGAATGCTAAACGTCAGTATGCTCAATTAGGAGAACCCCTGAGTGTTGTCTTCAATAAACTATTATAGATCAATTATCCAATCACCTACCCTATCACTAAGCCACTTGAAAAATCCAAGCCCAAGCCTGCATGGTTTAGGGAAAATGAATATTGTCATTTCCATAAAATCAAAGGACACTCTTTGAATAAGTGTCAGGGTCTGAAAAACTATGTCCAAGATCTCATTGATCGAGGAGATATCAAGGTTGACACTAGTCAAGCTTCGTCGTCCAATTCTCAATTGCAGATATATCAAAACACCTTTCCAAATCATAATCAAGGCCCGAGCACCTCCAATAGTAGTCCCCAAGACAAGAGCACAAATAATGTGAGCTATAAGAATGTACCCCTCAATTCCGAGGGTATTATTCATTACATTGAGCAGGTAGAACCCCGTGTATCCATGATACATGTTAAAGCCAAAGACCCTTAGTGTGTTGTTACTACACGACGAGCCCGCATCACTGTCCCTGCAACCTCTGCACTTGCCCCATCAACTCATATAAGCTCCCAGTACAACATCCTTGATCACTTAGGGAAGACCCCTACCCATATCTCCATTTTGGATTTGCTTAAGTCTTCTCTTGTACATCAAGAAATTCTCAATAGAGCCCTACAAGAAACCAATGTACCTAATGACATTGATCCTACATAATTCCAAGCTTTGGTCAGACATGTGGCTTTATCTTATCAACTGCACTTCAGCCAAAATGACATGCCAAATATCGATGTCAGTCATAATTGCCCCTTGCATATCGAAGTCATTGTTTCCCGCCATAAAATAAAAAGGGTCTTGGTAGATAATGGCTCTACCCTAAATTTATGTACTCTAAAATTCATAAAACAGGTGGGGTATACTCAAGTAGATCTAAGTAATCAGATCATCACCATCAAGGCCTATGATAACGCAGAAAGGAATTCAAAGGGAATTATCAGTCTTCCTATCCAAGTGGGACTTGTGGTTCAATACATTACCTGTCATGTCCTTGATCTGGACTTGCCATATAATCTCCTCCTTGGCCGCCCATGGCTCCATGCTATGCAATCCGTCCCTTCCACGTACCATCAGTGCCTAAAATTTCCAATCAACAGATAGGAAGTCACCATCTACGCTGACCCCCAACCATTTGAATATTGCCGCGCTTTAGAAGCATCCTTCCCCCATCTACATTATTGTCCAGGGGTTGAAATGGGGGCATCTCAGTCATCATCTTCTAATCCACCCTCCATCACGACAACCACTCCATCTTCCACCACTGATCCTACAGTCACAAAAGTCCAGATCATTGACAAGGGGTATGGAGAATATGAAATGCATACTGCCCTTAATATAGCAACCATGCCCCTGCCACCACACGAGTATGGCCAACCTTCACATGCTACTCCAAAGGAAGACAAGACTGTCACCTTCAGTGGTAAAAACATCCCTACCACCACTTTCACATCCCCTAGTATCAAGATAGATGCACCAGAAGAGGATATAAATCAATGGGTATACCGAGAAGAACCCCAACCAAATCCCCCTCTAAAGGAATATTTTCAAGAAGCATATCCTTGGTCGGCTAAGTTTTCATAAAAGTATAACTACCAAGGTAGGGGTCTAGGAAAAGAAGAACAGGGGTGGTTGCAACCCATTGATACATCAAAGCTGTCGAAGAACGTAGGCATCAGATATGATAAAAATTAGAAAAGCCTTGCAACATCGTCTAATACCTCCAATAGTGTCACCGTGGACAATGGCTCATTGGAAGACATACCTGAGGAGGAATCCATCATATGTGCATACGATGACATTGATCACACTGACCTATCATCCATGTTCGAATGCCTATCCATCTGCACCATTACCCTATCCCTTTGCCACCCTGAGCTCATTGATTTGGACTTACGTAATAGCACACCTATCAATATGGATGCGGATACATATGTCAACCTCATGGGATTGGGGGAGGATGAACACTCCAGTCGTAAAAATAAGAATAAGAAAAATAAAAAAGCGGTCATCTAGTGAAAACCTCCCTGAGGCACTTCCTGACCTTGAAAAAGTAAAAATAAAGGACGCATCTGACGGAGAAAACCTTGAGGAGGCACTAGAAGATGCAGATGTTCATCTTCCCCTTATGGGAACTCAGTTATCTACCTGATCATCCATTCTAATCGAGGAGACTCAAGAAGTTAATCTGGGTACTGCTGAAAATCCTAAGATCACTTATGTAGCTAAATCACTCTCAGAGCAAGAGTATCCAGTCATTGTGTAGCTACTCCAAGAGGGAATCATTAACTTTGCTTGGCCATATTCAGACATGCCTAGCTTAGACCCCACCTTAGTGGTTCATCATCTAGACGTTCATCCAGATGCCAAACCTATCAAATAGAAGCTCTGCAAAATGCATCCACAAGTGGCATTGTTAGTCAAGAAGGAGTTGGAGAAGTTACCAGATGCAAGTTTTATTAGACCAATTGACTACTCTGAGTGGATCTCCAATATAGTACCAGTTGCCAAACCAAATGGAGACATTCAGATTTGCACAGACTTCAAGGATCTTAACAAGGCCTGCCCAAAAGATGACTTCCCTCTACCTAACATTGACATGTTGGTCGACCTCACGGTAGGACATGAAATGCTATCCCTTATGGATGGCTTCTCTGGTTATAATCAGATTCGAATTGCACTTGAGGACCAACACAAGACCACCTTCATGACACCTTGGGGTACTTTTTTGTTACAATGTTATGCCCTTTGGTCTCAAAAATACAGGGGCAGCCTATCAGAGGGCAATGATGGTCATCTTCCATGACCTCATCCATATCATCATGGAGGATTATGTCGACGACTTGTTAGGGAAATCCAGAACACCAGCTGAACATCCTACCATCCTAAAAAAGATCTTCGAACAGTTAGAGCATTACAAGTTGTGGCTAAATCCAAAAAAGTGTGTCTTTGGGGTTACCTCAGGAAAACTGTTGGGTTTTATAGTCTCCCAAAGGGGTATTGAAGTTGATCCCACCAAGGTGAAGGCTATTCTAGACATGCCACCTCCACACAATCTGAAGCAACTAAGAAGCCTCCAGGGGAAGATGCAATCCATCCGTCGGTTCATAGCCTAGCTCGCGAACAAGTGTCAGCCATTCACTCATCTTCTAAAGAAAGACTCCACCTTCCGATGGAACCAACAGTGTCAGATAGGTTTTGATAAAATCAAGGAATATTTAGCACATCCACCAATCTTGATGCCACCTATTCTAGGGAAACCCCTCCTGCTTTACATCTCTGACACTTTAGTCGTGTTGGGGGCATTGTTGGCACAACATGATGAGTCATCTAAAGAGAGAGAAATCTATTACATCAGTCAGACACTGGTCGGCTATGAATTAAACTACTCTCCCATGGAAAAGGCCTACCTCGCACTAGTCTTCAGCACATAGAAATTTTGACATTACATGCTCAGCCATCCAATCAAATTAATCGTTAAAATTGATCCACTAAAGTATTTGTTATCTACAACCACTCTGACTGGCTGCATGGCCAAGTGGGTCATGCTCCTAAGCGAATTTGACATAGAGTATGTGGAACAGAAAGCCATAAAAGGATAGGTCATAGCTAATCAGTTGGCCGAGGCACCATTAGTAGATGCAGACCCTCTAGACACTGAATTCCCAGATGAAGAAGTCTACACAGTTACAGCAACACCAATTTGGACGCTATATTTTGATGGCTCATACACTCATAATGGATCAAGTGCAGGGATTTTATTAATTACCCCTCGAGATGACTACATTCCAAAATCATTCAAGATATCATTTCCATGTACCAACAACATCGTAGAGTATGAGGCCCTCCTCACCGACCTCTGAATTGCAAAACAGTGGCATATAACTCACCTGAAAGTCTTTGGTGATTCATTATTAGTAATCAAACAAGTTAATGATGAATTCCTCACAAAGGATGATATATTGTTACCCTATAAGCGCATGGTGGATGATTTCAAGAAATATTTCACTTCCATACAATTTGACCAAATTCCTTGGGTACAAAATAAAGCAGCAGATGCAATGGCCACTATCGGTTCCCTGATTGACATGCCTAAAGACCGAACATAATGTGAGTTTCTTGTCGAACAACTTTTAATCCCTGCATATGATATTCCTAAGACTGATATGGTGTGTGATATCATAGGTCCCACCTCCCCCTGGTACCAGGACATATATACCTATCTCCATGACAATATCATACCCCTAGAACTTACACGCAACCAACGTAAATCCTTCATTCATCGCTCTTCCCGATACATCATTGTCGGTGATATGCTTTATCATCGCAAGTATGATGGAATCCTCCTTAGGTGTTTGAATGAGACCAAAGCCCACACGACACTAACAGAGGTACATGGTGGTGTTTGTGGAGCTCACTCAAATGGTATGGCTCTGGCCAAAAGAATTCTCTGAGTAGGATATTACTGGCCTACACTAGAGCATGATGCTTGTGAATTTGTGAAGAAGTGTCTTCCATGCCAACAACATGTAGATTTGATTCACGCTCCAGTGCAAGATCTTCAACCCCTCCTAGCATCGTGGACCTTCTCTCAATGGGGTTTCAACTTGATTGGAAATATTTACCCACCATCATCTAACAAACATACATTCATAATCACTGCCACTGAATACTTCACTAAGTGGGTGGAAGCCATGCCACTTTCACAGATAACTGGTATTCAGATCTCGAAGTTCATCTTGTACCATATTCTCTGCAGATATGGTATCCCATCCACCATCCTTTCCAATAATGGAAAACCCTTCAAAAACTAGGCCTTGAAACACCTCTCTGACACCTTTCACATCTAGCATCATTGGTCAACGCCTTATTACCCCCAGGGTAATGGTCAGGCAAAAGCAACCAACAAGACCCTCATCTGCATTCTTAAAATGGTTGTCAATAACACTGGTTGAGAATGGCATCTCCATATTCATCTCACCCTTTGGGCATATCGCACCTCCATCTGTACCCCTATAGGGGCCACTCCCTATTCTTTGTTCTATGGTGTTGAAGCCATCTTGCCAATTGAAGTTGAGATCCCGTCATTGAGAATTTCCCTAAAAAATCTTATAAGTGAGGAGGACGCTCGTGTTGCACGACTTGCACATCTGGAGTTACTTGATGAAAGGAGAATCAAAGCCTACAATCACCTGCAAGCATACCAGAATCGCCTTAAGCATCACTACAACAAGAAGGTTCACCCTCGACAGTTTCAGGTAGGTGATCTTGTCCTCAAAGAGAATCAGCATACTCAGCAAGACCAAGACAAGAAAGGAAAATTTGAGGCAAATTGGTTGGGGTTGTATATCATAGCCGCTAAATATGGATCTGGGGCATACAGGTTGACTACTCTTGAAGGAGATCCCCTTAATGAACCCATCAACATAATGCATCTCAAGAAGTTCTATGCCTAAGTCCACTTAGTAACCCCACCTATCAAAAATCAAAAAAAAAAAAAGAGAAACTCCAAAAATAGTAAAGAGAAATAAGTTCGTCCTATGGTGAAAACCACCTTTTGCTGGTGCCTTGGATAAGTATGGATGGTGAAAACCTGGTAATAGGCATCATCTATAGAGGGCTTAATCATTATCTACCTAGCATCCTAGTTATTCTATGCTTTCATCTGCACTATCATCTTCATCCATCCCATCCTTGGTCGCTTGGTATATTTTTTTTGAGCAAAGGATCCTCAGTATCCCACTATGAGCTTATGTCATTCATCTCACTGCCAGTTAGTCTTTGTTATCATGTGGGTTCATCCATCATGTTGATCTTCATCTAGATCTCATCTTGTTGCACCACCTGCCCCTGCGATGTCATAGGCAAGGCTGATCATTTGATCTGCCCTTGGGGTATTTTGACCATCACGTATTGGTCATCTGTTGTTCACCTTCATCATCATCTTTCTGATTTATCCATGGTCCTTTCATGAACTACGAGGGCTCTGCGCTTTCACGTAGGCAAGGTTAATCTCTGATCGGCCCCCGAGCCCCTAGGTCTGTAGGATACGTCAGTCTGTGTCCTTGTATGGCTCGTTCTTCTTAGTTAAACTCCCCTATTATCAATAGATTTGGTTAATGAAAAACATCTGGCATCAAACCGGGTCATTCTAATTTAGTATCCATCTTTGGTCTCAACAGGATGCATCCTTCCTAGCAGACCTCATCAACCTCATCCATCACCTTGATCCTATGGCAAAGGACGTTTTGATATTGATTGTAATATTTTGATGTTTTGGAATTTATTTGTCATTTTAGCTCGCTATCAACACTTGTCACGGTTTCCTTGATCCATCATATCGTGGTGTGCTTTGACTAGTCAACATAGGGGTTTATCTTTGTCTTTTCTTTGTTGCTGTCTTCTCAGTTGTCCCACGTTGTATCCACCAAGATCCCTAAGGTCTTGTGTTACGCTGGGGCATCCTTGTGTGTTTGTGGTTATCCCAATACCTGGCCCGACCAAGGTCATAGTGACCTTGGGGTGTTGGGATAGCCTTTTTTATTTGTTGTGTTTGTTTCATGCATTGGATGCCAACTCACCTTGGTCTTATATATCAGGGTATCCGGTATCTTATGCTATAACAAAAATCAGTGCTCCAAAGATGGCGACTCCTATTAGGATTGCATTTCATCATCCGTTGCATTGCATTCACCCTATGATTTTGGTTGTGCGAGTACTTTATCCCGCACTCTCCCATTCTTCTCAGGATATTGAAGGTTTTTCACAGATGACAAATTACACCCATTTTCACAAACCACTACATACCCATCTCCCATTCTCATGTTAGTTCTTATTGACACTTATGACCATGTGTTATTTCCTTTCATCATTAATTCACTATAAATTACAAGAACATTATCGCATATTAGGTTCATTCTATTAACCACACCTACATCGCCACCTGTATCACAATGCGTTAGAACCACACATATATCGCCACCTGCATCATAAAGTGTCAGATTCATACTACATCACATATCTGCATATAACAACCATTGCATAATCATGGAATATCAGATCCTCTATCCCATACATCTCATACATCATATCATCATTTAAGTTGTTTAGGATAATATAGATTTGTTATTCTAGGCATCTCATAAGTCACCAAATTTGCATAAATCATACATTTGCATAATCATAGTATATCACATCATTAATCTCACCCATTTCACAGCATATCATCATTCAAGTTGTTTAGGATAATATAGATTCATTATTCTAAGCATATTATAAAATATTCATACAGAATCCATCACATACATATATGTCAATAGATCAACTAGGCATCCATACGCATAATCCATCATAGATACAACATGGGCATACATCATATCACCAAGTGCATATCTGCATTAACAAAATCATCCATATTCCACAAGTATCATATACCCAATCATCCACATAAGCATGTAGAATCATAAACATGTGCATAAATAAACCAAGGTATCCATCCAAATAAGCTGGAAATATCATATACATGTGCGTACATAAACCGAATCACCCATCACAAAAGGAAATATACTCTATAGTGTCAATAAGGATTGTCCCATATCATAATCAAAACAATACAATGTACATCATATGTCCATCATACATCAAAATCTATCATATATCCATCACATAGCCCTCATACATCGTCAAAAAAGGTACAAAATCCAGAGATGTAGAGCATCTCTGATCTCTATCGATAGGTACTACATGCTCCACCCTGCATCTGTCAAAAAAAGAACTGGCATCCTGTCACCACCCAAATGAGCTACCTGCATCTGATCTCTGTGGTGAATCAGGTATTGATCTCCTGCCTAGAGTGGCACCTGGTAAATCACTGTACCCTCTGGTCTGCATCCCCAATGACTGGGATGGTACTGGCATCTGTGGTGCCTGTCGAGTGTACTGGAATAGCCACTGGGCCGGGTCTGGCACTGCATGGTAGTACGCGGCCATCCAAAATCCTATCTCCCTCACATTCTCCTCTTGCTCAGCAACCTAAACCCGAGCGGAATTTCACTCCTGACAATATCTATCCCGATCTCTTGAGATCAGTCTCCTCTCCTGCTCCCAGGCCTCCTGGGATAGTCACAGCTGTGTCATCTCTGCTTGAATCCGATCTCTCGTCTCCTCGGTAGCCACTACCCTAGCCACTGCAACATCCCTCTCCCCCTGTAATCCCTGTGAGTCTGTCCCTATCATAGTACTGGCATGCGCTAACTACCACTGCACCACTATTGCGTCTCGCTCACCCTGCAACACCTGCATTCGTGTCTCTGCAGCATCCCTCTCTCTCTCTGTGCGGCCTATGCCCGGGCCTCTACTGCATCCCTGTCTCTCTGTAGTGCTTGCAGTCTCAGCTCGACAAAATCTCACTCCCGTCGTAACCCTAACACCTGCGATACCGTTGCATCCCTCTCTCTCTGAAGAGACTAAACCCCTGACTTTGCCACCAGTCTATCACCCTCAGCCACCTCAGTGCATGCCTGTGCCAAATCTTTCTCTCCCTCTAGGATCTACACCTGTACCTATGCCACAACTATCTCTTACCACAGCATTCGCATCTCTCTCCGCGTCTCCTCCTCCCTCTGCTGCATCAGTCCCATGCCCCCGGTTGTCTACTCTAGATAGTCCACTTTGTCCCTGAGCTCAGCCTGATCCCGGTGCCAGTCTGCTCTTTCTCTCCATAACCGATGTAACTGTGTCTGCAGATCCTCTATATCCCTAACGGTCTTAGTCCCAGTCTCTGATGGCTCCTACCCTATCCCCCCTTTGACAACCTGTCGTATCACCACCTCTGCCACCAAGCTATCTCACTCCCATCTCGCGGCGTCTCCCTCCTCATGCTCCCTGGCCACCTCTACTCGCAACCCCTCAATCTCTGCTTGCAGATCAACTGCCTCATCCCGTGCCTCATCTCTCTCTCTCGTCAATCTCTGCTATGCATCTGACGCCAGTGTGGCCAGGGCTGAATAGTCTCTCTCACTCTGGGAGAATCATGTCTGTAGCTCGCTCAGTGTTTCCTCTAACCTTACTCGCTCTGCCTCTGTCTATCGTAATCATTGCTCACTAAGGCGTAGTCTCTCTACAGTCCCTCTCAGCACCACTGCGGGGTGCTCTCCTCTAGGTGGCACTTTCGACAGTGGTCGGAGGTCATACACATCTATGTCAATATCCATCTCTCGCGGCTCATACCCCTTGCTCTCCACCGACGCCTCCATCACATCCACATCTATCACCGAGGGGCATCCATCTCTCCCTGTCACCCTCTCCTGTGCTCTACTGGACTCACCCTCCTCTTGTCTCTGTCGCTGATACCCTCTAGTAGCCATGTCTGCCTCATGTCTTACCCATGCTCTGCTGGTCTCAGCCTCCTCCCCTCTCTCCTACCACTAACCCTCCTGAGATGTGCATGCCTTCTGGCTCCTCTCTCCCTGAATCTCCGCCCCCTATCCTGCTGTGTTGTGGCCCCGCTGGTCTCATCCTCTCCCTCCTCTCCTCCATCCCCTCTGGATCTGCATCATCATCTCCTCCTCCTGGCCACCCTAACTGGCTCCTCGGCTACTCCAACAACCTCCTCTCTCCTCCTCCTGGCTGCCCTAGTTGGCTTCTAGGCTGCTCCCACCGCCTGTTGTCCTCCCCTCACCTGACCTCCTCTCTATTGGCCTCAAGGTGTCGGTCCCTCTACCCTCAGTTGTCTCTCATCCTCTGACCCGAACCCTAGTGCCCCCTCAATCGACACTACTGGAGTAATCTGTGGTGGTGGATTTCGCCTGAACCACTACTGGTATCGATTTGTCACCCCTACATCTCTCAGACCCTCCTGCCTGTCGGGGTATAGCCTAAACTATAATGTCTCCAACTCCTCCCACACCACCTCCAAGCTCAACGAAGCCCCCCATGGCCACTCCCATGACAGTCATCGAAATATCACCCGCCCCCCGAGAATATCCTATCTCACTCCAAACTGTCGTGTCACCTAATCAGGTCTGTGTAGCTCCACTATAATCAGAATCCGCCCAATAATATAACAGTGTGTGAAGAAGTAACCATTGTGTATCGCCTCATCATCCATCCAACCCCTAAAGCATCGCAGCATATAGGGATGCCACACTATCATCTTCTCCTGCACATCATCTAACCGTCTCCTCCACACATCCACATCTCTCACATCCCGATACTGCAGTATCACTCTTGCCTCTGTCCCCCAACCCCAAGCCATGACCTCTCTGTCATCCTGCACTCCTACTCTGCGCACGATCGGTCTAGTCACCCTAATATGCTCCCATGCCCAAACCTATAGTAGTGTCACATGGGCCACACTCAGCGCCTTCCGGTAGCATACATAGTGCATCTCTCGATATAGCTGTTCCAACATGCATGTCCCCCATGCAAATTGCCCCTCTCGGCCCTCAATGATGTGTCAAATCACCTTGAAAAATCTGAGGTGCAGGAATCGACCACTCTGATCTGGCACTAGGATCCCACTAATCAGTCCTGCTAAGTATACAGACAAAACCAACATCCCCCTACAAGACAACATCCTATCCACATCCAACTGACCCCACTGAACCGGTAGATCGTCACTACCGAAAACAACGCGCACGGACTCATCCAGCACCTCGCCCTCTGACCAGCACTCGCTAATTGGAAGCCCTGCTATTGGGAGCCTCAGAATCCGCCAAACATCCTCCAAGGTCACCCTCATCTCTCCCGTCGATAGATAGAATGTTGATGTCTCTGAGTCCCAGCGCTATATCAGTGCTGTCAGCATGGCCCTGTGGGCCTTCATCGTCGGATAGGACAACATGTGCAATAGTCCTACCTCTGACAATCTCTGGTGCTTCACACCTGTCATCTATGCAACGCATCTTGCCAAAACCTAGGACCGTCTCTCTCGCGTCCGCAAACTCTCCACTTTCTGCATCCATCACAATAGCAGCTTGTCGGTTCCTTTTCCTCATATCATCTTATCCTATAGTTTTTAACCCTACCTGACCCCCCGGGATTTCCCTTGCCCCTTCGACTTGTCTAATCCATGTCTCTCGCCCTTCTTGTTTTTACTCGATCTTCTCGGCTTCACCCCAGCCCCTCGGGAGGACCCGCCCTGAGTCCCGGCACTCCTGCTCGAGCGCGTGGGCGGACCCGCCCTTGAGCCCAAGCAGACCTGCCCTCGAGCCTGGGTGGACCAGCCTGAGATCGCGGGTGGACCCGCCCTTGCACCCAGGTGGACTCACCCGAGCTCATGAGCGGACCCACCCTCGAGCCTAGACGAACCCACCCTCGTGCCTGGGGGACCCCCCTGAGCTCGCGGGTGGACCCGCCCTTGAGCCTGGGCGGACCCACCCAAGCTCTCAGGTGGAAACGCCCTCAAGCCCAGGCAGACCCACCCTCGTGCCTGGGCGGACCTACCCAAGCTTAGGCGGACTCACCCGAGCTCCATGGCTGGGCGTATCCACCCAGGCCTAGCTCGACCCCCACCCCAAACCTTCCCCCCCACCGCCATCCTAACTACCCCGAAACCTACCAAATGGGCAAAGCAAACGGAAAAATAAAATTTTATTTTATTTTCCCCCGTAACCCATTTTTCATCCCAACCCACCCCACAAAACCCATATCTTGTTTTTTTAAAAAAATTAGCCAAATTAAACGAAAACACAAAGTGGGGTTTTGGCCTAACCTGACGTGGCACAACACACTCCTCGAAAAATCGTTGTCTCTCATCCCCCCGGTGAATGATGTCTGAATCATATTCTGGCATCATGTCTCCTCCTTGTCTTTCTCTCTCCTCCTCTTCCTCTTCTCCTCACTTGACAGTTGTCCAAATGAGGAGAAATAACCCCCACATTCCCTTTTATAGCTTTTCCCCATTTTTTTTTACTTTTTAAAATGAAAGGATTTTTTTTCCTTTTATTGAGTTTTTTTGGGCCTCAACTAATTCCCTCCCCCCCTTGTCTTCTCGGGGCCACCATTTCAACACTGTATACCCATTTTCCTCCATTCCAGCGTCAATCTTCTCTATTTTCTGTGTTCTTTCCATCGACATATACCACTTCATCCTTTCGAGAAGTTTCCTGGGGCCCCCTTTTTCATCCCCGTCCCCTTCTCGAGGAGGCATACCCTACCATCCTCTCCCAATCTTCTGTCATAAGCCTTCCCTTGCAAGACTGGGGCATCCCCTTTAATTCTCCTCTGTTCGGGTAGCTCATAATCTCTTCCATGCTGGGGCATCTCTTTTCCAGTCGCTTCTTCCATAGAGTCATCTATGTTTTATTTTCTTCGAAACCCTATTATCCTAATAGTGTTTCAAAGAGGGGCAAAATGTAGACATCCTAATTTGACCACTTCCATATGGTCAAAGTCATCTTCTTAATCATCCCTTTGCTCTTTTAAAATTGTCATCTTTTCTGGTATTAATTAAATCATTCATTTAATTAATATTATGTTTCTGGCATAAGGTTTCCCAAGGTGTCTAATTTAATAAATACTTTTCCCCTATTTCCTCTCTAAATTTAATAAATGCATCACTTTATTTAATTTAGTCACATTATCTTTTGGAATTTTAAATTTACTTTTAAATTCCTTATTTTCTCTCTTATTGTCACATCCTCCAACTTTTGCAAGTTGGCCTCTAATCCCTCTTAGCAGTCTAACCCTCTTTCTTAGTCATAATTAATTTATGATTAAAATGTGCACACCCCTAATCATCATTAGGGTCTCATCCTCCATAATTTCCACTTGTCTCTAAGGAGTCCTTACTTAGTCTAATCAAGTACTTGCACAACCTTAATCACCTAATTAGGTCATCTTTAATCCCCATATCATTTATGGAATGCGTCCTTAGTCAACTTCATTAAAAGCTTTCTCTTTTTGAACAAGGCATCTCCATTCCCCATGTGAATTTTTAATTCACATTTAATCCCCCAATGCATTTAAGGGAATTTTATATTCCTTCTCTCTTCCTCATGAGAATATTTGAGGAATTTTTAATTCCCCACTTGTTCTCTCACCCACATGGGGACAAGTACCTCCTTTATGAGGAGATCTTGTCCTAATCCTAAGGTACTATGTACCCTCTCCATGTCATGTCGTATCCTTCCACCTCATGTACGCATCACCCTTTTTGAGCCACTTCACATGCCACATGTCAAGATGTGAGGGCTTGTGAGTTCTCAACTCACCTTGGCCCTACATCTTGATCTTGGTGGCTCAATCTTGACTGTCCATTTCCCTAGAGATTTCCAAAATCTCTATAAATACCCCCTCTTTTCTCCCATTTTGGGGAGATCATGCATTACAGCCAAACTCTTGCAAAATTTTCTTAGAATCCATACTTAGCCATTTTTCTGCTTGCACTCACTTGCATCCATTATCATATCATCATCTAGCTTGCATCTCTTGCCATCCAAGGAGCACACAACACCGAAGATCGAAGGGGCAACCAAAGGATTGATTCGACACAAAGTAAAATGTTCCATTTGTTGTTTTTATTTTGTGTTGAATCCAACTAGGCTAATTTTGAGGTGTAGGTAGTTTTTACTGGTATTTGCATTACTTTGTTTGCTGCTCATTTTCTACCTCCTATATTCGACCTATCACAGATACAAAACACTCGTATCCAATGTATGCAACACTTTAAGAATGTAAACAATGTATATGAAAGAATGAAAAGAACTTTTATCAAACTTATGCAAAATTTTATGAATAGAAATATTGTATATGCAATAGTGAAAAGTACTTTTATCAATGTTATGCAAAATTGTGAAAATTGAAGCATTTTCATATGTAAGGTTGTTTGCAATTGAAGTGAGTTGAACAATGAGTAATCTAAAATGATGTTTTTGAGCTAGATGCATAAAACAAATGTTCTATAAACTTTCCATACTTATACTATATGATACTAGGAGGCTTAGGAAGCACATAAATGAGGTTTCTGATGTTGTAACAGTCAGTCAAAAATATGGATAGGGACTGATTCGCCCAACATGGCGAATGCATCCTAGTATGGGCCTTTTTGCAAAAAAAATAGAAAATTTGACTGGTTTTCAATGCGTTTGATGTTGTAAGATGCAAACCTAAGACGAATATGCAAAATTTTTGAAAATTTTAAGGAAATTTTATGCAAAAATGCAAGCTAAATGATCTTTTTACTAATGCGAGTTTTTGAAATCCTATAATGCAAAACAATGCAAAATGTAATGCATGCAAGCTATTGCTAGGATTATGATGGACTCGAAAGTGATGCAGACCCAAAGTAGAAATCAACTTGAAATGAAAAATAACATATGGTCAACCCAAATTTCAAAGCAATCAAAATAACTTCACAAATCCACTTGTTAGATGCATTCTTTCCACCAACACAGCCAAACAGCTTCAAGGGACTTTTTACCCAACTTTCCCAAAACACTTTCCAAATAAATAATGGATTTAGACACCCATTAAGGACTTACACAACATACTTAAAGATCAAATATAACTCCTTTGGACCAGTTTAGACTTCCAATACACTCACCATGGGAAAAATAAGGAAAAGAGGTCAATTTAACAAAGGAAGTACACTTCAAACTTATCCAATCACCTTAAAACCTTGGGGAAGCAAATTAAATGGCCCAAAACCACAAAATCCACAATTGATTTGCACATGTACGGCCAGAAACATTCCCAACTCAAAAAACCTCATTTTCTAATGCAAAAACAAGGGTTTTATTAAAATCTTCATTCCCAGACTTGGATAAACAAATAAATGGTTCAAACACATTTCATAGGGTCTTCCTTGAAATTTTAAATTCTTACAAACTCAACTCCATCAATAATTCATTGAAAAGCACTTCAAAGCCATCACTTTTCAAGGAAAATTTGCATTTTCAGCCCTAGGGTATCACACATTCACCACAAAAATGATTTATTTTGATGAAACATCAATTGTAACATCTATCCTAATACATTTTGAACTAATCTACCAAGTTACAGGAGAAAACAGTGGGTGGATTGGTCAAAATCTCATTTTTTTGCCTTCAAAGCCCTTAATGCAAGGAAAACAGGGTACTTGCAACAAATTTTTAATTTCTCTCACAAAACAATGAATGAGAACTCCAAATCAAAATCAGATGAAAATAAACACATATACACACGTTCAATGAATTTTTCAGAGCATTATGAGACTGTATAGGTCCGTACAACAGTAAAGAATTCTAGAAAATAGTGAAAAAAACACAGAAAATGCACCAAAAAATGTGGTATTCTTGTTGTGTGAGTTTTTTACACCTCCATCAACCTTGATTCGAGCCTTATAATGCCTCTTATAAAATTTACAAGCCATAACCACCTCCAAAACAACCAACTTGCACCTAATCACCCTTTAAATGACTCTAATTTTGCAAATCAACACAATTTTGCCAACATTTGCAATATTTTGCATTTTTGCCACTATTGAACTTTTAAGACTCTAAATACCTTTAGAAACCTGAAATATGGTCATTTAGACCTTATTTAACCCTTATTAATACTTCTAGACTCAAAACAACAAAATCCCTTGATTTACCCAATTTGACATCTTTGACAATTTTGATAATTTTTCAAGTTTTCACACATTTTGCAATGTCTTCATGGAACAAAGATGAAATCACATTAAAATGACCTAAAAAAATTTAAAATCCTATTATTGACACCACAATGTGTTGGTGCTCCTACACCATACACCCCACCAAGAAAAATACCCTTGTCCCAAGAGGTACTAGTTGCTCCAAGCATTAACCCTGCTGCTCCATGCTTCTTCAATTGTGTTTGCTGCCTTCTTGTCATTAAATCATGTTGTGATGCTGCTTTAGACCTTATACCTGCATAGAAAAAGTCATTAGCAAGAAATAACCCTGCACTTTCCTTGTTTTCATTCATATACTTGCAATTGTTCTTCATTTTATGCATGCTCTGCCCTGTGATTAGTTTTGTATTCCTTGAAGGATTGTGTGCACTCCTTACTGTCCTTAGACCTTTCACACCTCTATCAACATATTCCCAAGCATTAGAAACTCTATTTACCTTTACATCAGCACCTCCCACTATCTTTGTGACTTTACATTCAACAATAGGACACACTATGGTCCCAACAATCACTACACCCTGCTCATTGAACTCCTTAAGTATGCCACTCTGTTTCTCATACATCCCTACATATTTGTTAGAATTTATTGTGTTAAAATCAGACTTTGACATGAGTTTTGCTACTGTCCTTTGTAAAATCAGATTGTTCACTGCCTTAACACCATTTGAAGGTGTTCCAATCACTATCCTAACATTATTACCCTGCTGCAAATCAGAAAATGCACTGTCCCTTTTTTCTTCAAGCCTTAAGGGCTGCTTTCTACCAAACATAATCACTTTTGACTTACCTTGGATCTGCTCTCTTTCCTGCAAAGGAGTTAACTTATAGCTTTGATCATCCTTCCATATTGTGTAAGTATTGTCCCAACCATCATACATAGACCTTCTATCATATTGCCATGGTCTTCCTTAGAGAAGATGACAACAATCCATAGGCAATATGTCACATAGGACTCTATCTTTGTACTCCCCAATCTGGAAATCTACATAAGCTTGCTCATTCACCACTAAATTTTGACTATCATTCACCCAAGAAACCTTGTAGGGTGCTACATGAGGTATCTTTTCTAGACTCAACTTATCTACCATTTCCCTAGAAACCGTGTTATCTTGAGAACCTGAATCAATAAAAACTTGACACACTTTACCTTTGTATTTGCATGAGGTTCTGAATAAACTCCTTCTTTGGCTCATGTCTTCTTCCTTTGGTGTTTGCAGCAATGTTCTCATCATCATGAGTGCCTCTCCTACTTCTGGATCTGTAGGCCTACTTGTACTTGTAGAACTTTCATACTATTCCTCTTGAATCAATTGTGTTCTTCTCTCATTCCTCCTATCACCACTTGAAGTTGCACCTTGATTTTGAGGACACTTAAAGAAAGGGTGTCCAAATTCATTACACTTGAAACATCTACCTGAAAACTCATTGGAATCCGTCTTTGACTTGAAGTTTGTTCTTCCACCTCTCCATCCACCTCTTGATTCAAGAGCTTGTTCCTTGCTTTTATCAGCCTCTTCATGTTCTTCCTTGGATTTCCTTGAACCTCTTCCTCTATTCACACCACCTCTGCCCCTTACTTGTCTCTCTTGTCTCCTTTTGATTCTATCTTCTACCCTCATTGCCATTTGAAAGCATTCTTCAACTATTTTAGGTGGATTGAGGCTGATCTCATCCCTTATATTCAACCTCAAACCACTCAAGTATCTAGCCACTCTCTCCACTTCATCTTCATTATGACCTACTCTTATACACAACCTATGAAACTCTTCAGTGTAAGACATCACATCTATTTCTCTTTGCTTTAATTCTTGCAATTTCATGAAAGTTTGAATAGCATAATCTGTTGGTAAGAATTGAGCCTTAACTTTTGCTACCATTCTATCCCAAGAACATATTTTAGGCTTACCTTTCTTGACTCTATCCTCTTGCACAAAATTCCACCATGTAAGAGCTGGTCCTTTCAACTTTTTCTTTGCATACTTAACTTTCTTGCTGTCATCAATATCTTCAAACTCAAAAAAGTTATCCAATGCATCAATCCATGCTAAAACTTCTTCACTATCCATCTTACCTCCATACATGGGCACATCAACTTTTACCTTAGGAGTATTGTCACCCTTGACCACCTTTAGCATCCTAAGCATTCTTCTTTCATCAGGATCTAATTCATCTTCTTCATTTGGAACTAGAGGATCCCCTTCAGCCTCTTCATCACTTTGCTCTTCATCTACAACTCCTCTCCTTTGATTCTTCTCCAAAGCAGCTATCCTTGCTATAGTAGCATCTTGATATTCTTTGTATATCCTCTCCTTCCTTGCCAATTGCTCCTTCAACTCTTGTACTTCTTTAGCCATTGCACTGGCTTTTGGAGGCATCCTTCACAACCTACAAAATCAAACAACCAACAACAAGATCTTGTGCCTGATGCTCTGATACCACTTTGATGCGGACCCAAGGTGGAAATCAACTTGAAATGACAAATAACATATGGTCAACCCAAATTTCAAAGCAATCAAAATAACTTCACAAATCCACTTGTTAGATGCATTCTTTCCACCAACACAGCCAAACAGCTTCAAGGGACTTTTTACCTAACTTTCCCAAAACACTTGCCAAATAAATAATGTATTTAGACACCCATTAAGGACTTTCACAACATACTTCAAGATCAGATATAACTCCTTTGGACCAGTTTAGACTTCCAATACACTCACCATGGGAAAAACAAGGAAAATAGGTCAATTTAACAAAGGAAGTACCCTTCAAACTTATCCAATCCACTTGAAACCTTGGGGCAGCAAATTAAATAGCCCAAAACCACAAAATCCACAATTGGTTTGCACCTGTATAGCCAAAAACACTCCCAACTCAAAAAACCTCATTTTCTAATGCAAAAACAAGGGTTCTGTTAAAATCTTCATTCCCAGACTTGGATAAACAAATAAATGGTCCAAACACCTTTCATGGGGTCTACCTTGACATTTTAAATTCTTACAAACTCAACTCTATCAATAATTCATTGAAAAACACTTCAAAGCCATCACTTTTCAAGGAAAATTTGCATTTTCAGCCCTAGGGCATCACACATTCACCACAAAAATGATTTATTTTGATGAAAAATCAATTTTCACATCTAACCTAATACATTTGAACCAATCTACTGAGTTACAGGAGAAAACAGTGGGTGGATTGGTCAAAATCTCATTTTTTTGCCTTCAAAGCCCTTAATGCAAGGAAAACAAGGTACTTGCAGCAAATTTTTAATTTCTCTCACAAAACAATGAATGAGAACTCCAAATCAAAAGAAGATGAAAATAAACAAATATACACATGTTCAATGAATTTTTTAGAGCATTATGAGACTATACAAGTCCGTACAACAGTAAAGAATTCTAGAAAATAGTGAAAAAACACAGAAAATGCACCAAAAAAAGTGGTATTCTTGTTGTGTGAGTTTTTTACACCTCCATCAACCTTTATTCGAGCCTTATAAGGCCTCTTATAACATTTACAAGCCATAACCACCTCCAAAACAACCAACTTGCACCTAATCACCCTTTAAATGACTCTAATTTTGCAAATCAACACAATTTTGCCAACATTTGCAATATTTTGCATTTTTGCCACTATTGAACTTTTAAGACTCTAAATACCTTTAGACACCTGACATATGGTCATTTAGACCTTTTTTAACCCTTATTAATACTTCTAGACTCAAAACAATAAAATCCCTTGATTTACCCAATTTGACATCTTTGACAATTTTGACAATTTTTCAAGTTTTCACACATTTTGCAATGTCTTCATGGAACAAAGATGAAATCACATTAAAATGACCTTCTAAACCTTTTTTAAATCCTATTATTGACACCACAAGGTGTTGGTGCTCCTGCACCACAAAGCAGAAAGGAAATTGTTCTAAAAGAAGGTTCATCAAAATGAACCATAGATTTTTGGGTAGGACTTATAGGCTACTCTTGCACTCTTAGGATGTTTCACCTAAGGCGAGAGAGATAAACCCCACTCAAAATTCTAGGTGTTTCACTCGAATTAAAATGTGTATAATGTTATTAAGGATAAATGAGATGATCTAGATGCAACTAAGCTAAGTAATTGATTGATTATGAATGCAAAACCTAAAACACATTTTGTATTGCATAAACACATAGAAATGAATGCAAAACTAAATAGAACTGATCCAAACTAAAAGTGTGTACCTCTGATTTGGAAGGAGGTTGGAAATGACACTTGAAATTTAGATGATGCAGATTTTTAGGCCTCATGGGACTCATTTTCCATTCTAGGAGAATTAGTCCCAGTTCTATAAAACAATTTGAGAACCTATTTCCAACAAGAGGGTATCTAAAAATGTAGAAAACTCAAAATTGACCTAGAAGTGGGACTCATTTGCCACTCATGTCAAATGAGTCTACTTTTAAATATTTGAATATTCAAAAGTGGAATCTAGAGCTACCAATCTACACTTTGATTCTCTACAGGTGTCTGCTTTTGAAACTCTGATTTCTAAACCTGAAAATGAGTTTTTATTGATATTTTGACTTATTGAATGAAGAGAAGACTTGAGAAACCTTTCAATTTAATCTCCAATTATTTCTAAGCTTCCAAGAGTCCTAAATTTGCAAACACACAAGAAGAGAATAATAAATGTTGAATGTCTGGGCATAAGGGTTTGTGTTGGTCAAACCCCTTTTAGGTAATTAAACCAAAATGATGAAAGAATGTAATAAAACAAGAAATAATGGAGTTTATTACCTTTCCATGATGTTTGATCTTGAAATTTTTTAGCAAAACATGAGGAATCTACTCTTGAAAGTCTAAAAATTGATATCTTAGTGACTTGAACTGATAAAACCCTAGCTTGCTTGAGAAGATAAATGATGAATGAGTTGTAAAATGAGTTGAGAGATGTAAATTAGGGATAAGAAGGTTGTATTTATAGGAAATTCACCTATTTTACCCATTAATACCTCATCACAGGCTGACATGAAGTAAGATTAAACTTAAATTTCACTTTTTTCCCACTCAAAGGTCAAAATTGGGCCAGATGGGACTCATTCACCACCCATGGTGAATAGGTCCCACTTCGATGGGACTGATTCACCATGCATGGTGAATGGGTCCCACAAGGGCCAATTTGATAGCTAAGATGCAGGAGAAGGAAATAAGGTTTAAATTCTAACTTTGTTAGGTATTTTATCAAAATTTTCCTTAGGATGCACAATATGGGTTAGTAGGGGCTTATTACTGATGATGTAAAGTTCAATAAGGGCTTGGAACATAGAATTCAATGTGAAAGTGTGCTCAAATACACTTTATAACACTAAAATGATGTCCACATAGCCTAGAAAGGTACAAGAACCAATGTGAATGTGTGAGACACATTACAACACTAGTTTAATATTAAGTTATAAGACTTCTATATTGATGTGATAATGTTATTAAACACATTTTATAATGTTGAATTATGGAGAAATGGGTTCATTAAGTTTAGAAATGTGTGAAAATCCATTACAACACCTTTACAAGACCTTGTTAAATGCATTTGAAAGGGTCCAAGACCTAGTGTGGATGCATAAAATGCCTCACAACACTAAATCAAGGCCTCATTATATCCATTTTATCATGAATTATTCCCATGTCAAGCAAGAGGTCCTTTTTTCTATGGTACATGTTTGTATTCACATTTTCTTTCAAGCTCCACTGTTTCCATCAATGTTTAATTAACGAACTAGGGGATTAATTGAGGCAAAACCCCCATAGTAAAATCAACACTATATTTTATTTTGAAGGCCTCTTTTTATAGGTTCATATTCAAACCTAGTTTGAAGGAATAGAGTAGTGATGGAAGAGTAGATTCAAACTTTTACTTCCTAAAAACTCAAGATTCAAATTTTTGAAGATATTGAGTCTACACTACAAGATTACTGTTACATCCCATAAACCCTAGTCTAGGAAGGATACACCCAGCCTAGCATATGATTCCTAGTGTTCCCTAAAGTTTGTATTTTTAGAGCTTTAGATATTATTCCAAGCACATTCAAGTTTCTAGGTGCACATTTTTGGCTTCTCTACTTCATATTCTATTTTGCACTCATTTTTAGGTCATTTAGTGAAGTCTTGCATATCATTAGGTTTTGTCATTAGATTTTTCATGTTACTAGTATTTCCAAGCCCTAGCTTGGTGGTGAACCACTCCTTAGTTATTAATCATACCCTAGGAGAACCTTTAGCAAATCTTTCCTTCATTACATCCTTGGATTGTGATATCTAGGGTTTCCTTGAGTAAAAATAAATGGAATAGGCCCTAAACATAGTGTTCTATCTCCTAAAAGGTGGAACACCCCTACCTATCCCCTATTCTCATTTTTTCATTTTCTTGAACCTACATTTAGAACATCTTAATGTTGATTTGGACTGCATCATCCTCCTAGATTTAGCTTGCATTAAAATTTCATTAAGGTTTGCATTAGTTAATTGGAATTCTAGGGTTTCTAAATCTTTCATTAGTGAAAATTCATACAGGTTGCATTTTTGCATCTTGCATCATTGAATTTCATCTAAAATTTGCATTTTCACTTAGCTTAGAAATCATCCAAAACAAAAAAACATAGCATTCACACAAAATTTGCTAAAAATGGTGCAAAGACCCTAAACTAGGACTCATATGCCCCTCTAGGTGATTTAGTCCCATTGTAGGAGATTTTTCCATATTTCTGGGTATTTTGTGTTGACTGCGATTCACTGTTCAAACACCTGAAAAAACCCTGATTGGGACTCATACACCCCTTTTGGTTATTTAGTCCCATTTCAAATTTTAGATTGCATTTTACATCATTAAAAGCTCTATTTATGTGTCCCTGTTCACTATCATTAGCTTTCTATTTCAGTTTGTTGAGTTTTTGTTTCATGCATTTCATTAGATATAGCTTAATCTAGATACATTGCAATTGTGGATAGAATTAGATTATTGTAGTTTTCATTTTCATCATTATTTCATAGTTTAATTAAATCTTATATTACATTTTCCATTCATTAGAAAACAAAACCAAAAACACTTATAAATCAATGAACCACTTGGAGAAATCATAGTTATAATTTGAGTATGTCAAATCTCTGTCTAAGTTAACCTAAACCTCAAGACTTTTAGGAGTGATGACTTTGAAATTTTAGATGAAGCCCTTGAGGATTTCATCTCAAAAGGTTCATCCACTAAGGCTTGTTGCAACAAACTAAAACCAAGAGAACTTAATGTGATTCAACCTCAACTTATCATTTACCCACCTTCACACAAACCTAAAACTCAAAAAATACCCATTTTCACCCTTGAACCACCTAAGAACAATACTTTGTAACAATCAAGTTATAATAGCATTGCTCACATATATAACACTAGAAACAATCCAGAACCAAAACAACCAACTACAACATATTTACCTTTTCCTAACCCTATCTTGCTTAGCGCTCCTCATTTTCCTTTGAATAGTGGAAAGGAGTATGATCTTGTTGAAAAACATAAGAATAGTCCTATGAAGATATCCCTATGGGACCTAATTTAGAATTCACCTAACTATCATACTATGCTTCAAACCACCTTGCAACAAGTAGTGGTTCCTTTTGCTATGAATACAAATCATGTGGCAGATCTAATAAGAGGAATGAATGTAGTTAATGTAGACATTACTTTTCATCAACATGAGCTACCTCCTTTGGAAATGAGAAAGAAAAATGATGCCTTCATGATAATATCCATCTATAATAGTTTAGGAATAAAAATAACCTATTAAATTCTGGCTTGTTGGCATTCTTCAATCCATTGTTTATATCATTGGGAAACTAGTTGGTCCTTCTCACCAAACCCTTGACAAGAAGATAGCCACCTTCACCCATATGTGTATTTAAATCAATTTGAACAATCCTCTTCCTAATTCTCTGTACATCAGATTGGGGAGCATGAATTGGACCCAATAAGTTGATTATGATTTTTTTCCATTCAATTGTTGTATATGTCATGGTATGGGCACTACAGGATGAATGGAGTCCAAGTAGAGCTATTCAATCTCCTCCAGCCCTCGAGGCTTGTCAATTTGAACTCCAATTTTCCAAGCCCAATGGCTTCATTCTTGTGGTCCCAAACCAAGGTGAAATCTTCTTATCATCGGTCTAAAGGTAGCCTCAAGCATACTCTAGTAATAGATTTGATGTTCTAAGTTTGGAAGAAAGCGATTAATGGTGAGCAATAAAATATGTTTTATCAAGATGCATGTCCTAAATCTCGACCTTATTCCCTCTTAGAGCCTTGGGTTGATCTAAAATCACTAGAGAAGGATTCCCTCCCTCTAGTTATTTTCCTCGATTATTATTGAAGGAGGCCCTCAAGTTCACTTTGAAACTTCTGATTTGTTATTTTGGCCTCAAAATATCCTATAAAGGTTAATTAGGTCATTAAAGTTGTTGAACCAATCAAGTAGTCAGATGAAAAAGAGGATGGAAAAATAAAGGCTCCCATTATTTTAGGTCTACTTCATAAGCCCATTAAAAAGGGCATTACTGATAAAAGTTCGAAGGAAGGAAGAAAAAAAGATCATGAAAAAGTTAAATTAATAAGGGAATAATTGGTGGAATTTGGGGTAATAAAGAGACTAGACTTCCATTTCTCTAACCCTCCAAATTGATTGTTATAGCTTGGAATGCAAGGGGTCTGAGTAGCTCTACCAAATAAAAATTTGCTTGAGATCTTGATGTTGTTTTCATCCAAGAAACTAAGCTCTCCTACAAAGACATGGTGATGGTATCTTCAAAAATTTGGAAAGGAGGGAAATGCATCAATATAGGTGCTTAGGGATCCTTAGGTGGGGTGGCTTGTCTATGGAACCCACGTAGAGTCATTCCATCTTGGTGGAATAGGAATAAGTGATAAATATCCATGGAGGTGTCTTGCTTTGAATCTAGAGAAAACTTCTTATGAATGTGTATGCTCCTTTTGATTTTCTAGGTAAGGTATCACTTTGGTCTCATATTCGATTTATTCACCCTACTATTCTTTCTCTTCCTTGGATCCTAGTAAGGTATTTTAATACTATCATAGGTTTAGATGTGAAAAGAGGAGGGACTGAGCACTTGGGCCCAATTTCTACATTCCTAAGGGATAATATCTCCTTTCTTAACCTAGTGGACATGATGCCTCAAAATGAAACCTTCACATGCAATAACCGTAGATGTGGGGATGACTCAATTTTTGCAAGACTTTATAGATTTTTTTTTTTTAAATTTTTGGATTGGAAATAGTTGGTCTTCCTACTCTAAGATCCTTGGTTGGAAGGGATTTGACCATTGTCCCATTATTTTTCACTCATCTATGATCTCGAGACTGAAGAAACCCCCTATTAAATTTCAATTGATGTGGCTTTGTGACCCAAATTTGTTCCATCTTATAGAAGGTTGATGGAAGGAGGCTAAACCAAATTATGACACATCCATGTACTCCTTTTTCAAATGTCTTCAATATGTTGAGCATGAGTTCAAAATATGGAATAGGTTCTCTTTTGGGATCATTTTCCAAAATAAAAAGAAGATTCAAGAAAATCTAGAAAGAGTTACTTTCCAAATTAAAATGTTCATGTATGATAAAGAATTTTCTTCGTAAAGAAACTTGTTATACCAAGGAACTATCAAAATGGGAGCTAAGGGAGGAGATATTTTAGGACCAAAAAATCCAAGATTATCTGGTTATAGGAAGGTGATGGGAACACTAATTTTTTCATAGTTTGGTCAAGGATCACAGAAGTGGAAATTCCTTATTTTCTCTTACTTTGGCTCAAGGAAATCAATTATCTTCATTTTGAGACATTTTTGTAGAAGCTATCAATCATTTATCTTCTTTATTCTCTAACCTATGCCTCTAAGATAGTATCAGTTATAGAGTCATTTTGGATTGCATCCCTTCACTAGTGACTACTAACATAAATGTTCAACTCAATGCACCCATCTCTATAGAGGTGCTTCAGTCCACAATTTTCTAGATGAAAAAGGTAAGACCCCTAGACTAGATGGTTTTCCAATTTTTAGTTTTATTAGGAGTTTTGGGAAATATTAAAAGTGGATCTTTAGATGTGGTTAGGGAATCCCAAAATAGTAAGAAAATGTTCAAGGCCATGAATGCTACCTTTTTGGTTGTAATCCATAAAAAAGGAGCATCTTCCTTGGACCTATTCCATCCCATATCTCTATGCAATGTGACTTTAATATTTTCACTAAGATTATTACTGGAATGTTGAAGAGGTTAGAACTTTGCTTATCTTCCCAGAGCAAGGTGGTTTTGTGAAAGGTCAAAAAATTAAAGATGGTATTGTTATTACAATGGAAGCCATCCATTCCATGTCTTCTTCTAAAACAAAGGCTATGTTCATTAAATTAGATATGTCAAAAGATATGACATGGTTAGTTGGTCTTTCCTTCGTTACATGCTCCAAGCCTTTGGAGTTTTATCTGAATGGATTGATTGGGTTATGAGTTGTGTTTCTACACCTTCCTTTTTTACATCACTTTAACAACCATTTCTGCCTCCAGAGGTCTTAGAAAAGAAGATCCTCTTTCGCCTTATTTGTTTCTCTTGATTCCTGAAGGTTTAGGGAGGTTATTAAACCAATTTTAAGGTTGGGATCTTCTTTAGGGTTGGTCTTGGGCATCTAATATTGGATCTCAAACTCATCCCCAATTTGTTGATGACATAGTTTTGATGGGTGTAGCTAAGGTGGAAGAGGCATTGAACTTCGTAAAGGTACTAGATATTTACATCTTTGCTTTAGGTCAGAAAATCAATGAGGGATAAATCTAACATTTTCTTCTTCAACATTCCTTTGGCCATTCAACACAAAATTGCTGACATTCTTCACTTTCAAATTGGGGTCTTACCAATGGAGTATTTAGGAATTCCTCTCTCCACCAATAGTATGAAAAAAATCTATTCAAAGAAAATATTTGGTAGAATTTTCCTGAGAGTTAGTCATTGGAATTTTTGTTGGATTTCTTTTAGAGGACAGTTGAATATTCTAAAAATATTCCATAATTTTCTTCCCATTTATCAGTTTCCAATATTAATGACCCCCAATTGCTTACTCAAAGAATTTGATGCTCTCTCAAATGTTCTTATGGGTTGGAAATTTGGAAAATAAAAAGTGGAGCTTGGATAGTTGGGATTTAGTCTGTAGTCCAAGGGATTTGGGAGGACTTGGTATCCACAATTCAAAAATTAACTACCAAGTCTTAGTTGCTAAACTATATTAGAGATGGTGTAAAAAATCATATCAACCTTGGGCATAGATTTTGAATTACAAGTACTTGGGGACCATGGAAGTTGTTGATATAACTCAAATGGTGCTCACAAGAGCTAGATCCATACTATGGAATATTATAAAAAAGAGAGCCTTACTTATTAAGCAAGGTCTCTTTTGGATTGTTAACTATGGAAACAATGCCTTGTTTTGGGAGGACTCTTGGGATAAACATCCTTCCATAATTTCATCTTATCTTCAGCTTCAACATTTATGCAATATTTTTCAGGAGGTTGGATGGACTAAAGTGTTTGATTATAAGTACTCTGGTCCCCATGTATCTTACTCTTTTAATCATTGGAAAGAACCCTACAGATGGATGAAGGGAGGAGATAGGGAAGAACGTGAAGATTTAGCTTCCATCCTGGTAGAGTGCCCCTATTCTTTCTTAAGGAGTCTTGACAGCCTTGCTTAGGGTTTGGATTCAAAAGGAGCCTACTCTGTTGCTCTTGGTTATCAAGTTCTTGAATTTAAAAAATTAAGAGTTTATGATTTTCCTTGGTGGAAGAGAATTTGGAACAAAGCGAGATGGCCCAAATGTAATTTCTTCCTTTAGTTATTATATCACATCAAATTCCTAACTCAAAAAATATTATGAAGCGGATATATTATGGACCACCCCTATGCTCTTTGTATAGAAGCAATTAGGAAAGCACAAATCACTTGTTTTTCTTTTGTCCCTTTTCTAGGGAAATATGGCTCTCATGGGGGAATCTATGGAATAGGCCATATATTCAACCAACTTCTTTGATTGATCTTTGGAATAGCCTTGGACATCCTCCAACCTTTGCTTTCTTCCTTTGTGATTCTTGGGACATTGGTCTATCCTTTATTCTCTAACAATTATGGTTGGAAAGAAATTGTTGCATATTCTAGGAGTGTCAAACCTAGGTCCCACAAATTTGGATGAAAATCAAGAGGATTCTTAAGGAAACCATTAAGGTCAAATTCCCTCTAGAAGGTGGTCTCTATGCTTCTGACCTTGAGTTGGTTAATATTTTGGACTTGTTGCTATTCGCTTCTCCCTTAAGAAAGCTGAATTTTAGGGATCATTTGTCTAAGAAGGTCAATAGATGTTGAAAATGGAACCCTACTCCAAGTGGGTTTCTCAAAATCAATTTTGATGGTTGTTCCAAAGGGAATCCAAGTTTGGTTAGTATAGGGGGTGTGGGGAGGAACAACAATGGTTTGGTTTAGTTCTTCTTTTCTATTCATATGGGCATTCATTCTAATAATTGCATGGAAGCCTAGGTAATTTTAAGGGCCCTGGAAAGGACTTATATCAAGGGTTTGAGATGGGTTGTTTGTGAAATTGATTCCACTATTCTAGTTTCACTGTTGAATAAAAGAAATTTATAGGAGGCTTCATGGAGATTATCTAGAGTAGCACAACAAATTATTGCCTTACTAGCTAATTTTGACTCAATATCATTTGTTCATATTCCCAGAGAGTGGAATAGGATTGTGGAATGCCTTGTCAAATAGGCTTTTTGAGGGCGATAGGGATTGGAGTATCAATGATTGGAGTGAGTTGGATTATGAAAAATTATAGCTCACCTTTTTCAGGTTTATCCATGATGACCAAAGGGAGGATGGGTAGAGTTTCTAAGAGGATTTGGGGTGATTCTTCTATAGTTTGTATGTTTGTAGAGGATGTTGTCTTATGGATTTGTAGGATTCCCTAGTGGCTCCTACTTCTCTTGTATACCATGACAATAGTTGTCATCTAGAAATCATGTTGTAAGTTTTTCTTTCAAATAATTTGAATAAATTTAGCCCAGAAAAGACCCACCCAACCAACATTTATGAATAAGGAGCTAGAGCCTCCAAATATTAAAGACCACAAATAACTATTGGATGATATCATAAATTTTCATGAAGAATATAGAGCTCTTCTTAAGGATATTCAAAGTGGCATATCATTTTCCGCCTATAGGAACATAAATTCTTGGAATGGTTATAGACATGCGCCTATGCCACAATAATTATAGGGATATGTGCAACCACCTTTAGGGAATTTGACACTCTTTCCTATGACAGATCTAACATATGCTCAAATTGTGTGTGGGTTCAAAATATAGACACATACATATCCCTCAAATTGATGATTGAAGATGATGTAATCAAAATTTCCTCCTCATATTTGGAAGGCGACTTATATGAGTGAAGTGGTTGTACCACAACCTAATCACTCAAGGTCATGGATACATCACCTCATATGATAAATTTTGTAATTTTTGATTGAAAGGTTTGATCAAAAGGATCCTAAATTTTATTTTAAATATTTGACTTAGCTCAAATAGCATATTTCAATAGAGAACTATGTAACATAGTTTCAAATACTATTAGTGATGGTGCTAGAAATCACAAAGAGAGTATTGACTACACTCTTCATCGAAGGGTTAAATAAATCTCTCATGAGTCTAGTTAGGGATTTTGAAACACCTAACCTACAAGAGGAAATCAAGAAATATTTGGAAGAGATATTTCCATTCCAAAGAATAAGTTGCATACTAAAACCTTCATTCAAAGAATCCCTTTCACAAAAATGTATAACGAACCAATATTTTTCCATCAAGACTAGACATTAACGTGAGGAAAAAATTAAGAAGGAATAAAATTTGATTTAATTGTAAGGAGCCAAGGTCATATAGACATGAATTTATTTAGAAAGGACAAGTGCATGTTGAATTGAGGTAACGTTTGATGATGAATCAAGGTACAAGAAACTTGAACCATAGAGTGACGAAGAACCCAAATAGGAGATAGGAGAAGAATAAGATCAACCAAAAGATGAAGATGTTGTCTTAGGAATCACTCTTACCATTTTTTCTAGTACTTTGAGGTACAACCCATTTCCCATCTGTGGGGTCCAATGAGATCAAAGGGTGATTGTATTCACTTAAATCGATAGAACTCGTTACTTCATTGATGAGGGAATGGTGGTCAAGTGAGGGCTCAAGATGGAGAGATTTGAAGGACTCAATGTTATAGTGACTAAATTTTCACCAAGTACTATATTCAAAATATCTCCCAACTATATCTTAATTTGGGAGGATACAATATGAAGCATAAATTCTATGTTGTTAGCATAGGAGACACAAATATGGTCTTAGGTATATAGTGGTTGCACTAATTAAGAGAGATCACAGAAAGCTTCTAGACCATGGAATTGAAGTTTTGATTAGAGGTAAAATAAGTGTTTCTATGATGAATACAAAATAAAGAACCAAGGATTATATTAGTTAAGAAAATGGAGAGAATTTTCCATCATGAGAAAGCCATGTGAACAACTTAGTATTTGGTGACTGTAACAAAACTTTCCAAAAGAAAAAAGGTATATCATGTGGATGCACATAACATATTTGGAAAGCACAATAAATTATTTAATATAATTCCTCTAGGGATACTAATAGACAAAGGCTTTGAGAACATTATTGACCTAGAGGAGGGTGCCAAGCTTGATATCACTATTCCCTATTGTCACTCCAAGAGACATAAGGAGGAAATCAAAAAATACATTAAGGAACTATGAAAAATGGGCATATTAGACCTACCTCAAGTCCCTTTGCTCTGTCTATGGTTTTGGTGAAGAATAAATATGACACAATGTAGATATGTATCGATTATAAAGCATTGAACAAGAAGACTATCAAGAATCAATACCTCATTCCCAAGATCCATGAATTGATAGATGAGCTTTGTAGATAATTTTATTTCTAAAAAATGATCTCAAATTGGGCTACCATGTTATTAGAGTTTGATATGAGGGTATTCACAAGATGTATTTTCAATGTCACTATAGACACAATGGGTTTCTAGTTATTTCATGTGGTTTGACAAATGCTCTTGCAACTTTCTATTCATGCATGAATCAGGGTTTTCATAAGAGATTGAGAAATTTTATCCCTACCTTATTTTATGAAATTTTGATCCATAGAAAAATGTGGGAGGAGCACCTATGACAGATTGATGAAGTGTCAAGAATTTTGGAAGGACAAATTTTGTTTTCCAATGAGTCAAAGTGTGAGTTTTCCATGACAAAGATCTTGTATCTAGGTCAAACCATCAACATAAAGGGAGTACAACTAGACTTGAAGATTAAATCAATTCATGACTGGGTTATCTTGAGGACCTTGACATGGTTTTGAGGATTCTTTTCCTTTTGTAGATACTACAAGAGACTTTTTAAGGGTTTCTCCCAACTAGCCATGCCTTTAACTAATCTAAAAAAGAAGGGAGCTTTCATGTGGCATAAGGATGCATAATGAGCATTTGATTGACTAAAAGAGGTAATAATCTCATGTCCCATGGTAGCAATTTTAAATCTCACCCTTCCTTTTGTATTGGAATATAATGCATTGGGAGAAGGAATTGCATCCATGTTCATGTAGAACAAGTAGTTGATTAATATCGAAAGAAAAATTCATAGAGGTGGAAATACAATTCTCCATTTTTGACAAGGAAATGTTGGGCACCAAACATTCATTAGTAAAATTCAGGCAATGCTTTGTGGGTGGTCAATTTACGATAGGAAATTATAATAGTTTGATATATTTTCTCAATTAGACTTGGATCTAACTAAGTGGTAGTAAATTCTGATGAAAAAACTCCAATTGTATGATTTTAATACTGAGTACATCAAAGGAAAAACGAATGTTGTTGCTGATGTATTTCCTAGGAAACCAAACTTGTGTTCCATGTCTCATATCTCCACATATTGGAAGAATAAAATCATAACAAAGCATGCCAAGAATGCCTTTATAGTTGATGTGTTGGAAGGGATGCTATTGGAAAATAGGTACACCATCTGTAATGAATTCATTCTTTACAAGGGAAGATTGTAATTGGTGTTAGAAACAAGGATGAAGGGAAATTTTTTTTTGGAAGTTCATGACACTCCCTTGACGGGCCAGCCTAGTTATTTAAAAACCTACAAAAAAATCGAGGAAAGACTCACATGGAAGGGACTCAAGGATGATGTCCTCACCCAAATCAAAGAATGCATAATTTTTCAAAAGAATAAAATAAAATAAACATTTCTAGTATGAATTTTTTTATTCCTTACCCATTTTAGAGTAGAAATGAGAACGTGTTTTGATGGATTTCATCATGATACCTCCTAAAGTACAAGTCAATATATATGTTGTTGTGGATAGGCTAATAGAGTATGCTAATCTATTCTTCAAAGAAGTGATGAAAATCCATGGACTACCCAAGATCATTGTGAGTGATAGAGATAATCACTTAATGATATTTTTTTCTAAGATATCTTCCTTTTGGTGGGAACTAAGCTCACCCTGAACACTAGTTACCACCCACAAACATATGACTAGACTAAGATTATGAACAAATGGGTGGAAGGTTATTTGATAAATTATGTTATTTATCAACATAAGATAGATAAAAGTGGATCTATATAGGGGGGAATTGTTACAACACCACCCATAACATGTTAATCAAGATGATGTTGTTCATGGATTTGTATGGGGTATGAATCTCAAACCTTTGTTATTCTCATTTTGGTAGGTAACAAGGTACCAAGAGCAATCGATATTATCAAATAGAGCCAATACATTTTGAAGTTGCTTAAGAAAAATCTCTAGTAGTCTTAAACCAACAAAATATAAATGTAGATTGGCATAGGATCAAGAGAACATTTGAGATTGAAGACATGGTTTTTGTGAGATTATATGCATACAAGCAATCTACCCTGAAGGCAAATGGGTTAGAAAATCTTAAATAATGTTTCTACAAGCCTTACAATATTACGAGAAGGATTGATGAAGTAGCCTAGATGTATTCGAGCTTCTAGAGGGAATAAAAATACATAATTTTTTTCTCATGTCTCACCTCCAAAATGTTCTAGGAAAACATACATAACCCTCAAATGAGTTACTTTTGTTTAATAAAGACAAAAATTAATTTTGATTCCTGAACCAATCATGGATGTAATGAGAGGAAGTTGAGAATTAGAAGCGTCAAGAAGTACTTTCTTTGGTGGAAAGTTCTTCTAGTGGAAGATGCAAGGTTGGAAATCCCATAGATATTGGAACATTTAAACCTATAATTCCTTGAAGACGAGTAATTTTGAGTAGGTTAGACTTATCATGTCCCATTTCTACTCAATCTAAGTTTACATACTAGGTTTATACTTGTTACCTGATTTTGCTTCTAGCTAAATCAAGTAACTTATTATTGTGTTTGTATTTAAACATTAAAAGATACATCATTTTCTACTAAATTTCATTCATGTACATAAAGGAGATTGTCAAAAAGATTGCATTATTATAGTTTTGCAATTGCATACAATAATAAAGAGAACCAACATGTATTGCAAATGTAATCTTTATTGATGATCATAAGTGTATAATGTCCCTCACAAGCTGAGGGACTGACTATTCTAATGCTTATGAAGAAAATACTATATGCTTATAGATAAAAATAAATAAATGCACATAAAATGAAAAGGGACCCATCATTGCCTGGAATGAAAAATCTCGTTGGCCTTGTCTTCCATCATCTTGGTCTTCCCTGCTTGTCCTACTTCCGTTTGATGCTCTCCTCGTTGCTCCTAGGTTTCCTGCATTTGAAAAAATAGTGTTGTTAGAGCAATGAAAGGTCATTGATTAGCATATGTGCAAAACATCCATAAACATGTAATCAGATGTCCATAACCATCAAAATAGATAGCATACGATAGGTGTATAGGAAAAAAAAAAAAGAGTAATCAAACACACCTATGATATGTTTTGTTCATCTAACTTGTTTGTTCCTTGTGCAGATATAGGACAAGTCTTTATTACTATTTTGATTCAACTACTTACAGTATGTGGAGTAAAATGTGGCTCCCACAAGGGTTGAGCCCAACATGTTGCCCTCTTATGTTTTAGGAGGGATAGGAAATTGAGCAACTTGATCAAATCAATGATAAACATATTCTTGATGCATTAAATCAATATGGAATCACACCAGTTGATCAAATTTCATTACCAGATTCAAAATATGCAAAAAATAGTGTGAACTATCAAGAAAGTCACTCTTCATCTCTTCACAATGAATCAAACAATAGGCTACCATCATGCCAAAAAGGGGCAGTACTCTACTGGATATGTCTTTTAATCTTCTTAAGTGGATCCCAAGATCCATTTTGATAAAGAAAAAAAATGATTTCTATGAACACTAAAGCATAGATGCATCAAGTTCAATTATTCATTAATCAATACATGGTAGAGGAGCTATCAAGTGACATCGGGAGCTGTCATGAGCTATATGGAGCAACCATAGGCGATGAATGAAATGCATGGTCAGGGCCACCATGTCAATGTGTTGTCCTAAAAGAGAAACAATGCATTTGGAAAGAATTAGTATTCTTCTACAACCATGATGATCACGGTGCACATGGGAAAGATAGATCACTGTCAAGTTACAGTGATAGACGGTTTCAAGAGAAATGATCAAAGGAGCTCTTTGTAACGGTTGATGCATGCACATAGTCTTAGTAGACTATGGAGTAAAGAATCACCTATCATCCTCACAGTCTGCATGAATATGAATGAGACAAATAAGTCAATAATCTCTAGGGATGTTATAGTGTTTGCAAGTGATCACATGGAGTCATGATCAAAGGGGAAACAAGCAATTGTTATGGACAAATCATGAAGGTTGGAGTAGTCTAGGAATATCAATGGTCTTAAATGCATTTAGGAGACAAGTGCTATGCATCATGAGTAGTACTGAGCTATAACAAAGTAAGAGAGCAACAAGTGTAGGAGATGGAAGAGCTATGTGACAATAAGTAAAAATAATGCATAATGGTAAATGACCAAATTGTTGTACATTTTTCTCTTTGAAATTATAAGAACAGAGCATCTCTTCATATTGTAATAGAGATAATGATGGAAATCTTCACAAAAGTGTAGTCAACAAACACCAAAGAGATAAGTATCATGAATTCATGTCAATCAAGTATGGTGTTATCATGTGATAATATCATGCCAAGCACGGGAAAGAAGAGGTTCTACATCTAATAAATAATATCATGTGCTAAATTACAAATGTTTATCCATTATCTGCATTTTATAGTCACTGAACATCAAATAGATACTACAATATTTGATTCAAGTGTCACAATATATGATAGTTCTAATAACAGTTATGCCAAAGATAGGTATGAAAATTTACAAAGCAAAGAATAGTCATCAACTAAGCATTTCAAAGATAATGTGGATCAAAGAATAGTAGCCAAAATGACAAGAAATAGAACCACAAGAATGTATTTGAATCATACTGTAAGGTCTCAAATCTGAGAAAAGGTGTAGAGTAGATCACAATGAGAAAAGCAATGTTTTACCATCAAGAACATTAGCAATGCAAGAGCATTGTCCTGTTTCAAAGAATCTCATGTAAAAATAAAGCATTAAGATGCCAAGGTAGCCATATGCTCACAAAGATAGTCATACCATTCAAGGTAACCATTAAGCATAAATGACTCATGAAACCTCATGATAACAGTAATAGCACAATAAGATAGTGATCTCTAGTGGGGTAGGACAGTCAAGAGATCAAAATGAGATGATAGTGGGCACACTAACCTTCACAGTGGATAGGGATGTTATAACAATGTATTTGGAAGGACTCAGTATGCAGGAAGGTGCAACATTGGTTTTCAGCCTAAAGACAAGGGCAACAGTGATAGAATGTGAGGCAGTGGATTGCTATGCACAGTTTAAAGACTGGTTACAAAAGCTAATGAACTGTGTGGGAACAGTCACAAAGAAGCTTCAATGTTGATATCAATAGACATGGGCTAGGGAATAATCCAGAAGAATTGGAGGCTAGAATGAGCAATTATGTGAGGCACAGATGTATAGTCACCATTAAATGATAGTAATACTTTGAAAAGTGTGAGACAAGTAATACTTTGAAAAGTGATACCAATATCTACAACCTCAAACAAGAGCAAAAAAGAAACAATTGAACTATAGAAGGGAAGAACTAAATCTAGGGATAGAGGGGTAAATGGCAGATAATGGAGAATGTTTATTTGAATATGCAAGTTAAAATTTTAGGTTGGTTTCCTTTACCATCTCACAAAGGGATGAATGGAAGCACAATGTCATGATTCCATCAAGCTTCCTTCTCCACAAAAGCAAGATGGATCAAAGTTTTTTTTTTTAAGAAGAGGTAATTCACCTCATTGGTTGCCAAATCAAGGATCATGGTGCAGTAAAGGTTGATTCTGATGAACATGATTACAAATCTAAGAGCATCAAAATAAAAGTCATGAGTAATGTTCATGAAGGAATGGAAAATGTATATGGTTTTTTTTTTTTTTGAACTATATTTGTACTGTGTAATGGCATTGGATCATTTTACAACCCTTATTAACAGGGTGGCATCTTCTTGTGGAATAGTTGGTTGTGATAGCTCTTGATTTAACTGATCACTCTCTCATGAAATCTCATTCATATTGTAATCTTGTATGATCACATCATGGTAAAGGTGATTATTGCACAGCTGACCGCCATTACATGGCATCATAAAAACAATGATGCTTACTTTTTTCAAGAATCAACAAAAAATAGAAGGAAACCCCAAAAATGCAAAGATGGGGCTCGAATGGAGCACATTTCTTTTACAAGAAATGAAACAAAAAATGCAAGATTTGGTCATAGCCATAAAGGCGAGAAACACTCTATATTTGCAGATAAGGAAAGTATGTATGCAGAGGAAAATCAACTTTCCATTAAAAT
>VDFB02193867.1:360725865-360736393 GCA_007258455.2 Sequoia sempervirens
CCTCCATCACATCCACATCTATCACCGAGGGGCATCCATCTCTCCCTGTCACCCTCTCCTATGCTCTGCTGGACTCACCCTCCTCTTGTCTCTGTCGTTGATACCCTCTAGTAGCCATGTCTGCCTCATGTCTTACCCATGCTCTGCTGATCTCAGCCTCCTCCCCTCTCTCCTACCACTAACCCTCCTGAGATGTGCATGCCTTTTGGCTCCTCTCTCCCTGAATCTCCGCCCCCTATCCTGCTGTGTTGTGGCCCCGCTGGCCTCATCCTCTCCCTCCTCTCCTCCATCCCCTTTGGATCTGCATCGTCATCTCCTCCTCCTGGCTGCCCTAACTGGCTCCTCGGCTACTCCAACAACCTCCTCTCTCCTCCTCCTGGCTGCCCTAGTTGGCTTTTAGGCTGCTCCCACCGCCTGTTGTTCTCCCCTCGCCTGACCTCCTCTCTATTGGCCTCAAGGTGTCGGTCCCTCTACCCTCAGTTGTCTCTCATCCTCTGACCCGAACCCTAGTGCCCCCTCAATCGACACTACTAGAGTAATCTGTGGTGGTGTATTTCGCCTGAACCACTACTGGTATCGATTTGTCACCCCTACATCTCTCAGACCCTACTGCCTGTCAGGGTATAGCCTAAACTATAATGTCTCCAACTCCTCCCACACCACCTACAAGCTCAACGAAGCCCCCCATGGCCATTCCCATGACAGTCATCGAAATCTCACCCGCCCCCTGAGAATATCCTATCTCACTCCAAACTGTCATGTCACCTGATCAGGTCTATGTAGCTCCACTATAATCAGAATCCGCCCAATAATATAATAGTGAGTGAAGAAGTAACCATTGTGTATCACCTCATCATCCATCCAACCCCTAAAGCGTCGCAGCATATAGGGACGCCACACTATCATCTTCTCCTGCACATCATCTAACCGTCTCCTCCACACATCCACATCTCTCACATCCCGATACTGCAGTATCATTCTTGCCTCTGTCCCCCAAGCCCAAGCCATGACATCTCTGTCATCTTGCACTCCTACTCTGCGCACGATCGGTCTGGTCACCCTAATATGCTCCCATGCCCAAACCTATAGTAGTGTCACATGGGCCACACTCAGCGCCTTCCGGTAGCATACATAGTGCATCTCTCGATACAGCTATGCCAACATGCATGTCCCCCATGCAAATTGCCCCTCTTGGCCCTCGATGATGTGTCAAATCACCTTGAAAAATCTGAGGTGCAAGAATCGACCACTCTGATCTGGCACTAGGATCCCACTAATCAGTCCTGCTAAGTATACAGACAAAACTAGCATCCCCCTACAAGACAACATCCTATCCACATCCAACTGACCCCACTGAACCGGTAGATCGTCACTACCAAAAACAACACGCACGGACTCATCCAGCACCTCGCCCTCTGACCAGCACTCGCTAATTGGAAGCCCTGCTATAGGGAGCCTCAGAATCTGCCAAACATCCTCCAAGGTCACCCTCATCTCTCCCGTCGGTAGATAGAATGTTGATGTCTCTGAGTCCCAGTGCTATATCAGTGCTGTCAGCATGGCCCTATGGGCCTTCATCGTCGGATAGGACAACATGTACAATAGTCCTATCTCTGACAATCTCTGGTGCTCCACACCTGTCATCTATGCCACGCATCTTGCCAAAACCTAGGACCGTCTCTCTCGCATCCGCAAACTCTCCACTTTCTGCATCCATCACAATAGCAGCTTGTCAATTCCTTTTCCTCATATCATCTTATCTTATAGTTTTTAACCCTACTCGACCCCTCAGGATTTCCCTTGCCCCTTCGACTTGTCTAATCCATGTCTCTCGCCCTTCTTGTTTTTACTCGGTCTTCTCGGCTTCACCCCAGCCCCTCGGGAGGACCCGCCCTGAGTCCCGGCACTCCTGCTCGAGCGCGTGGGCGGACCCGCCCTTGAGCCCAAGCAGACCTGCCCTCGAGCCTGGGTGGACCAGCCTGAGATCACAGGTGGACCCGCCCTTGCACCCAGGTGGACTCGCCCGAGCTCATGAGCGGACCCACCCTCGAACTTGGACGAACCCACCCTCGTGCCTGGGGGACCCCCTTGAGATCGCGGGTGGACCCGCCCTTGCACCTAGGTGGACTCGCCCGAGCTCATGAGCGGACCCACCCTCGAGCTTGGACGAACCCACCCTCGTGCCTCGGGGACCCCCCTGAGCTCGCGGGCGGACCCGCCCTTGAGCCTGGGCGGACCCGCCCGAGCTCTCGGGTGGAAACGCCCTCGAGCCCAGGCGGACCCACCCTCATGCCTGGGCGGACCTACCCAAGCTTGGGCGGACTCACCCAAGCCGCTTGGGGGTGCTCTGCCTGCTTGCAGGCGGACCCACCCGGGTCACCTAGCGATGCTCCACCTGAGCGGGGCGGACACGCCTGGGCACGAGCGGACCCGCTCGCCCGCCTGGATAGGCTGACCTACCCTCCAAGATGGGCGGCCCTGCCCGCCCAGCTGGGCATATCCGCCCAGGCCTGGCTCGACCCCCACCCCAAACCTTCCCCCCCACCGCCATCCTAACTACCCTGAAACCTGCCAAACGGGCAAAGCAAACGGAAAAATAATATTTTATTTTATTTTCCCCCGTAACCCATTTTTCATCCCAACCCACCTCACAAAACCCATATCTTGTTTTTTTTTAAAAAATTAGCCAAATTAAATGAAAACACAAAGTGGGGTTTTGGCCTAACCTGACGTGGCACAACACACTCCTCGAAAAATCGTTGTCTCTCATCCCCCCAGTGAATGATGTCTGAATCATATTCTGGCATCATGTCTCCTCCTTGTCTTTCTCTCTCCTCCTCTTCCTCTTCTCCTCACTTGACAGTTGTCCAAATGAGGAGAAATAACCCCCACATTCCCTTTTATAGCTTTTCCCCATTTTTTTTTACTTTTTAAAATGAAAGGATTTTTTTTTCCTTTTATTGAGTTTTTTTGGGCCTCAACTAATTCCCTCCCCCCCTTGTCTTCTCGGGGCCACCATTTCAACATTGTATACCCATTTTCCTCCATTCCAGCTTCAATCTTCTCTATTTTCTGTGTTCTTTCCATCGACATATACCACTTCATCCTTTCGAGAAGTTTCCTGGGGCCCCCTTTTTCGTCCCCGTCCCCTTCTCGAGGGGGCATACCCTACCATCCTCTCCCAATCTTCTGTCATAAGCCTTCCCTTGCAAGACTTGGGCATCCCCTTTAATTCTCCTCTATTCGGTTAGCTCATAATCTCTCCCATGCTGGGGCATCTCTTTTCCAGTCGCTTCTTCCATAGAGTCGTCTATGTTTTATTTTCTTCAAAACCCTATTATCCTAATAGTGTTTCGAAGAGGGGCAAAATGTAGACATCCTAATTTGACCACTTCCATATGGTCAAAGTCATCTTCTTAATCATCCCTTTGCTCTTTTAAAATTGTCATCTTTTCTAGTATTAATTAAATCATTCATTTAATTAATATTATGTTTCTAGCATAAGGTTTCCCAAGGTGTCTAATTTAATAAATACTTTTCCCCTATTTCCTCTCTAAATTTAATAAATGCATCACTTTATTTAATTTAGTCACATTATCTTTTGGAATTTTAAATTTACTTTTAAATTCCTTATTTTCTCTCTTATTGTCACATCCTCCAACTTTTGCAAGTTGGCCTCTAATCCCTCTTAGCAGTCTAACCCTCTTTCTTAGTCATAATTAATTTATGATTAAAATGTGCACACCCCTAATCATCATTAGGGTCTCATCCTCCATAATTTCCACTTGTCTCTAAGGAGTCCTTACTTAGTCTAATCAAGTACTTGCACAACCTTAATCACCTAATTAGGTCATCTTTAATCCCCATATCATTTATGGAATGCGTCCTTAGTCAACTTCATTAAAAGCTTTCTCTTTTTGAACAAGGCATCTCCATTCCCCATGTGAATTTTTAATTCACATTTAATCCCCCAATGCATTTAAGGGAATTTTATATTCCTTCTCTCTTCCTCATGAGAATATTTGAGGAATTTTTAATTCCCCACTTGTTCTCTCACCCACATGGGGACAAGTACCTCCTTTATGAGGAGATCTTGTCCTAATCCTAAGGTACTATGTACCCTCTCCATGTCATGTCGTATCCTTCCACCTCATGTACGCATCACCCTTTTTGAGCCACTTCACATGCCACATGTCAAGATGTGAGGGCTTGTGAGTTCTCAACTCACCTTGGCCCTACATCTTGATCTTGGTGGCTCAATCTTGACTGTCCATTTCCCTAGAGATTTCCAAAATCTCTATAAATACCCCCTCTTTTCTCCCATTTTGGGGAGATCATGCATTACAGCCAAACTCTTGCAAAATTTTCTTAGAATCCATACTTAGCCATTTTTCTGCTTGCACTCACTTGCATCCATTATCATATCATCATCTAGCTTGCATCTCTTGCCATCCAAGGAGCACACAACACCGAAGATCGAAGGGGCAACCAAAGGATTGATTCGACACAAAGTAAAATGTTCCATTTGTTGTTTTTATTTTGTGTTGAATCCAACTAGGCTAATTTTGAGGTGTAGGTAGTTTTTACTTGTATTTGCATTACTTTGTTTGCTGCTCATTTTCTACCTCCTATATTCGACCTATCACAGATACAAAAAACTCGTATCCAATGTACGCAACACTTTAAGAATGTAAACAATGTATATGAAAGAATGAAAAGAACTTTTATCAAACTTATGCAAAATTTTATGAATAGAAATATTGTATATGCAATAGTGAAAAGTACTTTTATCAATGTTATGCAAAATTGTAGAAATTGAAGCAGTTTCATATGTAAGGTTGTTTGCAGTTGAAGTGAGTTGAACAATGAGTAATCTAAAATGATGTTTTTGAGCTAGATGCATAAAACAAATGTTCTATAAACTTTCCATACTTATACTATATGATACTATGAGGCTTAGGAATCACATAAATGAGGTTTCTGATGTTGTAACAGTCAGTCAAAAATATGGATAGGGACTGATTCGCCCAACATGGCGAATGCATCCTAGTACGGGCTTTTTTGCAAAAAAAATAGAAAATTTGACTGGTTTTCAATGCGTTTGATGTTGTAAGATGCAAACCTAAGACGAATATGCAAAATTTTTGAAAATTTTAAGGAAATTTTATGCAAAAATGCAAGCTAAATGATCTTTTTACTAATGCGAGTTTTTGAAATCCTATAATGCAAAACAATGCAAAATGTAATGCATGCAAGCTATTGCTAGGATTATGATGGACTCGAAAGTGATGCAGACCCAAAGTAGAAATCAACTTGAAATGAAAAATAACATATGGTCAACCCAAATTTCAAAGCAATCAAAATAACTTCACAAATCCACTTGTTAGATGCATTCTTTCCACCAACACAGCCAAACAGCTTCAAGGGACTTTTTACCCAACTTTCTCAAAACACTTTCCAAATAAATAATGGATTTAGACACCCATTATGGACTTACACAACATACTTAAAGATAAAATATAACTCCTTTGGACCAGTTTAGACTTCCAATACACTCACCATGGGAAAAATAAGGAAAAGAGGTCAATTTAACAAAGGAAGTACCCTTCAAACTTATCCAATCACCTTAAAACCTTGGGGAAGCAAATTCAATGGCCCAAAACCATAAAATCCACAATTGATTTGCACATGTACGGCCAGAAACACTCCCAACTCAAAAAACCTCATTTTCTAATGCAAAAACAAGGGTTTTATTAAAATCTTCATTCCCAGACTTGGATAAACAAATAAATGGTTCAAACACATTTCATAGGGTCTTCCTTGAAATTTTAAATTCTTACAAACTCAACTCCATCAATAATTCATTGAAAAGCACTTCAAAGCCATCACTTTTCAAGGAAAATTTGCATTTTCAGCCCTAGGGTATCACACATTCACCACAAAAATGATTTATTTTGATGAAACATCAATTGTAACATCTAGCCTAATACATTTTGAACTAATCTACCAGGTTACAGGAGAAAACAATGGGTGGATTGGTCAAAATCTCATTTTTTTGCCTTCAAAGCCCTTAATGCAAGGAAAACAGGGTACTTGCAGCAAATTTTTAATTTCTCTCACAAAACAATGAATGAGAATTCCAAATCAAAATCAGATGAAAATAAACACATATACACACGTTCAATGAATTTTTTAGAGCATTATGAGACTGTACAGGTCCGTACAACAGTAAAGAATTCTAGAAAATAGTGAAAAAAACACAGAAAATGCACCAAAAAATGTGGTATTCTTGTTGTGTGAGTTTTTTACACCTCCATCAACCTTGATTCGAGCCTTATAATTCCTCTTATAAAATTTACAAGCCATAACCACCTCCAAAACAACCAACTTGCACCTAATCACCCTTTAAATGACTCTAATTTTGCAAATCAACACAATTTTGCCAACATTTGCAATATTTTGCATTTTTGCCACTATTGAACTTTTAAGACTCTAAATACCTTTAGACACCTGACATATGGTCATTTAGACCTTTTTTAACCCTTATTAATACTTCTAGACTCAAAACAATAAAATCCCTTGATTTACCCAATTTGACATCTTTGACAATTTTGACAATTTTTCAAGTTTTCACACATTTTGCAATGTCTTCATGGAACAAAGATGAAATCACATTAAAATGACCTTCTAAACCTTTTTTAAATCCTATTATTGACACCACAAGGTGTTGGTGCTCCTACCATACACCCCACTAAGAAAATAATTTCGTCCTAAGAGTAAAATGAAGGTCCCAAGCATTAACCCCAGCCTGCTCTTCACCAGGTTTAAGGCCTTCTTTGTCAGCCAACTGTCAGGGATGTTGTTTTAGACTCTGGCACTCAAAGCACAGAAAAGTCACCTGGCTTAGCAAGGCAAATAACTCTGCACCTTTGTTTCATCCTATACCTTGCACTGTTCTCTTCATTCCTATGCATGCTCCTCACTATGGATCAGCCTTTTGGTGTCTCCTTGAAGGACGTGCACTCCTTACTATCCTGGTCCCTTCATGTCTCTACCAACATGGCCCCTAAGCATTAGAAACCTACCTTATCAAAGCACTCCTAAATGCCTCGCACTTCATTCAACAATAGGATGCCACCATGGTCCCAAATAACTTCCACACCTATCAGAATCTTGGCATGCCGTACCCCTTCCTAGTCCTCCTACATACGAGTTGTGAATCGCAGCCATTGTGTCAAAACCCGTGAACTCTTGACATAAGCTTTCCATGTCGTCCCTTAGGTGGTAAAACCAGATTGTTCCACTGTTCCGCGTAACACCATTTTAAGGGTTATGTTCCAAACTACTATCCTAACATTATTACCCTGCTGCAAATCAGAAAATGCACTGTCCCTTTTTTCTTCAAGCCTTAAGGGCTGCTTTCTACCAAACATAATCACTTTTGACTTACCTTGGATCTGCTCTCTTTCCTGCAAAGGAGTTAACTTATAGCTTTGATCATCCTTCCATATTGTGTAAGTATTGTCCCAACCATCATACATAGACCTTCTATCATATTGCCATGGTCTTCCTTAGAGAAGATGACAACAATCCATAGGCAATATGTCACATAGGACTCTATCTTTGTACTCCCCAATCTGGAAATCTACATAAGCTTGCTCATTCACCACTAAATTTTGACTATCATTCACCCAAGAAACCTTGTAGGGTGCTACATGAGGTATCTTTTCTAGACTCAACTTATCTACCATTTCCCTAGAAACCGTGTTATCTTGAGAACCTGAATCAATAAAAACTTGACACACTTTACCTTTGTATTTGCATGAGGTTCTGAATAAACTCCTTCTTTGGCTCATGTCTTCTTCCTTTGGTGTTTGCAGCAATGTTCTCATCATCATGAGTGCCTCTCCTACTTCTGGATCTGTAGGCCTACTTGTACTTGTAGAACTTTCATACTATTCCTCTTGAATCAATTGTGTTCTTCTCTCATTCCTCCTATCACCACTTGAAGTTGCACCTTGATTTTGAGGACACTTAAAGAAAGGGTGTCCAAATTCATTACACTTGAAACATCTACCTGAAAACTCATTGGAATCCGTCTTTGACTTGAAGTTTGTTCTTCCACCTCTCCATCCACCTCTTGATTCAAGAGCTTGTTCCTTGCTTTTATCAGCCTCTTCATGTTCTTCCTTGGATTTCCTTGAACCTCTTCCTCTATTCACACCACCTCTGCCCCTTACTTGTCTCTCTTGTCTCCTTTTGATTCTATCTTCTACCCTCATTGCCATTTGAAAGCATTCTTCAACTATTTTAGGTGGATTGAGGCTGATCTCATCCCTTATATTCAACCTCAAACCACTCAAGTATCTAGCCACTCTCTCCACTTCATCTTCATTATGACCTACTCTTATACACAACCTATGAAACTCTTCAGTGTAAGACATCACATCTATTTCTCTTTGCTTTAATTCTTGCAATTTCATGAAAGTTTGAATAGCATAATCTGTTGGTAAGAATTGAGCCTTAACTTTTGCTACCATTCTATCCCAAGAACATATTTTAGGCTTACCTTTCTTGACTCTATCCTCTTGCACAAAATTCCACCATGTAAGAGCTGGTCCTTTCAACTTTTTCTTTGCATACTTAACTTTCTTGCTGTCATCAATATCTTCAAACTCAAAAAAGTTATCCAATGCATCAATCCATGCTAAAACTTCTTCACTATCCATCTTACCTCCATACATGGGCACATCAACTTTTACCTTAGGAGTATTGTCACCCTTGACCACCTTTAGCATCCTAAGCATTCTTCTTTCATCAGGATCTAATTCATCTTCTTCATTTGGAACTAGAGGATCCCCTTCAGCCTCTTCATCACTTTGCTCTTCATCTACAACTCCTCTCCTTTTATTCTTCTCCAAAGCAGCTATCCTTGCTATAGTAGCATCTTGATATTCTTTGTAGATCCTCTCCTTCCTTTCCAATTTCTCCTTCAACTCTTGTATTTCTTTAGCCATTGCACTGGCTTTTGGAGGCATCCTTCACAACCTACAAAATCAAACAACCAACAACAAGATCTTGTCCCTGATGCTCTGATACCACTTTGATGCAAACCCAAGGTGGAAATCAACTTGAAATGACAAATAACATATGGTCAACCCAACTTTCAAAGCAATCAAAATAACTTCACAAATACACTTGTTAGATGCATTCTTTCCACCAACACAGCCAAACAGCTTCAAGGGACTTTTTACCTAATTTTCCCAAAACACTTGTCAAATAAATAATGTATTTAGACACCCATTAAGGACTTACACAACATAATTCAAGATCAGATATAACTCCTTTGGACCAGTTTAGACTTCCAATACACTCACCATGGGAAAAACAAGGAAAATAGGTCAATTTAACAAAGGAAATACCCTTCAAACTTATCCAATCCACTTGAAACCTTGGGGAAGAAAATTAAATAGCCTAAAACCACAAAATCCACAATTGGTTTGCACCTGTATAGCCAAAAACACTCCCAACTCAAAAAACCTCATTTTCTAATGCAAAAACAAGGGTTCTGTTAAAATCTTCATTCCCAAACTTGGATAAACAAATAAATGGTCCAAACACCTTTCATGGGATCTACCTTGACATTTTAAATTCTTACAAACTCAAATCTATCAATAATTCATTGAAAAACACTTCAAAGCCATCACTTTTCAAGGAAAATTTGCATTTTCAGCCCTAGGGCATCACACATTCACCACAAAAATGATTTATTTTGATGAAAAATCAATTGTCACATCTAACCTAATACATTTGAACCAATCCACTGAGTTACAGGAGAAAACAGTGGGTGGATTGGTCAAAATCTCATTTTTTTGCCTTCAAAGCCCTTAATGCAAGGAAAACAAGGTACTTGCAGCAAATTTTTAATTTCTCTCACAAAACAATGAATGAGAACTCCAAATCAAAATAAGATGAAAATAAACAAATATACACAAGTTAAATGAATTTTTTAGAGCATTATGAGACTATACAGGTCCGTACAACAGTAAAGAATTCTAGAAAATAGTGAAAAAAACACAGAAAATGCACCAAAAAAAGTGGTATTCTTGTTGTGTGAGTTTTTTACACCTCCATCAACCTTTATTCGAGCCTTATAAGGCCTCTTATAACATTTACAAGCCATAACCACCTCCAAAACAACCAACTTGCACCTAATCACCCTTTAAATGACTCTAATTTTGCAAATCAACACAATTTTGCCAACATTTGCAATATTTTGCATTTTTGCCACTATTGAACTTTTAAGACTCTAAATACCTTTAGAAACCTGACATATGGTCATTTAGACCTTTTTTAACCCTTATTAATACTTCTAGACTCAAAACAACAAAATCCCTTGATTTACCCAATTTGACATCTTTGACAATTTTGACAATTTTTCAAGTTTTCACACATTTTGCAATGTCTTCATGGAACAAAGATAAAATCACATTAAAATGACCTTCTAAACCTTTTTTAAATCCTATTA
>VDFB02193867.1:360736493-360754232 GCA_007258455.2 Sequoia sempervirens
CGAACATGGATGATAGGTCAGTGTGATCAATGTCATCGTATGCACATATGATGGATTCCTCCTCAGGTATGTCTTCCAATGAGCCATTGTCCACGGTGACACTATTGGAGGTATTAGACGATGTTGCAAGGCTTTTCTAATTTTTATCATATCTGATGCCTACGTTCTTCGACAGCTTTGATGTATCAATGGGTTGCAACCACCCCTGTTCTTCTTTTCCTAGACCCCTACCTTGGTAGTTATACTTTTATGAAAACTTAGCCGACCAAGGATATGCTTCTTGAAAATATTCCTTTAGAGGGGGATTTGGTTGGGGTTCTTCTCGGTATACCCATTGATTTATATCCTCTTCTGGTGCATCTATCTTGATACTAGGGGATGTGAAAGTGGTGGTAGGGATGTTTTTACCACTGAAGGTGACAGTCTTGTCTTCCTTTGGAGTAGCATGTGAAGGTTGGCCATACTCGTGTGGTGGCAGGGGCATGGTTGCTATATTAAGGGCAGTATGCATTTCATATTCTCCATACCCCTTGTCAATGATCTGGACTTTTGTGACTGTAGGATCAGTGGTGGAAGATGGAGTGGTTGTCGTGATGGAGGGTGGATTAGAAGATGATGACTGAGATGCCCCCATTTCAACCCCTGGACAATAATGTAGATGGGGGAAGGATGCTTCTAAAGCGCGGCAATATTCAAATGGTTGGGGGTCAGCGTAGATGGTGACTTCCTATCTGTTGATTGGAAATTTTAGGCACTGATGGTACGTGGAAGGGACGGATTGCATAGCATGGAGCCATGGGCGGCCAAGGAGGAGATTATATGGCAAGTCCAGATCAAGGACATGACAGGTAATGTATTGAACCACAAGTCCCACTTGGATAGGAAGACTGATAATTCCCTTTGAATTCCTTTCTGCGTTATCATAGGCCTTGATGGTGATGATCTGATTACTTAGATCTACTTGAGTATACCCCACCTGTTTTATGAATTTTAGAGTACATAAATTTAGGGTAGAGCCATTATCTACCAAGACCCTTTTTATTTTATGGCGGGAAACAATGACTTCGATATGCAAGGGGCAATTATGACTGACATCGATATTTGGCATGTCATTTTGGCTGAAGTGCAGTTGATAAGATAAAGCCACATGTCTGACCAAAGCTTGGAATTATGTAGGATCAATGTCATTAGGTACATTGGTTTCTTGTAGGGCTCTATTGAGAATTTCTTGATGTACAAGAGAAGACTTAAGCAAATCCAAAATGGAGATATGGGTAGGGGTCTTCCCTAAGTGATCAAGGATGTTGTACTGGGAGCTTATATGAGTTGATGGGGCAAGTGCAGAGGTTGCAGGGACAGTGATGCGGGCTCGTCGTGTAGTAACAACACACTAAGGGTCTTTGGCTTTAACATGTATCATGGATACACGGGGTTCTACCTGCTCAATGTAATGAATAATACCCTCGGAATTGAGGGGTACATTCTTATAGCTCACATTATTTGTGCTCTTGTCTTGGGGACTACTATTGGAGGTGCTCGGGCCTTGATTATGATTTGGAAAGGTGTTTTGATATATCTGCAATTGAGAATTGGACGACGAAGCTTGACTAGTGTCAACCTTGATATCTCCTCGATCAATGAGATCTTGGACATAGTTTTTCAGACCCTGACACTTATTCAAAGAGTGTCCTTTGATTTTATGGAAATGACAATATTCATTTTCCCTAAACCATGCAGGCTTGGGCTTGGATTTTTCAAGTGGCTTAGTGATAGGGTAGGTGATTGGATAATTGATCTATAATAGTTTATTGAAGACAACACTCAGGGGTTCTCCTAATTGAGCATACTGACGTTTAGCATTCCCCTGGTTGTTCTGATTTGACTGTTGAGGAGGGCGAGGTGCCCCTTGTGGTACCGATATGGCATTAGGTATGAATGGTTGTTGTCTCTGAGATGTATTAGCCACTTGGACATGTTTAGTATCAGTGACGCCATCATTTACTGCATTCTTGTTCTTGTTCCAAAAACGTGGCTTGTCATTGAATGACCTTTCTTTATCCTGGTTATATATTTTGATGTGCCTTGGGTTGTTGTATTTGATAAAGATGTGAGGTGGGTTGCTGAGGCACTTGGATGTGATGTTGTGGATTGACCCATTGATACTGGGGGAGTTGCTGTGATTGTTGGGAGGCCGCATAAGGTGGTTGCTGCTGGGACTATTGTTGGTAATAGGGATACTGTGGTGGCTGCTAATGTGATGTGAGATGTTGTGTGGGATGAGATGACATGTTGTACTGTGCTTGAGCTCGTGGTCATAGGATGGATGTGAGGAAAGGGGATATGGTCAAAGTGGGAGGTCGGGATGGATTGCTTTGCGGCTAATATGATGGTTGTTGCGAGGAAAATAGCGGATGTTGTTGTTGGGGTGGCTGTGATAACGTAGGAGGATTTTGCAAGGGAGTTTGTTGGGTACCGAAAGGAGCATTTAGAGGGCGTAGATTAGATTGAGGCAGCTATGGGGATGCATATGAAGGCGACGGTTGGTTTAGGGCCCTAGAAGGTGGAGGAAAGGCAGTGAAAGGGCTGCCCCCAGTGTTGACGGGAGGTGGATTCGAAAGGGGTGGTGACGGTAGCATTAGTGGTTGTGGTTGCGGGACGTTTTGTGGCATGCCAAAGGAAAAAGGATCATTGGGGTTAGTGGTTTGGGGTGTCCCTATGACCGAGATTGTGGGATGCGGGGGATTGCTAATGGGATACAAAACGACGTTCCTAAATTCAGGTTGATGCCAACCTTCTACAGAAGGAACATTGGGGATGTATGAGCTACTTGGGACGTTATGTGAACCTTGGGGTACATTAGGTGTGGAGCTGCCATACTTGGATAGGTTGACACCTGACGGAAGTTTGACACCCTTGTCAATTAGGTGAGCCAAGATCTCTTCGCCATGTTTTTCAAGAAGGTGATCCGTCATTTGCACATTGATTGGGTTACTAAAGTGTTCCTCAAACATAACCTTAGGTTGGATGACCATGTTTTCATCCCCGGGAGGTGATGTGTTTTGACCGTCAATATTGGATTGTCATGAGGTGCCATTGTGAGTATCTAGGGGATGTTTGCACTATTATTCGAGTCTTGCGAGACATTAGTTGCGTTGTTTGGATCTTGAAGGATGTTTGGTTGGGATTATTGTTCAACCATCTTCCTTGTTTATGACCGAGTCTGAATGGGCATGCAAGATGATATGACAGATTAGGATGATTTTGGTGACGAAAGGATTGATTTGATTTGATAATCGATTAAATGACGTGGCTCGACAGGATTGGTTTGATTGGATGGTTGATCAACCGTCAAGGCTAGGGCTTGATGAGATTGATTTCGATTTGACCAAAGTGATCTAGGTTGATCGGTAGAAAATGAGTCGATCAGGATTGGATGATATAACGATCCAATTTGAATTGATGATTGATTAGAATGGATGATAATGACTAGGATCTGAAACCCTAGTTCAAGAGTGACCCTTGGTAATGCTAGGTGTTGATTAATTGAATAAAGGAGGGGTTTATGATAATGACACTGAATCTAACTTGAGATGGAAGTGGATTGATTGGGCAGACAAAGACGACCGACTTAGGATGGATGACGATCCGAAGTTGGTTTTGATGGATGACAATTAGAGATGAACACCTAGGTCAATTTAGATAACTGCTCTAACAAGGTTTCAATGGGATACTGATATTCCAAAACGTGGAAAGGATAACCAGAATGTGAATTCCGAATGGATGTATGAATGCACAAGCCGAGGGGATGAACGTTTAGGATGATGAATGGATTCTCGAAACAAGTGGAAAGAAGTCTGAAATGAGAAGATGAGTGATCAAGATGGTGGAACGATGGTTATGACTGGCGAAGTGGATAAAAAAGTTGATCGATCAAGGGTCAGGTCCACCCCTGTATAGGTCAAGTCTTCCCAAAGAGAAAAAATGATCAAAATAGGTCATAACAGGCCCAAAATAGGTTGGTCAAAAGGTCAAGTCTGCCCCTGAATGAGGGCAAGTCATCCCAAGGAGGAAAAACTAACTAAACTAGGTCAAAACTGATTCTAAAAGGACTGATTTGAATGTCAATTCTGCCCCTGCATGAGGGAAAGTCCACCCAAGGAGCAAAAACTGACTAAACTGGGCTAAAACTGACTCTGAAAGGATTGATTTGAATGTCGATTCTGCCCTTGCATGAGGGAAAGTCCACCCAAGGAGCAAAAATTGGCCAAACTAGGTCAAAACAGGCTCCAAAGGACTAGTCTTTAGGGCAAGTCCACCCAAGGAGCAAAAACTGATGAAATTAGGTCAAAATCAGGCTCCAAAGGACTAGTTTTTAGGGAAAGTCCGCCCCTAGATGAGGGAAAGTCCGCCCAAGGAGCAAAAATTGATGAAATTAGGTCAAAATCAGGATCCAAAGCACCAGTTTTTAGGGAAAGTCCACCCAAGGAGCAAAAAATGATGAAATTAGGTCAAAATCAGGCCCCAAAGGCACCAATTTTTAGGGAAAGTCTGCCCTTGGATGAGGGAAAGTCTGCCCAAGGAGCAAAAACTGATGAAATTAGGTCAATATCAGGCTCCAAAGGACCAGTTTTTAGGGCAAGTCTGCCCCTGGATGAGGGCAAGTCCGCCCAAGGAGAAAAAACTTATGAAATTAGGTCAATATCAGGCTCTAAAGGACCAGTTTTTAGGGCAAGTCAGCCCCTGGATGAGGGCAAGTCAGCCCAAGCAGCAAAAACTAATGAAATTGGGTCAAAATTAGGCTCTAAAGGATCAATTTTTAGGGCAAGTCCACCCCTGGATGAGGGAAAGTCTGCCCAAGGAGAAAAAACTGATGAAACTGGGTCAAAATCAGGCTCTTAAGGACTAGTTTTTAGGGCAAGTCCGCCCCTGGATGAGGGCAAGTCCGCCCAAGGAGCAAAAACTGACGAAACTAGGTCAAAATCAGGCTCCAAAGGACTAGTTTTTAGGGCAAGTCCACCCCTAGATGAGGGAAAGTCTGCCCAAGGAGGGTTTAAGTTGAATTTTGACAAAAAAGACCAAGGCAAAGGATTGAAAACACAACAGTCATCAATCGAAAGGTTATGGAAAAGTGAAGCAAAGCAAACAATCACTGGTTTTGCACAAATAAGACAATTCAGACAACACAAGCCTAAGTCTAGTAGAGGGGTATAGCCGACAAAGTCCTCTAATCTAGGATGAACATGATTACTAGGGAGTCCTCGATATACACCTGGTATGTGAGGCCCAAACCGTGAACACCAACCCGTTACAAGCATGAGTCAAGAACCTAAAAGGCTCGGACCAACTCTTCACATTATCCCGATGCTTCACCAATTACAACGTGGTTGGATTGAGGTACAACTTTCACTCTCCCCCCTTTATATACCCTGCTGGAATGCATGGTTGGAATCATCCCTTGGGGTGATGAAATCCCCAAAAAGGTCCCACTAAGAAAAGTAAAAATAGGTAGACTCAAAAGACGTGGTAAGCTACAATTTCTCGTCACCCAGGATCACCGAATGGTGCAAGGGGATTGGATATGTCAAAATAGCTCACCCAAAAACATAAGATACAAGGTTGATTGACACCTTTTTAATTAAACTATGTTCCTAATTAAGGGTTAAGAACCTTTAAAATAGCCAAAAAATTGCTAAAAAATTGAAATTTCACCTTTTCAAAAAAGTTGTCTAGGGAAAATCCACCTATATGTGATGGCAGATCTGGCTGCCTGGGGAAAATCTGACTGTCTGTTAGGTCGGGTCTACCTGTGTGTTAGGTTGGGTCTGCCCCTCCATGAAAAAATTCCAAAAAATAATTTCTGGAGTCTGGGGAGGGCAGGACTACCCCTGGAGAGGGTCAAGTCTTCCTGTGTAGGTCGGGTCCACCCCTTTATGAAATTTTTTTAAAAAAAAACCACTTTCTTCAATCTGGGGAGGGCAGGTCTGCTCCTCAAGAGGGTTGGGTCCACCTGTGGAGGGCGGGTCCGCCTGTCTGTTAGGTCAGGTCCGCCCCTCTGTGACCTGTACCTACAAAAAGTCAAAAAATAGAAAACGTAAAAGCAAGAGACCTGTTTGTGGGTCCCACCGGGCATGCCATAAATGTGATAGGTCGAATATAGCTGGTAGAAAATGAGCAACAAACAAAGTAATGCAAATACCACTAAAAACTACCTACACCTCAAAATGAGCCTAGTTGGATTCAACACAAAATAAAAACAACAAATGAAACATTTTACCTTGTGTCGAATCGATCCTTTGGTTGGCCCTTCGATCTTCGGTGTTGTGTGCTCCTTGGATGGCAAGAGATGCAAGCTAGATGATGATATGATAATGGATGCAAGTGAATGCAAGCATAAAAATGGCTAAGTATGGATTCTAAGAAAATTTTGCAAGAGTTTGGCTACAATGCATGATCTCCCCAAAATGGGAGAAAAGAGGGGGTATTTATAGAGATTTTTGAAATCTCTAGGGAAATGGATGATCAAGATATAGCCACCAAGATCAAGATGTAGGGCCAAGGTGAGTTGAGAACGTACAAGCCCTCACATCTTGACATGTGGCATGTGAAGTGGCTCAAAAAGGGTGATGTGTACATGAGGTGGAAGGATAGGACATGACATGGAGAAGGTACATAGTACCTTGGGATTGGGACAAGATCTCCTCATAAAGGAGGTACTTGTCCCCATGTGGGTGAGAGGACAAGTGGGGAATTAAAAATTCCTCAAATATTCTCATGGGGAAGAGAGAAGGAATATAAAATTCCCTTAAATGCATTGGGGGATTAAATGTGAATTAAAAATTTATATGGGGAATGGAGATGCCTTGTTCAAAAAGAGAAAGCTTTTAATGAAGTTGACTAAGGACACATTCCATAAATGATATGGGGATTAGAGATGACCTAATTAGGTGATTAAGGTTGTGCAAGTACTTGATTAGACTAATTAAGAACTCCTTAGAGACAAGTGGAAAATTATGGAGGATGAGACCCTAATGATGATTAGGGGTGTGCACATTTTAATCATAAATTAATTATGACTAAGAAAGAAGGTTAGACTGCTAAGATGGATTAGAGGCCAACTTGCAAAAGTTGGAGGATGTGACAATGAGAGAGAAAATAGGGAATTTAAAAGTAAATTTAAAATTCCAAAAGATAATGTGACTAAATTAAATAAAGTGATGCATTTATTTAATTTAGAGGGGAAATAGGGGAAAAGTATTTATTAAATTAGACACTTTGGAAAACCTTATGCTAGAAACATAATATTAATTAAATGAGTGATTTAATTAATACCGACAAAGAGGATGATTTTAAAAGAGAAAAGGGATGATTAAGAAGATGACTTTGACGATATGGAAGTGGTCAAATTAGGATGTCTGCAGTATCTTTTCATATACATTGTTCATATTGCTAACACATTGCATGAAATGGTTACATGTACTTTTCATTCTTATTCAAACAATCCTAGTACCTTACATATGTAGCCATGTTAAGAAACATTTCCTTTCCCCTCCATATAAGAGTGTTTTAGTGAAAGAGACTACAATAGGGGGCCATTCCTAACGATCATACTTGTCCTCCTCATAATATCTCTCCTCTTGGTGACATATATTTTAGTAGAAGAATCAATTAATAAGAGTTTTGAGAATCCTAGTTGTTTCTCTCCTTTTACCTCTGTTAGTGGACAAAACATTCACAACCAACATAACACAACCTTAGATTATCATGAAATTACAATTTATTTTTCTCCTAGTATCTCTCCTTGTTGTAAAGATGATACTTTGATGTTAGAAAACCTATTTTTTGAATATCATGAGAATCTTAGTTATCCCCCTTCACCTAACAAAATTATTCTTACACAAGACAAAACAAACATAGGTAATCATGACAACAAAATTTGTTCTTCTAGTATCTCTCCTAGTTGTGAAGTAGATACTTTGATGTTAGACAACAAAATCGATGAAGGCCATGAATATCTTAGTTTTCCCCCTTCACCTAGGGAAACCCCTCTTGAAAAAAAATATTACACCATTGATCATTCTCCTACTTGTGGTGAATTCCTTTTAGAATAACCAACCTATGAATTCCAAAACCATTTAGCTTGTTGTTCTACTAAAAACTCTCCTCCTAGGGGGAATCTCATGGTACTAAAACATATGAACATTGCCACATATCCTTCAAACACTAAAATTTCCCTAGGTGAAGATAATAAAGTGAGATTTGAATCCCCTTCACCAACACATCATGCCAATAAAGAAAAAATTCTTGAGGTTATGACAACACAAGTTAGATCTTCTTTAATTAGTGAGCTTCCTAAGTCATCTTCCATTTGTGAATCACACAAAAAATTTAGAGATGCCTGAAAATCCATGATGATATCTACTCATAACAATGTTTTGTAGCCCCTAAGTTGTATCTTAGCGACTCAAATATCTAGGGGGCCAAACAACACTCCTACACCATTACCTTTTCCTTAAAAAGCACCTAGTGTTGAAGACCTTAAAAAGATTCCTGTTGATATATTTGTATGGGAACTCATTCGACTCTCACTAATAGTCAAACTTATTTTTCACAAAATGTTGCAAATACAAAAGGAAGAGATCCAATCTTACATAAAATAAAATTGTGTAACATCCTCCTCTCATCCCATGCAAGACACCTAGTTAGAAATCACATTCCCTAAACATGAATTACCCTCATTTTAGATCTAAAAACAAGAATGATCCCTTTATGATAAAGGTGATCATTAATGACACTTTAATTCAACACACTCTCATCAACAATGGAGCAAAAATTAATGTTTGTAGCATGGACCTCCTACACAAAATTGGAATTGACAAAAAGCTCATTGAACATAATGATGTTCATATTTTAGGCTTTGACAATGTTTATAGGAAACCACTTGGGATGATCACATTACCTATTGAGATCGGACCTGTAGTGTTGCCTACCTCTCTCCATATCATGCAAGGACCCCTTCCATAAAATCTTCTCCTAGGGAGACCATGGATTTATGTTATGAAAGGAATCCCATCTACTCTTCACCATATAATAAAACTTGAATGCAACAACAAGATATACATGATTGATGGCAATGAGCAAAGCTATGTGTCAACTAATCACAACAAATGAAACATTTTACCTTGTGTCGAATCAATCCTTTGGTTGGCCCTTCGATATTCGGTGTTGTGTGCTCCTTGGATGGCAAGAGATGCAAGCTAGATGATGATATGATAATGGATGCAAGTGAATGCAAGCATAAAAATGGCTAAGTATGGATTCTAAGAAAATTTTGCAAGGGTTTGGCTACAATGCATGATCTCCCCAAAATGGGAGAAAAGAGGAGGTATTTATAAAGATTTTGAAAATCTCTAGGGAAATGGATGATCAAGATAAAGCCACCAAGATCAAGATGTAGGGCCAAGGTGAGTTGAGAATGTACAAGCCCTCACATCTTGACATGTGGCATGTGAAGTGGCTCAAAAAGGGTGATGTGTACATGAGGTGGAAGGATAGGACATGACATGGAGAGGGTACATAGTACCTTGGGATTGGGACAAGATCTCCTCATAAAGGAGGTACTTGTCCCCTTGTGGGTGAGAGGACAAGTGGGGAATTAAAAATTCCTCAAATATTCTCATGGGGAAGAGAGAAGGAATATAAAATTCCCTTAAATGTATTGGGGGATTAAATGTGAATTAAAAATTCACATGGGGAATGGAGATGCCTTGTTCAAAAAGAGAAAGCTTTTAATGAAGTTGACTAAGGACACATTCCATAAATGATATGGGGATTAGAGATGACCTAATTAGGTGATTAAGGTTGTGCAAGTACTTGATTAGACTAATTAAGAACTCCTTAGAGACAAGTGGGAAATTATGGAGGATGAGACCCTAATGATGATTAGGGGTGTGCACATTTTAATCATAAATTAATTATGACTAAGAAAGAAGGTTAGACTGCTAAGATGGATTAGAGGCCAACTTGTAAAAGTTGGAGGATGTGACAATGAGAGAGAAAATAGGGAATTTAAAAGTAAATTTAAAATTCCAAAAGATAATGTGACTAAATTAAATAAAGTGATGCATTTATTTAATTTAGAGGGGAAATAGGGGAAAAGTATTTATTAAATTAGACACTTTGGGAAACCTTATGCTAGAAACATAATATTAATTAAATGAATGATTTAATTAATACCGACAAAGAGGACGATTTTAAAAGAGAAAAGGGATGATTAAGAAGATGACTTTGACCATATGGAAGTGGTCAAATTAGGATGTCTGCAGTATCTTTTCATATACATTGTTCATATTGCTAACACATTGCATGAAATGGTTACATGTACTTTTCATTCTTATTCAAACAATCCTAGTACCTTACATATGTAGCCATGTTAAGAAACATTTCCTTTCCCCTCCATATAAGAGTGTTTTAGTGAAAGATACTAAAATAGGGGGCCATTCCTAACGAACATACTTTTCCTTCTCATAATATCTCTCCTCTTGGTGACATATATTTTAGTAGAAGAATCAATTAATAAGAGTTTTGAGAATCCTAGTTGTTTCTCTCCTTTTACCTCTGTTAGTGGACAAAACATTCACAACCAACATAACACAACCTTAGATTATCATGAAATTACAATTTATTTTTCTCCTAGTATCTCTCCTTGCTGTAAAGATGATACTTTGATGTTAGAAAACCTATTTTTTGAATATCATGAGAATCTTAGTTATCCCCCTTCACCTAACAAAATTATTCTTACACAAGACAAAACAAACATAGGTAATCATGACAACAAAATTTGTTCTTCTAGTATCTCTCCTAGTTGTGAAGTAGATACTTTGATGTTAGACAACAAAATCGATGAAGGCCATGAATATCTTAGTTTTCCCCCTTCACCTAGGGAAACCCCTCTTGAAAAAAAATATTACACCATTGATCATTATCCTACTTGTGGTGAATTCCTTTTAGAAGAACCAACCTATGAATTCCAAAACCATTTAGCTTGTTGTTCTCCTAAAAACTCTCCTCCTAGGGGGAATCTCATGGTACTAAAACATATGAACATTGCCACATATCCTTCAAACACTAAAATTTCCCTAGGTGAAGATAATAAAGTGATATTTGAATCCCCTTCACCAACACATCATGCCAATAAAGAAAAAATTCTTGAGGTTATGACAACACAAGTTAGATCTTCTTTAATTAGTGAGCTTCCTAAGTCATCTTCCATTTGTGAATCACACAAAAAATTTAGAGATGCCTGCAAATCCATGATGATATATACTTATAACAATGTTTTGTAGCCCCTAAGTTGTATCTTAGCGACTCAAATATCTAGGGGACCAAACAACACTCCTACACCATTACCTTTTCCTTAAAAAGCACCTAGTGTTGAAGACCTTAAAAAGATTCCTGTTGATATATTTGTATGGGAACTCATTCAATTCTCACTAATAGTCAAACTTATTTTTCACAAAATGTTGCAAATACAAAAGGAAGAGATCCAATCTTACATAAAATAAAATTGTGTAACATCCTCCTCTCATCCCATGCAAGACACCTAGTTAGAAATCACATTCCCTAAACATGAATTACCCTCATTTTAGATCTAAAAACAAGAATGATCCCTTTATGATAAAGGTGATCATTAATGACACTTTAATTCAACACACTCTCATCAACAATGGAGCAAAAATTAATGTTTGTAGCATGGACCTCCTACACAAAATTGGAATTGACAAAAAGCTCATTGAACATAATGATGTTCATATTTTAGGCTTTGACAATGTTTATAGGAAACCACTTGGGATGATTACATTACCTATTGAGATCGGACCTGTAGTGTTGCCTACCTCTCTCCATATCATGCAAGGACCCCTTCCATAAAATCTTCTCCTAGGGAGACCATGGATTTATGTTATGAAAGGAATCTCATCTACTCTTCACCGTATAATAAAACTTGAATGCAACAACAAGATATACATGATTGATGGCAATGAGCAAAGCTATGTGTCAACTAATCACAACACTTCTAAATCCCCTAATCATTTCATTCCTAGATCAAAACTTGAACCTATACAAGTTGGTCCTAACTCTTCACCTACAACAAAACTATTTTGTGATAATTGGGGGTTGTTAGACTCTACACCTCCTTTCCATAACATTTCCAAAATCTCACCCTATTGGTCCAAAGAGTCATATACAAACAATTCATTTTCAAACACAAGTTCTAGTAGTGATTGGAGTTTCCCACCCACCTTTAAGGGAGGGTGTGCAATATTTCAATCTCAACCCAAACAACCTTGTGTTATGTATGGTCAACTTAGTTCTACCAAATCACCCCATGGTGATGATGGAGCAATATAACTCCCATCCCTCATGAAGAAATGACACACAACATTAACAAGGATTTATGTTATTGTACAACAACCAATCCTTTTCACAAAGACACACTCCCTTTATCTAACTTGGAAGATTGTTATGGTATCGGTTAAAACCTTCCTCCTACACATGGACGCAATGAACACATGAAAAAATCTACCATATCATACTTATCCTCACTTTCATCGAAGAATTTGCACAACAATAACATTCAACCCCTCAAGGAGTGTGGTGCTTTTCCTTGTGTGGGAGCCCCTAATTCCAGTACTTGATATTCACTTTCATCCATTCTAGGCTCATCTTTTTCCTACACTATGTGGGGGCAAGGGGTTCAATAGCCTTCTTGTATGCCACTTTTTGTTGTCTCTTTTGACTAGTCATTAACCTTTCATGAATGTATAAGAGCAAGCTTGGGATGCAGATGACATGCCTTAAGATTGACTTGCATGTGACATACTACCTTTATTCATGGCATAGCTTATCAAGAACATATGACTTGGCATAGGGCTTTCCAAGTAAGCTCTCATGTCCTCTTCTTCTACTTTAAAGCAATTGCTCATAGTATGAGTTCTCACAACCGCTTTAAAGTGGGGGCATACATTACCACTCACATTTGATTGTGTGATTTATTTCTTCTTATGATGTGTCCTTTTCTTGGTGGATTCATTGGGCTTGATTCCCTCCAAGAGCGTGATACTTCTTTTGACTTATCGTCCCTTGGAGACATTAAGAATGATGTTCCCTAAGAAGAGACCTTGCATGAATTAAGAAAAATCCCTTTGAACAATCCTTACACTATTTTTCATTAACAATGCCTATGAGTGTCAAGCATACAATTTTTTTCCTACGTCATAGAGCTCGAACTGACATTTTCCTTTGTGGAGCCTTATTAAAGTTATTAGGAGATATAACTTTGGTATGGTTGAGTGGGAAGCCCATCCCATGGCATGACTTTCCCCATAGCCACCTATGTGTTTGAGTGAATACCAACTAGCCTATGTTTCTCACCTTTTGCATTTCTCACCCCACAAACAATTAGAAGTTTTGTGGCCCCAGAGTGAGTATGTTGTGGATTTCTCACCTGGTAGACAACCAAGAGTTTCATCGCCCTAGATTGAGTATGCATTTTCTTTCAAAAACAAACAAGCCTAGATCTAATCCACAACTAGTAGGAAAAATGATTGAAGCTTGATCCACCTTTTTATTTCCATTACATGATTATGTATCTTGTTGGTTCGAATTGAGATCTTGGATCTTGGGGGCTTGAGTGTCTTCTTAATCTTTTTCATTCTTTGTCATTTGCATCTCTACACTTGGATCTCTCTTGAATGCCTACTTTAGTGTGAGTTTGAAGCAAGTTCATCCTCTCACTAAAGTGGGGGCTAAATGTATCGCATAAAAAATGACATCTTGTTTTAAATGGGAATAATTCATGATAAAATGGACTTAATGAGGACTTGATTTAGTGTTTTGAGGAATTTTATGCATCCACACTAGGTCTTGGACCCTTTCAAATGCATTTAACAAGGTCTTGTAAAGGTGTTGTAAAGTGTTGTAATGGAATTTCATGCTTTTCTAGACTTAATGAACCCATTTCTCCCTAATTCAACATTATAAAATGTGTTTAGTAACATTATAACATCAATCTATAAGGATTATAACTTCAACTTAATATTAAACTAGTTTTGTAATGTGTCTCACACATTCACATTGGTTCTTGTGCCTTTCTAGGCTATGTGGACCTCATTTTATGTTGTAAGGTGTATTTAAGCACACTTTTACATTGAATTCTATGTCCCAAGACCTAATTGACCTTTACATCATCACTAATAGGTTCCTATTAACCCATATTGTGCATCTTGAGGAAAAGTTTGATAAAATAACCAACAAAGTTGCAATTTAAACCTTATTTCCTTATCTCTTGGCATCTTAGCTATCAAATTGGCCCATGTGGGACCCATTCACCATGCATGGTGAATTTTTCTTATCTAGGTGGGACCCACTCACCATGGGTGGCGAATGAGTCCCATTTGGCCCAATCTTGACCTTTAAGTAGGAAAAAAAGTGAAATTTAAGTTTAATCTTACTTCATGTCGGCCTGTGATGAAGTATAAATGGGTAAAATAGGTGAATTTCCTATAAATACAACCTTCTAATCCCTAATTTACATATCTCAAGTCATTTTACAACTCATTCATCATTTATCTTCTTAAGCAAACTAGGGTTTTATCATTTCAAGTCACCAAGATATCAATTTTTAGACCTTCAAGAGCATATTCCTCATGTTTTGTTGTAGAATTTCAAGATCAAACATCATGGAAAGGTAACAAACTCCATTATTGCATGTTTCATTCCATTCTTTCATCATTTTGTTATAATTACCTAAAAGGGGTTTGACCAAGGCAAACCCCCATGCCCAAACATTCAACATTTCTTATTCTCTTCTTGTGTTTTTGCAAATTTAGGACCCTTGGAAGCTTGGAAATCATTGAAGATCAAATTGAAAAGTTTCTCAAGTCTTCTCTTCATTCAACAAGTCAAAATATCAACAAAAACTCATTTTTAGGTTTGGAAATCAGAGTTTTGGAAGTAGACACCTGTAGAGAAACAAAGTGTAGATCGGAAGCTCTGAATTCCACTTTTGAATGTTCAAAAATTAAAAAGTGGTTTCATTCACCATGAGTGGAGAATGAGTCCCACTTCTAGGTCAATTTTTAGTTTTATGCATTTTTAGATACTCTTCTGTCAGAAATGGGTTCCAGAATAGTTTTGCATAACTAGGGCTAATTCACCCAAAATGACGATAGAGTCCCACTAGGCCTACAAATTAGTATCAACAAAATTTCAAGTGTCATTTCTAGACTCCTTCCAAATCCTAGGTGCACACTTTTAGTTTGGTTTAGTTCTATTTAGTTTTGCATTCATTTCTAGGTGTTTATGCATTACACAATGTGTTTTAGGTGTTGCATTCATAATCAATCAATTACTTAGCCTAGTTGCATCTAGATCATCTCATTTATCCTTAATAATATCATACACATCTTAATTTGAGTGAACCACCTAAAATTTTGAGTGAGGTTTATCTCTCTCCCCTTAGGCAAAACATCCTAAGAGTGCAAGAGTAGCCTATAAGCCAGCCAAAAATCTATGGTTCAAAACCCTAATCTTAAGTGTCTCTAAGATTAGGAAATATGAAATTTAATGCAAACCTATTATACTGTGCTAGAATGAGATGCATGAATGAAACATGAAGATGGATTCCACACTTTGGGAGATACTTAATCACCCTAATAAGCCATAATGAATATGATGAGAAGAAAAATGGATGCCTAGAGATATCACTATTTTTCCACCAATCATTCATTAATGTCCTACGATTCCTAATTGGATTGATTAACAACCTCACAAGGTGAGTCAATTCATAATTAGGAAGGACCTACCTATTAGTGTAATTAAATTAATTATTACACTAGCATAAGTTAACTTAGGTCTTGCATCATTTAGTCATAGGTTTCTTTTTAATAATAAATCATTTAATAATGGGTAATTCCCCTTGTTTGTAGGGATACGATTCTTTCTAGAAGATGAGTTGTCCTTCTAAAACTTATCTCTATCTTTTTATCATTTCCTAGATAAGGTTCACATGTTGTCACATGTTGTTAGATCATGACACATGGAAACATCATCTTGCATCTTGTATCTCACTCATGCCTATATATTTAGGCATTTTGTACATTTGTAATCATCCAATCTCATAATGTAGATCAACATAGAATCTCCATTGTGCATGCCTAAGTTCAAAAACTTTATGTGTGGTTGATTACCTTTTCTAGCAAGGGTCCTCCATTGAAGATTCTAGAGCTTCAGGGACTATGCATCCATAATCTCAACATGGTATCAAAGCTTGTCTAGTGAAACGTCAACCCTCAATCAAAAAAGTTGGTGTGCAAGATTCTTTGCAAGGTTGGGTTTCAATTGTAAGCTACTTGACTCCACCTGGGGATCAAGCTGATTTTTGAAGCAGATAGAGTTAGATCCAAGCTCACCATTGTCTTTAGAAGGCCTTGAAACCCAACGATCACTTTCCCATTCATCAAAATTGGATACATCAACTCGAGAGCCATCATAGGTATTTTAGGGTTTGCAAAATCAACTATACGATCTATACAATTTGTAGTAAAATATCACCCTGATCAATTGTCCTCTGAGGAATTTTTTTTTAGTCGCAAGCACTTTTTTGTTTCAAAAAAATTGGGCTTATTTCATATTTTTTTGAAATTTATTTATTTATTTTTGGTATCTTTGTATAGTTTTCAAAAAAAAAAAATAGAGTGACCTACAATATTAATTTTTGTATAGTTTTCAGTTTTAGCTCTAGGTACTCTTGCATTGATTTTTTCAGTTTGGTGCATTTTTTCAATAACTTGGATATCCTGAAGCTTGGGAAAATATTTTTTGATCTGGGTAGCATCACTTCAGTCTTACATCATTCTTGGAAGTCTCTATTTGTTGTTGATGGTCATTTGTTTTTGTGTTTGTGGAGAAAGTTCATTATGGGGCTTGCATATACTCCTTCTTTGGTTATGTTGCACAAGGGTAACTATCAACAATGGCAAGATGGGATCACACACCATCTCCAATCACTTGATCTATTGGCACATTTGTATGGTATAGTTCCCCATCCGAGTGAAGGTATTCATGAACTTGCTTGGAGTTGTAGCAGATACACTATTTTGGAGATCATTGAGATGCAAGTTAATTGTGATGTTTTGAATGCTATTGATCATTGTGATTGTCCTCACATCCTTTGGATTCAACTTTGGTGGATACATGGAGGATCAAACACTCCACCCTTCCCCGATGATCATGATTTAGAATATCATTCTTTAGATTAGGTACCCCATGATGATATTGTTTTGTAGGAGGTTGATTTCCTTGAATCTTCTGAAGAGGTTGACAAGGTTCCTTCAGGTGCTTCTTCTCCATCAGAGATGGTTGGTATCCCTCCAATTTCAATGATTCCTTGTCTAGATTCATTGATTGAGGCTTCCACCATCATCGTTCATTAGGACACATGCAGTTTTCCAGACTTGGAAACACAAGATGGCTTTGTTTCATGTATCATTGACTTGGCTACTTCTATAGGTGTGGAGGACATTCTTGAGGGAATATAACTCCTCTATTTAGATCTGAATTTGGAGATTTTTCTTGAGTCTTCTCATTCCTTTGTCTCAACCTTGAGTGGAGATCCTGAGACTATCTTGGAGAGACTTGGTTTCTCTTTAGAGATTTAATGTATGAGACTTCTTCCCTGTCATT
>VDFB02193867.1:360754332-360838128 GCA_007258455.2 Sequoia sempervirens
CTATTCGAGGAAGGAATCTATCTTGCCATTACATTTGATCTTCCCTTACGGGGAATAGTTAATGTTAAAGGGGACCCGATGAATCACTCTTTGGCTTCCTCTGATTGGTTAGACATTCACCACGCCAAATTCTCAGGTATTCAAAAGTGGTCCACATTGAATCAGATGTTGGTGAGACACTCATCGTGTCTCCTCGATGTGATTATATCACTTTTAGCAACTATCGACATAGCATAAGATAGTCGACGAGACCTTTCGGTGATTTCTTTCACTCTCACCGAGCTTCCTCCTTCTCGCTGAGACACCATCAGGTCGGCAAGACATCTTACCAAACCTGATCCATCTGCTCAGAGTCTCCCTGAGTTCTTTCATTTTGACGTCACCTTCAAACTTCGCTAAGACCTCACATCGAGGTCTTGTCCTTCGGCGACTTTGTTTCATTTCGGCTAGACCCTTTTGAATTGGCAAGAGATTATGCCAATATTACTTCATGTTGGTGAGACCTTTTCTCTTCGCCGAGACCTTATATCGAGGTCTTCTTCTTTCGCTGAGTTATTCACTAGTCAGCAGGACATTCCGAGGTCGGGGATACATCATAGCGACCCTTTTGTTTCTTGCCGAGTCCATTCTATTTCAATGAAGCTCTACGTAGTCACCCAGACCTTATGACGAGCTTTTTTTTTCTTCCCAAACTTATTCTATCGGCAAGAGTCACGATGATGCCAGATTCCTCAGGCGAGCTCCTCTCTGATGTCGGGGAGACCATAATGCTTCGGGGAGACCTTATCCCGAACTCCTTTCTTCTTGCCAAGCTCAAAAAACCTATCGGCGTGACCTCCTTCCTTCGCCAAGACCTTTTGGCGAAGGTATAATCCTTGGTCGAGCTCCATTTTTTTTTTTGGTGGGACCCAGCTTCATGTCGGTGTGTCTGGAGCCGCTTGGTGAAATGTTACCCTGAGACTGTTGAGTTTCGCCGAAGTATTTGCTTTGATAGTAGTCGATAAGACTTTGAGATTTCACTGAGAGATCTCCCCAAAGACAAACTCCCACCGAAGTATTAGACTCTTCTTGCTAGTTGGGGAGACTTCATGAACTTGCCAAGACTTCTTGGTGGGGAGAAAACCTCTCGCTGATGTATGAATCCTTTTGGCCGCACTCGGTGGGAGATAATGGAGTCATTGAGACCTCCTTCCGAGAGAGATTCTTATTCCGATAAAGACCCGCATATGAACTTTGATCACCATGACCTACCCGAGGTCTTGCCGACAGGAAAAATAGACGCACATTGAACAAAATGGATTATGGGTCGGAGAGACCATGATAATCTTATGCTGATAAGATCCATAATGGGTAGTATTCTGATTCTTTGGATTTCAAATGGTGAGAACCAAGCCACCAGTCGGTAAGAGAGAAGAAAAGTCTTGCCAAATTTTACCTTAGCTAATTTTCATGAACAACTGGACAGAAGAATGCCTTCCAACTGAGCTCCCTTGGCAAATCTCATCCTGTGTGCGATTTAATCCTGCACTTGAGCAACAAAGAAAACCATAGTAAAGATCACATGAACAATAGTTAATTAATCAAAATCTTCATTGAAATGAATCCTATGTTAGTAAGGTGCAGTTAAATCTTCAAACAAAATGATCCTACAAATAGTTCGGGTTTCAGGCCAACCCGTGGAATCTAAGCCATGGAGGAATTTTGGAGAATTCTCAGTCAGGCAGATTCCAGCGGAATGAACATGAAAACACCCACTAGAAACTTAATCCGATCATTATCAGTCAAGAAACAACATGTGAGATCTCAAAATAGCATCAATTATTCATAAAATGCACCATCATTTACTAACCAGTTGTACTTCTCCATACTTCTTCACATTTCACAAATTCTGGGGAAATCTGCGCGGCACGGATTTTTGCGAAGGAGAAGATATTTTGGTGAACCCAGAAAAAATAGGGAACAACAGATTTCAGGAAAATCCAGAGGAGAAATAAATTCGCGAAGAAGGAGACATTCCTCAGAGGCCTCAGGTATTTCAGGAAAATCCGGTCCACGCGGAATTTGGTGAAGACCAAAAATCCCCAAACAATCAGCATTCAGCTAGAGTTCGAGTGAGATCTGGGAAAATCCGGACGGGGTGGAAAATCTCGAACTCAGGAGAAAACCCGAATTCCAACTGAGGCAAAACCAAAATTAGAGAAAACATAACAAAAGATAAAATTAGGAGGAAAACAAAAGAATTCCAAAGAGGAAAGCAAGTAACCAGAAGCAAAGTAATCAAAAGAGAAAGGGGGGCTCATTTTGATCCAAATCAAAGTGGGGTGGTTATGCAAGGCATAATAGGTCTTATGAGCTACGTGTGATTTGGATTGTTGGAGTTGTGAATTGCTTGTTTTAGAGGAAATTTCTTGGACTTCATTCGCATCTGCTCAGAATTTGAAGCTTGCTATCAATGGTTGCTTTCCTGACTTTTTCTTGGCTAATGGTATGTACATGATGCCTTTACTCTTGATTAGTGATTATGTGTGGTTACGTGGTGTTGTGTGAATTTTGTGCTTGGGTTTCTGAGTTCTTTTGAGGTCTGCGATTAAACTAGAGTCTTTCCCTTTTCATTTCGATACCTCCCCTGAGCATTGAGGTCACAACCATTTATTGACCTAAAAATACCAGTCATTTCTAGATTTGGCCTTTGAATGTGATCCTAAACATAATGGCTATTAGGTACAATTGATCTAGGGTTTCTTGCATTTGACAAATTGATGATCCGAGTGAGTTTGATCTACCATTTCTCATTTGCACTTGATAGTTGTTTACTTTTGAAAGCCATGTAAATATTTATCATGGTTTAATCAAATGACTAAGTGAATTGAAGCTAGGATTGTGTGTCCATGGCTGAACCCTAGGGTTATGATCTTTGAATTTCTTGATACCAATCAAGTTGCGCTTGAATGAGTTGTAGGTTTAGGCCATCGATGAATGATTTGAAGCAAGCACTCGACCTAGGCCAAGTCCCAAATTAATGATCATTCGATCTATTTGGCCAAACTATGAAGAGTTGGAAATTTTTAAAATTCCAGGTACTTCATGAATTTCCTTGACCCTCAAAAATCCCCAAACTTCCATTGCTCCTTCGTTTTCCTAAAAACTTGCTAAAAATGAAGAATTGTAGAAGTGAATAAATTAATGTTGCATGATTTTCGCATCTCATGATTGATTTGAATGATTAAAGGATGAAATATGCTATTTCTTAAGCTACAACATTGATTCATCGACTTTGAGGCAATAATTGTGTTCTCTTTGCTGATTTTTGCATGGCCCTAAAATCCCTAAATTTCCTTCCTGGCTCAATTTCTGCGAAGGGGTGCAAATACAAAACTTTAAGGAATTGTTCTTTATGACGTTTTAATAGATTTTGATCATTGTTTGGGCTCATTTATTGGATGAATATGGTATTTGTGATGGGATAGCCCTAATTTTCATAGCATAATGGATATTTATTGTTACCTTTTGTTGAGTGTAGGTAGAATCAAGCGAGGTTGTCATTGCAAAAAGTAAGAACAAAAAAATGGATACAGATGTTGAAGGAGCTCGTATCTCAGAGGCTGAGAAGATCAAGTTGGACACAAAGAAGAGGGTTCCTGAAAGTATGCTTGTTTCCATCTGTTTAGAGGTGGCTAACACCAATCTAGGAAGGTGGGACTATAAGGAGTTTAAGGCAAGGATTGCATCAAATGATCCTTCTGTGTTGGTAAGGATAATTATATATTCTGGGTTGGCTCATATGGCTGTTTTTCCTCCCACAGTGTATTGTTATGAGATTTTATTGGAATGTGCTAAGCATTATGAACAAGGCACACATAGAGTGACCAGTCCACAAGGTAGAGTGCTTTCCAACTTCTCTTGTATCTTAGTTGCTTAAACATTTGACATGCTAGAAAAATCCCATGTGGTATAGTTTGAAATTGATGTAGCAAAGAAATACTATGAGCAAGATACAAATAAGGCATTGGAGGTTATCAGGACTTGGCTGGAGAAACCTAAGGCATATATCTCTAAATTTCCAAAACAATTGCATAGGGTCAAGTTCAAATTAGAGTAATATGATGCAATCACTCTTCTCAGTAGGGTGATGGGCTTGAAGAGTGCAGTGATGTTTGAGAATTGGATGTTTTACTTGATAGTGAGAATGGAGCAAGGTACAAACTACCATTGGGTAGGAATTATCAGTAGGATCATTCATGAGCAATTGTGTAACGTTTTGCAGATCAATAATTTCACCATGACATCCTACTTGGTCTATGCCTTGGCAAGATTCCATCCATACAAAGGATTGAGAACTCAAGGGGTCTTTGTCTAAGATGTGATTTATGAGGTTTACTCTCAGCTACATCTGGAAAGTTCTAACTATAGAAGGGTGAATGATGCATTCACCATGTACATCACAAGGTTGATCCAAGGTGCAGAGCATGTTAGAATTTCTAATGAGGCCAAGGAGTTGATTCAGAGGTTTGGAGCATGGTTCATATAGTTCCCCACATTCTCGTACATTAGGATTGATGGTTGTCAGAGAGCTGCATATAGATTTCCCAAGTATCCCACTGATCATATCATTCTTTTGGATGTTACAAGGAAAATTTATGCCTTTGATATAATTGTGAAGAAGGAAATGCACAAAACTGGTTTTGGTGGTCAGTTCCCATTGAGGATTGGAGGTCATGAGGCTTTCCCTTATTTTGTAATGACACACTTTTTTGAAGAAGAGATGGGAACATATAACTTGTCCTTGCATACTAAGAGGACTAGATTTGACACAACAGGTGAGGCTCAAAAGAAAGCCAAGAGAGAGTTTAGACATAAGGACGATATTGAGGACTATTGGGCCAATTGCAAGGATGAATTTGAAGTTTTGAGGAAGAAGTTCTCCAGGTTTCCTGTCAGTTTGATTAGATTGTATAGTATCAAGGCCATCCCAGATCAAATTGATGATGATGGAGAAGTCATACAAAACCATGACTATGAACCAGTTAAGGATAAGCCAATAGGTGAAATTGACTAGATGAAAGAGGAAATAACATAATTGGAGCAAAGCAATGCCCCTGTGATCAAATACACTAATTTTTGGATCAAGCATAAGGTTTGGGAACTAGTTAGTGAGGAAATCCAGTATACTTATGACTTGATGGGGAACGTAGAATCTCATTCCATTTCTGAGGAGGAGCGAGACCCAAAGGGAACAGAAAAGGTGGATTCTCCTTTCAAGAATAAAATCAAAGGTGGTCAAGAAAAAACTAGGGAAGAAAAGAATAGAAAGCCTATTGCAAAGAAGAGAAAGACAACCTCTAAAGGAAAGAAATCTGGTTAGGAGGAGGAATATGAAGAAGAAGGAAAGAAGGATGATGTCCATGTCCCTAAAAGGAGAAGAGTATAAAAAGCATCAAAGAAGCAGAGTTAGCCTACAAAGGGAGAAGAGGAGACAAGACCATAGTTGGTGGATGTTGAGAGGTCTGGAAAGAGGACACGGGTCTATGCCTGGAGATCAAGAACTCCATCTGCTAAGGAAACTCTAGTGAAAGAGGTTGTCTCCATGATTTCCCCTGCTACAAAACAACAAACGGATGCTTCTGCCTCCCTCTCTACTCAAGAATTGCATGATAAAGAAAAGGAACCAATAGATTTAGCTGCTGAAGATATTCATCAAGGAGAAGATGCAAAAGAATTTAAGGATGGAGATCTCCACAGTGTGGTAGTAGGTATTGATAAAATTTTGCATCTTTCTTTGGTGCCACATCAGGATCCACCTATCAATGATGAAGAAGATGAATCCCCAGAGAAAGGAGAAATTCATGAAAAATATCTCTCTCCAATTCATGAAGTGACTGAAATGTATGACAGGGAGAATAATGCAAATGCAGAGGAGGATAGGGAAAAGGATAAAACTGAAAAAAATAAAGGTGAAGAGATCTTTGTTGTGCATGATCAAACTATTGATTCCTCTATTGAATAGAAAGAAAGAGACAAACAACATGAGAAGCATTCAAGTACTTATACTCCTAGTTGGTTCAATGAAGAATTATAGAGCAAGCAAGTAATTGTAGATGATACTACTCTAAGTTGGGAGGATTTATTGGTTAGCATTGGAAAAGGTAAAGAAAATGACAAAGCTAGAATTATTTTTATAATCACCAGAGATGAATCCAATAATAGGGTGGTTCATATTACTACTCCTCCACCTGATAAATTTGAGGATGAAGTTAAAACTTCTGATTACAAGATGCAAACTATTGACTTGGGGCCTATTAGCAAAGATAAAGAGAAAGAAGAGTTATGAGAGTCTTCTCAGGACATTTTGAGGAGATAAGGATAAGGAAATAGAGGAAAAGGAGAAGCTACAAAAGCAGTTGAATGATATGTACAAGTATGTGCAAGATCTCATGAGGCCTTTGCAATCCATTGGCCAAGTTGGTTTTTCTTCACCAGAAGGTAGTTTATTGCCCAAGGAGACATGTAGTGAGCTTGAGAAGATGAAAGCTTCCATACAAGCTATGCATGAATGGTTACAAAGAGTAGGGCTTAGAGGAGATAATATGATTAAGGAAATTCTATCAACCATTGGAGATGCACATAGATCATTTGAATGGCTGCAGAGTTTGTTGGCTCAAGATAAAGTTGATGTAGACCTCCTCCTACAGAAAATAAGGATAATCATGGATTATACTGAGGAGAAATGAATAAGTGATGGAATTTTTCCCTCCTCAAAGGTTTCAGAACCTTGGGAATGGTTTGAGGCCCTACATATCAAACAAAGGATTTTGAGGAAAATTCATAAGCAAGGTCAACAGGTGGGAAATACATTGAATAATATTTACAATAAAATTATTTCATTCTTTGAAATAATGAATGGGAGGAAAAGGGTTGCACTGAAACATCTGATCCTAGAACAATTAAGGAAATGGTGGCATGAGGTTTATGCTCCAGTTGATGATGGTCCAATAAACACTCATCATTTGGATGATGCAGCCACCTATATTGCTATTATGGAGAAGTTTCAGGATCTTAAGGTAGAGTGGGACAAGGTTATTAAGGAATCAAGGGAGGAAATTAAATCAATTGAAAGAAGATTTAAAGTATTAATTACTCCACCCATGGTTGACTTGGAGATGATTTTTCTTAAGGTGCAGGATAAATTGGGTTAGGATAAGGATAGGGGGCTAGCTAATGAATGATTGCATCAAAGTTTGTGCTTCCCATTATCTCCTCTTCCATCCTTTGCATGCATTGGAGAGAGCTACATTGGATAACCCAAGCCGACTTGGAAAAGTCTCAAGCATTTAATGCAAAACATTGTTTTATTCTAGAAAGTTTATGGGCCGACTTGTTTTGTGGCCGACCATCGTTATAACCCTATTTGGCCTGACATAGCATAGAATTTCTATAAATAGGGAATTTTTCCTCATTTATAAGGGTTAGATAGTTGAAATTTAGAGCGAATTAGGTGATAGAGAAAGAATTAGAGCTAGTTCATTCTGAAGCAAGTGCTATAAGACAAAATACTAGAATTGTTGCAATATTTGGGTGATTCAATACAAGTTAAGACATTATGCTTTGGTGATCTTTCTTATGTGGTTTTATCTTGCATTGTTCTTGTTATTCTATATTTTTATATTGCTTGGAAAACATTGGATATATGTTAGATTTAGAGATAGAAGTAATTCGACAGTGTTTATGGTTTGATGCTTGAAGTGTTTGTAGCAATCCATGGTCCATACTTTTAGCAACTGGCTGATTGTGAGATTTTGTTTAAAGTTAGTCTGGACCTTATATTTACTATGCTTAGTTCAATTTTGGATGTTCTATTCATTTCAATTGCAAAATAGGGTTGGCTTGAATGAATGTCTCATGATTTAAAAAACTTTAATACCTTAGAAGATTGCACTACTTTTGTTAGATTGCAGATGAAATTTGGGTTAATCAGAAATTAGTTTTGGGGGATTGGTCCATTTCAAATATTTCATCATTTGCATTGTTGATCTTAGGAGTATTTTAATCTTAGAAATATCTCTCAAACCATCATATTTTGTTATTTCTTTTATCAGTTGGGTTAAATTTAGGATTTCAAGTATCAAAATATTACAAAACCTGATAAGTTTGAAGATCTAGTATTTTCTTGGAAGGTATCTTTGTGATTACCGACATTTTCACATTTATCACTAAGTTGTTTTTGCATTGTCAAGACCTGACATTAGAGACCTTGGGGTTATCTCTTGAGGCTTGCTGATATAGATTTACCTTTCAAGAGAGATAGGATTTCCATATTCTGTCTGAGTTGTTGTTGTGCAGAAAACACCATCAACAATGTGCAAGTTCCATTCTCGAATGGTGGCTGTAAAATGATAAGAGGCTCGATGGTACTAGCTAGGGGTGCTCAGATTAGTACTCTGTACAAGCTGGATGGATATGTAGTTCAATGCAATAGTGTCTCTAAAAATTCAAGCAAGACTACTCAAGTAGAGGAGACTGAAGTTCCTCTAGGGGTGAATTCTTTGGAGGTTAAACTTCCTACAAAAAAGACCATGCTCTAGAATAAAAGGCTCAACCACATTGATGAGAAAGGCTTAAAATATTTGAAAAATAAAAATTTGGTTGAAGGGCTTCATGATTGTAACCTTGAGTTTGATATTTACGAACATTGTATATATGAAAAGCAACATTGTGTTTCATTTTATTCTAGTCCTCATAGGTCTTCTAGTGTTCTAGACTATTCACTCTGATGTTTTTGGTCTAGTAAACGTTCATTCGTTATCAAAATCAAGATATTATGTTTCTTTTATTGATGATTATTCTAGAAGGGAATTTTGTATTTTCTAAAAAATAAATAAGAAGTGTTCAGTCGATTTAAAGAGTTTAAAACTTGGTAGAAAAATTAAATTCCCAAGGATAGATAATGGTGGTGAGTTTTGTTTTACAGATTTCGAAAGGTATTTGCAAAGACCATGGAATAAAAAGGAATAAAACAAAACCTTATACTCCACAACAAAATGGAGTTGTTGAAAGGTTGAACATGCTACTATTGGAAAAGGCAAGAAGCATGCTGAGTAATGCTAGTCTTTAGAAAAAAATTTGGTTTGAGGCTGTGGCTACAACATGTTATATATCAAATTGATCTCCGTCTTAGACACTTGTTGATAAAATGCCTATGGAAGCTTGGTTTGGTAAGAAGCCCTCTTTAAGAAATGTTAGAGTCTTTGGCTGTGAAGCATATGTTCATGTGCCAAATGAGAAAAGATATAAATTGGAAAATAAAGTTGTGAAATGTATCTTCATTGGCTACAACATTGGTGTGAAAGGATACAAGCTTTGGAATCCAGTGACTGAAAAGGTTGTATACAAAAAAAGTGTAATCTTTCATGAGCTAAAACCTTCTTTAGTGGATCTGCAGTCAGAGATGAAAGAAGAAAACAAAGAAAAGGTAGTTGAAATTCCTTGAACTCCAAATAAAGAGGAACTATGAAGTGTACCTAAAACTGAGGAGAGTTCAAGCAACTCTAAGAGTTCTAATGGAGAAGAACCACAACCTCAGCCTTAGCCTTTGAGGAGATCTACACGTGAAAGGCGACAACCTAAAAGTATGGTTTTTCCATGTTGGATGTAAATTGTGCCTATGCTTTGATTACAAGCACTAATGAGCCTAGAAATGTGAAAGAGGCAATTGGAATGTCTGATTCAAATTATTGGTTGGAAGCCATGAATGAAGAAAGGGCATCACTTAAAAGGAATGAAAATTGGTATTAGGTTCCCTTTCTTGAAGGTAGAAAGCCTATTGGTTGTAAATGGGTATTTAAGAAGAAAATCAGTCTAGATGGTAGTGTTGAAAAGTATAAAGCTAGGTTGGTTGCGAAAGGCTATTCCAAGGTAGAGGGAAATGATAATGGAAAAATATTTTCTCCTATAGCTAAGCTTAAATCTTATATCAAATTTATTTTGTCACTTGCCACAACATATGACTTAGAGATTGAATAGATGGATGTGAAGACAACATTTCTTCATGGAAATCTTAAAGAAGAAATTTATATGTCCCAGCCTGAGCACTTTGTGGAAAAAGGTAAAGAAAATCTAGTTTGCAAGTTAAAGAAATCTCTATATGGTTTAAAACAATTGCCTAGAATGTGGTACCAGAAGCTTGACACGTTTGTGTTGTCATTGGGATTTGTAAGATCAAAATATGATCATTGTGTGTACTTTAAAACTAAAAAATAATCAGGATCTTATTATTTCCTTGTATGTTGATGACATGTTATTCATAGGGAATAGTAAGACTATGATTTTTGATTTGAAATCTCAGATGTTAGCAAAGTTTAAAATGAAAGATCTGGGTGTAGCAAGGTATATTCTTGGGATGGAAATACAATAGGATAGATCTAGTAGAAAGCTTTGCCTCAGCCAAAGTATATTAATACTATCCTAGAGAGATTTTGTATGATTGATTGCAAGTAGCTAGTTGATCCGTAGGATCTAGACTAGATTGCAGTTTAAATGTTTAAACTTTTACAATGATTATTTCAAGTTAATTAAAATCGAAATTAACTTAAGGAAATAACAGAATGAAAAGTAATAACAAGGTGATTATAACAGAAAGAAAGGAAATGAAGAGAGAGAGAAGAAGAGAAGTGCAAACAACGCTTGATAACGAGTTCGTCGAAAGTGACTACTCTCCGGGTCCACTCCAATAGAGAGACCGATCCGATTAACTCCAAAATCAATTACAATAGCACCACCATTCTTCAAGCAATTCGGCAGCGTAACGATGCTTTGATATGCAAGAATGATTTGAAAACTCTTCAACAAGACTCCTCTTCCGTCACTTCAGCATCAGGACTTCATCACCTGAAAAAAAACTTGTCCCAACTCTCACCTTACACCCTCCTTTTATACATAAAATTTGCTCAATTTGGCCCTTAACCAAAAGATTTGAAAATATTCCCTTATCTCTCCCAAATACATAAAATCTTCAAAAATCTCCCTATAATAATTTAAAATCTTCTATAATCATTCCAAGCCCTTCTTATTATTCATTTCGGGCTTATTGTTGGTTGGAAGGTTTTTATTTAATCCTTTGAAAAGGATTATAGTTTAAAATTTGGAGGGATTTGTTAATTTGTATAAACCATTCGGTTTCCAACACTTAACAAAATGATTGTATGCCACATACATACCGAAACCATCGTGTGGCTCAGCGGTGGGTATTAGTTTTGGAAGCCCGGCGGTTCCGGGTTCAAACCCCGGCCGTCGGCTTTTACTCACCGGACTCCAACAAAATCTCAACAAAAAAAACCGATGACTATATATGGTAAATGCCACTGCGCATGCTCTATCGGTGAAGACTTCGCCCTGTTCGCGCCGAGGTCTCGGGTTCCAACCCGATAAACAAATTTTTGTTAGAACAACCCGCGACCGACGCGAGCAGGTAGAGAGAAGAGAGGGAGGCGTGGCGTGCTAGACAACTGCCACGTGGCAGAAAACTATTCGCCGACTACGCTGGCTCATCTGCTGACGGGAATGCCACATCGACGCTGACGAGGAGACTAGATGACAAATGTCGAAATGCTACTCGTTGTCGATGACCACTTGTACAATGACCTGTCCGCTGACGTGTCCGCCACTGCACTGACGTGGATGCTGACTGAGTACTGCGTGATGACGTGGCATGCTGACTGGGCGTACGGACTGCCACATGTCACTTTGTGATTGGTCCGTACAAATACCACATGTCACACTTTGATTTGTCCACATCAGATTCCGTACCGCGTGCTGACGTCATCTGTACGGATGATGACGTCATCTCTATGCCCTCAGTCCACAAGTCAAACCTAACTTTGACCGCTGATAACTCTCCATCGATGTCGGTTCGACAAGCGAAGAGCGTTGCGAATCGTCTCGACGAAGCTCTTCGCGATGATGCGGTTTCATTGATTTTTGACGACACCATTTTTTCCGCGGATGCCCACGATCCTAGTTTGACCAAAGGTTTGGTAGCCATAACTTCGTGCAAAAGCGGACTTCCTTTGCTCCGTTTGAGTTGCGTTGGAATCAGGACGCTGAGAGCTCTTTCGATAATTGCTGAATTTTGGAGAAAAATAAGACACTTCAATTTCCACTGAAAAATGTCCACCGGATCAGGCCTCCCCACTGAAGACCTTTTGGACCTCCAAAAGTGGCATTTACTCGACAATAAGTGAGGACTTGGCCTCCCCACTTGTCCTGTATCCTCTGTACATCGAAAACCGGCTCACAAGCACAATGAAGACTGCAGAAATATTGTTGATCATAAACATAACTTTATCACTTCCATAAGCATCTACATCAAATGTCGTAGCCACTAACCAACAAAAATTGACTAGCATCAAGCTGAACATCAATGCAGAAATGAAAGAAAATAAGTCAACAACAATACGATCCTTTACAACAGGAACATTTTTACCCAAGGATCCATCAATGCTTTCAATCATCTTTTCTCATGCTGTACTGCAAGTGCATCCTGCAACATCTGACCCTGGTTAGCTACTCCAAGTTCATGTTTAGAACCACCTGTACTGACAGACATCAGAGTTAATTCCTTACTTGCATTAATTACCCTCTTTAACTGTCCTGTGTTTGCAAAAGATTGATCAGTCTTAATCTTGTGAGAATGTACTATGTACTGAATGCCATCCTTAAACAAGTGATAATGATTTTGTTGCCTGTAGAAGATTGCTTTTCTGTCATAAAGATAAGGGCTACCAAGCACTATCCCACAGATATCCAGTGGAACTACATCAAACTGAACTTCATCCACAAATTTACTAGTAATTGTGAACCTTAAGGTGCATTGTTTCGTTACTTGCAACTTATCATTTTCACAAATCCAACCTAGTGGATAAGGTTTCTTATGTGGTGTAGTTCTTAATCCCAAGTTATTTACAACACTTTCTGAAATTAAATTCACCTGAGATCCACTATCTATGAGTGCATCAATTTTACTATTCTTAGCTATAACCCTTAAATGAAACAACTCATTCCTTTTTGCATCTTCAGAGAAATCATTAACTGTGGAAGAAGAAGCACAACTTGCAACAGAAACACCAGAAATAGAGGCTTTACCTTTTAGACCCATCGCTGTTATCTTAGTCTCATCATCTGAATCTGAACCAAGATCCATAACAACATTTGTGGATTTGTCCTTACCCTTCTGTTTCTGATTACGTCTTTGAGCCCACTTAGGCCTCAATTCGGGATGTAACTTCCAACAGTGATTTTCATCATGACCTTCCTTGTCACAATGAGTGCAAGAAAGTTTCTCATCCTTCTTGATTGTAGCTGCCTTCTTTCCTTTCCCTGTCTCTCATTCTTAGAAGATTTCTTTACATCATTATCAATAAAAGATCCTTTACCCCTTGACTCTAAGTGTGTTGCTTGAACAGACACTTCATCCAAGTTACAAGGGTTCAAAACCAGGATAGAATGCCTAAGGTAGGAATGTAGACCTCCTATGTATTTCAACAACGTGTCACAGGTATACAAAGGAACATTCAAAGCAATTGCCCTTTTCTAAATTCGTAGATTGTACTCTTGGGCCGGTTTGACCTTTTCCCTTGCCTAAACATTTGCCAATCCATCATTAGCTGCATATGTCCTAAGGGATAAAAGCTGCTTCTTAAGAGCATTAATAAATTCTGCCCAAGTTAAAGCCCGACTCTACCATGTTGTGAAACTTCTGCTTTAGACTTACTCTCCCACCAGGTTAAGGCTGTACCTCCTAAACGAAGAGTAGCTAATTGGATCCTATCAACATCATCTATTAGATTCTGGACTCTACAATAGACCTCTATTTGTTGTATCCAGTCATCCAATTTTTCAGCATTAAGTTCTCCACAATATTTAGGCAAATCAAATTTTACATCCAGTTTTATTTTAGGCTTATATCCACTCTTGAAAGGATTAGAAGAAATAGAATGAGGAGAAGATGGAGAAGAAGGAGAAGGAGAAGAGGGAGGAGAAGAAGAAAAGGGATGATCTGGTTTCTTGCCACCATCTTCATGATGTTTCCCTTTCATGTCTTTGCGATCTTCTTGCTTCGACGAACCTTCTTCACGTGCCTTCCGTTCTTGTCTCTCCTGAAAAAGTATTTCCACCTTTGCCTTCATCTCAAGGAATGCTCTTCGAAACTCTTGCTCACTGATTTCTTCAGGAACCTCCATTCCAGAAACTGACATCTTTGAAAATGTTCTACGCTTCCCGATCTCAGGATTAAAGTCTTCGAGCTTGCCTTCACCCTTCTGAATCCTGGATCTCGTTAGCATTCAAAAAATAAGCGCAATAAAAAAGAAGTCACCCTAAAACTCGATACCAACTTGATCTATGTAGGATCTAGACTAGATTGCAGTTTTTAAATGCTTAAACTTTTACAATGATTTTACAATGATTATTTCAAGTTAATTAAAATGAAATTAACTTAAAGAAATAACATAAAGAACATAATCAAGGTGATTATAACAGAATGAAAAGAAATGAGAGATAGAAAGAGAGAGAAGAAGAGAAGTGCAAACAATGCTTGATAATGGGTCAAATGCAGGATTAAAGCATAGTGGAGACGACCAAAGTTGAAAACCGAATAAATTACAATAGCACCACCATTCTTCAAGCAATTCGGCAGCGTAACGATGCTCTGATATGCAAGAATGATTTGAAAACTCTTCAACAAGACTCCTCTTCTGTCACTTCAGCATCAGGACTTCATCACCTGAAAAGAAAACTTGTTTTAACACTCACCTCAAACCCCCTTTTTATACAAAGAATTTTCTCAATTTGGCTCTCAACCAATTGATTTGGAAAATATTCTCCAAATCACCTTATCTCTCCAAAATACAATAAAATCTTTTACAAATCTCCCAATTTTTTACATAATAATATTTAAAAATCTCCTAAAGTAATATAAAATCTTCTATAATCATTCCAAAGCCCTTCTTATTATTCATTTTAGGGCTTATTGTTGGTTGGAAAGGTTTTATTTAAATCCTTTGAAAAGTTATAGTTTAAAATTTGGAGAGTTGTTAATTTTATAAACCATTCGGTTTCCAACTTACTTAGCTGAAATGATTGTATGCCACATACATGCGAAACCATCGTGTGAAAGCCCATGATGGGTATTAGTTTTTGAGCTTCGTGGTTCAGTTCAAACCCGGCCCGTCGGCTTTACTCATAGGACTCCAACAAAAATCTCAACAAAAAGAAACCTACGATGACTATATATAGGTAAAATGCCAGCGCTAGCGCATGCTCTGCTCGGTGAAGACCATACATTGGCGCCGAGGTCTCGGGTTCCAACCCGATAAACAAATTTTTGTTAGAACAACCCGCGACCGACGCGAGCAGGTAGAGAGAAGAGAGGGAGGCGTGGCGTGCTAGACAACTGCCACGTGGCAGAAAACTATTCGCCGACTCCGCTGACTCATCTGCTGACGGAATGCCACATCCACGCTGACGAGGAGACTAGATGACAAATGTCGAAATGCTACTCGCTGTCGATGACCACTTGTACAATGACCTGTCCGCTGACGTGTCCGCCACTGCGCTGACGTGGATGCTGACTGAGTACTGCGTGATGACGTGGCATGCTGACTGGGCGTACAGACTGCCACGTGTCACTTTGTGATTGGTCCGTACAAATGCCACATGTCACATTTTGATTTGTCCACATCAGATTCTGTACGCGCCCAGTGACATCATGCAATGCGGATGATGGCGTCATCTCTGTACCTTCAACTCCATCAAGTCAACTTTGCAACTTTGACCCGGCGATAACTCACCATATGATGTCAGTTTGGCGAAAGCGAGCGTTGCCACAATGCCGTCTCGATGAGCTCTTAGCGATGACACAGTTTCACATTGATTTTTTAGCGATGCCATTTTTCGCTACGGGCGCCCACGATCCTAGTTTGGCCAGAAGGTTTGACCCGGCCATAACTTCGTGCAAGCGGACTCCTTTTGCTCCCGTTTGAGTTGCGTTGGAATTAGAGAGCTCTTCGATGGTGCTAATTCTAGAGAAAAATAGGACACTTCAATTTCCATTGAAAAATGTACGGATCACTAGTTGTTCTAGTGTTATAGGGAACAAAGCTATCTGTTGAGGATTGTCCAAAATCTCCTACTAAGTTGGGGGATGTGACCAGGGTGCCTTATGCAAGTGCAGTTGGTAGTTTAATGTATGCAATGGTTTGTATTAGGCCAGAAATTTCCAAAGTGGTGGGAGTACATAGTTGGTTTATGGCTAATCCAGGAAGGCCACATTAGGATGCTGTGAAAAGAGTTTTCAGATATTTGAAGTGTACTTCAAAGTATGCTTTGTGTTATCATAAAAAATTGGTTAGATCACATAGATCTCTTAGCATTCATGGGTATGTGGATTCTCAATGGGTAGGGGAGATTGACAACAGGAGATCCACCAATGGATATATTTTTCACATTGAACAGTGGTGTAGTTAGTTGGATGAGCAAGTGGAAAGCTATAGTCACTTTATCTACTACTAAAGAAGAGTACATGGAAGAAACACATGCTTGTAAGGAAGGCATTTGGCTTAGATGTTTATGTTCTGATGTTGGGTTTAATGTAGGGAAAAATACTATTTTCTATGATAGTCAGGGTGCTATTTGTTTGGTGAAAAGTCCCACTTTCCATGCTATGACGAATCACATTGATATTTAGTATCATTTCATTCATGATATGGTGGAGGATGGAAAGGTTAATCTTTAAAAAGTGGATACTCTAGAGAATGTCACTGATGCATTGACAAAGCATGTAGGCACAAACAAGTATAGGTGGTGTGTCAATTTGATGGGCCTTGGGGCCTATAATTTTTAGTAGTCTTAAGCATTATAAAGGGTCTAGTGAATTGTTCATCAAGTGGGAGCTTGTTGGAATAATGTGTCTCAAAGTCACTGGTGGAATCCCAATTTTTGTCATTGTTAAGTCTAATTACACTAAGTTAAGTATTTTTCCTTTACTGCTAACTCAGAGTGGTGGTTGAAGTTACTGGTAGTAGTGTGACATCACCACCACCCCACAACTATGTTGAAGATTGCTTACGGTAGTGCAGTGTTACCGCCACCCTGCAACTATGTTGAAGACCTCTTGGAGTAGAGTAGGATTCACAACCACATCGCGATAGGACTTGGAGGAGCCTGCAATGGTGCGATTACAAATGGGAACTAAATTGGTATGTTTTTGAGTATGGGTCTGGTGATGCAGACTAATTGTGGAATTCTCATAGAAGGAAAATATTATAAAGTGTAATGCATTGAAATAGTGTTTTGGAGTTGAGTTATGAGTATGATGAGAGACAATGTGATTGATCAAAAAAATTGTAATGCTTCTTGTGTTGAGATTGTGAATTGACATCTCTGGAAGCATGAGTCTATAACTCTGTATGTGAACATTGTTTAATACTACAATACAAAGTGACTTTTTCTTGGTGTGATGGGGTTTTTCTCGAAAGGGTTTTCCCACATAAATATGGGTGTCTACTCTATGTTGTCTTAATTTTTTCTTATTTGTTCCTACTAATGTGCATCCTTAGTGTATTGTAATTGAAATTTGAACCTTAATCTACATTCTCTTCTTAGAATTGGCTTTAGAAAAGTGATTTTGCACCTTTTTCTTTCCTTACATCTAGTACCACTTCTTCTGTTGATCCCATTATTCTTTTGTTTCTATGGTTATAATAATGAGTACATGTCAACACCAACTCCAAGGATTAAAAAATCATTGGGAAAGCAACTACCTCCACTAGTCCAAAATTTTCCAATGTTGTGGCAACACATGTCCTCGATTACTCATCATAGATCCTTCTCTTTAACTCCTCAATGTTTACATGATTGAGGTTCATTTCACCAATCTCCATGTAGGGAGAGAACATCTTTGATGGTGGATGATATCCCTTATATTGGTATTTAATTTATGTAGGATCCTTAGGTGGCATATCTCCTACATATAAAAAACATCATGTGTTACAATTCATCTATCTCAAAAGGACAATACCTCTTTAAACGAGGTTATATTAGTCAATAAGTAACTCACAATATGAAACAATAACCTGATCAAAGAGTGTTTAAGCAAGAAATTTTTTTGGGGGGTTGTGCCTCAAGCCTACCCTTTACAACATACCAAAGGGTTAAAACACCCTTGTTGTAGAAAGTCTGATCTTTTCTTGTGGTCTATCGAGAGTCGAAGATTGGGCGTACCACATACCTCTTGTTTATAACAATACAATCATTTAAGATAAATTATTGACTAGTGACATTCAAAATCATGTTGAAATGTTTTTGGGAGTCAGGAATCAGGAATACCATTTACCTCTTGTTTGCACTAATTCCATGGGTTCCAGAGGTAAGTCTTGATCACCGATACCCAAAAATATTTTCAAGGCTATCGAGGGTTAGGGATCAGGGATTGGTCTTTTTATCTAATTTTTATCCTAGGAGTTCAATTATTTGGTCCTGGGTCCCAATGTTTGATCATTCTAACCTTTATTCTAGGATGAAACTTTGAACTTTTCCTTAGACTTCTCAAAGGCATGCTAAAAAATTATTCATCTCACTCAGACAAAGGTCTTTTCCTTTATGGTTTTGGGGGTCAAGGATTGGGAGAATCAACTAAATTCTGCCTCAATAAGAAGTTAAGAAATTAAAGATACTTCCAATGAATGATACTCAAAAATATTTCAAAACATAGGATTTTACTAAGGCTTTAAATCGGGCTTTGAGGATTGAACTTTTAGTTTATCATCCACTAGATCACAAGTAAAACATAGTTGTTACCATCGAAACCCAAAATATGATCCCTCGAATGTCAAAAATTCTAACCTAGGAAAGATCAAGAGTTGGGCTTCAGATATTTCATATAACTCTTATTACGCATGCAGTTAAGGAATACGCCAACCCTCCAACGAATGACACCCAAAAACTTCCTCAAAAAAATACTAAGGCAAGAAAAACTCAATAGAGCCATAGTTCGACACCCACTTGATGATGTCACAAACATCCTCGATTGCCACACACAAGCCAAAAATCAATTTGGTGACACAAGAAAGGAAAAAAAAAATGAAAAACAAAAAAGAACAAAGAAAAACAAAAAAAAAGAAAAGGAATAAAAAAAGAAGCAAGAAAAAGATAATGTCAAATCGATTCAAATCACAACACATTGGAATGGGCACTTACAGACCAAGAAAAGAACTATTAAAATGATTGAAAACTTGAGAAAGGAAAATATCTAACTTGGTTTAAATGCACAAAAACAAGGGAAAGATGAGCAAGGAACCATGAACTAGGAACTAGCCATAAGTGACAACAATGGTGGACAATGCACGCGTAGGGGAGAATTTCTTTGAAATTTATAAGTAGTTGCAGAGCTCAAAAACATGAATTACATAAGGTGAATGTCAAAATGAGGCATCATGAACTAATAAACCTATTTGGAAACCCCAAAAACCTTGCATTAATTGTCGTAAATGCTCTCTATTAGTGAAATGTATTCACCCAATTAACATGACTGGTGTGATCCTTGAGGAAAAAAGGAATCACTACCATCAAGTGTTCAGGATTGGGCATTCGCCTTAACAAATAATCGAAGCTTGAAAGATCGAACTTGCGACAACCGACATAGAGCATTTGATAGACGTCAGGGATCGGGCCCGACCCATATGGCATGCCAGTATGGAAAATCCCAACATCCCAAAATCTAAAAAGGTAGTCATAAGAAAGATAAATTGAAGAGAAGGAAATAAAGGAGAGAGGAAAGAGGGGAAAGGAGAAAAAAAAGGAAATGAAAGGAAAGAAGGGAAAAATAACACACCAAAAAGAAGAGAGGGGGCCCCCCATTTTTTCAAAAACAAAATGGGGTGTGAGTGCAAGGAACAATAATATCTACCCACCACAACCCTTCGTAATTTCACACATAGAGACAAGAAAACTCTATCTAATAATATTTCATATCATAAACATGATGAAAAATATTAAAAGGGCTAAGGATGATCAATCAAGGGATTAAGAATATGTAATAAAAGCTAACCAAAGGAGAATGTTGATATACCAACTAATTGTTACCCCCATTCTTGGTTAGTGAAATTTTAAAAAAATTTCCCTCTTGCCAAATTATCAATCATATCTTACGCAGTTATGTAGATATGTTTTCTTGATGCATGAGGATCAAGTATGACACTCCTTTTTCATTTGGATCCTAAAAAAAGAAATACTGTAATTTGTGATTGCTCTTCAAAGCAATTATGCGGGCAGTTATTATGAAGATCAAATCTATACAAGTTTAATAAATGTCTTGGTAAATGAAGATAGTTGGGTGTTCCTAGATTCAAGACATCTTACTACCACCATACTAAGACATTTGAAATTGTTTTTCCTTCGACCAGGCCTGGAATTTGATGGTCTGATCGTTTTTTTCATTTTGAACTGTATATTGCAACCTAAAAATTTATTAGACCGTATTATTTGACTTGCTATATTTTAATATAACCGTATATATGACACTTAAAATTATTATTAAACTGTAAAAAATTATTGTATTATTTATATATATATATATATATAAATATAAAAGTAAGTTTAGAATTAGATTATTTCTAATTTCACTTTATATTAATATATATGATCTATAATATTTATTATAAATATATTTATTAATTCAAAATCTGTTCAAAATAGAATCTTTTCAAAATTAAATATAGTTCTTTCTAATTTTTTAAATATTTTTAACAATAAATTTAAAATTTTAACATTTTTACTAATAGTTATCATTGCTTTATATTAATATATATGATTTATAATATATATTAATACAAAATCTTTTCAAAATAGAATATAATTGTTTTTTAGCTTTTTGAATATTTTAACAAGACTTATTTTCTATATGAATTTAGAAACTTCTTGTTAATTGTAACAATAAATTTAAGATTTTTACATTTATTTCTAATTATCAATATTTTCTATTTTTTTTTTTAATATATATAGGATATCCATATGAATAATATAACACAAATTTTCACTATTTTTTCAACAACATTTATTTTAGAGTGATTAGTGATTCCACTTTTGATTTTTTTCAAGATAATACAACATTTGTGTTTTATTAGTGAACATGTTGAAATTTTAGATAATGAATTGAATAAGGATTAAACTATTTTTAATTTTATATAATTATTTTTAAATAAGTTTGAAATTGATATATAATTTTTTTTCACAATTAAATTTTTTTATAAAACATAAAGTTTTAAATGAACAAACTGTCAAAATATTTTCATATGACAGGTGAGGTGAGGGTGGCCGTCAAATTCCAGGCCTGCCTTCGACCTTCGGTAACAACTATAGGAGTTGTCAGGAGATTTCGGTTTTCATCATCTTAAACAGGAACAATGTCTTGGAGAAGACTAATAGTGATGAAAAGAAACCATCTGGAAACAGGCTTGCAATTTTCAGTATGCTAGGTGTCCAGTATTAATAAAAGGATTTTTGAAGCTTTATATTACCGATGCCTATCATGAACATATGCTGACTTATTTCAAGGAGCATGCTACAAGGCAGCGACACTCTTAATGGTTTAAGTGAAGCATTATTAAAGCCCACACATTCGTTTTGAAACTTCAAATAAAGATTCATCGGAAAGTTGCATCGGCATTTTATTATCACATGCCCGAAATGTGTTTGTGAACATCGATATAAAGTAAATCGGTGTTTGTGGTGTTATCGTGTAGTCGGGAATTTTCAAAACTCCCAAACTCCAAATGCATGGTTCTAAAGTTAGAAAAAGGCCCGACTTCCTGACACAAAGACTTCAACTTTGATTTTAGGGTTTTAAATGAAAGGCTCCTCCATCGATGTTCTTTCAGACACGCATGATCGAACCAAGAACAATGCGCACAAGCTGCTTTGGAGATAGATGGTCCTTCAAAATGCCCAGATTGCAGGCTATGTACGAAATGGATTCGTTGAAAAGGCTTTAGAAATTATTATTGATTTACTTTCGAAGGGCGCTGGAAACAATTCAAATGAAAGGCAAGATAATGACATCAATGAGTCTACAATGGTTAAAGAAATGATTATTTTAAATGAGACAATTGGAGTTGTTATTGATTTTCTTTCGGATTCAAAGGTTCATGATATGACAAAGGGGGGTGATCTATTAGCATCTGTCTAGGTCGCGTGCAGGACAAGATGAAGAACGACCCTTTCTTTCTATTTAGTTCTCTCTTCCTACACTTTGTCAAATTACAATGGATCCTAAAGATTGCATTGCTTTAGTGTCATGTGAAGGCCATAAGCAGATGTAAAGGCACAAAATCAAGAAAAATATACTCTGATCAATGAACTTCAAAGTCAACTTCTTTCAGCTAAGAAGAAGGTCGAAGAATTACAAGGATGTTTGGAAGAAAAATCTAGTGCTTTTGATCTTGTTGTAAGTGAAAACCATGAACTTCGTAAGCAAATGGCTGACCTGACATCTAAACTAAGTAGTGCGGAGGCAGAAAATCATATGCTGATTGAAAGGTGGATGTTACAGAAGACGCAAGAATCAGAGCATCTTAATGAGGTGAATGCGATGTATGAAGATATGATGAATCGTTTTAAAGCTAGCAGCATAGAAGAATCAGCGCAGCAGCAAGTGGATGGCATAGTGCGGCATGATGAATGGCATTGGGATTTGCTAGAAAGTGTTTTTGTATCATAATCTGTTTACAAATCTAAGTTTACAGTGACATGGAACATATTAAATGGCTTCCATCAATGGCGAAGTTCAATGCAGGCTTTGTCCAATGTAATAGGAGTTTTGAGGCAAGTTGTGAAAAACCATGTTAAGATACCACTATGAAGACTTTTCAATTAGGAAAGTTTGATAATCTTTTATGTCCCAAGCTCGAAATTGCAATTAGGATGTCATAGATGTGAAACAATGATAAACCATTTGCACAGAGCGAGTTTCATTTGCTGTCCGAGATATGGTTTTAAATTATCAGTTGCAGAGCACAGATCTGTGACAATCATTGCAAAGGGCTGGGCTTAACCAGCACACTCTAAGCGTTGACCGCTTAGGTGGCTGTTGTGGGACCAGCCGTAATCCGTCCCTCTCTCCGTTCACCGTTAACCCCGTTTGGTGGATGCATTTTTTAAAATTGTTTCTCCCGCGCATAACTCAAAACACATCGTCAAAGTTCCCGCTTTGGTCACAGTCATGTTTTTGGTCACGTTTGCAGCGTAAAAAGACATGAATCTGCTCACGGGGTGGTCGCAATGTTTCAGTGTATGCAACAAACAGGTCTACAACCCTGCGCAGTTCCAGCCTGTGCCAAAATGGGAGATTTGGAGCAGATTATCCGTAAAAGCAGGAAGGATATAGGAATTTTGTCAGTTGGTAATGCTCTAGTAGACATGCATGCAAAATGTAGAAGCAAAGACAAGAAAGCTGAACTGTTTGACTGAATGCCTCAAAAATGCGGTCTTATGGAATGCTGCGGTTGCAGGATATGCACAAAATGGGTTTGTTGAAAAGGCTTTAAAAACTTTTAAGCAGATGCAATTGGCAGGTGTAAAGCGACTCCTACACCTTTACCATCCTCCCTGCCTATGCCAAAATATATGTTAAAAGTGTAATATATATTAATTTCTATGTTATAGAAGTATAATATATGTTAAATATTTGTTTTTATATTAAATATTTAAATAAGCTTTGATATATATAATGAGTTTTGGAGGTTAGAATATATCAATTATTAAAAAAGTATGTATTTTTGTAATATTTGAATGTGATATGTGAATTTTCATGTTAATTATTGATAAATTATTTATAGCTTAGAATAATCATATATAAAAAGTTGTAGACACTTCTATACTAGTTAATATAAATTATTGTATACTTAGATGATAACATGATAGGTAGTGATTAAGAATTAGAAAGGAAATAGAACATCAAAATATAGTAAGGAGGGACAATACTTATATATTTGATATTTTTTGACAATAGGTTCTTTATGGTTGATGTTCTAAGTACTTTGAAAACATTTTTTTAAGGATTCAACATTGTCGTTGTTTTCTTATGTTGGCACTTTCATTATATGTTGAGTAGTAAAGTTTGGTGTTGGGATCTCATAAATCAATTATTTATGTGGATGCATGCTTTGAATTATTGATGTGGATTGTTTATGGTTGTATACATGTGTTAACCCATACTTATTATTGATTACATATTTATGCATTGATTTCAATGGACTAGGGTCATGCATGACTATGGTGATGCCACCTTGAATGTTGCATAACCTTTATAATGAATCATCTATATATGGTATATGTGACTAATCATAAATTATGAATTGAATTTTGGTATAAATATAATAAGGCATGATAATGATAGTATGATTTATTATAATGCTTCATAGTATAACTAGGTTTATTGAGTATTATGCTTGTGATGTTGCACATTCCTCAATTTAAATACATGAGAACATGTTGAGATCTTGGCTTGACAGATCGGTTTCACTATGATTTCTAGGATTAAGGTATGAGTGGAAGTTTTTATACCTTACTTGCATTAGATCTTAGTATATCCTTAGTATTTCATTTCTTCTTATTTGTGAAATTTAAATTGGTATTGTTTGGTAAAACTATTGATACCTTTTGATTCAATTCTAGTTGGTTTGTAGATAGATATAAATATCTAGTCTAGTTAAGTTAGTAATATACCTACAAGGTTAAATTGATCTTACCAATTATCTATGTTTGTCAATCATGCAATTTAATTTCTTGCTTTGTGCTTTTAACATAAATTGGATATAGACTTATTCCACCAGCAGAGATTGTTTGTAGGTAATTTATCATTTCTCAATAATGTTTTAACCTTGTCAAAGTGTTGATTGATTGTTAAACATAGGAAGCATATTATTATGAACTTATAGGTACATTTTGAGGTTCATAGGCATCCTAGTCAATCCATTCAAATTATAAGCTATGAAAATTCAATCATCAAATCTTAAGTTAGCCCTATATTGGTGTAAAGATGAATAAAGTTTATGTTAATTTCTTGCCAAATATTGATGCATTGGGATGATGCAAACTCTTAGAGGTGTAGTATGTCATGCCAATTTTTTCATTCTCTTATTATATATATCATAATTACATTAACATATTTGTAATTCTAATGTTAATCCTATTTATAATTTATGTTAAATTTTCTATTTAATTCATTCCTTCATAGTTGTTGCATGAGAATGGAGGCAACATTATGACACCACTATGCGAAAACAACTAAATATGGTTGAGTGTAGAGGTCGTGTAGGAAATGGAAACTACCATAATTATAGGTGAAGTCCTTTATTTAATTAGGAACATGAGTATAGGGGCAACAAGAAAGATTTTCTTTTATTTAAAATGATTGAGAAGTGAGATTCAAGAAGAAAGATAGAGAATGGAAAAAAATAGAAGGAAAACAATGATAAAGGAGAGGCACAAGGACACTAGAAAGATTATGGAAATTGTCTTTACTTTTTCCAATGACATTGCATAAGAAAGAGAGCTATGACAACAACAAACATGTGATGCAAATAAGAGAGTATAGTGCCAAGATTGAGGCTAAGCTTACCAAGATTAGTGACTTGGTTTTGTTCCTCCTTTACTCACATCTCATTCCTTCCTTCACCATTGATGAGTCCATTTCACTATAGCAAAATCTTTAATAGGTCATGATATTATGATTAAATTGTTAATTGAACATAGGTATTTTTGGTGCTCTAGATATGTGTGTTTACCATAACTTAAAATTTCAAATGAAGGATTGTAATGTGTTCTTAAGGAATATTGTGTATGATATAGATAGAACCCATGAGTAGAATTGTTGGTGGATTATTATAGTGTTCTATATAAAAGAATGTTTGCTTAAGAGTTTTGAAGTTTTAGAGAAATATATTGAAATTCAAGATGAATTCTTCAAGCCTATTTTAGATTTTTTGACATGTTTAGAAGTAATAAATGCATTATTGAAATTCTAGATGGATATCTTAACGTATGTTTAGAGATTTTGACTTGTTGCAAAGGTGACACATACTTCATGCATGTCTACAAAACCTAGATGGGTGGGTAAATTTTGTGTTAAAGTTTATAATTTTTAGATGTATTGCATGTATGTATTGAAAATCTAGATGCATAGGTAAAGTTACACAAAGTACTATAAAGGAAATCATCTATTTTGATTCATTTTTAAAAGTGATCATATCATATTTTTGGCATCAATAAAACCATCATGTAAGATACCAAAAATTTATGGGGAAGAAGAACAAGAAATAAGCAAGGAACTAAAGAAGTTGTTAATTGGTGAAGGAGATGAGATAATGTTTAGCAATAGAATAAAATAAGTCACCAAAATTTTGGAGTTTTCCAAGGAAACTTTGAAGATGATAGATGAGAGCGATTCTCAAGTTGAGGAAGAAAACAACTCAAAGAAAATTAAAGATAAATCAATTACTAATGATGTGTTGTCAACCAACACATTCCCCAAGCTAAAGAGATACTATGAGGAGATGAACCTCATGGATTGTGTCACCTCCCATGTTGTCAAAATCAAGAAGAGTTTCTAAAGAGTCAACATAAGTAGTGAGTCCTTAATTGGGTTAGAGAAAGCAAGATCAAGAAGCAATTATGCATGAGATTTGTGATAGGTATTACGAAGTGAGTTATTAGATGTTTAAGTGCCAAGAGATAGTCGTAGATAAAGGACTTTGGTAAGTAGAAAAGGAGTGGAACTAGACAAAGAAGCCATGATAAAGAGAGAAAGAGATCCAAGAGTAGAGAATAAATTAGGAGAAAGGATAATCCCTAACCATACCAAATAAATCAAGAACACCTTTACCTCCTCCAAATATGAATGCACATATGATTAAGCTCCCTATTTTTGGTAAATACACCAAGGATGCTAGCGAACATCTTCTTACCTTAGACTTTCATTGGATTGGGGTTGGCATTAATGATGAGTAGACTCAGTTGTACAGTTTTGTGGAGACACTCAATGATGAGGCACTAATATGGTGCATTAAAGAATGCCCTAAGCATGATAAAACATGGAAAGAATTGAGTGACTTTATTGAAAATTTTCCATTCACCTAATGTATGAACAAAATACAAATAAAATATGGAAGACGACAAATACTACCTTGGAGGAATAGGTTAAATATTATGCACAATGATTTAAAAGTATGGTTAGAAAGATAGAAGAAACCCTAACATAAAAGAAATGAATTGAGTGGTTTATTTTAGGGTTAACACCTCATATTATAGCAAAAATAGATGAGAAGATTTCCTCTTCTTATAAGGATGCAGTAGAATTGATCACTAGAATAGAATCCTAGTCAAAGATATGGGAGAATGATATATAGGAAAAGATGAAATTGATAATTTCAAATTAGAGTGGGAAAATGTAATGTTGAAGTAAGAAATTCCATTGAAAGGTGAGAAGGATAAGAATTCTCCCCTACCTAGAAGAAGCAAATTCTAGTTTAAAAATTATAACAAAGAAGAACATCTAAGGAATGAATGTTTGATAATCAATGGCACCAAGAAGGCTACCACACTAAGAGGGGAACTTGGGAAATTCCCTAGAAAGATGGTAAGTATATATTCTAAAATATAAATTGGGGCAAACATGAAACAAATAGGTGCTAATATTACTTCATGGAGAAGATGAATATGAAACATGGTTCATGGATTGATTAGGGGAGCATTTTTTGGATATGGGTGTAGATAGAGCATACAATTTAGCTATAAGAGCATTTAATGTTTATTTAACACATGGCTAATGGGAACTTCAGTTTGGAGAAAGTATATGACCACTTAACAATTTATACATTGTGTGGTACCACAAATTCAAGATGCAAGGTCCCCCATGAGTTACCATGATAACTATTGAGAATGAGGTGGTAGGGGAGGCTACCACAATAATAATAGAGGTTCTAAAGAAAGAGGAAGGACCAAAAGGAAAAAATGTTATAACTATGGTAAACTAGGACATTATTCTAACGAGTGCAAAAGAAAAAAAGAAGGAAAGTCCACATGATTTTTGTGGTGATAAATCACATGATATTTCTAGTTGTCCCAAATTTAATAGAAATTTCTATAAGTGTGTGTTGGCACCATGATCATAAAGTGAATAATTATCTAGTCTAAATGTAATCTATGATACTAAAACTTAGTAATAAGTAACTAAATTAGAGGAGCAAATGTTAGACAATGTAAATAATCAAATGTAGAATAGAATAATCCTCGTTGATAAATGAAAAATTGGAAAAATAATACAAAGGAAAAAAGGAAAAACTCAAGAAAAAGAATAAAAAGAATCTGGGGTTAGATTAATAGAAACATATCCTAGAAAAATCTTATAAATATGAAGATGAAAAAATATTTAGATAAAGGGGAACATGATTTGATAATAAAAAAGTTCAAATAGCTAATTAAAAAAAAAAATCAAAATGAAGAGGATGATAATATATGTTTCATAGCAAAATAAGTCTATGTTGATTACCTACCAAAGCTCTCAATTTTGCACAGGTGGGAGAATGTTTCTAAATCTTTATCAACAAATCCATTTTGTTCATATCCTGCAATCATAGCATTCCATGAGACCAAATTTCTTTTAACGCACATTGTCAAACAGTTCGCGTGCCTTGTCTATGATTCCACATTTTGGATACATGTCTACCAGAGCGGTTGCAACATCTGACAAAATTCCTCTATCTTTTATGCTTTGATGGATGCCCATACCCTGTTCCAAAGCTTCCATTCGACACAGGCTGCGAGGATGCTGTCAAAGGTTGTAGAGTTTGGCTTTACACCTGCCAATTGCATTTGCTTGAAAGTTTCTAACTTCATTTTCAACAAATCCATTTTGTGAATATCCTGCAATCAGGGCATTCCATGAGAAACATTTCTTTGATGCATTATGTCAAACAGTTCACGTGCCTTATCTATCCTTCCACATTTTGAATACATGTCTACCAGGGTAGTTGCAAATACATCTGACAAAAATCCTCTAGCCTCATCCTATGATGGGTGTGCACAGCCTGTTCCAAAGCTCCCATTTCAGCACAGGCAGAGAGGATGGTCGTAAATGTAGAGGAATCTGGCTTTACACCTGCCAATTGCATCTACTTGAAAGTTTCTAAAGCCTTTTCAACAAACCCATTTTGTGCATATCCTGCAATAATAACATTTAATAAAACCCTATTTTTGAGGCATTCTATCAAACAATTCACATACCAGAGCATTACCAACTGAAAAAATTCCTATATCCTTCCTGCTGTTACGGATAATCTGCTCCAAAGCTCCCATTTTGGCATAGGCTGGAACTGCGCAGGGTTGTAGACCTGTTTGTTGGATACACTGAAACAATGTGACTACCTCGTGAGCAGATTCATGTCCTTTTACGCTGCAGACGTGACCAAAAATTTGATTGTGACCAAAGCGGGAACTTTGTATACCTGTTTTGAGTTATGCGCGGGAGAAACGATTTTAAAAAATGCATCCACCAAAGGGGGTTAAGGGCAAACGGGAAAAGGGACGGATTACGGCTGGGTCCCACACCAGCCACCTAAGCGGTCAATGCTTAGAGTGTGCTGGTTAAGCCAGCCCATTGCAAAGGCCGAGTCTCGTGAAGGAACAAGTGTATTGCCTCATTTAAATGAAGTCGCAGTAGCCTTTACAAGTTGCAAGTGGAAGTTTATAAGGATGAATGTCAGTCATAGAGGAAACACATGAACAGCTTCAGAAAGGCTAAAAGCTCTCTCCAGATGATATTGAAAATGCAATAAGGGCACACATTGCAAATGGTATAACTGCCATTGAAAGACAAGTAATGCTAATCTCAATAGAGTTCATCATTTCGACGTGGAAAAGATACACTTTATTAAGCAATCTAGGAAGTGAGGCGTTAAGGAACTTGAGAGGTCTCCTATAATTAATACCATTTGACTATCAAAAAACAGTTATGTTGGAAAGAAAGGGAGACGAAGATTTGAAATTAGAAAAATAAAAATGAGAAGGGAAAAATCAAACCAATGAAACTGTGGAATGTGAAAAGGAAAGCAAGAATCTGGAAAGAGGAGTTTCGAGAGATCTCCAAATAAAGAAAAATCAAATTCAAGAATCAGTTACGGAAACTGAAGAGTCTCGTTGGTGAGGCTTATTTATTTGTAAAAATCTTTCTAAGAGGGGGACCTTTTTTCGGCTGTCTGTGAACAGGGGAAGGAGGGGAAGCTTCTTTTTGTCATGTAGTTCCAGTTGTTTTCTTCTTGAATTAGTCTATGTACAGGAGAATATCTCAAAAACTTTGAGTTTTGGTTTGTTTGGAGAAATGAAGATTTGTTTTCAGAACTTTCCGTCTGTGAATGTCTTCTTTGGTTGCAGCTTTTCCTATTTTAATCTGTAGTGAATCTTCATTTTTTCTCTTGCTATATGTGGTTGTATCTGGGCTTCAGATTCATATCATTCCTATGTTTGATATGTGTTTGAGAGGAATATGACTGTCCTGTAATCAATCTGTTATTATTTGTGGATGTGAAGTAGATGGGCTTTGCATCATTCGTTTGCATTCATTCCATTCTTAATCCATCTTTTATAGTTGTAGATAGGTGTTAGAGTTCCTCCTTTTCTGCTTTTAGGTTAAAAGCATATCCTTAGTCTTTATTCATTGCAAATCATTTGAAGGCAGCTGCATCTTGTAAAACAAGCAAAGAGCACTTGCAACTATTAATGCAAGTGACTCAACTGTTGGCCGGATTATCATTTGTGTGGGCTAAAGAGTATAAAATTAAAGTGATAAATCTGTCAACCAACACTAATCATGTTGGACAACCCTCCTTAATGAACTTGAAAATATAATCTCAATTAGATAAAAAATAGTTTTCAAGTGTAGCTAAGTTCAAAATTTAAATCGCCTTGTTGGAGAATAGACCAATAACTCCATTTCTTCCATATAATAATGAACAAAATTAATGGAAACAAATTTACTTTTCCAAATAAGAGCTTCTTCCATAATGGAGTGAATTTTCCAACTAGGGGAATTCACTTTATTCATCATATTAATAACTATTAAGGAATCCCCCTCCACCATGAGGTTACAATAATATTTTTGACATTCCATGGTCATATTAGAGAAAATGCATCCCATTCAACTCCATTCTTGTTTTTAACTCTCAAAATATGGAAACCACCAACCATGTATACCCTTGAGGCATCCCTAAACACATGCCCTATGTCTATTGGACATAATTTAGTACAAAAAGTGATATCGAAATTCAACTTACCACCCTACATCACTACTTTCCACTTTCCATTTATTATATTCTAGGGGATAAATATTTTTTTCACATATAATTCACATTTAACCCCATTTTTATTTAAGTTTCAAGGTTCCTAACTATTTAAAAAAATTATGTATTTATTTTATCCATCTTGAATTTAACTAATTAGTTTTTTAGAAATTCAAAATTCATGTCAAAATATGTTAACTAATATATGAAGAGAACAATCTCACAAAAAGAAAATATTTTATTTTTTAAAGTTAACTAAATACTTGCTTATCCAGAGTGTCTAATGAAAAAGTAGAATAATCTTATGAATTTAATGAAGTTCGGATAGTATTTTGCATGTTATGGAAACCTTTAGAAGAAAGTTAGACCTTGAAATGACCCAAAAAAAATAAATTATTGTGATTTCACCTCTTTGAACAAGTGATGAGTTTTCCATCTACTCTATAAACTCTCCTCTATTGTAGAGAAGTCTCACAAACTATGAAAGATACATGCTAAATTCCATGGAGAATCAAAATATAACATAGTGAATGTTCTTTCACCCTTTAGAAAATTAAAAAAAATCAGCAAAACACAAACACAACATGGAACATAAAGGACTTTTTTATTTGTTTCTAATTTATAATTTGGTCTTCTATTTTTGGATGGGAGGATGGAGGAATTTCATATATTAATATCCTATGAATTGTGTGGGGCTGGTTCTCATTTTGTATAGTGGTTTTAGTTTATTTCAACGTTGTTGCAAGTATGTGCATGGCATGTTCATCATGATAGTGTAGTTGTAAATCTTGTATCTGAGCTTCAAAGTTGTTAAATGTAACCTATTTAAGCTATTGTGGCATTTAATACATTTATACTCAAACTTAACATAAGAGAACAAGAAGTATTTTTTCTCTATAAGTGGTTTTTTTACTAGAGAATGGGTTTTCTTTGGGGAAACTTGATTATTCATATGTTGGTCTTGTTTCTCATTTATTATTTCATGTTGAGATGATTTATGTTCTTTCCTTGATATCCATGTTGTTATGTTAATTAAATTACAACTACTATAAGTGGATTGTAGTGTGCATTGTCTTTGTTGAAGTCATCTCATCATATATCTATTTATAATAATTTAATGAGGAATATCATTTTTATTTATTGATCAACAGACTCTCAATTTTGTCTAATAATGAGACCCCATGTAATTTTCCTTTATAGTTATGAATGTACAACTCAATTTGTAAAGGTCAAATGTTATATATTTTATTTAAAAACTAATATAAGAGCAAGCTAGACCCATATCACTCATTTTACAAATAAAAAAATTCAAATATAGCTATAGTTATAAAAGATACATACATACATACATACATACATACATACATACATATATATATAGCAATATTCTTTGTGATTTTTTCTCATACCCCCTCCTTCTCCCTTATTCCTTTTCAAAAAATAATTAGTTTCATAAATATATAATTTTAGAAAATAGAAAAAAATGAATAGAATTGTTGAACTAGTAATGGAACAATCCATTTTATTTTTATCAATATATTTTCTTGCTCAACCTCTATTCTCATAGCTTATAAATCCAAATAAAAGTATTTTTATAGAAACTTTTTTTTTTAAATACCTTTCACTCAAACCTATTACACCTAGAAAAATCTATTTTAAAAAAATTGCTTATATAGCTAAAAAATTGTGGCATACATGTAATGGTGAAATTTGTATCCCATTTTTCATTTAGTTTTATGTCCATATTGAGGAATGTCTTTCTACATGTAAATAGTGATAAATGGCATGTCGTGTTAATTTGGGTTCATTCCCTCAAATTTTATCCACTTACATACACGTACATTCCTATACACCTTGCCCTACCCTATACTTTTATATACAAATGAACCATATATTTTTGTGGTTTAGGGATGCTATGAATCTCTTGCTCAATTGGGGTTTTTCACCTAAAGGAAAAGAGATAGATCCCACACAAAATCTAGGTGGTTCATTCAAAATAATACAAGTATAATGGAAATATGAATGAAATGTACCAAAAATAGATGAAATAAATGCAAATAACTGATAAAATCTACTGATTATAAATGTAAAACTTAAGAAATTATGCAATTTTTTGGAAAACACATTGTGATATGCAAAAACACCTAGAAATGAAAGCAAACTGTAACAAAAATGAATGAAATTGAATGTGTGCACCTAAGAACTTGCTAGAGACTAGAAATGACTTCTAGAATGTTGTTGATGCTAGAAATTTGGCCTACTGGGACTCATTCACCATTCTAGGTGAATTAGTCCTACTTCTGAGAAATTGTCCCAAAACCTGTTTCAGACAAATGAGTATCCAAAACTATAAAGAATATTTTTTAGGACTAGAAATGGAACTCATTCGCCACTAATGGTGAATGAGTCCACTTTTGAATTTTTGAAAATACAAAAGTGGAAACAGAAGCCCTCGGTTTGCTCTTCAGTTCTTTACATGTGTCCACCTTTGAAAGTCTGATTTCCAAACCTGAAAGTGACTTTTTGTTGATCTTTTGACTTGTTCAACAAGGATATGTATTCAACAATTTTGCAGCTTGATCTTCAATGATTTCCAAGCCTCCAGGATGCCTAAATCTACAAACACACAAGAAGAGAAGGATAAATGTTGGATGTTAGGGCATGGGGGTTTGCCTTGGTCAAACCCCTTTTAGATAATTAAACCAAATGAAGAAATAAAATGAAGAATGAACATGAAATGAAGGGATTAATATCTTTCCATGATGATTGATCTTGATTTTTTGCAGCAATGGAGGAAGATTATGCCCTTGAATGTCTTTGGAAGCTGTCTTGATGACTTGAAAATTACAAAACCCTAGCTTGCTTGACTTGAGATGGAAGAAAAATGATGAATGAGTTGTGAATGAGTTAAGAGATTATGAATTAGGGTTTAGAAGGTTGTATTTATAGGAAATTCTCCTAATTTACCCATAAATTGGATCCCCAAGGTCGACATGAAGAAAAATAAAACTTAAATTCCAAAATTTCCCACTCAAAAGTAAAATATCGCCCAAATGGGACTCATTCACTACCTTGGTTGAATCAGTCACACCTGGTAGGGACTCATTCACCACAGATGGCGAATTAGTCCCAAAGGGGTCCATTTTCCAACTGGGTTGTTGGGAGATAAGAAAATTAGGTTTATATAGTGACTTTGTCAGTTATTTCATCAAATATTGCCTCATGATGCACAATATGGGGCAATAAGGGCCTATTAATGATGATGTAAAGGCCAATTAGGGATTAGGACACAAAATTCAATGTGAAATTTTGATTAAATACACTTTACAACACTAAAATGAGGTCCACTTAGCCTAGGAAGGCACAACATCCAATGTGAATGTGTAGGACAGATTACAACACTAGGCTAAGGTTAAGTTTAATTCACAAGCCTTTTAGATTGATGCAAATATGCAATTAAATAAATTTTATAATGTTGAATTAAGGGAAAGTGGGTTCATTAAGTCTAGAGATGTGTGAAATTCTTTTACAACACTTTACAACACCTTTACAAGACATCATTAAATGCATTTTATTTAGTTTACAAGGATCCAAGACCTAGTGTGGATGTGTAAAACACCTCACAACACCAAATCAAGGCCTCATTAAGTCCAATTTATTATCAATTGTTCCCCAAATCAAGTATGTTTCCTTTTCTCTAGAGTACATTTAGACCCCCACTTTAGTGAGATGATGAACTTACTTCATACTCAGACTAAAGTAGAAATTCAAGAAAGGTCCAATTGTACAAATGTGAATGGTCTAGGATAACAAAGATTGAGAAGGTGGGTAAGCCCCCAGGATATAAGATCCTAAGTCAAACCAACATGAGTGCAAAAGGACACACATAAGGTGAATGATGTGAAACCAAAGAAGATACACAATCATGTAATGGCAAGAACTTAGGAAGAAGAGAAAAGTGAAAATGAAAAGGCAGATCAAGCTTTGACCATTTGTCCAACACGTTGTGGATCATATCTAGTCTATTTTTCCAAAAATACGTACTCACTCTAAGGCGAAAAAACTCTTGGTTGTCCGTCGGGTGAGAAGTCCTAAGTATAAGTTCACTCTGGGGCAACAAAACTTCTGGTTGTCCACGGGGTGAGAAATCCACAAGGTGGCTATGGGGAAAATTCATGGCTCAGAGTGGGCTTTCCTGCTCAACCATACCAAAGTTATACCTCCCGATAACTTTAATAAGGTGCCACAAAGGAAAATGAACTTCGAGTTCTATGAGGTAAGCAAAACTTTGTATGCTTGACACTCATAGACATTGTAAATGGAAAATGGTATAAGAAATGTTCAAAGGAATTTTTCTTAGTTTGTGCAAGGTCTCATCTTAGGGAACATCATGCTTAATGAGTCCAAGAGAGGATGTGTCAAAGAAGTATCACACTCTTGGAGGGAATCAAGCCTAGTGATTCCACCAAGAAAAGGACGCCTCACAAGAAGAAATAAATCACACATGAAATGTGTGTGGTGATGTATGCCCCCACTTTAAAGTGGTTGTGAACACTAGTACTGTGAGAAATTTATTTAAAGTAGAAGAAGAGGACATGAGAGGTTACTTAGAAATCCCTATTCCAAGTCATATGTTTTTGAGAAGCTACATCATGAAAAGGGAAGTATGTCACATGTGAGCCAACTTAAGGCACATCGTCCACCTCCCAAGCTTGCTCTTATATGTTCATGAAAGGTTAATTACTAGTCAAAGGAGGAAACTACAAGTGACATACGAGGTCAAGGCCACATAACCCCTTACCCCCACTTAGTGTAAGACAAGGATGAGCCGAAGAGATGCAAGCTAGAGTGAAAATCAATATCAATTAGAGGAATTAGATGCCCCTACATAAGGAAGAACACCAAAATTCTTAAAATGCTGGATTTTACTACTCATATCTTTACATTCATTAGTGAAATGACCATTAACTTTATGATATGTGCAAAATGAAGTCTTGTAATAGAATTTCTTGCGAGTTCGGGGAGGAAGGGTTATCAAGTGTTCTCATAGGAGTTTTGACAAGATACCTTATTGATCAATGGGAGAATATATTCCTATGGTTTGCTTCAAAGATACATCTTGCTTAGTATTAGATGTCATATCTACGCAATACTTTGCATATTGTGAGAATTTGTTCTTGAACCATAGATTTTAGGAGGTATGAAATGCTATGAATCTCTTTTGCTCAATTAGGGTCTTTCACCTAATGGAAAGAGATAGATCCCACACCCAAAATCTAGGTGGTTCACTCAAAATAATGCAAGTATGATGGAAATATGCCTAAATGAAATGATCTAGATGCAATAAAATGATAAAATTGATTTATTATTTATACAAAACTATTGAAATGCATGTTGTTTGAAAACACATTTTGTAATGCAAAAACACCTAGAAATGAATGCAAATTATAACAGAAATGGATGAAACTAAAAGTTTTCACTTGAGATCTTGATGGAGACTATAAATGAATTTTTGAATGTTGTTGATCCTAATTCTTAGGCTTGGTGTGACTCATTCACCATTCTGGAGGAATCCGTCCTAGTTTTGTGAAACTGTTCCAGAGCCCGTTTTGGAGAAATGGGTATCCAAAAATCTAGAAAACAAAAATTAGGCCTGAAAGTGGGACTCATTCACCACCCATGATGAATGCGTCCACTTTTGAATTTTTGAAGATTCAAAGGTGGAAACAGGAGCCTTTGGTCTACACTTTCTACTTCTTCAGGTGTCTGGTTTTGAAACTGTCAAATTCAGGCCTAAAAGTGTCTTTTTATAGATATTTTGACTTGGACAAAGAAGAGAAAACTTAAATGACTTTGCAACTTGATCTTCAATTATTTCCAAGCTTCCAAGATGACTAAATATACAAACACACAAGAAGAGAAGAAGAAATGTTGGATGTTAGGGCATGGGGGTTTGCCTTGGTCAAACCCCTTTGTAGGTAATTAAACCAAAATAGAGAAAGAATGTAATGAAGCATGAAACAATAAAGTCAATACCTTTCCATGATGTTTGATCTTGAAGTTTTGTAGCAAAACATGAAGAATTTTCCCTTGAGTGTCTTTGGAAGCTATCTTGATGACTTACAATGATGAAACCCTAACTTGCTTTACTTGATAGAGAAGATAGATGATGAATGAATGATAAGAGATGTGTGAATGAGTTATGAGATGAATTGGGGCTGAAATGGATGGAAAAACACTTATTTATACACTCTTATGCCCTAATTACCCAATAATACAACATCACAGGCCAACATAAGGTCTTTTTGAATAAAAACCCAAAAGAAATTTTGAATTGTTTTGAATTTGGAGCCAAAAGGAACTCATTTTCCACCCATGGTGAATGGGTCCCACTCTAGGCTTGTAAGTGGGTGTCAATAATTAAGTTGCATTTAATTTTTTTTGTCGGGTTTACATTAAAAGATACACTTAATTAAAGCTTATGAGTGCATAAAGGGGCCAAATAAAGCATAAGAAAGGTGTAAATAGTGATATCAAGCCTAGAAAAGTGTGAAATCTTGTTACAAGACTTTACAACACTTTAGAATAGGACTTGATAAGTGATAAAAATGTGATTTTTAGGTAAATTATAATGAGAAGAGTCTAGAAAAGTGTAGAAATGTGTTACAACACTTCACAAAACCTTTACAAGACATCGTTAAATGCATTTGAAAGGATCCAAGACTTAGTGTGGATGTGAAAAACACCTCACAACACCAAATGAAGGCCTTATTAAGTCCAATTTATCATCAATTATTCCCAAAATCAAACAATTTTCTTTTTTTCTATGTTACTTTTAGCCCCCACTTTAGTGAGAGGATGAACTTGTTTCAAACTCACACTAAAGTAGACATTCAAGAGATGTCCAATCATACCAATGCAGATGAAAAAGGATAACAATGATCAAAGGAGTTTTTTCAAGCTCCCACGATCTAAGATCCTAAGTCAAACCAACATAAGCACAAAAGTACATATACAAGGGTGAAATATATGTAGTGAAACAAGACATGTGATCATCCAATGGTAAGAACTAGAAGAAAGAAAATAAAAAAGGTGGATCAAGATTTGACTGTTTGTCTAGCTAGTTATGGATCAGATCTAGGTTGTTTGTCCAAAAAGGAAAATGCATACTCACTCTGGGGTGATGGAATTCTTGGCTATCTATCGGGTGAGAAATCCCAAAAGGTGAGAAACATACGCTTGGCTGGTATGTACTCACAAACACATAGGTGGCTTTGGGGAAAGTCATACCTGGGAATGGGCTTCCTGCTCAACCATACCAAAGTTATACCTCTTGATAACTTTAATAAGGCACCATAAAGGAAAATTATTTTTGAGCTCTATGAAGTAAGAAAAACTTTGTATGCTTGACACTCATAGACATTGTAAATGCAAGGTAGTGTAAGGAATATTCAAAGGGATTTTTCTTAGTTCGTGCAAGGTCTCATCTTAGGGAACATTGTACCAAATACTTCCAAGAGAGGAAAAGTGCAAATGGTTTCATCTTGTTTCCAAGAGAGGACAAGAACAATGTCTCATCCTAGGAAACATTGTACCTAATGCTTCCAAGAGAGGAAATTGCAAGAAAAAGAAAATCACTCAATGAAATGTGAGTGGTGATGTATGCCCCCACTTTAAAGTGGTTGCGAACACCAGTACTATGAGTAATTTCTTTAAAGTAGAAGAAGAGGTCATGAGAACTTACTCGAAAATCCCTATGCCAAGCCATATGTTTTTGAGAAGTTATGTCATGAAAAAGGGAGTATGTCACATGCGGGCCAACTTAAGGCACATCGTCCACATCCCAAGCTTGCTCTTATATATTCATGAAGGGTTAACGACTAGCCAAAGGAGGCAACTACAAGTGACATATGAGGTCAAGGCTACCTAACCCCTTTCCCCCACTTAGTGCAGGACAAGGGTGAGCCGAAATGATTGATAAGATGCAAGGTAGAGTGAAAATCAGTATCAATTAGAGAGATTAGATGCCCCCACATAAGGAAGAACACCAAACTCCTTAAGATGTTGTATTTTACTACTCAAAGCCTTACATTCATTAGTAGAATGATCGTGAACTCGATGATATGTGAAAAATGAATTCTTGTAATAGCATTTATTTCAAGTTCATGGGGGAAGGGATATCAAGTGATCTTGGAGGAGTCTTGACAAGATACCCGATTGATCAAGGGGAGAGGTAGTTTATGTTGTTGGTGGCAAAGAGATGTATTGCTTAGTATAGGATGCCATACCTACCCAAGGTTCTTTAGATTGCAAGATTTTGTTCTCACTCTTACAGGAGGATGGAAAATCTATCAAATGCAAATATTTAGTGCTATGTGAGATACAATGATGTTAAGCAAAGTGTTCTTTGGGTGTTTTGGTTCAGGAGAAAGATTAAGATCAATAGTGTCGATCAGCTCAAGATGTACTATTACTAAAGTTGGTTTAGAAGGATTTTTTGTGATAGTATTAATGTTAAGGGATGGCTTCTTTATCTCAATCAAAGGACAATAACCAAGACCATGGGTCTTTTGTTGTGTGTTAGGCTCTATAGGGTTGCAGATACCTTGTTCTCGAGCACCACATCCTTTTCCACTATAGCCAAGTTGTTTCATAAGCTCATATAACCTTTTCCATAAAACTTTTTTCATTTCTTTTGAAGTTAGTGGTTGCTAATGATTAAGTTCATCAAAGGTTGTTGTGTAACCTACTGTTTTTTGTTCTAAAGTGGTTGAGGTGGATGCTTTTGAAGGGTTGTCTGATTTTTGTGTTGACATAACTATGGTTTTTTTTCCCTTGCTAGAGTCCTTGTGTATGATCTGGTATTCTACAAAGGAGGTGGGTGTGAAGTCTAAGGAACCCCAATCATCATCTAAGAGTTTTGAAACTGGTTCAAGATGTTGGACGAAGTCCATTTGTGTGGTTGGTGTTAATGTGTTCAAGGGATTCTCTTTTTTTTTCTCAATGTTTAAACAACTGTTTGGATGAGGTTCAACTAGAAGTGTGTACACCTTTTTGTTGTAGATGTATTTAATTTTTTGATGAAGAGTAGAAGGCACACCATTCATTGCATGAATCCATAGTCTTCCTAAGAGAAGTTTATATGAAAGATGATTAGGCATAACATGGATTGGTTTTTCCAATATGGTGGCTCCAACTGTAATAGGTAAAGTGATCACACCAAGAGGTTGTTTGCTTATATTGTCAAATCCCCTGATGGATAAAGGATCAGGTTGAATGTTTGATTTATCGACACCAAGTCTATTGAGAAGGTTCACTCCACATACATTAAGAGTGGAAACAATATCCATAAGAGTTCTCTTAATCCCTTTTCGTTTGTATTGAGTGATGATCATAAAAGGTTCATTTTGTTTTTGCACTTCCAAGGGAGGAAGCTCACTTTGGTGGAAAAAAATGTCAACATTTATGGCTTGAATCATGGCTACTATATCATTTGGTTGTGTATTAGAAGGGATAGTAAATTTTTGCAAGGCTAATTGGATCATGTTGTGATATTGAGGGGAGGCTTGAATAAGGTCCCATAATGATATTTTAGTAGGAGTATTCTCTGATTGTTCAACAAGATTGTATTCCTTTCCACTAGGAAGACCTAGGAAGATAGGTTTATAGGGGATTGGATTAGGCAAAGGTAAGGGTGTTGGGGTTGGTTACAGATTATTTCGATTGTTAAATGTATGAGAAACGATATTACAACTTAGCTGTTGTGATACCTTATTTTGAGATGGGTAGAGGATGAGTTCAGGTTTGTTTTGAATTGGAGGTTTATGTGAAGGGGGGTAAAGGATGAGTTGATGTTGAATAATGTTAACATCCCTTAGTAAGTGAGATTCTATATCATTATTGTGGTTCTTGTCTTGCATCATGATATCCTTCCTAGGAGGAGGGTTTTGAGGAGAACTACAAACTGAATTTTCTTGACATTCTAAGGTTGGTTCTTCGGAAAGGGCTTCATCACAAGTAGGAGAATGACCAATGATTGAATTTTCTTGCCCAAGAAGGGTTTTCTTTGGTGAAGGGGGACAACTAAGATTCTCATGACCATCATTGATTGTGTTTTCTAACAACAAAGTATCTTCTTCACAACTAGGAGAGATACTAGGAGAAGGAAAAATGTTATTGTCATGATTAATTTTGGTTATGTTAGGTTGGTTGTGAATGTTTTTTCCACTAAGAGAGGTAAAAGGAGAGAAACAACTAGGATTCTCAAAAATCTCATTAATTGATTCTTCTACAAAAATATCTTCATCACCATGAAGAGGAGAGATATTATGAGAAGAACAAGTATGATCGTTAGGAATGGCCCAAGTTGTAGTCTCTTTCACTAAAACACTCCCATACGGAGGGGATAGGAAATTTTTCTTAACATGTCTAAATATTTAAGGTACTAGCATTTTTTGAATAAGAATGAAAAGCACATGTAACCATTTCATGCAATGTTTCAACAATATGAACAATGTATATGCAAAGATACAAAACACTTTTATCCAATGTATGGAACACCTTAAGAATGTAAACAATGTATATGCAAGAATGAAAAATACTTTTATGAAACTTATGCAAAGTTTTATGAATAGAAATATTGTGTAAGAAAAAGTGAAAAGTACTTTTATCGATGCTATGCAAAATTTTAGAAATGTAAGCATTTTCATATGGAAGGATGTTTGCAATTGAATTGATTTGAAGAATGAGTAATCTAAAAGGATGTTTTTGAGGTAGATGCATAAAAAAATGTTCCAAAAACTTTCTAGACACTAGCTCATTTGACTGCAAAATATGACAAATTTTTTTGACGAAAGATGTATAATTTGATGTATTGTCGGGTACTTGTTATATTTAATGTGTAATTTTCAATTTTTTTAAATTTTATCCCCGATGTTCATCGAAATTTCGACGAACTTGGTTTCGTCAAAATTTTGACGAACTGTTTCGTCAAAATTTTGACAAACATGGAAAATCAGGATAAAAACAAATTATGGCCGACATAAATAAAAGTGATTTCGCCTATTTATTGCGACAGTGTTTTGCTATACTTGCAAATTTTCTCTACTTACAAATTTTCTCTACTTGCAATTGTTTGTGGAGAACTAAGGACGATTTTCTTTTGAAAAATTAGAAAAAATTCAAGAAGATATTGCCAGGTTGAGGGTAGTCATTGTATTTTTCTAGAATTCATTTGTGAAGTTAGATTTGTACTTCCAAGTTTGAAAATCATATTTTAAAGCAACATCTCATCATATTTCATTTTTAGACTTGTGCATTTTCAGAATTTCATTTCTATATTTTGTTGTACAAGTTCAATATTCTGATTTTAGGAGTCTAACAGTTGGAAATCATAGTAAAATAAAAATTTAATAAGCTTTGGAATTAGCATTTTAAATTTTTTTGGGTTCACTAACTTCAGACTATCTTCTCTTTTGCAGGGGTGGTTGCATGCCAAATTTTTTTGGTGCAAAATATCAGAATTATTAGATTTTGTTACCTGTCTATGATTAAAAATTATTAGAGTTTGAGTTTAATACTTTTTTAAGATCTAAATATTCAATCTTGGTAAAGAAAAATCATGTAAGATAATATTAGTGTAGAACAAAATGAATAGACAATTGCTAGAATGTGGACTAGATTGAAAAGAAAGGGTGATGGGAAATGTTATTGTCCTTTCAATAATTGCAAGGGCTTAAAGACGAGAAGACTTTTAATCACAACAGCTAAGAAACATTGTAGGGAGCATGGTCACATTGAAGGGGACATGATTATCATCCATTGGTAAGTTGTTCATTATATGTCTTTATATTGATTGAATTTGTAAATGTTTATATCGTTTTAACATTTCTATATATAAAAAATCACTTGATCGTGATCATGGTTTATTTGTGTCGATCATTATTATAAAGGTGGGGTACCCTAGGGCACAAGATATGGATTATCATGCCCCAGAGAATGTGGTTTTGCAAGCAGAGGAACATGGAGATGTGAATATCGAAGATGAAGTTAATGATCCTATGAAAGAAGATGATCATGTGCCAAAAAACACAATTGAAGATGATGGTACAAATACATTGATCCATGACACATTTAGTGGCGCAACTGATCATGATGGTCGAGATGACTTTGATGATGTTCATGATTTACCTGTACTTGAGAGGGCAGACAAGCCCCTTTATGAAGGCTCTGAAACAACTCTTGTTTCTGTTGTATTGTTGCTGGTGAACTTGAAGGTTATGAATGGTTTATCCAACATAGCGATGCCACAGATGTTAAGGTATGTCATATATGTCATCTTTTTTCATCTATTTTAATTGTTGTTAGTTCATCATTAGTAAATAAAGGATGAAATATGTACCATTAATATTCTTTATATTAACAAATTATTTTTTGTTGTAGATTGATTGGTGAATTTTTGTTACCACCATCAAATATTTTACCTTGCTCATACTGAGATTTATCTGCCATTATGAAAGATATTGGAATGGAGTATCAAGCAATAGATGTATGTCCCAATGATCATATTATATATCATAAACGGCATGAATTTGCAACAGAATGCCCAAAATGTCATATCAGTAGAAATTGAACAGATCAACTAACAAAAAAGGTGCCTCGCAAGGTTCTTCGTTACATTCCCATTATTTCAAGTATGCAACAATTATTTAGGTGCAAAAGCTTAACACAATTTATGGATTAGCATGCACGAAATAGAAGTGGAGATGGCATTCTTCGAATGCCTGTGGATGGTTATGCATTTAAGGACATGGAGGATAAATGGTCACACTTTAAAGAAGAACCTCGTAATCTCAGGATTTCATTGGCAGCGGACGGTGTCAATCCATTTGGAGAGCTGAGATCTATTTACTTGGTGTGGCCTATTTTTGTTATCAATAACAACATTCCTCCATGGATGTCAATAAAGAGGGAGCACATAATGTTGGAAATGATTGTTCTAGGTATTTGTTTACATCAATTTTCTTTAACATAGTAGCATCTCATTTGTCTTATTTGTTGCATAATGACTTATATTTTTTTTATTTAATAGTCATGTATATTAATTTATATATATTGCAGTAAAATGGTTATAATAATTATGTAATGTTTATGTTCATTCAACTAGGTAAGTACCAAGTTAAAGATATGAATGTATATATCGATCCTCTTAACGACGAGTTACTAAAGTTATGGAATTGCATCACAATGTATGATGTCTCTAGACCAATAGTACAAAGACAATTTCAATTCCATGTAATGCTTGTATGGACAATTCATGATGCCCCAGGGCTAACACATTTTTGCGGTATGTTATAATGTTCGACTACACTTTAACGATATTTAATTTTATGAAGTAGATATCATGCATGTTTTTTAAATAATCTATTAATTATATATAATTATAAAAATTGACATATTTAATCCAATTATATATGATCTTGCAGGTCTTCAAACAAAGGGAAAATTTTCATGTCGAATTTGTGGTCCAAAGATGAAATCATTCAACAAGTTTAGGAAAGCAAGTGTTTGATGAGTATAGTTACTTCCTCCACATAAATCATAAGTATCAAACTACTGAAAAACATCTTTTCAATGGGAAAGAAGAGACTACATGAAAACCACTAAGAATGACACCTCGCCTATGGAAGTTGGAATATAATAGAATTAATCATCAAGTTTATACATCAGATCAAATTGTTTATCTATCATATATAATATGTTTCGAATTTATATTTTTATATTGTGTTTTGTTTGCTCATGCAGTAATTGACAATGATTCTTGTTGTTAATTTTTTTAACTTATATTCTTCATGAAGGTCGTCAAGGCATTAATGGTCGGCTTCCACAGGGAATGAAAAGTTATCCCAGACAATTTAGTAGGTTTCCCTACTATGAGCAACTACAAACTATGCATTTGTTTAATACGATGCATATTAGAAAGAATATAATAGAAATGTTATGGAAAATATTGGATGGAAGGCATGACAAAGAAAAAAATGTCAAAATTTGTAGTGACATTCAGGAAGCCAATCATGTAATGAAAAATGTCATTCAATTAAATAGCGATGGAGACCAAATCAATATAAGCGCCCTTCCTTGGTTATTAACGGAGCAACAAGACAATGCTATAAAATAAGTCATATGATAAATTTGATTTCCCACAGGATTTGCTATGAATGTAAACAATATCATAACAAAGAAAGGTGAATTTGGGTCAGGGATGAAAATGCATGATTGACATACCTTCATTAAGGTAATTATTTTGGTATATTATAGATATATTTGTATATTGCATGTACTTTTCAGTGTATTATGTTTACAACTTTTGGAAAAATAATGAAAAGATCATTTTATAATTGTTGCAGTACGTTCTACCTCTATCTCTCCTAGACAACTTTGACAACAATGTCAAGCAAGTTATATATGATCTTGGAAAATACATGAGGTAAGTAGTCAATAATTGTTCAATTCTTTGTATAGATCTTATAATTTCCATTTTTTTTACTTGTTATGTAATATATTGTATATTGTTGTTAAATCCCGTTAATACATTTGTGCCTTGAATCACTTGTAGATGGCTGTCATCTAAATAAATCCATAAAGAAGATATAAATTATTGGAAGATCAAAATTTCTCATCTAATGTGTGAAATGCAAAAGTATCTACCTTTGATATTTTTCAATACACAAGAACACTACCTCATACACCAAGTTGAGGAGATTGAATTGTGTGGACTTGTACACACAAGGTCAATGTGGATGGTTGAGAGGCACTTGAAATTTTTAAAGGATTTGGTAAGAAAAAGAGAACATATTGAGGGTTCTATGGTGGAGGGATATATGGTATACCAGACCATGGTGTACATTACTAAATATCTTCCTAAGTTTGCAACAAAGATCCATGCAGATCGCATTTGGGATCCCAACTCCATTAACAAATTTGAAGGGGAGTACCTGATGGGGAAAGGTAGATTGATGGAAGTGAGAGGTAATTATAATAAATTTTACATTTGTTTTTTATGTATATTGTACTTATTTAATTATTAATATTCAATATACATCAATTATAAATTAAGGTCGTATACCGTGGTAATTAACTAATTAATGTAGACCTGAGATGCTCATCTCAACCAACCTATCAAAATTACTTTAAGAGGCTTCCAATAAGTTTAGAATGACCACTTTAAACAATCCAAACAACTCTCAAAGCTTGAAAAACAACATAAGTCAAATTTCACACTTTGACTCCTTAAATCCTTGTAGCAGTGCAAACCTAGTTTTTCCAAATAACTCAAAACTTTCTCAAAACACCAGAAAAAACCTTGATGTTTTTAGACACCCATTTTTATGTTATTAAACATAATTCAAGGGAAATTACAAGTCCTTTAGACCAAATCACCAAAATCACCCTTTCTAGGTTGTGCTGATTAGGCTGATTAGGCCTATTTTACAAAGCAACTAGTCTTTAAAGTTGTCATATGCCCATGAAATATTGGGGAAGAAATTTTTATGCCTCCAAACCTCCAAATCCACAAAAATATTCCACTTGTATGACCAGATTCTTGCCAAACCCAAAAACCCTTGTTTTAGGCCAAAATCGTGATGGTTTATTCAATCTCGCACTTCCACGACCTCCCAGACCTCAAAAACAATTTAGACACAACCATTAGGTCTGAAAATGGGTAAAAATTCATAAAATCAGATCTCCCATACATATTTTGTTGAAACGTAAGTTTGAACCTCTCATTTCACATGTTTTTCCTCACAAAACTCGAGGAAAACAACTATACCTTCTTTATTTATCGTCCCATGAGGGTTTATAATGATCACTTTATTCCTTTTAAGGGAATTTTAACCTCAACTACCCAACAACCACCTCTACAATTGACTTTTTAATCTTTTATGATCACATGAAACATAAAACACACTAATTTCAAGGTTGTTAACATCACTATTGAAATGTTTTAATTTTTTGAATTTGTTAACGTCATTTGTGATTTTCATTTTTTTTATACAGTTGGTCAAGAGTGGGATGCACTACATTTTTACGTCGCAAATAGTCTTGATTGGATGATAGTATGGATTGAACGATGTCAACAATCTAGTCGTGCATTAACATGGGAAGGTGTGGCTTCATTGGTTAAAGAAGCTCATCGTAATGGAGATTCCAATGTTACACAAAGATAAATTGATTTAGCATATGGTTTAAGAGATAAAAAGGTACATATAAATATATTAATCACCCATATTATTTAATTATTTTCAATTATATTGATGTATATATATGTTGAGATTTTTTTCTTTGCATACATTCGACCAAGAATAAATATTTTTATCAACTGACGATATTGCAATAATTTTTTCATATTTGACATATTGCAGGTGAAACACCACAAGGCTATGTGGTGTAATGGTTATAAATTTTGAATCAAAAATTTGGATGACACGAAGAAAACTTGTGATTCTGGGATAACTGCAGTGTTTCAGGTGACTAATGTTTCATCTAGAAGCGACATACATCCAAAAGTCTCAAAAAATTGATACTATGGGATTTTGGATGATATACTTGAGTGTGGCTTTAAGTCTTTAAAATTAGTTATGTTCATTATCCTATTGTACAGGCTACGATTAAATGAAAATGATCTCGAGAGACTGTTATTGAACATGATAATGGATTTACCATGGTTAATACAAGGTCGATTGAGCAAGCTGGAAATGAGCCCTATGTTCTTCCAAGCCAATGTGAGTAGATATTTTACTCAGAGGTTCTAGGTAAACTGGGTTGGTCATTTTTTGTTAGACGTGATCCAAGAGGAAGGACGATAAAGTATAATGTGGTGTAAGAAGAAGATATCAAAGAACTAGAAGATGATGTTAATGATGTGATTGACAAAGATGTCGAAGAGGAGGAACTAGATCATGATGATGTAGGAGTTAATGTTCATGAATATGATATCCATGTGGATGATGACATTATCGAAATTGATATCAATGATGATGATGATGATATGATCAATCCTTACAATGTCAAATTTGGATTGGATGATACATCAGACAAAGAGTTTGATGAAGAAGAAGATCAATGACATTGAAATGTATGAGTTATGTGATTGTATTATCTATTTGATATTCATTTCTTGATAGAATTATATTTGACTTATGTGGTTACATAATTAATTCATGATGTTTTTAATTTTTATGTCATTACATAATTAATTCATGATGTACTTTTTAATGTTTAATTTTAATTCATGATGTTACAACTATTGTAGTTCCCCTAGAAACTTCCATATGATCATAATGAATGGTGTTTTGGGAAATTTCATGAAAGATGACACATTGATCGTAGTAGTGAAATAATTGCAAAGTCGTTTAGATTTTTTAGACCAATCACCCTTCATAATGTCATTTTTAGGATCATCTCCAATTTGATTACTAGGACACATAAGGCTGGATTTGATTGGCTTATCTTGGAGGAACATTGTGGCTTTGTGTAATGTGAGAAATTTTTTGATGGGGTACTTGCTATTGCTAAGGCGGATCACTCCTTTCTGTGAAGGCCATACACATATGATTGGATCAAGTGTTCTTTTCTTTAGAAAATTCCTATTGCCTTTTTGATAGGTTATGATTGGATTAGATGGGTTATGAAGCACTTATTTCAAGTAATTTATGTCTATTTTAATTTGTAATTTATTAAATTCAAACACATCCAAAATTATGTCCCTTTCTTTAATTGATTATTATGTTATTTAATTATTAACTCAAATGGCACCTCCAATTTAACTATATATATCTATTTGAATATATCTAAAGTGTTGAAAATTTTTAGATCAAATTTAGTAATTAACTCAAACAACTTTTCCAATTTAACTAATATCTTTTAAGCTATTAAACAAATATTATTTATGAAAGAAGTATATTGGCGTGAAATTAAATATGATTTGTATTCCAATGTAAAAAATACAAAGAATGGAAACAATTGTTTCAACACATAAACTATTATGTAGTAGTTAATTAAAATAAAAAAGATTACTCTATATTAGTTAGGATACACAACTAAGAAAATGATCTAAATAGTCTAATAATTTCAAAAACAAAAACAATATTAGGTAGATAATAAAAAAAAATTAATTTCTACAGTGACTTATTTATCCTAGAGAAACTTTTGATCCCACAATAGTGGTTTACAATTTTTGGCCAAACTGGACATTGAAATAATTTGTTTTAACCAAATCACATCTCTTTAAGTAACCTAGTGGCTAAACTATGAAGAAGATTTTGTAAAGATGATGCAAACTAGAGTTTCATGAAATTTCAAGCAATAGATTTCTAAATATATTTATTTCAAAAAATTGGAATCAGATTGCACCTCTTTTTCCATCTCCCTCAAAACTAGTTTTTTTCAAAAAACAACATTTTTAAAAAGTGATGCTCACCGTATAATGCATAACTTCTTTTCCATGAAGGATAAAATTATAATTCTTTCGAATATAGATTTTTAACTCTGATACCTAGTGCTTCCACTTGTTAGATAGTTTTTATTGAATATTTTTTCTTTAACTGCTCACAAAGTCAAACCAATTACAATTTAGACATAGTGCCAATCGTATAACACACGCAACTTTTTGTATGTATTGAAATTCAATTTTTTATTTTTTTTTGTTGACTAAGAAATCCCAATATCTGGTGCACTAATATATATATATATTTCATAATATGCTATTTTTTCCACATGCATTAAATCGTTGTTTCTTGATTTTCAAAAGAAAACCTACATTCACAAGAAATAAAATAAATATAATAATCAAATTAAATTTTATTAAAATTATACTTTTTTGGAAGCTTATAATAAGGAATACATACTTACTAAAAAATAAATTTTAAATGAATTCGTTTGATCCCCCAAAAGGTAAATAAAAAGTGGTTTTTTATCAACATTTTGATAGGCATGAAGGAGACTCCATTATAGGTATGGTTTAAAACTAGTGGGGTTCTATCCAAGGGGGCTTGGTCTAAGGTGGTTTGATCAAGCCCTATTCAATTGGAATCCTTTAAATGGAAAATTTCAAGGCTTAAATCATTATATTTTCTAAAAATATGTGATTTCAACAAAAAATAGGATCTCCCAGAAATTGTAAACCACTATTGTGGCAATATTTATGAACAAACCCACAACTACCCCTATTTTGAAGGAGTTTAGTTTTCTCCCAGGTTCCTGATCTCCCTAATATTGTATAATTATTTTAAAGAGACCAAGGGTCATAACACAACTTTATTCAACCCATGAAATATCTTGGTTAATGAAACTTGACAAAAGCAACAAAACAGTTGCTACATTTGGCATTTCCTATTGAATGAAGAGTGGTGAAAATAATCTACTTATAGTTTAATAAAACACTATTTTTAGAAGGCTTGGCATTAGAGAGATAGAGAAGAGGGGGAGAGAGGGAGAGATAGGTTGAAGAGGAGGAGGGAGAAGAGATGAAGATAGATTGGACGCAGAAAAGGGAGAGAAAGAAGAGGGGGAGACTAGGGAAAGCGATATGTAGAAAGGGAGAGAGAGAAGATAGGGGAGAGAGGGAGAGATAGCTCAATATATATAGAGGGAGAGGGAGAGACATAGAAAGGGGGTGATATAGAGAGATAGAGGGGGATGGTGAGAGAGAGAGAGATAGAGATATATGGGAAGAGAAAGAGAGACAAAGATATATGGGAAGAGAAAGGAAGAGAGGTGGAGATAGAAAATTGATGGATAGGGGGGATAGGGAGGGAGAGATGGTGAGAGATAGAGAGGGGGCCAGGAGATAGTTGAGAGGGGGAGGGAGAGAAAGGTATATTGATAGGTAGAGGAGGAGAGATAGAGAAGAGGGGGAGAGAGGGAGAGATAGGTCGAAGAGGAAGAGAGAGAAGAGATGGAGATAGATAGGTAGAAAAGGGAGAGAAAGAAGAGGGGGAGAGGGAGAGATAGCTCAATATATATAGAGGCCGGAGAGGGAGAGACATAGAAAGGGGGTGATATAGATAGATAGAGGGGGATGGTGAGAGAGAGATAGAGAGATATATGGGAAGAGAAAGAGAGATGGAGATATATGGGAAGAGAAAGAAAGATGGAGATATATGGGAAGAGAAAGGAAGAGAGGTGGAGATAGATAGTCAATGGATAGGGGGATAGGGAGGGAGAGATGGTGAGAGATAGAGAGGGGGCCAGGAGATAGCTGAGAGGGGGAGGGAGAGAAAGGGATATTAATAGGTAGAGGAGGAGAGATAAAGAAGAGGGGGAGAGAGGGAGAGATAGGTTGAAGAGGAAGAGAGAGAATAGATGGAGATAGATAGGTAGAAAATGGAGAGAAAGAAGAGGGAGAGAGGGAGAGCAATATGTAGAAAGGGAGAGAGGGAGATATAGCTCAATATATATAGAGGGAGAGGGAGAGACATAGAAAGGGTGTGATATAGAGAGATAGAGGGGGATGGTGAGAGAGAGAGAGATAGAGATATATGGGAAGAGAAAGAGAGATGGAGATATATGGGAAGAGAAAGGAAGAGAGGTGGAGATAGAGAGTCGATGGATAGGGGGATAGGGAGGGAGAGATGGTGAGAGAGTAGAGAGGGGAGATAGCTGAGAGGGGGAGGGAGAGAAAGGGATGTTGATAGGTAGAGAAGGAGAGATAGAGAAGAGGGGGAGAGAGGGAGAGATAGGTTGAAGAGGAAAGAGAGAGAAAGGGGGGAGAGGGAGTGACATAGATAGTGGGAGATATAGAGAGATAATTATATTAATTATATTATAATAATTATAATATTATATTAATATTATAAATTTAGCTAATATTATAATTATATTAATTATATATAATTTATATTATATTAATATTAAAATAATAAATTAATATGGTGCCACAATTTTCATTTTAATTGACATAATCTAAAAACCTAGCTCGTCAAATTGGAGAAGTGAGTCACACGCCAGAGGAAAGGTTGCAGGAAGCCATGGATCGAGCTTGCTTGGCTGCAAAAATTGGAATTTTTGTGATTTGTTTTTCATGAAGGCCTCTGCATCTCGTCTGTCGCCAAAATGGTCTGTATATTTCATCTAAAATTTATGAATCAGAGTGCTATAGGGTTTTTGATTTGATTTGGTTTGTGAATATTACTCTTTGTGATTGTATTTTGTATATTTGTCTTCAATGCCAGTGGGACAAACCATAACTCAGTGCTTTCAATCACTTTGCAACTCCATTATTTGTGACTCTGTTGTTTGCTTGTGAGAATCACAAGTTGGAATGCATGTCTGTTGTTTGCAAGTGAGAATCATAGTTCACCGCCTTGTCTATGCTACAACATTTGGGCCCCAAACTAGACATCATCCTTTTTCACAATCACACAAGCTACCCTATTGCAAGGAGAACACATAGAATCACTAATAATGGGAGCCCATACTAGCCTAGCTAGAATAGTTGCACCACCTTTCCCCAAATATGATTAGTGAAAAAAGTTAAACTCTCTCCAAACAAATTTAAGAGTACATTCTAGCTCAAATCTCATAGATTTAGTTTCTTGAAAGAGAAAGCAATCCATTTTAAGCCTATTATTGTAAGAGGATCTTAAAATGCATTCTTTCCAGAAGATTCCAAACTCTAACATTCCAATTGGTGCATCCTATTTTCATTTATAGTACAACCTATCAAAATATTTGGGTTATTTTTCCTCTCCATTTTTTCCACTCTTGTGATTATTAACACATGAGTCAGTTTGCTTTCTCTTTTTTCATCCATCCACATCAACACTTGGCCTAGGGACAAAATCCCCCTAGACGGTAGCTTCATCTTGGAATAGATAATTAATAAAATTGAATCTTTACTCTTAGATTTACTCATGAAAAGTGTATGGGAAAGGTCTTTGGAAATCATAGACTCAATGTTTTGTAGAGCTTGGGGAGAAATGGGAGGTGTAGCCAAACTAACAAACAACTTAAACTCTTTCAATCTTTCTAAGGCAAGCTCTTGGGCATTTTTTTATTACCTAGAATTATCCTTGAAAAAAAACAAGAAGAGCAAGCTCATTGTTGACAAAAGGCATATATTCAAGGATACCAACATATGCCTCACTAGAATGAAGTCCTCCAATTTGTCAAGAATCTCATCTAAAGTATCAAATTCATTCTCGTAAATTTTTCTATTGTCTATTTTATTATTTCCTACACAATCAAGGATGAAATTCTATTAGCTACAAGTCTATTAATATTCTTAAGAATTTTTGGGCCATTCCTTCTTTGATGACCATCCATTTTACATAGAAAAAAAGCATTCAAACCTCTCGAAACTTCAATATCATGTTTAGTTTGATTATCACTCAATTGAAAGCACAAAATATGTAGAATACACTCATCAGATTTGAGAGATATGAAAAACCGTAGAGTTAAGATGGGGAAGAGTAGACCTTGTTTCTTCCACTTGCAACACATTACCCAAAGATTTGAGGAGTTGAAGGATAAAAGTTCACATCTAAGTAGAGATATTTTAAAATTCTAACCACCTTTTAACATATAATTGGCTAAAGAATTACATAGGGTAGAATCAAGGGTTCAAAGATGGACCTAAATTTTTTTTTCCCATATATTCTAAAACTCTTTCTTTTAAAACTCTTGATTGCATACCATGATTTTTGAAGAAGAAAGTGATAAATATTTATGTATCATTCTATAGAAAGAAACATAGACAAGGTAGTGAACATCAGATTTCCATTTGAACCCTAATGAGGATTTAAAGAAATGCTCTAAAAGGTTTTTTTTCTACTTGATCTTATTGTAGAAGACTACTCTTTAATCTTTGGATCTGCCACCTAATACATTTTTCACTATTCTTACTTTTCAACCTTGGATCTTAAAGGAAATTTGAACCACCTTCATAGCTTCCTGCACATGCCTTTTCATTCATAATCTTCATCCTTGTCAAAAATTCCAAAGTTGTTCATTTATGAAGGTTTACACTTCCAAAGATATGATATAAGGGATGAGGATGGGATCGTGTCTCAAATTATTTTGGCAGAATAGGTACCTCTCAGTGTTTATCTTTCAATGAAAAAGATATCAACATAGACTCATGTTCCCATATTCAATAATAAAGCGAGCTCTAGAATGATATAAAGTCCTCTATTAAAAAAAGGATGACAACAACTAATCAATATCAATTTCTAGAGGAACTGGTGAGTAGGGGAAGCTTCTTTAGATGATCAACTAGATGATCAAACCACCAATTTAGCACAACTCTCTCAAATACTCCTTAAGTGGACCTTTCCAATCTACTATTCCTTCAAGGAAAAGACCCCCCCAACTAGGGTTGTTGTACTCAAACAATCAAGAGGGCTTGTATCCACTTGGATCATGTCAAATAGGACTAAAACAAACCATGACACTCAAGTTTGTACTTAGGAAACTCCATTTTCTCATCGCTCTAACCACTAGGCCTCTTTACCACCAACTTAGCACAGCTCTCTCAAATACTCTTTAAGTGGACCTTTCCAATCCATTATTCCTTCAAGGAAAAGACCCCCCCAACTAGGGTTCTTGTACTCAAAAAATCAAGAGTGATTGTATCCACTTGGATCATGTCAAATAGGACTAAACAAAACCATGACACTCAAGTTTTCACTTAGGAAACTACATTTTCTAACCACTAGGCCTCTTTACCACTAAACGGCTTGTAGCCCTGCCTGGTAGGACAGTCAAAATAAAATCCACATATAAGCTTCTATCAGGCCCAAACTAATGAACTTAGACAAGTAATATATATGCCCCTACAAAGTCTCAAAACCTTCTTTCTTGACAGTGGACAGTAAAAGAGAAATGGACCAAAACAACACTACTCCTTGAAGAGGACTAATTGGTAGGCTACAACAGAACAATTGACTATCTAGGCTCTCCGCTTCACCCCAAAGCCTTGAAAAAGGTTCTTATAGGCTAGTTACACCCATGTCTATCACTCCTAAGTTCCTTCACAGTTAAAATCACCCTAAACAATCAAAACTCAACTTTTTGCTTCACAATCTAGGCCTGTCACATGAGGATGCCAGGCCTAGAACATTGCAAAACTTCCTCCACACAACATGCCATTCTTCAGAATCCTAAAAATATTAAAATATACACAAATATATTCCATCTCACCAAGAATTAGCATTATTACAACATGGAGATGGAAGAAAGAGCCATTCTTCAATCAAAACCCTAGTTTTGAGAGTTTTAAGACCAGTTCCTGCTAAAATGGTGATATATTCTTTTGTACTTAATGAAAAAAAGTCAAATCACCTCCAAAAGAAATCCAGGTCTTCCCTCTATCCAACCATAATAGGAATTTACTCGTACAATACATACAAAGGTCGCACCACACAGTAGAACAAGAAATTTACACAGATTTTCCAGAAAATAATAAGCATTTGCATTAGAACTTCAAAATGATTCATCAACCCACATTCCTCAACCAAGAGAGGCTTATTTCTATCTTCAACCAAACTTTCTGATGTCCCACAACTAAAATTTGAATTGGTTGTACATTGGGAACTAACAAAACATCATTGAGACACCTAATTGCCTAGTTAAGGCAAGTTAATACAACTTCCACAAGACCAAATACAAAGATCCTTCAAGAGGTGTCAAAAGGAATCAAAACCATTTCAAAACACCAAGGAACCTCCCCTCAATCACCTGGTTGCATCATGGAATTTTGATTCTTTAATTTTCCAAGGTGCACTAAGCTTACAAAGTGAGGATGGAGACCTTGTGATTACATTGAAACTTATCACCAAGACTCAAAACCTACTACAAGCCTTTGAAGAATCAAAATGTTGTTGTTTCAAATGACTATGAGTGCTAACTTTCACTATTTGAAGATGTTGAAACCTTGTCATAGAGAACTGGAACATTGATGCAACCACTCATCCTACCTTAAAACATACCAAAAATCTCCAAGCAATTAGACATAGGAAAATTTAAGATGACTTAAACAATTTTTATTGCCAAAGCATAATCTTATGATGACTTAACCAGTCCTAGTACACACTCCCTCCCCATTAAACACTTAGACATATGGAATTTATCAGTGGACAATTGAACCACCTCACACGTGCACTTGAATTATGTCTATTAGTGTTCTAATTCATCTTTTTCAAGACAACTTAAACCAAAATATTATGTATGGTGAAATCATTCTTCTGCACAATACATTTGAGGCCTTGGTTGTGTAACTGGTGGACCATATTCACATTTAACACTTGTTACAAAGTTTAAAGTCATTAATTGCAAGGGACAGTCTCCTTTATACATTTATTTGATTTGTGATGGACACATTTGGATGGTAGTAACAATAACTTGCAATCTATCAAGACTCGATTACCTTATAACTAGTCAAATTCTAGTGATGAAATGATAGATTAATCATAATGTCACCTTGGGATTACATCACCATGAAAGAACTTCATCCAACATCCTTATGAGTGTAGGTAACACCAAATAGGTATTTGTTAGATCTTTCTTCCTCGAGTGAGGGAAATTCAGGAAGAGAAGAGGAAAGTGAGACATGTAGTAGGTCTAAAAGAGGGAGATCAACTAGAGGTCAAAAGATTAGAAGAAAATTTCGTAAAAGCATGGAATTTTTTCTTGCTGAAGGGGGATCATGTTATTTAGATGATGAGAGCATAGGTGACATCGAGGTACCCTTGAGGTACAAACATCTATGGAAATAATGGGTACCCAAGGAACTTCCTCCAATAAACACTAATTTTTGTGTCAACAAGAGGATATATCGCATAACACCATCGTCATTACATGGTTTGGGCCTATTTTGCATGGACGACATAAAGGTTTGTTACAACAAAGTTACTAAATTGATGGAGTATGTCGGACCCTCTTACAGTTAGAAAGATTGGATGCAGTTGGTTCAATATACATGAAGTATGCGTAGGTATGCAATGTCAGCAAATTATATACAACTAAAAGATAAGGATCAAAATAAAGGAGTGGCTCTGTACATTGATGGAAGGCCAAAAGCATCAAGGAATATTGTAGGGTTTATAAATAGTACATGACTTGGGTCAACAAATAAGCAACCCAATTGCATATTCGAGGCGTGCGAGTGAAACCGTGTATTCGTATGTGCAATAAAATCAATAACTGCAGAGCAAGAGTTGCTAATTGATTACAATTTGAATCGCTTAGATACAAACATAGTTACTATGGGGGTGGTACGTACTATATACCATTTTACCCAACCTCCAATTAATGACTCCAATATACCATTTTATTATTATGTTTTTTTTCATAAGTCTATTGGTTTCATTTTAGTAATGTTTTTTTATATTTAATTTTTGTTACAGTAGGACATTGATCGTATGGGGAAGGCTTCGGCCCAGACTATAGATCGTGATGCATCTTCAAGAACTACTACCCAAAAGGTTTACCTCATTGTAATTGTACAAATTAGATATGAGCAAAATGTTTTATTATTATGTTTTTTTCATAAGTTTATTGGGTTAATTTCGATAATGTTTTAAATATTCTTGTTGCAGACAACTGATCAGGGAAAGCCACTAGTAGTAGAGGAGAGCATCCATAGGGTCGAGGTTTAGTCACTATTATTGGATGATGACATTTCATATTCAAAAAACCCTATCAATATGATAAGGAAGACACAAAAAAAATGCAATGAAGAAATCCTTTAATTGTTATTCATAGTGCCTCAAACAGATGAGATAAGAGAGAGGGTTAAAATATTGACTGAGAGAGTACAAAACTTGCAAGTAAATTGTCATGAGGTCTTTAATTATAACATAAGTTCATTCATGGTTTTATAATTTGTAATTTTTTATGTCATGAACTAAATATGTGTTGTTTTTACAGGATTTTTTGCATCCTCATGATGTTGCTGCCCATGATCAGGGTACTGCAGGTGTTGCTCATAGAGTAGGGGTTGGTACAAGTATCCATCCTGATCTTCCTGCACATACATCACATGATCATCTGATCCCATCATCCATGCCTATATTTTCGACTGAAATTTCGGCAACACATAGCATGCACACATCGAGTAGTACTGGTGATGTAGAGGCCACTAGTGTTGGTGATGTTTTAGTAGTATTTCCTAGATCATCCTATATTACTAGTATAGGAACATTTCCAGTCACATTTGTGGTGACTGAGGATTTCGTTCCCATAAAGATAGAAAAGGTCCCAGGTAATTTTTTTTTTTTTAATTATTATTATATATAATCTAGTTGAAATTTACTTATTGATCACTCTTTTTAGACTAATGATCCCATGATCATTTTGTAGGAAATGATGTTTTTGATAAACATCTAGGTGATATAATATTGGAGCTCTTCCGACCACCATACGTACACGGTGGAATGCCCAAAATCAAGATTTAAAGGATGAGTTCATTAACCATTTAGTTGTGTTGTTTGGTGATAAAAAATTCAACCGAACGAAGGTCCTTAAGAAAGTTGGTACATATCTAAAGTATGTGAGGGACCAATATAGGCCACATTTAGAGAACAAAAAGTACGAGCATCCCACCATGATTCCAGAGATGGAGTGGAAGGATCTGGTGTCAGATGGAAAGGAGAAGGTTGAAAAGAAAAAAGGAAAGACACCACTAGGCCAAGGAAGGTATGTGATACTATCAACAATGTAATTATATACTGATTACTCTTTCTTTTTACATAATCTAACATATTTGAACAAAATTTTCATAGGCTGCCCGACACATTGAAGACAACAAAGGAAAAACTAGAAAAAAATGGGAAGCACAAACTTGGATTTGGTGGTTATATGAAATTAGCCGCAAGAATTGTAAGTATCAATAAATGAAATATTGCATCCAAATAATAAATTGCAATTTTTTTGGTTTTATCACACCATAGAAGCAAAATTCATCATCTTATGCAAAAATGCAGGGCTCTAAATTCAACAGAGTGCCCACAGAAGAGGAAATGAAGATTGCCTTCTAGCATGGCTATGAAGTCGTGGCTGAATGCCTAAGAGTCTTGACTGGGAAAACACAATCTTCCACTGCATCCGACATGCAGGTAAATAAACTCAATAAATTTTATTTAAAATTGAATGCTTGTGCAATCTATTCAATATTAATTTCCACCATAAAGTAATTATGTGCCTATTTGTTTTAAATAGAAAAACAATGATAATATTGCACCTGACATTGGAATGTAGCTTGGTGAGGGTGGAGCACAACCTATAGATGAAGGTGATGGTATGCATCTTGGTACTGGATATATTCATGTGCTATACAAAATGCAGTATGGATTAATAAAATTAAACATCTTTAATTGCAATTGGTGTATTAATTAATGTAACCTTTTGTGTTTCAAATTTAGAGCATGTAGAGCGCGATCAACATGTTGAGAATGATCAGGCTAGAGAAGATCAGGAACATGATGTGGCCCCATCAGGTAAAGAGGACCACTCTAATGTTCTTTTAAACATATTTAATTGCAATTGGTGTATTCATTAATGTAACCTTTCATGTTTCAACTCCAGATTAGAAACAACTCTAATGTTCTTTTAATTAATAAAATACTTGTAACAATAATAACAAAACATATCAATTTAACATTTCTTTTTTATTGCAAAAAACCCCCCTTGAAGTGACCTCCACGTCGTGATCAGTACACGAATAGGCATACATTAAGATCATGAGCAGAGGGAAGAACAACTAAAGGGGGGACAAATGATTTAGAAACAAAAAAAAGTGATTGTAATCATATTATGACAACCATATTTTTGATAATATGTAACAACTAAATGAATGAATGTTATATGTTAATGAATGAATGTTCTATGTTATTAATGGATGAATGAATGAATGTTATATGTTATTAATGGATGAATGAATGAATGTGAATATGTTAGTGAATGAATGTTATATGTTATTAATGGATGGATGAATGAATGTTATATGTTATTAATGGATGAATGAATGATTAATGTTATATGATCAGGTATGGGGAATTGAGAGTGATGTGAGGGGGGGGGGGAGGGGCCAAATGAGCTTCCACCATCATGTGGTTGGCCCTGTTAAGTAGAGAATATTATTTAACTATTCTTGAAACAAAGAGAACCTCAATCCAGCTACATGCAAGTATATTTTTAATTCCTCTAGATCTTTCATCAATCTCTTTACTATTTAAACCTCGTACATATGTTTTACATGAAGAACCCATTATTGTGAAATATGCCTCTAGTTGAGTAAATTGAATCCATGCTCTACATCATAATTTCAAGTTGTTTCCATTCCAATGTTCTGAGTTTAGTTTGTTTGTATGGCTTTGTATGAATACCACATTGTGTTGTGTGTGGATTCGGTTTCAAAGCTTTGTTTCTTTTGTTTTTAGTGGTGACATAACTCTAAAATTTGAGTTTTTATGCATAACAGGTTAGTGGAAAAATTGATAGCTCTGAAGGGTTTAGAGGCTTGATTGAGATAGATACACGGATATTTGGATCTTGTTGTTGATCAGAGGATTCCATTTAACTATGAAATTTTGTACCATTTTCAAGTATGCAAAAATTTCTTTACTTACATTCATTCAACTTACTATCTTCCTCTCAAATTTATGCATTCATGTGTCATTTGAGAGGGTAACTCCATAAAGGTTTTGTCACAATTAAAGAATAATGAATTAGCTTATGTCCATCACAAAAATAACAAGGGTTATTATGGGGAAATTTGATAGGAAATGAGTAGATCCCAGAGTATGCTACATGCCTTCATACTACAACCTTGTTCATGATGGAAGATTCTTGTTTCGTGACATGGAAAGAATACATTAAGTGATTGATAGACCAAGGATAGTGAACTATGTAGGAATAAGTGATTGAGAGTGAGCAAGGGAAGCTTCTTTAGATGATAAACTAGATGATCAAATCACCAACTTAGCACAAATATCTCAAATACTCTTTAAGTGGACCTTTCCAATCTACTATTCCTTCAAGGAAAACACCCAACTCACCTAGGGTTCTTGTACTCTCACAACCAAGAGGGTTTGTAACCACTTAGATCATGTCAAATAGGACCAAACCAAAACTTAACACCCTAATTTTCACTTAGGAAACTCCATTTTCTCATCGCTCTAACCTTTAGGCCTCGTTACCCTTTTAACCCTTATAGCCCTGCCCGGTAGGACAATCAGAATAAAATCCACATACAATCCTATACCAGGCCAAAACCACCAAACTTAGATAGGTATTATATTCCCCTACAAGGCCTCAAAACCTTCCTTCATGAAATTGAATAGAAAAAGAGCAATGGACCAAAACAACGTTGCTCCAAGAGGCCTAATTGGTTGGCTACAATAGGACAGTTGACTATCTTGTGGATAGCCTTGTGTTTTGTGTACTTCTTCCTCCTATCTTTTCTTTTTTGTACTTCTAAATTCATTGCAACAATCAACAAGCATGGATTCAAATGTTCTAGTTCCTCTTCTAATTCCATTTAACTACCATCAATGGAAAACTAAGGTTCAACTAATACTAAAGAACAAGAGGTTATATATAGTTACAATGGGGGTAGAAAAACTACGTACAGATGAAAGTGCTAAAGTTAAGTGGTTCAACAAGGGTAATCAAGCTTTTGGATTCTTATTTTATATTGAAGCAACACAGGCCACCTTCTGACCTGAGTTCATAAATCGTATTGATGAGTATATTGTCTTCCAATATTTGGACCATGAACAAATAAGTAGCATTGTGAGATTGCAGGTATGTAGATCATTTATTTTTTTGAATAAATTATCATTTCTAAAGTACTAACAAAGGTAGAAATTTGTCTGATTAGTTAATAAATTGGTAGATGTTGACTTTGTCTTCTTTCATTTGTTGATGAGATGAACCTATGGGAAGACCTACTAAAATGTCATAGGACACAAGGTGTTCATACCCATGGCAGACCTCAACTGGATAATGTGTCTTATCTTGCTCCATTAATTCATGAGATAAACCTATTAGAAGAGCTACTAGAATCTCATAGGGAGTAAGGTGTTCATATCCATAGCAGACCTCAAATGGAAAAAGTGTCTTATCTTGGTCCATTTGTTCACGAGATGAACCCTACTAGAATCTCATAGAGAGCAAGGTGTTCATACACATAACATACCTCAAATGAAGAATGTCCTATAGATACATGGATAGATCTAATCTAGGTAGTTTGAATGTATGGAGATATGTGTCCCAATGCTTATTTAATTGATGATAGATGAGAAGAGGATGAAATAGGAAGAGATTAACTACTTCAGTTTGACCATTAGTTTGCCAATGAAAGGATATAAAAAATATCAGCTAACAGCCTAAAGGCTTCTACAAAGTTTTCCAAAATTGAAACAAATTAGGAGACAATTAGAAACAATTGTGATTTTTAAGCCAAAGTAACATCATATATGCTGGAAAAAAACATATTTTTAGACGCATCTATAGTTTTGTTTCATGGAATAAAATAGACATCTTAGAAAGATGAAATACAACAACAAAAATAAATCATTCTTAAAGAAGTAATTATGTGTAGTCCATTAATAATTTCTATGGTGATAGATTGGAAAGAAATAAGATATTGAGATTGGAAAAGTATTCCAGGATAATTTAAGAATTTTTGTGATCTATAAAGTACAATGGGTGTTCCATATGATAGTCATCAACAAACAAACTTTAACTTGAGAGAACCATAAGATTGATTTTAATTTAGCAAGAAAAAAAAAGGAGATGTAGGAAAATAGAGAAAAACGATGCCATTAAAGAGCAACACCAATATATTCTAGAGAAACCCACTTGTAGGTAAAAAATCTAGCAAATGTGAGCACTTAATCACTTAGAATCCTTCAAATGACACTTACAACTATTCTAAGCCTCTAAGCCATGCATTGACAATACAAACCAACTATAGTCTATCCTCTATGACGTCTCAAATTTCTCAAAACCCCACAGCCCTGCTAAAAAACTTGAACCATCACTAGGAACTTAAGAAGCTTGCAAATTTCCACTCTAAATTCCTTCAAAATGCTCTCCTTTCATGGGAAATTCAAGCCTACAATGACCATATAAAGCATTACAATGCTTTAGGAAGCTGAAAAGATTGAAGAAAACCATCAAATGAATAATCATCCAAAATCAAGATGACATGTAACACCAATCTCACACAAAGCAAATTAACAACTTTTTATAAGCTTGTGATTTTTATTTTTACCATGATATTTTTCAAATTGTTGCAGTGAATTCACTTCCATTACCTATTGCAACCAATGAAATCACCACAAAGACCAAAATAAATCCTTTTTTGAAGATTCTCTCTTTTACCAAAGCTTGCACATTGATGTCCTATATCATCTAATGCACACTCTAGTGTCCAGGAGCCTATCTCCTATTCAAATATCTCTTCAAACATGCCATGGAGAACAAAAATGAATCCTTTTATAGATCACAAATCCCCAAAATAGAGGACTTCATCCTCAAAAGCTATAGACAGTCAAAGCACGAAAGAGGATGAATCCCTCAATTGATTTCACAACAGCCATCTTGCCTTGTACCACAAGGAAAATATTAGACATAATCTAGAACATATTTGTCTCTAGTTATCCATGTGATGAGATGATAAAGTGTTTGACCATGGAGTAACTTGATCAACATTATTTTTCTTCGAGGAGAATGATTCTTGTGTTTCAACTTAACATGTTCTCATGAAGATTTAGGACCTCACTACACTTCTCTTTCTTACCTCTATAAGCATTAAAATGAAGCTTATTCCACTCTTCATGAGATTCTAGTTGTTTTCCCTTCTATAGAACACTGTTTCTCAATCATACACACAGTAGTTTCCGAAAACAACACCATAGACAACCAAAGGAGCAACATCTAGCAACATCTACCACTAGAGCATTTCCAACTATAATATTTGACAAAGCTCCCCCTTCCATTATGTTATGATGGATGTCCATTCCCTATTCCAAAGCTCCCCTTTTGGCACAGGAAGGGAGGATGCTCACAAAGGTTGTTGAATTTGGCTTTACACTAGCCAATTACATTTGCTTTAAAATTTCTAAAGCCTTTTGAACAAATCTATTTTGTGCATATCCTACAATCATTGTAGTCCATTAGAACACATTTCTTTAAGGAATTTTTTCAAACAGTTCACGTGCCTTGTCTATGCTTCAACATTTTGCATACATGTCCAACAAGGCAGTTGCAACTACAACTGATGAAAATCCTCTATCCTTTATGTTTTGATGGATGTCCATACCCTATTACAAAGCTCCCCTTTTGGCACAGGAAAGGAGGATGTTGGAAAAGGTTGTCAAATATGGCTTTACACCAGCCAATTACATTTTTCTAGACTAGAATGTTTGCAAATGGAATACTTTAAAAAAAAAAAAAATTGCACAATTTTGTTGAAATTTCGACAAACACGTCCGACGAAAACTCAAAAATGATCAACGAAATTGCTGTACCTCCGATGAAATTTCCGATGTTATGACAAGCCCCTTTCGTCACTATTTCAATGATTTTCTGGTGGTGTTTGACGTTTTGGTTGATTTGTCCCACTTGTTTTCTAGCTAATTTTCATCGTTAGATCGACACATGGTTCGTCAGAAGTTCGACAAACACCCGATCACCTTTACCATGGTGACTACTGGTGAAGTCACATCATGAGTTTTACATTTCAAGGTTTGTCGAAAAATTGACAAAAATGTTCTGATGAAAAGTATTGCAGTGGTTCGTCGGTGATCTGACAATAGTTTGTCGAAATTTCAACAAATGTTCATAAAAAAATGGAGCTAAATATAGTAGTGAGAATTATACTATATGATACTAGTGTGCCATAGAAAAATAGCCCCTTATCATTTTCATGGCCTTTTAGGTCTTGTTTCATGATGTTTGGTCCATTTTGCTTTGATTTTTTGTTGTAACATGACTTGAACATCCATATTTAGGTACTAAAATTAAAATAATGACAACTTGTGAAGGTGTTGTGAAACATTTATACTCTTCTAGACTTTAATAATTATAATTCACGTAAAAATCACCTTTTCATCACTTATCAAGTCCTATTTAGAAGGGTTGTAAAGTCTTGTAACAAGATTACATGCTTTTCTAGGCATAATTTCACTATTTACACCTTTCTTATGATTTATTTGACCCCTTTATGCCCTTATAAGTCTTAATCAAGTGTATTTTTGAATGTAAACCCAACAAAAAATATTAAATGTGACTTAATTCCCAACACACACTTTTAAGTCCAAGGTGGGACCCATTCGCCATGGGTGGCGAATGAGTCCCTCTTGGCTCCAATTTCAAAATATTTCAAATTTTCTTTCGAGTTTTTATTCAAAATTACTTGATTTCAGCCTTTGATGAGGTATCAACGGGTTACTAAGGCACAAGAGTGTATAAATACATTTTTTTATCGTCATTTTACATCTCTCATTCATCTCTTAATCTCATAACTCTTTCACATCATTCATTCATCATCTATCTTCTCTATCAAGTCAAGCAAGCTAGGGCTTTTACATTGGAAGTTATCAAGTTAGCTTCCTAAGACATTCAAGGGAAAATCCTTCATGTTTTGCTGCATATTTTCAAGATCAATCATCATGGAAAGGTAATATATTCCATTATTGCATGTTTCATTCCATTCTTTCATCATTTTGGTTTAATTACCTAAAAGGGGTTTGACCAAGGCAAACCCCCATGCCCTAACATCCAACTTTTCTCTCTTTTGTCTTGTGTGTTTGGAGATTTAGGTCCCTTGGAAGCTTGGAAATCATTGAAGATCAAGTTTTAAGGTTTCTCAATTCTTCTCTTCATTCATCAAGTTAAAATATCAACAAAAATCTATTTTCAAACCCATAAGTCAGAGTTTCAGAAGTAGACACCTGTAGGAAGTCAAAGTGCAAACCAAAAGCTTCAAAATCCACTTTTTAAAATCAAGAAATTCAAAAGTTGATTCATTCACCATGGGTGGTGAATGAGTCCCACTCCAGGGTCAATTTTGAGTTTTCTGAATTTTTGAGTACCCTTTTTACATAAACAAGTTTCGGCTCACTTTACCAGAACTAGGACTGATTCGCCCAGAATGGTGAATGAGTTCCTCTAGGCCTGAAAAATAGCATCACCATCATTTCAAATGTAATTTCCAATCTTCATGAAGGTTCCAGGTGCACACTTTCAGTTTGATTAATTTCTATTGCAATTTTCCATTTGATTTTGTATTACACAATGTGTTTTCAAACAAGTTATTTTCCTTTAATTTCCATTCACTAGTCAATAAATCTTATTGGTTTCTTGGATTCAAACATTACATCTAGGAATTTTACATCCCTTTTCCATCCATATCACATTAATCTTTGAATGTGAACATAAGCATGTTTGGCCGTTCTTTCTACTTTTAGGTGAAAAACCCTAGAAGCGATAGAAAGAAAGTATGTTCCAACTATGAGGCTTAGGAAGCACAAAAATAAGGTTTTTGATGCTATAATAGTTAGTCAAAAATATGGACAAGGATTGATTCGCCTAGCATGGTGAATGAGTCCCAATAATGGTTTTTTGAATTTTTTTAGAAATTTTGAATTGCTTTTTATGTTTTTGATGTTGTATGATGTAGACCTAAGATGAAAGTATAAAATTTCAGAAAATTTCAATAATTTTAGATGCCAAAAATGCAACCTACATGCACTTTTCATGAATGCAAAATTTGAAACCTAGCATGCAAATTAATCTATGCAAACCCTAATGCAAGGTAAATGCAAGCTAGATCTATGATGAAGGACTCCAAATCAGACAAGAAAGTATTCAAAAAGTAGGTTCACTAAAATGAACCATAGATGTTAGGGGTGTGAAATAATAAGTCTCTTTTGCACAATTAGGGTCTTTCACCTAAAGGGAAAGAGATAGATCCCACACCCAAAAATCTAGGTGGTTCACTCAAACTAATGCAAGTATGATGGAAATATGCCTAAATGAAATGATCTAGGTATAGTAAACTGATAAAATTGATTCATTATTTATAAAAAACTATTGAAATGCATGTTGTTTGAGAACACATTGTGTAATGCAAAAACACCTAGAAATGAATGCAAATTGTAACAAAAATGGATGAAACTAAAAGTGTGCACTTGAGATCTTGATGGAGACTGGAAATGACTTCTGGAATGCTGCTGATCCTAATTTTTAGGTTTGGTGGGACTCATTTACCATTTTGGGTCAATTAGTCTCAGTTTTATGAAACTGTTTGAGAGCCTGTTTCAAATAGATAGGTATCCAAAAATGCAAAAAACCAAAATTAGGATTGGAAGTGGGAATCATTCGCCACCCATGGTGAATGAGTCCACTTTTTAATTTTTGAAGATTCAAAGGTGGAAATAGGAGCCTTTGGTCTACACTTTTTGCTTCTTTGGGTGTCTAGTTTTCAAATGGTCAAATTCAGGCTTGAAAGTGGCTTTTTGTAGATATTTTGATTTGGACAAAGAAGAGAAAACTTAAACAACTTTGTGACTTGATCTTCAATGATTTCAATGACTAAATGCAATAATGTAAATGCAACTAAGTGAAATTGACTGATTATGAATGCAAAACTAATGAAATATGCAATGTTTGAAAACACAGTGATGTTTTCAAAAAACTTAGAAAGATGATAAAAATGCAAATGAAATTGAACAAAAAGTTGTAATTCGGAATGTGTGCACCTATAAGGCTGATGAAGAATGGAAATCACTTTGGAAATCTTGAAAATCTGAATTTTAGGTTGAATAGGACTCATCTTTCTTTTGTGTGATTATGTGTTCACCCATAAATGAAGGTGTGAATTCTAAGGATTTATATGTAAGAGAAGCTATGAAAACTTAAAATGCAATGTAAAGAAATAGGATGAAATGAAAATTTTTAGATTTCAAAAAAAGTAATTTACTGATGATACTATGCAATAATCTAAAAGATGAAAGATTGGAAATGCAAATGTGAATTTTAACAATGCATGAAATGAGCTAATGTAAGCTAAATCTAATGAAATGCATGATATAGAAACTTAGCCAACTGATACAGATAACTAATGTCAGCAAACAAAAGCATAAAAATAGGATTTTTAGCTTTGTAAAAGGTAGTTTCAGGGGTCAAAAGGGATTGATTCGCCTAGGGTGGCAAATGAGTCCCAATGGGGATTTTTTTGAGATTTTTTAGATTTTTCTAAGGGCTTTTTATGTTTTCTATGTTGTAAGATGTAGAATTAAGATCGAAATGCAAAATTTCAGAAAATTTTCATGATTTTGAATGCCAAAAATACAACCTAAATGCACTTTTCATGAATGCAAAATTTGAAACTTAGTATACAAATTAATCCATGCAAACCCTAATGCAAGGTCAATTCGATGCTAGATCTATGATGAAGGACTCCAAATCAAACAAGAAGGTATTTGAAAAGAAAGTTCACATCAGGTTCACCAAAATGAACCATATATTTTAGGAGGTGTGAAATGCTATGTCTCTCTTTTACTCAATTAGGGTCTTTCACGTAATGGAAAGAGAGATCCCACACCCAAAATCTAGATGGTTCACTCAAACTAATGCAAGTATGATGGAAATATTCCTAAATTAAATGATCTAGATGCAGTAAAATGATAAAATTGATTGATTATTTATGTAAAACTATTGAAATGCATGTTGTTTGAAAACACATTGTGTAATGCAAAAACACCTAGAAATGAATGCAAATTGTAATAGAAATGGATGAAACTGAAAGTGTACACCTGAGATCTTGATGGATACAAAAAATCACTTCTGGAATGCTGCTAATCCTGATCTTTAGGCCTAGTGGGACTCATTTTCCATTTCGGGTGAATCAATCCTAGTTTTGTGAAACTATTCTGGAGCCCATTTCAGAGAAATGGGTATCAAAAAATGCAGAAAACCAAAATCAGGCCTAGAAGTGGGATACATTTTCCACCCATGTAAAATGATTCCACTTTTGAATTTTTGAAAATTCAAAGGTGGAAACAGGAGCCTTCAGTCTGCACTTTTTGCTTCTTCGGGTGTCTGGTTCTGAAACTGTCAAATTCAGGCTTGAAAGTGACTTTTTGTAGATATTTTGACTTTCAAAAAGAAGAGAAAACTTAAAAAAATTTGTGACTTGATCTTTAATGATTTCCAAGCTATTAAGATGTCTAAATCTGTAAACACACAAGAAGAGAAGAAGAAATGTTGAATAATCAGGCATGCGGGTTTGCCTTGATCAAACCCCTTTGTAGGTAATTAAACCAAAATAGAAAAAGAATGTAATGAAGCATGAAACAATGAAGTCAATACCTTGCCATGATGTTTGATCTTGAATTTTTGTAGCAAAACATGAATAATCTTCCCTTGAGTGTCTCTGGAAGCTATCTTGATAACTTACAATGATGAAACCCTAACTTGCTTTACTTGATAGAGAAGATAGATGATGAATGAATGATAAGAGATGTGTGAATGAGTTATGAGATGAATGGGGGCTGAAATGGATAGAAAAATACTTATTTATACACTCTTATGCCCTAATTACCCAATAATACAACATCATAGGATGACATAAGGTCTTTTTGAATAAAAACCCGAAAGAAATTTTGAATTATTCTGAATTTGGAGCCAAGAGGGACTCATTTTCCACCCATGGAAAATGGATCCCACTGTAGGCTTGTAAGTGGGTGTCAGGAATTAAGTTGCATTTAATGTTGTTTGTTGGGTTTACCTTAAAAAATACACTTAATTAAAGCTTATGAGTGCATAAAGGGGCTAAATAAAGGATAAGAAAGGTGTAAATAGTGATAAAAAGCCTAGAAAAGTGTGAATGCTTGTTACAAGACTTTACAATACTTTAGAATAGGACTCGATAAGTGATAAAAATGTGATTTTTAGGTGAATTATAATGAGAAGAGTCTAGAAAAGTGTAGAAATGTGTTACAACACTTCAAAAAACCTTTACAAGACGTCATTACATTCATTTGAATGGGGCCAAGACCTATTGTGGATGTGAAAAACACCTCACAACACCAAATCAAGGCCTTATTAAGTCCAATTTATCATCAATTATTCCCCAAATCAAGCAAGTTTCCTTTTTTCTATGGTATAGTTCTCTCTTTTACATGAGGGTTTAAAATATAAAAAATTCAATTCATTAGTGTTTTGCGAGATGACATTGACATTAAACGAAGGTCTATTTGTTTGTTTAATGAATTGTAAAGGAGAACAATAAAGACCACTACTGTCTATCAGTTCAGGATACTTTATAGTTAAGGTTGAATTAGAAGAATGTGATGTGAGAGTGTTGGCATTGATTGAAGGCTTGGCTATTTCTATGAAAGGGAAATAACCAAGTCAATGAGTGGTTTGTTGTGTGATAGGATCTATAGGGTTGTAAATACCTTGTTCATTAGCACCACATATTTTTCCACTATATCCAAGTTGTTTCATAAGCTCATACCCTTTTCCATAAATCTTTTTCATTGATTTTGGATCGGTTGGTGGTTGGTGATAATCATTGTCAAAGGTGGCTGTGTAGTTTTTTTCTTGTCTAAAGTGGTTGAGGTGGATGCTTTCGAAGGGTTGTCTGCTTTTTTGTTTCCTCTATTTGAATCTTTTTGTATGATCTTGTGCTCACCCATGAATTCATGTTCAAAATCCAAGGAACCCCAATCATCTTCTAATAGCTACATGACTTGTCCAATATGTTGTTCTTTGTTGTTCTATTGTATGTGTTCCACTAGTGTAGTTGATGTTGATGTGTTTAAGGAATTTTCTTTGTTTTGCTCAAGTTGTAAGGCACTATTAGGTTCAAGATCTATGTCAAGTGTGTGGATTGTGTTGTTGTAGATGTATTTTATTTTACAAAGAGTAGAGGGCACCCCATTCATTGTGTGAATCCACAGTCTTCCTAAGATAAGATTACATGAAAGTTTATAAGGCATAACATGGATTAGTGTATTCAATGTGGCCACTCCAACTGTAAGAGGTATAATTATTACTCTGAGTGGTTTCTTTTCGACATTGTAAAATCCATTAATAGATAAAGAATTAGGTTGAATGTTCAATTGATCAATGCCAAGTCTATTTAGAAGGCTCACACTACTCACATAAATGGAAAAACCAGTATCTACAAGAGTTCTCTTTATCCCTTTTCATTTGTATTGCGCTATGACCATGAAAGGGTCATTTTTTTTTGTACATCCAAAGAGGGGAGTTCACTTTGGTGGAAAACAATGTCATTTCTTATTCCATGAATGATGGCTACTATGTCATTTGGTTGTGCATTAGAAGAGATAGGAACTTGTTGTAAAGTTGTTTGGATCATGTTGTGATAGTGAGGGGAGGCTTGAATAAGGTCCCACAATGATATCTTAGTAGGAGTATTCTTAAGTTGCTCGAAAAGATCATACTCCTTTCGACCTGGCAAGAAAGGGTTAGGTAGGATAAGATTAGGCAATGGTAAGGGTTTCAGGGTTGGTTGTGGTGGTGATGGATTGTTTCGAGTGTTATATGTATGAGAAATGGTATTATGAATCATTTATTGTGAAACATTATTCTTAAGAGGGTAAAGGACGAGTTCAAGTTTATTTGGAGTTTGTTGTTTGTGTGAAGGTGGGTAAAGAACTAGAGGGTTGTTAGGATGTCCCACGGGGTATGTATGAGGTCCATTGATCGAGAGGGATCTAATGGATGCTTGCACATTCATAACCTTAATGGTATTGGTTTGATGCATCTCTAATAAATGGAAATCGAGAATCACCATTTTTATGTTTACAAGGGAGACACATTATTATTGTTTCCATTTGTTAGCACCATGATAGTCCCCCTAGGACGAGAGTTTTTAGGAGAACTACGAATCAAATGTTCTTGAAATTCATGGATTGGTTCTTCTAAAATAACTTTGTCGCAAGTAGGGGAATGATCAATGGTTGAATTTGTGTGTTTATCAATAGTGGGGAAATGAGGGGAAGACTCTGTTTGATTTCCATATTTCTCTAAGGTCTCATTCTCATGTTCCATATTATCTACCCTACTAGGAGAGCTTGTAATATGTTCATCCAAGGTGAAAGTTTGTAAAGTAGCTTCATCACAAGTAGGGGAGGCATCAAGACAAGGACCAGTATGGTTGTTAAATAGATTATCCCAAATGGTAGGAGCGTTAGGGAAGGGAGGATCAAGGTTCTCATGATTCTTAATAGGAATATCTTCTAACACCAATCTATCCTCTTTACATTGAGGGTGGGCATTAAGAGAAGAGTAATTTTTCTTGTCATGGTTATGAAGAGTAAGGTAAGTTGATGGTTAGAAATGTTTCTATTATATCATCCTCTTGTTGTCTAATGTCTTCCAAAGGGTAATGAAGAGAGAGACAATCAAGGCCTTCAACGCTTGTATCTTCTTTCACCAAGATACAAAGAGATATCAGGAGAAGAACATGTGTGATTGTTATGATTGTATACACTACCATTCTCACCAATGGGTAATGTAGTGTTAAGGATTGCATCAATGGTCTGACTATGACTAACATGTTTCTTAATGACTTCATCATTGTAATCAAAATTGAACTCATAAGAGGGAATGTTGTATTTATGCAATCTAGTTTTAATGAAATCAAAGCCACATATTTTGAAAGAAAACATGCTATGATGAAGAAGGAAAGAAAGTGCAATGCAATGACTTAAAATGAAATACAATTTTCAGATATGAAACAAGGTAATTTTTTTATTACACTATGCAACAATCTAAAAGAAAACACAAATTGGAAATTAAACAATGCATGAAATGAGCTAATTTAAGCTAGATCTAATGAAATGCATGTTACAGAAACTCAGCTAACTGATACAAGTAGGTAGTGGCAGCAAACTGAAGCTTAAAAATAGGGTTTTCAGATTTGTAAAAGGCAGTTTTAGGGGTGAAAAGGGACTGATTCGCCCAAGGTGGCAAATGAGTCCCAGTATAGATTTTTTTCAGAATTTTCAAAAAAAATTGAGTGATTTTGATGTTTTTTGAGTTTTATGATGCAGACCTAAGATGTAGATGCAAAATTTTAGAAAATTTTAATGATTGTAGATGCCAAAAATGCAACCTAAATGCACTTTTCATAAATGCAAAATTTGAAACCTAATATTCAAATTAATCCATGCAAACCCTAATGTAAGGTCAATGCAAGCTAGATGTATGATGGACTCCAAAATAAAAAAAGAAGGTGTTTGAAAAGCAAGTTCGCAAAAATGAACCATAGATTTTTAGGAAACTTGCTAGATTTGGGGAATAATTGATGATAAATTGGACTTAGTGAGGCCTTGATTTGGTGTTGTGAGATTTTTTACACATCTACACTAGGTATTAGACCCTTGCAAACTAAATAAAATGCAATTAAGGATGTCTTGTAAAGGTGTTGTAAAAGACTTTCACGCCTCTCTAGACTTAATGAACCCACTTTCCCTTAATTCAACATTATAAAATATATTTAATTTCATCTTTACATCAATCTAAAAGGCTTGTGAATTAAACTTAACCTTAGCCTAGTGTTGTAATGTGTCCTACACATTCACATTAGATGTTGTGCCTTCCTAGGCTAAGTAGACTTCATTTTAGTGTTGTAAAGTGTATTTAATCACACTTTCACATTAAATTTTGTATCCCAAGCCCTAATTGGCCTTTACATCATCATTAATAGGCCTTGATTGCCTAATATTGTGCATCTTGCGGCAATATTTGATGAAATAACTGACAAAGTCACTATATAAACCTGATTTTCTTATCTCCCAACAATCCAGATGGAAAATGGGCTCCTCTAGGACTAATTTTCCATATATGGTGAATGAGTCCTATTTGGGCCATTTTTTACTTTTGAGCAGGAAATTTTGGAATTTAAGTTTTATTTTTCTTCATGTCGACCTTGGGGATCCAATTTACGGGAAAATTAGGAGGATTTCCTATAAATACAACCTTCTAAACCCTAATTCATAATCTCTTAACTCATTCACAACTCATTCATCATTTTTCTTCCATCTCAAGTCAAGCAAGCTAGGGTTTTTTCATTTTCAAGTCATCAAGATAGTTTCCAAAGACATTCAAGGGCAGAATCTTCCTCCATTACTGCAAACAATCAAGATCAATCCTCATGGAAAGGTATTAATCCCTCCATTTCATGTTCATTATTCATGCTATTTCTTTATTTGGTTTAATTACCTAAAAGGGGTTTGACTAAGGCAAACCCCCATGCCCTAACATCCAACATTTCTCCTTTTGTTCTTGTGTGTTTATAGATTTAGTCATCTTGAAGGCTTGGAAATCATTGAAGATCAAGTTGAAAAATTGTTGAAGACATCTCCTTGTTGAACAAGTCAAAATATCAACAAAAAGTCACTTTCAGGTTCGGAAATCAAACTTTCGGAGGTTGACACCTGTCAAGAACCGAAGAGCAGACCGAGGGCTTCTATTTCCACTTTTGTATTTTTAGAAATTCAAAAGTGGACTCATTCACCATTAGTGGTGAATGAGTCCCATTTCTAGGCTTAAAAAGTGTTCTTTGTAGTTTTGGATACCCATTTTTCTGAAACAGGTTCTGAGACAGTTTCTCAGAAGTAGGACTAATTCACTCAAAATGGTGAATGAGTCCCAGTAGGCCAAATTTCCAGCATCAACAACATTCCAGAAGTCATTTCCAGTCTCCAGCAAGCTCTTAGGTGCACACATTTAGTTTCATTCATTTTTGTTACAGTTTTCTTTCATTTCTAGGTGGTTTTCCATATCACAATTTGTTTTCCAAAAAATTGCATTTCTTAAGTTTTGCATTTATAATCAATAGCTTGTATCAATTATTTGCATTTAGTTAATCTCATTTAGGTACATTTCATTCATATTTCCATTATACTTGCATTAGTTTGAGTGAACCACCCAGATTTTGTGTGGGATCTATCTCTTTTCCTTTAGGTGAAAAACCCTAATTGAGCAAGAGAGTCATAGAATCCCTAAACCACAAAAATCTATGGTTCAACAAATTCCTATACATTCACATTATCTGCTCATTTACCACGTTTACGTATGCACCTGCCTCATTTATCAATCAACCACATTGAATCTCACCATTTGTCTACATTGGAACTCTTTTGCAGTCATGGACTTGTCCTTTTTCATTTTAAAATTCAAACTTCAAAATTGCTTGACTAGCTAGACATCTATCCTCTTACCTTGAGTTGGCTAAATATATATTTGGTGCAATTTGATGCTATGTGCTAGTATTTAAATATATTGAATTCATTTATTCAATCATCTCCTAATCATCTAAAGAATCAAGCATTCAATTCATTCTAGAGCATTGAAAAGTAATTAATAGTGACACATTTTGATTTGGTGGAAAAAATAGGTAACAAACATGCATACTTAGATCACTTGCACGTTGGTTTCAGTCCTTGTTCACTTTTTAGGGGTTGATTTAGGAGAACTTGTCTCCCTATGACCACTCTACAATTTGTAAGGTATTTCTAAATACCACAAGTCTCAAATATTTAAAAAGTGTAGGGAAAACTATCATCCAACATGCAAAATTATAGAACTAAACTCCATTGATTATTATAGGGACAAATCCAAACTCAAAGTATATATCTACATTTGTGACTTTGTCCCAAATCTACAAATTTGTCCTCTAACCTAACACAAATCCAATTCAAACATTAAATCGCTTTACTGATATAAAAACATAATCTTTTTCCACAACCTAATCACAAAATCTTCTTCAATTGACACTCATTCTTTAGTCATCCAACTAAATTCTACCATCCATTTTTATTTTTCTAATTTAATTGATACAAATTAATTATCAATCCTATTTATAATTAATTAATCTAAACTAATTTATATTTATTTGTATACCTTTGATTAGAATAACCTAAATTAACTCTTAATGATTTTTTTTTCCCTTTACAATATCATATCATTTCATTTTTCTAAAAAAAATTGTGTATTATAAGCAAATTAAAAAAAACGCAGGTCGTTGAGAGCGGGGAACTCGAAGGTAGCTAAAGGGCATTTGCTGCGTCAGCACCAATGCATCACAACGAAATGAATTCGCTGGTAAGGACAGACATTAAAGGCAATGCAGTAAATGTATCAGATACACGTAAGGCCTTTTCAGACAGGAAATACATAGAAGGACGGTTTCACCAAAAGCCTCTATATTTTGCAGTATCCATTGTCTACTCAAATGTTTATACGTAGCAGAAAAAATCCTTCAGGTTGCTGAAGGAGATATTATTTACATACCTACAGCCATATTACTGCGTTGCAGAGAGCTACTAATCTGAGAATGAAGACATGCGCGGCTGCACCACAGTCGAATGCACAGCGATCCTCAAGGCCTTTCCACTTTCTTTAATGGCGCAGAAAGCTCCGTCGCTGCTTCTGCGGGTACGGCCGAAGGAATGCCAGACGACAAGGGTGGAGAAAGTTTTTGTGGTCGTAGGCTGGGCGCTGCAGTGGGCGTGGCTAAACCAGCACACTCTAAGCGTTGACTGCTTACGTAACTGGTGTGGGGTCCTCTAAAGCCGTCTCATCCCGTTCACCGTTCCCCTTTCATAGCACAAAGTTCAATTCTTTAAATTTGTTTCTTCGGCCCGTAAGATCTCCATATACAGGTTTTTGACCCGAACAATTTTCATTTCCGCGCCCGCTCCTCACTTGTGCCAAAATGGGAGCTTTGGAAAGGGCATGGACATCAAAGAAATGTTTGATCAGATCTCCATATGCATAGAGAGGGCATGCGAAATGTTTGATCAGATACCTCAAAGAATTGTGGTTTCATTGAATGCTATGATTGCAGGATATGCACAAAATGTCTTTGTTGAAAAGGAATTAGAAACTTTCAACAAAATGCGATTGGCTTTCCTCTGCTAGCATCCTCACAGCCTGTGCGAAAATGGGAGCTTTGGAACAGGGTATGGACATTCATCAAGCGATGAACGATATAGGAATTTTGCAGATGTTGTAGCTGCAACTACCCCAGCAGACATCTATGAAAAACGTGTAAGCATAGACAAGGCACGTGAACTGTTTGACAGAACGCCTCCAAGAAATTTGTTCTCATGGAATGACTTGGTTGTCAAATATCCAAAATGTGGAAGCATAGACAAGGCACCTAAGCTAATTGACAGAATGCTTCAAACCATCATTTTTCTAATGGAGCGCCTGATTGCAGGATATCAACACAATGGGTTTGTTGAAAAGGCTTTAGAAACTTCCAACCAAATGCAATTGGCAGTTGTACAGCCAGACTCTACAACCATTGCCAGCATCCTCCCAGACTATGCCAAATGGGAGCTTTGGAACAGGGTATGGACATCCATAGAGGAATTTTGTCAGAGGTAGTTGTAACTGCTATGGTACACATGTATGTAAAATGTAGTTAGATATTCTAAAAGTAATTTTCATTTTCATATCACAGCTACAATTTATCATACAAATTACTGAAGATATTTGAGATCAAGAGAGTTGAGGAAGGTTTAGATGATCTGTATTTTTACGTTGAAACTAGTGAAATAATTTTTTTTGGATGTGCATTATGTATGTGATCTGCGATGTTATTAAATTTTGATGATCTATGTCTAGGTCAGAGTTCTAAATGTGGTTGTTCTATGAATATATCATTCTACGTTTGTGAATTCATGAGTCTCATGGTCTCATGTCTGAGTTGGGATCCTTGTGTATGAGTTTGATCTGTTATAGCACAATATACATGTGATCTAGTGACAAGAAAGGCTCCATGGACTAAATTGTTCATCATCCTTTAGGTCTTAATGGAGTTGTATAGTTGTCATTTTACATAGAGGATAGCTCCATGGTCATTCATGCATAAAGTAACATATTGGTTATTTTGGTGAATCAAATGTCCAAATGATGGTCATCCTAGTAGAGATGGGGTATTTTATATCTCAATGACAAGTTGAATAGCATGTACCCATAATGAGGTGTTACCTTGATTATCAAGGTTTCCTTAGGATGGTTGTTATCTTAGTTTAAAGTTGGATAGAGTTGCTTTGGTATAGCAAGATGCTACATTGTGATCAAGGTATTTTCTTGTTGACATGTGCTAGGGCCCATTGAAGTGGTTGTATACCCCCAAATTATGTTGAATGCAATTGCGACTCAAATGTTTAGAGACGTGTGTGTCTATATGTATGTATGCTTGTGCATGTGTAAATTGGTCTATCTAGTGATATTGAGTTCTAGATTGACTGAGTGGTGGATTCCATAATTTTTCTAGATTAGCTATATGGTGGATTCCATGGTTTTCTTGGATTTTTTCTAAAGATTAGCTACAAAATTTCTTAGATGGTAGAAGCCTTGCACCAATCAAAGGGGTTGAAAACCTTTGAATGGCCACACACCTCAACAACACCCATATGAAGTTGAATACCTCATTGTAATGGTGGATAGGAGGAAAAGTAAGCATGATACTTGGATTTGCCTCCAAGAAAAGTACTTTGTACTTTTATAATAAATTGGTAACACATGTTCCTACATTCTATGAATTAATGAAAAACTCTAGTTGTAATAAAGATGAATGAATATTATCTCTAAATTCATGAACCTAACTACAATTATATTTGATTGTTGTAATGAACTTTGTGATCTTTGTTTACCTAATATGTCTATGTGTATATAGGAGAAAGGGGTCAGATAGGAATTGAATATTTTTGCATTAATTGCATACTTTGAAAATGCTAGTGAAGACTAAATTCCATATGCCACATCTAATGTTTATTTACAATCCTTAATCACAACTACATTAACAATCATAAGTTCTTGTACTTGTTTCATGCCTAAATTTTATAGTGGGAGATTCATTTCATCATGTCCAAAGAAATACATCGTGGCTAACAATTTTTGTTTAGTTGATTTTAAAACGAAATTTATCATAAGCATACACGTTTCTATGCAATGAAGACAAGGAAAATAGTTTTTTGGAAAGAATCTAGAATGATGAACTTGAAGAGATGGATTTGCTCCTAGAAATTTATTTAGATGGATTCTTCCTTAGAATTTACTAGGTCCCATCCCACTTTTAGGTTCCTTTTTTCTCATACCAATATTATCCAGCTATTAATTTGTTAGTTTCCTTGGCAACATTCGGTCTCTTATTTCATGTTGAATGAGAAGTATTTCTTTTGCCATTGATTTTATATTTCATTTTTCATTTTGTTGGGTTCTCTCTACTCCCAACACCCTTGCTCTTTTTCCTCCACCTTAGAGCTTAGTAACTCATTTATGAATTAATCTTATCCTTCTTATATCATCTTCTCTCTTCTTCTTCCTCATGGTTGAAGTTAAATCATTTGTACTGTAGAAAAATATATCCCTTTACATTTTCACACTTGTTTGGGACCTCCTTGCTAAAACATGGTTTATTTATGCCCTAATTGGTCTTATTTTGCATCCAAAATCCTTATTAATCACATCTTTCTATGGATAATCCCAACACTCAACAAATAACCAATCATAATTCAATGTTTTGGGTCATGTGTTCTAGATATGATGATTTGGGATTCATACATCACCTTGGGCATATGAGTCCCACCTAGGTCTTGGGACCTAATTTCAAATTTCACATTGAACAAGGGGTAAGTGCACCAAGATGGTTCCCAAAAAGGGGGCTTAAGTGGCCACTTTTTTTTATAAATCAGGAAATATTGACCTTGGACGTGAAATTGAGGATAGTTACACTCAAAATTTTGAGATGGAACAAAAACAAGGATCAAAGTGCTCTGAGTCTACTTTCTAAACTACTAATTTATTTTGAAAATGGTTGAGATTAAGGGGTTCAAAAGAGGGACGTACACAAATTGGTGTTGTTTATGTCAGAAAAACATAACATAGCAACTCTTGTATGACCCTAACATAGTGAACATTTTTGTAGTATTTTTAAAATCGCTACAGTCAAAAGTTAGCTAATAGTATGTAGTTGATGCACAATTTTTTTGATAATTTTTTAATGAATATTTTAATTTTTACTAATTATCTAAGTGGGAACTTCCTGAAAAGTAGAATTTTGGCTATACTCCCCCTACAAATTTTGGAAAGTAATTGAATTTTTTTTAAAAAAAATTGTAGAATGGAGTCTAGTTTCTAAAAATGTAATTTATTTGAAATTTTGATGAACTTATGAAAAAAACACCCAACACTGCTTTTTGGCAAAAAAAAGACATACAAACAAAAGAAATTATGGATGAAAGGATTAACATTGTCAGAAAGTGAAAAAAATTACATCGTTGGATAGCTTTAAGACAGAACCTAACATTACCCAAGTGTTCAATTTTGTTGATATTGAACTAGATGCAATCCTGATGGTGAGCACGGACCCGATTATGTGAAAAATTGTAGAATTTGCAAAAACACGTCTTTGGTCATTGGGAATACCCTCCAAGACTTTGGGTTGGTATTCCAAGGAAAATACAAATCCTAAGGCTCGGCGATTCCCAAAGAAAAACATTACACGAGCGCATTATAACGCACTCACACTATATCTTAGCTTTGACATGGTTTTTTTCTTCTCTGGGAAACATGTCAAGCAAGACATAACGTGAGCACATTATGATGCATTCGTGTTATGTCTTCCTTTATGTTAAATGCCACTTTATTGAATGCATGTATGTATACCTATACGCATCAGTGCATGTATATTGTATGTATGCCTATATGTATGTAAGATTGTATCTACACATGTATGTATGTATGCTTGTATGGATGTAGGATTGTATGTACACATGTATTATGCTTGTATGTATTATAAATGTATGTCTTTAGAGGGAGGGAGAATTTTAAGAGAGAGAGAGAGTTTTCTAGGTAGGTTGGGATGGGAAGAGGGAGAGAGATAGAGAGTATGGAGAGAGGGAGTAGGGGTGGAAGTGAGAGTTTAAGAGAGAGGGAGTGGGAGAGAAGGGGTTGGAGTGAGAGGGACTTATCTAGGTAGGGTGGGAGGGATAGAGCGAGTGAGAGGGAGAGGGAGAGGGAGAGGGGGGGTGGGAGAGAGTGGAGTTCAGTGGACCCCATTCAGGGATAGAGAAGTAATGAAAGGAAGGAGGGAAGGAAGAGGAAAGAGGAGTCTGGAGGGGGTGAAAGAGTGGAGGAAGTGAGGGAGAAGAGAGAGGAAAGGCTGGAAAAGATGGTAGTGGATGGAATGGAAGGGTGAGGTAGGGTTTTAGGGTCTAGGGTTGGAGTGGTTTATGGGTTTGAAGGTTGAAATTAGTAGATAGTGGAGGAATGGATGGATAGAGTGGAGGATTCAGATAGAATAGTGAGAATAGGGATGAAGGTAAAGAGTGGATCATATATGGATTGATGGACCCATAATGGATGGAATATTGGGTAGAAAGGGAAGGGAAGGGAAGGAAGAGGGGTATAAGGGATTTTAGAGGGGAGAGAGATAGAGGAGGGAGTGGAGGGAGGAGGGAGGGAAATGGAGAGATAGGGGTAGATGGAATATGGGTAAAATGGATGGAGGAGAGAGGAGATGGAGGAGGAGGGAAGAGGGATCCGGAGGAATAGGGGGTGGAGGACAGACGGACAGGAGGGGGATAAAGGGAAAGGGGCTGGAGGGATCCAAATGGATATGATGGTGAGGAGAGGAGGGGAGGGTGGAAGACATGAGATGGGGAGAAGGGTCCAGGATGGAAGGATGATGAGGAAAGAGGAAAGAGGGGAGGGGGGGAGAGGGATATGGAGTTCAACGAAGAGAGTGATGAGAGGTGGTGGAGGGAGAGGAAGGAGATGAGAGATCCTGATGGGAGGACAGAGTTTAGGAGTGTGGCAGAAGGTATTATAGGGTATGCAGATATACACGGCATGTTATATATTGCGCAACAGGGCCGGTTAAGAAGAGGGAGTGAGGAGAGGAAGAGAATTCCGAGAGACAGGCAGAGTGATGTATATATATGGAGTGAGACATCTGAGAGGGAGTGGAGGACCCAAGAAGAGATGGAGAGAAAGAGAAGAGGGCATGGGCAGGCTGAGGTTTTAGAAAGTTTAGGGGTTGAGGTTTAGGGGTTGGAAGGGGTAGAGTAAAATGGTTTGGAAGAGGATAAAGGAAGAGGGTTTAAGGGTTTAGGGTTGATCGTTTAGTGTTTAGGGTAGAGGGTTTAGGGTTTAGAGTAATGGTTTGAGGGTCCAATGTATAGGGTTGAGGGATTCCTCCTGCATTTTTTTCACAATTTATAAATGAGAAAGAGAAACATATGGTGTTGCAAGGCCTAGGTGGGCAGGAGTGGGATTCGAAGTTAATGAGTACAAACAATAGACTAGAATTTCGATATGGTTGGAAAGAATTTATCAATTATTACAGCCTACAATTGGGAGATTTTTTTGTGTTCAACTACATAGCGAAGTTGTACTTGGAGGTTCATATGTTTGGAAGATATAGGTGTGTGAAAACTATCAGTGATCTTCATGTTGAAAATCCAAACATTGATTCAAACAAAAGATGCCATTCTAAGAAAATATGTAGCTTAAATCAATTAGTGGGAAACAAATTGTTGATTGATTTGGTTTCTGATGAGAAAAATAACCATGAGTCTGAAGCGGTACCTAAAAATCGAAGAAGTAAAAGGAAATACTCATTTCTTGGTAAGCAAATTTTTTTTCCAAAAATATAGAGCTTGTTAAATTTTTATGTTCCTTAACTAACTTTTGGAGTTGGCATTTGAATTATAATTTTATAAGTAACAATAAAGTGAGTTTTATTGTAGGCAATTCATCCAAGGAGCTTTCCAATTCGGTGGAATTGGAAATGTAGTGGCCTATTTGAAAAAATGGGTCCAAGAAATGGGGTCTCTCGATGATGTAAATCACTGGGAGACCCCATTTCTTGGACCTATTTTTTCAAATAGATGCCAATTTCACCCACTAGCTTGCCAATTCAGTGAAATTGGGAATGTAGTGGCCTATTTGAAAAAGTGGGTCCAAATAATGGGGTCTCCTGGTGATGTAAATCACTGGGATACCCCATTTTTTCAAACAGGCCAAGTTAGGATGCCCATTTCACCCACTAGCTTTCCAATTTGGTGAAATTGGCAATGTAGTCGCTTGTTTCAAAAAATGTGTCCAAGTAATGGGGTCTCTCAGTGAACATCACTGGGAGACCCCATTTCTTGGACCCATTTTTTCGAACAGGCACCACTGAGAGACCCCATTTCTTGGTGGGAGATGGGGAGGGAGAGGGAGAGAGAGGGATAGTGAGAGAGAGGAAGGGAGAGGGAGGGAGAGGGAGAGAGGGAGAGAGAGAGAGAGAGGGAGAGAGGGAAAGAGTGGGAGAAAGAGTGGGAGAGAGGGAGAGATGGAGGGAGAGGAAGAGTGG
>VDFB02193867.1:360838148-360859904 GCA_007258455.2 Sequoia sempervirens
TAGATAGATAGAATTAGGATATAACGGTAGAGGGGAGAGAGATAGAAGTAGGGTAGAGGGTATAGACAAAGAGAGAAAATAAATCTATAAAAAATAACATTCTCATAATGTTTTCATGTGTTGAAGAAGTAGAGACATGGTTGTTTTAGGAAGAAATAATGTTCTTGTGCATTATAACGTGAGTGTGTTTTGTCTTTCTCTAACAACGGTAAAAAAACTCAATATACCGGTGATGTCGGCCCACATTCTGCATATTCTCCTGGTTTTGCACATGCTCTGACAAAAAAGTAGCTTTTTGATGATGTTGTGAAGTGTGCATGCATGATTTTTAGATTCCACCACCTTTGCATGAAATAGCATAGTTTTCACATTGAAAGGCATATAATATCAATTCAAGTTTGAATTCCAGTGATAATTGATATACAATTGAAGTTTAGAGGGGAACAAGCTTTTGAAAAAGTTAAATTATTGAGGAGTTTGAGGAAAGAAGAAACAAAGGCTACATAATTGGGTAGAACTCCTCCATTTGAAACTTTGGTTTTTTAGGTATGTGAAGTCTTTACACATTTTCTTTCATTCTATTATGGCTTGCTTTCATTTTTGTTGTTTTGCATATTCCATGTTGATCATTGTTTGTTTGTCATGTTACAACCTTAGGTTGTCAATGGACATTTTAAATTACACAATTCTATACACTTTCCAATGAAATTTTTAAACCACATCTCTTTGATGCATTTTTTTATTTAACAATTGACTTACTTTGTGTATGCTTTGAAAGCTTTCATTGACGCATTTTGTCAAATAGTTATACAAACTAGCTAATTGCCTTGTCTATGCTACCAAATTTTCCATATGTGTCTCTAAAAAATTGGAATATACTCCTGATGCAATAGGGGGATGCCTGCAACACACAAACACACAACTCCAATAGGCAAACACAATTTACAATTTACAATTTCATCGGAACCTCTTCATTCAACAAATTTACACTGTTCCTTGTAGCATATCAAAGTCTCTCAATCGGGTATAATTCCACTCACACAACCTTTCAACTCACAACACAACATACATTAGGGACCCATTACAAAGCATTTCAACATATCCAACAATCACCAATGCATTTTTTGTACCAAACTACACAAATCAGGTTTTCTACACTTTTAAGGGCCCAAATTAGCCCACGTTTACAAAGAGACCACCTTCAAAACTTGTCCAAATCTCCTGAAACCTTGGGGAAGCACTTTATATCTATCAAAACTTCAAATTCCAGCATTAGATTGAATAGATTCAATCAGTTACCACCCAAACCATAAATCTCTCTCCCTAGGCTTACAGTAGGTGGGATGGAGTTAATACATGTTTGAGGTTTACAAACTTACAAGAAACCCTGTTTTAGCCAGTTAGAGAAATTTAAGATAAATCACACAAAAATTAATGGAAAAAACTCAAAATGGATTGAAATGAGAGAAGACACAATATACTATGCTATTCCACAAGAAAATGAATCAAAAATATGTTGTATAGCCTATACCAACTACTGTTATACTGGAAAATACAAGAAAAATGGAGAAATTCTAAGTTTTATTGTTCAAATTCTTCTTTCCAATCCAAGGATCATCCTCCATTCAAGTTTCTCATAGCCTTTTAAAATGTTTCCCTCCTAAAAAAAACCACTTCAACTTCCAAAACTAACATTTGAAAAAGGTGACCATTGGTCTCCCTCTTTAATACACTCTTACAACCCTTCACTATTTGTTAATTTGGCAACTTAGCACTTTTTGCACATTTTGAAAATTCTAATACCTAGACCCTAAATACTATAAAAAAATGACCAATTACATCACCACATGGTCTTATAGACCTTATTAAGACAAAATTCCTCCAAAACTATAATCTAGACCTTATGACCTTAAATGGATTAACAACTTTAAATGGTGCTCCTACACCAACTCCTCCCACATTGATAGCATCAATTTAAACTATTTTGGTTTTCATCTCTATTTCTAAATTACATCATCAATAAAGCTACCTCATCACATATGTTGTCATATATTTTAAATGTTTCCTTGATTAGTCCATCTACAAGGGATTCTAACCCTTCTCTCCACTATTCTAAGACTCTTTATTCAAGGATGAGTTAGAAAAATGAGGAAATGCTGCACAACCAAGGCTTATAACATCTTGATTTTAGTCTACACAAACTCAAAAGAAAAAGAAATGTTGCTGCCCCCAAATTTTATATACATTTCCCCCATCAAACCTCACCGTTTCACTAAAAAATGCATATTTTCACCACCAGGGCATCATGCCCAAATGCTCAAACAACTTCCGCTACTCTCACGACTCATTCAAACATCTATCCCTAACATTTTAGACCTATCTCACCTAGTTATAGAAATTACAAAGGGTGGGATAGGTTTTATTTCATTGTGGACAACTACAAACTCTTAAAACAAACACTTTTTGAAATGATAACTTTTCATATTTTGCAAAAGTTTGCAATTTTTAACTCTCTAACCTCCTACAGGATGACTGTAAGTATTTTTTATGAATCCTTGAGTGACATATATTTCATTTATTTTAATGGATACATTTTTGAGGAACTAATATTCGTCTCATTACCTTGCTATAGGTAAAATTATCTGTCATGCCAAAGAAACAAACAAGGAAAAAACTAACAGATGAACAAGTCAAAACCTTCAAAGAAAAGGAGAAAGAATGGTTGAGGGCATATCGTGAAAAGAAGAAATTGGAAACGATTGATGAAAACAATCCAATTGAATAGGAACCTCAACTGTCAAAAAGAGAACATAAATTGGTAGCACAAAGGGAACAAATGTGAAAGCGTCATGCTAGGAAGTATTTGGATACCATAGTTGGAGACACACCCTCTATCGTAAGTGAATACGAAGGGACACCATTAAGCACAAGTGAATATGGAGGGAAACCATCTACTGCAAGTGAATAGGGTTGGACACCATCCACCGCATCTCAAGATGAGAGTACATCATCACTCAGATTTGACAAAGAAGGTATGCCATCATCCTCGTGTGAACCTCAAGGTATGTCTTCTACTCCACCCTCGATTGAATGTACACAATCTATCCCACCTCAATTAAATATTGATGAAATTGCTAATGTTGAGATGTATGTACCTAGGAGAACACCACCTAGAATTTTGCGTAGAAAGCCAAAGTACTTGATTAGTATTGATGAGGATATTTTGTAGCACATGGAAGGTAATATTCTAGAACGCACTTGCAGAAGATATGCTGACAAGATTTGACAAATCTTCTTTGAAAGGCTAAATGAGACCAGAAGATGTCAACTATTTGTTGAAATGATGCAAGGTTTAAAGTATAGAAACATAATGAAGACTCTTTGGTTGAGAACATGAAATGCATCAAGTGAAAACACTATTGTGAAAAATTTAATGGATGCTTATGAGAGTGTGGGTAAGACCTCACTCTCAAAGGATAGTAATTTCACCTGATGTTTCATTAGATCAACTTTGGTAAGCTATCAAACAATGAGGGCTCCTCTCATTAAAAATACAAGTGAACAAATGAGAATTAGTAGAATTTTTTTATCAAAATCTGTTCAAAGGCGGCAAAGAATTGAGGGCATGAAATCAAATGAATTGTGGGCATTCTCTGGGAGACTGCCACAAAAAGATGAAAAATTTGTTGAAGCATTGAGAACACTAAATTAAGAGTATTGGAAGAATAATACAAGGCCATATCTGAGTCAAAGGGATGTCATAAGAAGGAGAATCGGTAGTCAGAACCTTGAGCCACATCCAAAGCATTTTTTGTATATGACTCAAACCCAAATTTTTCATAAATTTCAAAATGATTATCCTCAAATTAGTATGAATATTGTATTCGTAATGTTGACTAATTTCAAGATATTTGCTGCACATATCAATATTGAATTAGACTACAAAAAATTTGTTGAAGCATTGAGAACACTAAATTAAGAGTATTGGAAGAATAATACAAGGCCATATCTGAGTCAAAGGGATGTCATAAGAAGGAGAATCGGTAGTCAGAACCTTGAGCCACATCCAAAGCATTTTTTGTATATGACTCAAACCCAAATTTTTCATAAATTTCAAAATGATTATCCTCAATTTTTTTCTATTGTTGATGTAGACTACATATTGAATTCTCTAACCATTGTGATTTTTATCATTCTATATGTTTAGATTTGCATACTAACGATGTTTTGCAGGATTGTGGCATAGAATCCCCACCAAAATTTTCAAGAGAGTTCTTATCAAAAAAATTATGTGAAATAGAGGATGGCCAAATATTCTACAGGACAACATGCTTGGATGGTTCATGTGAGCATTGTGGTAGCTTGCAACGAATTCCTGTATGTCAACATATTGAAAGCACAGATGAGGTGGGACATAAACTAGTAGAGTTTAGGAAGAATACAATAGTGGTATACATTACAAAAGATGGGTCTCAAGCAAAAAGGTGTGATTTGGTTATTCAGAAGATTTTAGTGTATCATTTTATGTCCATGTTTCATGACAATATAGTGTAAGAGTATGCAAGGCATACCCATAGAGCTCGATGGCTGGACACGAAATTCAAATTATGCAAGGACACCTTTCTAGTTGGAAGCATAGTATCAGTGGTTGACTTTACAGAGAACTACACTCTACAACCACAACGTGAGGTGCAGTCATAGTATTACAACTCCACATAGGTTTCGATATTTGTGCACATAACATTCATTCATGCAGTTGATAGTACAGAGGACCAAAGGAAGGTATTGAGGGAGTATCACTTTTATATTAGTGGTGATCACACACATTCTCTATATTTTGTGCAAGGTTGCTTCTAGATGTTCTATAGTGATTTGGCTTAGAGGGGCATAGCAAATGATCAACATATAATATGGTTGGATAACTGTGTAGCACAGTTCAAGAACACACGCATGTTCTACTGGTTGTGCAGGATGCATCTCACTATAGGTGTTCAACATATGTGGAACTTTTGTGAGGCCGAACATGGAAAGGGGGAGCATGATGGTGCAGGAGCATGTGTGAAAAGAGCATTAACATGAGAAGAGTTAAAGTATAAAGATAATGCAAAGTTGATAGATGCAAGATCAATCATCGAGTGGTGTAATACTTCGATGGGTCCAGGTAATGAAGGTACGTCTTTAGTTCATAGAATTTTTTGGTTGATAGAAGATACTAACATTGCACCATATGAGGATTGTTGTACACTAACAAGATCAAGTGAGCTACACTCTCTCCTTAGGTCAAATAAAGGTTCATGGAGTATCGATACACATAAGATGCCATGCTTTTTTTCTTCATGTACAATGCAACCCTGGGATGATTGTGAGTAAGGGGAGTGGGTTGAAAAATGGTTGACAAGTTCTCTTAGCCCACTTCACACATATAGCCCTTCGATGGAATTGGAACTAACACAGATGGAATCATCGGTTAAATTTGATCATGTATCAGATCTAGTTCAACTAGGTAATATATCTACTTGCTTAGTTTTTGAAATTCCATATTGTTATCTTACTTTGTATTGTATTTGTAATGTTGACTAATTTCAAGATATTTGCTGCACATATCAATGCAAGGCATGTTTATGTTGTTATTGCAGATGAAGACAATGAAGAGGGAACACACTATTACTTGTGTCATTATGTTGAGGCCAAAAAGAAATTGGAAGCCCCAGTTATAGATGGAGAAAACATCGAATACCCTACAGGCTCAATTGTTGTTAATTACTAGAACATGGCTTAGAAGGTACCCACATAAGAGTGTTAAACATTGGTTGTTTCAGGACTTTGACACGCATCGTAAGATTCTTCATTACTCAAAACTTGTTATGGCATCCAATGCTGGTTTGAAAAAATATGGGGATAGACCTTTGAACAAGACCTTGTGGAAGGTCCGTGAGTCTGACCATGAGGCAATACTTGACACAATAAAGAGTAGAGTAGACCCAGATGGTTCATTGGATTAATTTGTAAGTATATGCACATTGGTTCTTATTAATTTATACTTGTATGCACGTTAATTTTTTTGATGCCAATGCTATTATCTTCTTTTACTTTGCATATCTGTAAGTAACTTGGTAAAAATTGATTGGTGTCCCCTTGTAGAAAATGCAGATTTCTGAGCCATCCAAGAGAATCTCGACCAGAAAAGCAATGCAACATCCTTATTTTGATGATCTTGAAAAATATCAATTATGATTTTAAGCCATTACAAAAGTGCATGCGAAGCTTGGTGAGGGGATTTTGAGTTATTCATTTGAAGTTAACCTTATCATGAGCACCTATGATGTAGACATTATAAGAGAATCTCAAATTTCAAGATATTCTATTCATGAGAGGTGTTGTGTGCAATAGGTATCTTGGAACTCCCAATGAAGATGTATGACCAGGAGTGACTAAGTTGAGAGACTACCATGCCTATCTATAAGTTCCTTCCATCTATTTTCATTTCATTTCCATTTTGGATGTTTCTTTTTATTCTTTTTCTTTGTGTATCTGTAACTAAACTACTAAAAATTGATTGGTTTGTCCTTGTAGAAAATGCTAATTTATGAGCCATCGAAGAGAATCTCAGCCAAAAAAATAATGCAACGTCCTTATTTTGATGATCTTGACATATCTCAATTCTGATTTGAAGCCATTATAAAAGAGAATGTGAAGCTTTGTGAGGGAGTATCAAGTTACTCATTTGAAGTTAACCTCATAATGAGCACCTATGATGTAGAAATTATAAGAGAATCTTGAATGTATAAGTGAAATTGTGAAAGATCTGTGAGAACAGAGTACATGAGATTTACTTGTAATGAGATTTACTAAAATATTGAAATTCGGTGTAGGGGCACCAAGGTTAATGAGAAAATTTTGTTCATGGAAGTCTTAAGTTCGTTTTGTGTTTTGAGTTTTGTCAATTGAATAAGGTCATATTAGAACAATTGATTTATAATATAATAAGTCATGTTAATTACAAAAATAATAGTTAGGAATGATTGGAAAGATGTATAATCATTTGTAAAAGCTAGTTAAAGCCTCTTGAAGGCTTAGACACAATGTAATTTTGCTGATAGAAGAAATTCAAAACTGAAAATAATGTTTTCTTAGTATTTTGTTGAGTTTTCTAAAATTTCTTTCCCTTGTACGGACCCGTACAGGTCCTTCTTTCTCTAAAAAATTTTGCATTGTGTGAAGTAGCTTTAGTTTGCATCATTTTGGAGGTTCTAAGAAAAAATATTCAGTGAGTTCTCTTTAGTACTCTATTGCTCCCCTGATTTAACACTGTTTGCTTATTGAGGGTCTTCTAAAATGTGGATTTGACCCATTCCACTTTATGTTTCCAATGTTTCTTGTGGAATGGGCCATGAAAAGTGTAATCTAACTATACAGGGGATTTGGAAGCCTGAGAGGTCATTTTGGCTAGTTTTGAGTGATTCCCTAGGGTTGGGCAAAGCAAAATGCATGTGAAAATGGAGGTTTTATGAATGGTTTTAGTGAAATGTTGATGGATTTGTCTTGGTAAGGGTGTAGAATGTCTATGCAAACCTAAATAGGTGTTTTGAAAACAATTTCAAAGTTTGGAAAGCCCGGTTTATGGTAGATCTAGTAAAACCCTAGTTTTATGCATGAAAAGGGAGGGTTTGCTAGGACAACACCCTAGAAGCCTTGTGTTGGTGTAATGATTAGTGAATTTGATGTTTTGAGTCACAATTAGTGACTTTCCAAGGGATTGTGTGATTACAAGAAGTTTAAAAGGTACTTTGTTTGGAAAAGTGGGCTAATTCTAGTAGCCTTTTAGCAGGTTAGTTTGTTGGTTCTCCATGATGGCACAAAGAAACTTATGGAGATCTTTTGTGAATCTTGTAGTAGGCCTGTGGTAAGTCTCTAATGATGATTTTTTGGCCTTTGTATGGCCTTAGCAGTAGGATAACTTCATTTGTTGAATATAGAAGGCTAGAAGCCTTTTGAGTGTGTTTTGAGAAATCAGGTGTTTTAGTGATCAAAGATTGGGTTCTGTATATGCATAAAATTGGTCATGTCTAAATTAATACTAGCACTTAATTAAATAATTAGTATTTAATTAATCTCTCTATAAAGTCCTCTACATATGATTAAACTTAAGTAATTTAGTTATATTGCTCATTCACTTTATTCTTCTGCTATAATTAAATAAATCAACTTTATTTAATTATTCCACATTCATATGTCTACTTGATTAATTAAATAAATACTCTTTATTTATTTTTAATTAATAATCACCTTTTGAATAAGTCTTTTAATTTAATTAAATATTTCTTTTCTCCTATTCAAAATCTTTCTTCTAATTAATTAAATATTTTATTTAATTAATTTCATTTACATGCCATTTCCTAAAAATTAATTAAATATCTTTATTTAATTAATATCCTTCATATCTTTTCAAATCATAATTAAATATTTTATTTAAATTATGAAATCTTCCATTTTCTTCAAATCTTAATTAAATATTTTATTTAAATAAGAAAAATCTCCATGTCACCCATAAATAAATAATTGAATTTTATAATTCACTATTTATCTTCAAAATCTTTCCAAAATCTCACAAAAAGATGATTTTTACAATTCATCTTTATCATCTCATCTTATCTATTCTTTGAAAAAGGAAACAAATCTTGCTTTCTGGTTTTCTTCTATTTTCCTTTCTAGTCTTATCCATCTTCAACCGTTCGATCTGCTAGGAATTTTCATAGTCATTGATCGCATCAGCCAATTAGAATCTTTCAAAAACTCTATAAATACCCCTATGAATACAAGCATTGGTTACCTATAGATATAAATGCATTAGAGCTTAATTGCATTCTAGCATTCTAGCATTTTAGCATTGTCATTATCAACTTTAGTATTTATAGCATTTCGTAATCTTACATTCTATCAATCATGCATGTTAATCATATCATAGCATAGAATACAATCATCATCTTTCAAATCTCTTTCTCTAGGAATACTGTTTGTTGAGCCTAGCATACAAATCTGAGAGCACGTTGGAATCGACAAAACACTGGAGATAGAGGACAATGGAGTGTCTTTGAAGCATAGACGGAGTTTGCATTTCCTTTCCTTTATTTTATGCTTTGATTTAATGTTTCATTGGTGTGTTTAATTTGTTTTGAATCTACATATTATACATTTATTTTCTTGAGCTTAGCATAACATTTTAGCTTCATCATTTAGCATAATAATCATGATAGAATAGACTTGCACAAGCTGTTTTAGTTTCATTTATCCTAGTTTTGTATCTTAGTTTAATCATATCACATCATTTAGCAATAGACATGCATGTTGCATAATCTCGTTCTCTAAGTTGTCATTCTGCCAAGCTGCTGCTTACAACAACTGAGAGCCAGCAACTTACAATAGATCGTTGGAGATAGAGGATAATGGGATGTCATTAAGGAAACTGCTATTATTGAGAGTTTGTTTATCTTTTGATTAGTTTTCTTCAATATAATGTTGCATTTGTGTGTTTGTTTATCCTTTTAATTATTCCACATATTCATACACACATTTTTGGCACCCACCATGGGGCCCTAGCCCTATTTTTTACATTTACTTATAGGTTTCTTGATAGGATTTTGTGTTTTGGAATTCGGATTTCTTGAAAAAATTTTGTTTTAGCACATACGTGGCTTTCTTAAGTGCATCCAAGATTTCTAACAAGGCTTTTGCAGGTTTTTCGGCACATCCAAGAACTATTTCGGTGCATATAGGGAACAAAACAACTCTTATAAGGAATAGAATGGCGCATACACTCAGCTCACTTTATTAAAATTTTGTAAAAAATGCATTTCTTTTAGCGCATTTGGGATTTCTTTTGGCGCATTTAAGGTTTTCTGAAGTGTATTTACTGTCTGTTTTAGTGCATTGGCTATTTATTTTAGTGCTTTTGTTTGATTTTGTAGCGCTTATAGGGTGTAATTAAACAAAGCTTTGATTCTGATGCCTTTCGCAGATAGAACTTTTTCTAGCATAAAAAGAATCAATCTAGGTTAGTCACATCTGGTTTTAAAAAGAAACAACCCTAGGATAGACATGGATTAAAATGAAACAATCTAGGGTAGTCACCACACATTGATTTTGCAGTTAAAATGAATCCCATGCTTGTTGTGAAGCAATATCTTCACATAGGTTAAAACATTGTCATTTGGGCTCTAAAAAGAACATTGTTTACTTTGTTTATGGAAATAGGTCTATGCTATCCCCTTAACTGGTTGATCAGAATACCAAACTTGCCTTTTCAATTTTTACAATTTTAATGTTTTATTACATCTTGTAGAGGGCCTTCTCTTCTGGGAAAAAGTACTCACCCAAGAGGAGCAACCCAAGTGGGTTCAAGCCAAAGCCAGGCTATTCCACCCCACTATAAAATTTAAAGTGAATATGGGGAAACCCACTTTTTCCGGTAGTGTGCAAGATAACCATCCCCAAATCCTTTGTTCTAAAGGTTGGTAGGTCTCCTGAGGAAGTTTATTATTGCCACACTAAACGGAAACCCTTACTATGAACCTATTGTAGTAGCCAACCGTGTCAGTTTCCGAACATCCTAATAATCACAATGCAAGGGGAGGGAAGAATCTGCCCGCAAGACACTCACCGTATAACTGCCAAGACCATTTGCTCAGGGGATTCGATATCCACTTCCATCACTCTGAGTACGCATTTGGAAAAGACAAAATCATGGGCACCCTTTCGGGGGTGACACAGCTGTGTGAATCGATGCAGTTCTAAGATGTGGGTTGTGGTTATTATGATGACCTACTTGAGTACTAAGAGTGAGTCTACCTGACTTTTCCTGTTCTGTGCCGAAACCTATGAAAACACTTTTTGAAAAAAAAAATTGAACATACACTTGATGTTTAGTATAGGCCTTAAAAACAATTGTTTTCAAAGTGTTTGATGTGTTTTCAATCACATTAATTCAGATAAAAGATCATCCAAGATGAACATGCAAAAATTTAGTTGAAATTGTCCAAAACTGTTCAAAAAACTGCTTTGGAAAAATTGTTTTAGCACATATAGGGCATATCTTAGCACATACAAGGTTTTTTCTAGTGCATTCATTGGTCAATTTAGCGCATAGGCTGAATATTCTGTAAACAATTTGTCATTGGGGTATGTGCAGGATCATGATGGGACAAAAAGTGGCAATATGATGGGTATGTGGTTGACGACTATTTTTCTACCCAAGATTGATGAAATGAAAAAGGCTTTTAAAGGAGATTCTCAGCTTTCCACCTATATAAATTATGCTTTACTTTGAATTTAATAAGTAATTATTATTCATTTTCTATTCAAATTACGACTAAAGTCCTGATTGATAGGCTGATTGAAAAACATCTATAGCTTTCAAACGGTATCACATTTTTTTGAATCCAAAACATGCGTCAAATTCTATGCTTCGCATAATATAGGATTAAAAAATAAAAATTGAATTTCATGAAGTTTTTCCCAAGTTAAGGTGGTCAGACATATGAGTTTTTATAATTTTTAAAAAGTTTTAATAAAAAAATCATAATTAATTATTTATTTGGAAAAAAATTACAAAAAAATATGCATAACATGGGGGTATGAGTCCTCTACTTATATCTAAAGTATTATAAAAAAATATTATCATTTTATTTGGCTAGGGTGGTCAGACAGACACCCACTCCTTATTTTTTCCTTGAAATTTAAGTACCACTGCATTGAAATTTCAAATTTTCACCAAATAGATTTAAAAAAAAAAACCTAGTAGTTTAGAAACTACATTCAATTTTCTATAGATTCTATTCTTACATATTTTTTAAATAATATAGATAACTTATTCAAATTTTTACATCAAGTTGCCTAACTCTGATTTTTCTGAATTTTTTGCCATTTAAGGGCCTATTTTTTCCATGATGATCCTGCATATACCCATTGTCAAAGCATTTTTTGTACCGCATATAGGACATAGAGTAGCGCATCTAAGATCTGTTGTGGCACATTTTACTATTTCTCTGGCACATATAGGGTACAGAGTAGCGCATTTATCACTTTTCTAGAATTGTTATGATCTAAGTTTATAACATCCTCGGTCCAATAGCATTTCAACATTTCTCTCATGCTTAAAGAGTGGAAATCGGCGAAATTTGTTAGGAAGTCGATTGCCAATAGGATCAAGAAACCTAAAGAACATTTAGTTTACAAGAAAACCTTGCAACGAAGAGAGTTTTTGTATCAAAGTTGAAATGTCTTGCTCCATTACCGTGAATTTCCCCATAGGTACCAATACTTTTTTAGGGGGTTTACTGACGAGTACACTGTAGAGCCATTATATTCACAAGCCTATTTCTAGAGAAGAGCTCTATCACAACGACACAATCACAATTAGCCTCTGAACTTCTATTATCTACCACAACCTTCTATTGAATATCCAACACATCCCATTCAAATCCTTTAGTGAGTTTAATTAGGCTATTTGATATATTTCAAAAACAAGAATCAAATCTTAAAAGTGCACCTTCAAAAAAAAAAATGATTATTGATTCAACTTCCTCAACAAGATTCTGATATCCTTTATTATTGGAAGCCACAATCAAGAATTAGGAATGTCTTTTGATCATATCATAAGATTTTCATCTTATCAGATCAAGACATCATCATTTTTGCACTTATCAAATTGTGATCTAAGTCTAGAAGAACATTTCAAAATCATATGCCTATTTTTACAAGATCTCAATACAATAAGCTAAAAGAGGATATTCAACAAGAAGATCATACTGAAAGAACTCAAGAAGAAGGTGAGAATAGTAATCCCCTTTATAGTGTGAGTCAAAATCCCCTTTTTAACGACGACATGGGTGAAAGAGAAAAGAATCCATTCCCTTCCAACAAAGACATGAGTAGAACTCTTGTAGATAGTGATGATGAACGAGATGAAGAACATCACCTTAGAGAAGTCGAGCAAGATCCTAAATTTCACAAATCCTTAGAAAAGATCTTAGAATGCAACAAAGAAAAATATTTCTTGTATTTGGCTAACAAAGGAGCTAAATTGTCTCATGATTTTGATACTGAGAACTTAAAGAAAAGTCTAGGTGACACACCCTTGTCTGACATTAGTGCATTGTCTCAACAGGTTAAGGCACTTCAAGGATAAATTAAAGACCTACAAGGGGGAACCACAACGAAGATATATTCTCTTGATGACATATGTCCTTATCCTTTTGACTGACGTCTCAACATGATCCCGTTTCCCAAACATTGTGAAATCCCAAAGTTCGATCATTACAATGGGAAATCGAATCCAATTGATCATATTAGGGACTTCTGAAATATGACTTTAGAGTTTTCCCATGAGGATACATACTTGATGTGTTTATTTCTTACGATTTTTGGAGGCCAATCTATGGAATGGCTATCAAAAATCACACCTCTTGTCAAGACATTTGAGGAATTGATTAATGAGTTCATATCACAATATTCCTACAACATACAAAATCAAATAACCATGATTGGTCTCTGCAAGGCTAAACAAAAACCTAGTGAACCATTCATTACATTTCTTCAGAGATGGAGAAGATTTTTTGCTAGATACCCATGTCATGTTCCTGAAAAGGAAAAGATCACCACTTTCATAAACAACTTAGATCAAGAGATGAGCTATCATCTTAATCTTCATTGTCCTCCCTCTTTTTAGAAATTGATAAAAAATTCCATCACCATTGAAAGTGCCTTCGTCTAGAGAGGGATAATAAAACTTGACAAGGACAATCTAGCTCTTCAAATCACCACAATGAAAAATCTAAGTTTTGGACTCACAAAAAAAATGTGGTGAATGATGGTGTTGTAGATGCAAATCATGTCTCAACCAAGCCATTTTTTCTTAGTGCTTCGAGTGCTCCTCGTAACAATAAGTATAACAATGTCATTTCGGTCACAAATCAGGGAAACAATCCTCCTCCTCCAAGGAATAACATGAATCAAACCTTTACTCCTAATCAAGGGAATACCAACAACCAAGGTTACCAAGGAAAAAATAACAAAAATTCCTTAGGAAATACCTCAAGCACGAATCCTCAACGATCTTCATTTTTCTCTAACAGAAGAACTTTTACTCCACTAGGTCAATCCTTAGAATCTGCATTCAAAGAATTGATGGCTAAAAATGCTCTTACTTTACCACCTCAATGCAATTTTGAACCCAATGTGAAACCTCCATCATGGAATGATGCATACTATTGTGATTATCATCGGTGCAAGGGCCATCGCACAAATAATTGTCAAGCCTTGAAAAATAAAGTCCAAGACTTAATCGAAAATGACACCATCACAATAGAAGGACACCAACAATCAAACAAAGACCACCAAGAATTTCATAAAGCTTTTCCTAACTATCGAAAGGGTGAGTCTTCTAGAAAAAGTGTGAATCATATCAATGACAAGTGGGTCAATGTCATCAAAGTTAAGGAAAAGATGGAATATAGAGAAGTCAACGCAACAACAAGGGCACAAGCTAGATTTTTCTTAAAGGGGAATTCTTCAAAAACCACTGTACCCCTACCTCAACATCAATATGAATTAGTAAATCAACTTGGAAAAACTCTTGCTCAGATTTCTATCTTAGAACTTCTAAAGATTTCCCCAGCACACAAGGAAATTCTAGAAAAGGACCTCGTTGAAACAACTGTATCCACCGATCTGTAGGTGGAACGATTTCAAGCCATGGTGGGACACTTATCCTCACCCACATGCCTCTCATTCTCTGAAAAAGATGATGTCTCCATGACTCATCCCCATAACTCATCACTATACTTAGAAGTCATGATCCACAAGTTTCGTGTCAGACGTGTACTAATAGATGGAGGTGCTGGTTTGAACATATGTACTATGAAGTTAGTTCAGGATTTAGGATTTTTTGAGGACTCCATTGATCCCAGAATAAATATTACTATTAAAACCTACGATGATGAGGAAAGAGAATCCAAAGGTTTAATCATGCTGCCAGTCAGAGTGGGACCTATTATCAATAATACTTTTTGTCAAGTATTAGACCATGATCTTGCATACAACATCTTGTTGGGTCGTCCTTGGATCCACGAAATGCAAGAAGCTATGTCCACATATCATCAATGTCTTAAGTTTCCTTAAGACGAACAGGAGATCACCATACCAGTTGATAATTCAAATAGTCAGACTTGTGCCAACATCAAAGCTAGTCAAGATACTTTGGTTCCCAACAATTGAGAAGCTCCTATTGGTACTTCTCCCAGAGTTGATACACAAATCAGTCAGTTAACCAAAATCTTTGACAAGCAACTATGGTTCAAATACAATGGAGTAGGGGAATACTCTCTCTATCTTGCTAATCTACCTACATTTCCTCAGTCACATGGAAAACCTTCTATCGCACAACAATAGATATCTATAGCATCAACATCAACGCAACCACGAACAGAGCCAAATACAAAGTTTAATGGATAATTTATCAAAGAAAAATTCCCCATAAAAGATTTTGAGGATAGAGAAATTATAAATTGGCTCTATAAAGATGAAGATGAAACAGTTCTCAATGTCAAGTTACAAATTGATCAATATGGTAAAGGGTATTCAATCATCCAAAAAATGGGCTATGATGGTAATGGACCTATTGGAAAGAGAAAAGGAGTAGTTGAACCTATTCACCTTCCAGGACTTGCTGCAAAAGATAAAACTGAACTAGGCTATGATACTAACTCAAAGAATGACCATCCAAGTAGTTGCATGATACTGTCCTCACATTGCAAGAAGGTTCTGATACAAGACAAGCATGTTTGAAAAAAATTCAAAATTTCATGGATAATAACTTTGACACAGACTCTGGTGAATACAAATGGGACACCATCCACAATGATTACTTTTGGAGGGACAAAAGGGTTGATGTGGTACACAATTATGTACCTACTCTAATCAAAGGTGAAGTTTCAGCGACCCAACCACAAGAATCTAAAATACAAGGTGACTATGATTCTAGTGATACTGAGTCAGATTTAAATGAACAAGACTATTGCCAGAACAACACCATCATTGATCTGCGTCATACCCCAGATCCTATAGAAAAATCCATTATGACCATAACCATAGCCAATTTCATGTAACCTAATGATCTACTACCTTTGATCCATCCCAATCTCATTGACTAGGATTCATCCAGACCTATCAATCTACCTATGTTTCCAAGCGATGAATATATCATAAACTTCCTTTCTATAGATGACACAAATGATTGTTCCACTAGAATATTTTAGAATAGAGTCTTTAATCAGGAGAGTTTCGAGTCTCCTAGTTTCAAAAATAAAAGTCAAAAAGAAAGATCTAATGGTGAAAACCAGAATTTGGCAGTGTTAGATCAAACAAAAGATAAAACAAAGAGCGTATCAGATGGTGAAAACCTTTTTAAGGCACCTGATGATGGGATACTTGACACTCTCCTAGAGCATTATCATGAGCAATCACCTATCTTGATTGAGCCTATGAAAGCAGTTAATCTTGAAACTACAGAAAAACCAAGGATCCTACAGTTAGCTACATCAATGACAGATAAAGAAGTACCTGAGTTCATGGAATTTCTTAGAGAAAATGAAGTCAACTTTTCCTGGTCTTATGCAGACATTCCAGGTCTTGATCCTAATCTTATAATGCATCACTTATCCATCAAACCAAGAGTTAAACCTATGAAGCAAAAACTCATAAATATGCATCCCCATGTCGCACTACTGGTTAGAGAAGAGCTCATAAAACTCCTTGATGTGGGTTTCATAAGATCGATTGACTATGAAGAATGGATCTCAAACATTGTTCCTATGTCCAAACCTGACAAAAGTGTCAAAGTGTGCACAGATTTCAGAGATCTTAATAAAGCATGTCCTAAGGATGACTTCCCACTTCCAAGCATTGATACTATAGTTGATCTAACAGCTGGCCATGCAATGTATTAACTAGTGGATGGTTTTTCTAGTTACAACCAAATCAAGATTGCACCTAAAGACTAGGACAAAACAACTTTCACATGCCCATGGGGGACTTACTGTTGGAATGTCATGCCTTTCGGTCTAAAGAATGTTGGGGCTACTTATCAAAGAGCTATGACTACAATCTTTCATGACATGATGCACACATTCATGGAAGATTATGTAGATGACATATTGGCCAAATCATATAAAAGAGGACATCTCAAAATATTATCCAAAATCTTTGCAAGGTTGGAAAAGTTCAAAGTTCGCCTCAACCCCAAGAAATGCGTTTTTGGGGTCACATCTGGAAAACTCTTAGGATACATAGTATCAACAAAAGGAATTGAAGTAGATCCTACCAAGGTGCAAGAAATCATGGAGATGCCTCCACCACAAAAATATTAGTTAGTTGAGATCATTACAGGGACTGCTTCAATCTATATAAGAATGTTCCTTTCAAATGGGATGACAAGTGTGAAATGTCCTTTCAGGAACTCAAGCAATGCCTAATGAACCCACCAGTTCTAGTATCACCAAATCTGAACAAACCACTGATCTTATATATTGCCACAACAAAAGCATCTTTGGGGGCATTATTAGCACAAGAAGACTCTACAGGAAAGGAATAGACAATTTATTACATCAGCCAAATGCTAACAAGTCATGAACTCAACTACACTTTCATCAAGAAAGCTTGCCTAGAAGTAGTCTTTGCCTCACAAAAGTTTCAACATTACATGTTAACTCATACAATCAATCTTGTTGCAAAGATTGATCCACTCAAATATTTGCTAAGCAAGGCTACATTGACAGGAAGGTTAGCAAAATGGGTTATGATCCTAGGCGAGTTTGACATCCATTGTGTTGATCACAAAGCAATCAAAGGACAAGTTATTGTTGATCAACTGGCTGAGACACCACTACAAGTAGAGCATACCATGCACATTAAATTTCCAGATGCTGATGTCTTCACTACAAAATCCAAACAACCATGGTCATTATACTTTGATGGTTCTTTCACTCAACATGGATCAGAGGCAGGCATACTCTTTGTCACCCCTCAAGGACATACCATTCCTTGGTCATATAGTCTAATGTTTCCATGCACCAACAACATAGCCGAATATGAAGCTTTAATGACTAGACTTAAGATAGCATTAGAATGGAGGATCATAGAACTACAAGTCTATTGTGACTCACAGTTAGTCATAAATTAGATCAATGATGATTATCGAACCAAAGATGACAAACTGTTGCCATATAAGAAGATGGTTGATGATTTCAAGAAGTACTTCATGGATATCAAATTCATACAGATCCAAAGACTTGATAACAAGGTAGCTGACGCCATGGCCACAATCGCATCATTGTTGCAACTCCCAAAAAATTAGGCTCGCTATGAATTTTTGGTGGAATAATCATTTGCACCTGCCTATGACACACCTAAAATCCAAATCATTTGCCACTTAGTAGGATCTGATTCACCCTAGTATGGCAAGATTTATGCCTACCTAAAATATGACATCTTACCACTTGACTTCTCTTGTAACCAAATGTGCAACTTTATTTGCCAATCCTCTCGCTATACTCTTATCGCTGACACCCTCTATCGCCGTAGTCTTGATGGTACTTTATTTCGATGTCTTGAACGTGACGAATCTGAAAAAGCTTTACAAGAAGTTCATGGTGGAATTTGTGGTACTCATTCAAGTGGATTGACCTTATCCAAAAAATTGATTAGAATGGGTTATTATTGGCTGACTATGGAGAGGGAATCATTCACTTTCATGAAGAAGTGCTCTAAATGTCAGATTCATGGGAATCTCATTCATACTCCTACACAAGAACTTCAACCATTCATGCCAACTTGGCCATTCTCTCAATGGGGGTTAGATCTAGTTGGTAAGATTCATCCTTCATCATCAAATAGACTCAAATTTATCATCACATCGACATAATACTTTACCAAGTGGATTGAGGTAGCTCCTCTCACTAAGGTTACTGACAAACAAATCTCATCGTTCATACTCAACTATCTCATTTTTCGGTATGAAATTCCCAACTCCATCATCATAGATAATGGATGACCATTTAAGAATCAGGATATTGATGAACTTTGTGAGAGATTTCATATTCAACATCTTATTATCCACAAGGGAATGGCCAAGTAGAGGCCTCGAACAAAAAAAATACTAAAAATATTGAAAAAGACTGTGAATGATGCAGGAAAAGATTGGCATGTTCAACTCAATCCCACATTATGGGCCTATAGAACTAGCATCTGAATGCCAACAGGAGCAACATTGTATGCTCTTGTTTATGGAGCAGAAGCCAGTTTTCCACTAGAGGTAGAGATTCCATCACTCAGGGTATCATTGAAGGGTCTCAGAATAGATGATGAATATAGAGTTTCCCAGCTGCAAGAGCTGGAACTCCTCGATGAAAAGAGACAACAAACAATTGATCATTTGAAAGCATATCAATAGATGATGTCTCATAGCTATAATCACAGAGTTAAGCCACATACCTTTCAAGTTGGTGATCTTGTTTTAAAAGAGAACCCACACAATCAACAAGACAAAGAAGAAAGGTAAGTTTGAACCAAATTGGTTGGGTCCTTACATGGTCATAGCGGTATATGGTTCAGGAGCATACAAGTTATCAATGCCAGAAGGGGACCTGTTTGATGAACCCATCAACAACATGCACCTGAAAATGTATTATGTCTGAAATAGTTATCATCATCTAGAAAAAGTCCTGAAAAAATACAAAAAACAATAGAAAAAAGTTCCTAAAAAAATACAAAAACAGCAGAAAAAGTCTTGAAAAAAAATCACAAAAACAATAGAAAATGTCTTGAAAAAAATCTTTAAAAATCAGAAAATGTCTTGAAAAAAAAATTTTAAAAAATCAGAAAAATGCAATAAACACAAATAGTGAAAATCTGGCAAACAGACGCTATTTGTAGCTCTCCATTTATTAGTACATGTTCTGCACTTAGCTTCTTGGCCTTCATTTCATGCATCATCATAGGATCATAATAGCACCATACTGCCATCATTTTCCTAGAGCGATAATGTCTTACCATGGCTTGATCATTGTACATATCCATTTTAGCAAGTTGTGTCAATACTGGGGGAAAACATTGATATACTAGGGGCACTCAACTTTCAGGTTCTACCAAAACAGCTAGACAATGACATGAAATTGAATTATGCAAACAAACAATCAAATCACATGAACAACTATCCAATCATTGATCCATATCACAATTTTTCATCCAAATTCATATCATGACTCATATCTGGATGATCTAAAATCTGAATAATGTTTGGAATAGTAGTATTATATTTTGAACAATGGTTGTTTGATTTTTGTTATCATCCCTTTGGAGCACACTCAATGATGTACTCAACTAGAGTGGCAAGGACAAAGGATGATTTTTCTTTGTCTGTTGTCTTGAGGTTAGCTATCAATTTGTTGCAAATATGTTGCAAGACATGCTTTTCAAAATGTATCATTGATGACAGTTCCAAACTTGCATAAAAAAGGTGGTTAATCTTTGTCTGTTTATGCAACAAATACTCATGTCATCTCGGTTCAATTATACCTTGATGCTTGTGTTCACTTGGTATATCAAAAATCAAGAAAGGGTAAGTGCACCAAGATGGTTCCCAAAAAGGGGGCTTAAGTGGCCACTTTTTTTTTCTGAAATCAGGAAATACTGACCTTGGAAGTGAAATTGAGGATAGCTACACTCAAAATTTTGAGATGGAACAAAAAAAAGGATCAAAGTGCTCTAAGTCTAATTTCTAAAATACTAATTTATTTTCAAAATGGTTGAGATTAAGGGGTTCAAAAGAGGTATGCACAAAAATTGTTGTTGTTTTTGTTAGAAAAACATAACATAGCAACTCTTGTACAACCCTAGAATGGTGAAATTTTTTGTAGTATTTTTAAAATTGCTATAGTGAGAAGTTAGCTAATAATATCTAGTTGATACATGATTTTTCTGATAATTTTTTAATGAATATTTGATTTTTTACTAATTTTCTAAATGGGAACTTCCTAAAAAGAAGAATTTTGGCTGTGCTCCCCCTACAATTTTTTTAAAGTAATAGAATTTTTTTTTTAAATTTGTAGAATGGAGTCTAGTTTCCAAAAATGTAATTTATTTTAAATTTTGATGAACAGTTAATTTATAACGAAAAAAACACCAAACACTATTTTTGACAAAAAACACATACAAACAAAAGAAATTATGGATGAAAGGCCTAACATTTTCAGAAAGTGAAAAAAATTACATCATTGGAAAGCTAAGAGAGAAATTAACATTACCCATGTGTTCAATTTTGTCGATATTGAACTAGACGCAATCCTGACGGTGAGCACAAACCCGATTGTGTGAAAAATTGTAGAATTTGCAAAAAGCACATCTTTGGTCATTGGGAATGCCCTCCAAGCCTTTGGGTTGGTATTCCAAGGAAAATGCCAAAGCTAAGGCTTGGGGATTCCCAAAGTAAAATATAACGCGAGTGCGTTATAATGAACTGGTGTTATGTGTTAGTTTTGACATTTTTTGCTTCTTCAGGGAACATGTCTAGTAACACATAACGCGCTTGCATTATGTCTTCCTTTAGTTAAATGCCACTTTATTGAATGTTTGTTGATATGTTTGTATGTATATCTATGTTGGTGTGTCATGTATGTATGTACGTATGCATGCTTGTATGTATGCCTA
>VDFB02193867.1:360862974-360899812 GCA_007258455.2 Sequoia sempervirens
TCAAATTGTTTGTTTGTCATGTTACAACCTTAGGTTGTCAATGGACATTTTAAATTACACAATTCTATACACTTTCCTATTACATTTTTAAACCACATCTCTTTGAGGCATTTTGTTAAATTTAATAATTGAATTTCTTTGTGTATGCTTCCAAAGCTTTCATTGAACCATTTATTCGGGTGTGTATGATGTTTTTTAGACATTTTCAAATTAGGAGTCCCAACTTCCTTCAACACCCATAACCACCCTTGAACCACCAAACCTTCATTAAGCATAAAAGTACTAGTATTAGCAATGGTTTGCTTAATAAGCTTCATTATGCAAATTTGTTGTTCTATAGACCTAGGACCATTTAGACACCGTTATTTTACCCATTACAAAGCCTTTCAACATATCCAACAATCACCAATTCTTTTTTTGTACCAAACTGCACAAATTATCAAGTTTTCTACACTTTTAAGGGCCCAAATTAGCCCACTTTTAGAAAGGGACAACCTTCAAAAAAATTCCAAATCTCCTCAAACCTTGGGGAAACACTTTATATCTATCAAAATTTCACATTATAGCATTAGATTGCAAAGATTCAATCATTTACCACCCAAACCATAAAACCCTCTCCCTAGGCTTAGAAACCGTATGTTTATTGAAAGTAGCACTTGCCATACACTCCAAAACTTGAAAACTATTGAAACAAGCCTAATATATCCTGCTCATGCTCAATCTAATATAAAATAACACTGCCCAACTCAAAAATTCAATTTCAGTCACCAAAAACTCAATTTTGTTAAGGAAAACTAACATTTGAAAGAGGTGATTGTTGGTCTCCCTCTTTAATAGACTTTTACAACCCTTCACTATTAGTTAATTTGACTTGATTTAGTACTTTTTGCACAGGTAATATTATTCGTCATGCTGAAAAAATGAACTATTAAAAGGAAAAAACTAACAGATGTTCAGCTCCAAGCCTTCAGAGATAAAGAGAAAAAACGGATGAGGGAATATTGTGAAAATCAGAAATTGGAAACGATTGACGAAAACAAGCCAGTTGAAGAGAAACCTCAACCCTCAAAAAGAGAAAAGAAATTGGCAGAAAAAAGGGAATGAATGAAAAAGACTCATGCTAGGGGAGATGCAGATATTGTTGTTGTAGACACACCCTCTACCACAAGTGAATACGAAGGGACACCATTAAGCACAAGCGAATATGGAGGGATGCCATCTACCACAAGTGAGTATTGTTGGATACCATCTACCACATCTGAAGTTGAGAGTACATCATCACACAAATTTGACAAACAAGGTATGCCATCATCTCCACATGAACCTCAACGTATGTATTCTATTCCACCCTCAGTCAAAGGTACGCAATCTAGCCCACCTCAATTAAATATTGATGAAATTGCTAATGTTGAGATGTATGTACCTAAGAGAACACCACCTATAATTTTGCGTAGAAAGCTAAAGTTTTTTATTAATATTGATGAGGATATTTTGCAGCACATGGAAGGTAAGATTCTAGAACGCACTTGTAGAAGATATGCTAATAAGATTTGGAAAATTTTCTTTGAAAGGCTAAATGAGACTAGAAGATGTCAACTATTTGTTCAAATGATGGAGGGTTTAAAGTACAAAAACATCATGAAGACTCTTGGGTTGAGAACATCGAATGCATCAAGTGAAAACACTATTGTGAAGAATCTAATGGATGCTTATGAGAGTGTGGGTAAGACCTCATGCTCAAAGGATAGTAATGTCACCTGACATGTCATTACATCGACTTTGGTAAGCTATCAAACAAAGAGATCTCATCTCATTAAAAAGACAAGTGAACAAATGGGAATTAGTAGAAAAAAATTATCAAAAGTTTCTCAAAGGTGGCAAAGAATTGAGGGCACCGATTCAAATGAATTATGGGAATTCTCGGGAAGATTGCCACATAAAGATAAAAAAGTTGTTGAATCATTGAGGGTATGTGCAGGATCATCATGGAAAAAATAGGCCCTTAAGTGGCAAAAAAATTAGAAAAATTAGAGTTAGGCAACTTGACATAAAAAATTGAATAAGTTATCTATATTATTTTAAAAATATGTAAGAATAGAATTTGTAGCAAATTGAATGTAGTTTCTAAAATACTAGGTTTGATTTTAAAAAATAATCTATTTGGTGAAAATTTGAAATTTCGATGCAATAGTACTTAAATTTCAGGGAAAAAATAAAGTAGGTGTATGGCTGACCACCCTAACCACAATAAAATGATAATATTTTTTATAATATTTTAGATATAAGTAGAGGCTCATGTCCTGATGTGGTGCATATTTTTTTGTAATTTTTTTCCAAGTAAATAATTAATTATGAATTTTTTATTACAACTTTTAAAAAATATAAAAAACTCGTATGCCTGACCACCTTAACTTGGTCAAAACTTCATGAAATTCAATTTTTCTTTTTTTAATCCTATAGTATGTGAAGCATAGAATGTGACACATTTTTCAGATTCAAAAAATGTGATACCATTTGAAAGCTATAGATGTTTTTTGATCAGTCTATCAATCATGACTTTAGTCATAATTTGAATAAAAAATGAATAATAATTACTTATTAAATTCAAAGTAAAGCATAATTTATATTGGTGGAAAGCTGAGAATATCCTTTAAAAACCCTTTTTGTTTCATCAAATTTGGGTAAGAAAAAGTCGTCAGCCACATACCCATCATATTGCCACTTTTTGGCCCATCATGATCCTGCACATACCCTTGAGAACACTAATTGAAGATTATTGGAAGAATAATACAAGGTCATCTCCGAATCAAATGGATTTCATAAGAAGGAGAATTGATAGTCGAAACTATGAGCCACATCCAAAGCATTTTTTGGATACAACTCAAACCCAATTTTTTCATAAATTTCAAAATGCTTATCCTCAAATTAGTATTTCTCAAAGATTTTTTGAAATGCTTAAACCTTTTTCTATCAAGATAAATCACACACGTACTACTTGTTGATGTAGACTACATATTGAATTTGCTAACCATTATGATGTTTATCATTCTATATGTTTAGATTTGCATACTAATAGTGTTTTGCAAGATTGTGGCATAGAAGCCCCACCAAAATATCCAAGAGAGTTCTTATCAAAAAATTTATGTCAAATAGAGGATGGCCAAATATTCTACAAGACAACATGCTTGGATGGTTCCTGTGAGTGTTGCAGTGGCTTGCAACGAATGCCAATATGTCAACATATGGAAAGCATAGATGAGGTGGGACTTAAACAAGTAGATTTCAGGAAGTATAAAATAGTGGCATATGCTACAAAAGATGGGTCTCAAGAGCAAAAAGGTGTGATTTGGTTATTGAGAAGATTCTAGTGTATCAGTTTATGTCCATGTTTCATGAGAATATAGTGTATGAGTATGCAAGGCATACCCATAGAGCTCGATGGTTGGACACACAATTCAAGCTATGCAAGGACACCTTTCCAGTTCGTAGCATAGTATCAGTGGTTGACTTTGTAGAGAACTACAATCTAGAGCCACAGTGTGAGATGCAGTCACAGTATTACAAATCCACATAGGTTTCAATATTTGTGCACATAGCATTCATTCATGCAACTAATAGTACAAAGGACCAAAGGAAGGTATTGAGGGAGTATCACTTTTATATTAGTGATGATCACGCACATTCTCCAAAGTTTGTGCAAGGTTTCTTCTAGATGTTCTATAGTGATTTGGTTCAGTGGAGCATAGCATACAGTCAGCATATAATATGGTTGGATAATTTTGCAACACATTTCAAGAACGCACGCATGTTCTACTGGTTGTGCAGGATGCATCTCAGTATAGGTGTTCAACATATGTGTAACTTTTGTGAGGCCAGGCATGGAAAGGGGCAGCATGATGGTGCAGGAGGATGCGTGAAAAGAGAATTAGCATTAGAAGAGTTAAAGTATAAAGATAGTGCAAAGTTAACAGATGCAAGTTCAATCATCAAGTGGTGTAATGCTTCGATGGGTCTAGGTAATGAAGGTACGTCTTCAGTTCATAGATTTTTTTGGTTGATGGATGATACTAACATTGCAACATATGAAGATTTTTGTACACTAAGAGGATCGAGTGAGCTATACTCTTTCCTTAGCTCAAATGCAAGTTCATGGAGTTTCGATACACGTAAGATGGCATGCTTTTGTTCTTCATGTACAATGCAAGTCTGGAATGATTGTGAGTCAGGGGAGTGGGTTGACAAATGGTTGACAAGTTATCTTATCCCACTTCACACATATCACTCTCTGACGGTATTGGAACTAACACTAATGGAATCATCAGTTGACTTTAACCACGTATTAGATCTAGTTCAACCAGGTAATATATCTACTTGCTGATTTTTTGAAATTCCATTTTGTTATCTTACTTTGTACTGTATTCGTAATGTTGACTAATTTCAAGTGATTTTATGCACATATCAATGCAGGGCATGTTTATGCAGTTATTGCAGATGAAGAAAATGAAGAGGGAATAGACTATTACTTGTGTTGTTGTGTTGAGGCCAAAAAGAAATTGGAAGCCCCAGTTATAGATGGAGAAAACATTGAATACCCTACAGGCTTAGTTGTTGTTACTGGAACATGGCTTAGAAGGTACCCACATAAGAGTGTTAAACATTGGTTGTTTGAGGAGTTTGACACGCATTGTAAGATTCTTCATTCCTCGAACCTTGTTGTGGCATCCAATTTTCATTTGAGCAAATATGGGGGTAGAACTTTGAACAAGACCTTGTGGAAGGTCCGTGAGTTTGACCATCAGGAAATACTTGATACAATAAAGAGTAGAGCATATCCAGATGGTTCATTGGATTAATTTGTAAGTATACGCACAATGGTTCTTATTAATTTATACTTGTATCCACGTTAATTTGTTTGATGCCAATGCTATCATGTCTTATTTTACTTTGTGTATCTCTAAGTAACCCGGTAAACATTGAATGGTGTCCCCTTGCAGAAAATGCATATTTATGAGCCATCCAAGAGAATCTCAGGCATAAAAGCAATGCAACATCCTTATTTTGATGATCGTGAAAAATCTCAATTATGATTTTTAGCCATTACAAAAGTGTGTGCGAAGCTTGGTGAGGGAATTTCAAGCTATTCATTTGAAGTTAACCTTATCATGAGCACCTATGATGTTTACATTATAGGAACATCTCGAATTTAAAGATATTCTAGATTCATGAGAGGTGTTGTGTTCAATAGGTATCTTGGAACTCGTAGTGAAGATGTATGAGCAAGAGTGACTAAGTTGAGAGACTTCCATGCCTATCTGTAAGTTCCTTCCATCTATTTTCATTTCATTTCCATTTTGGACATGAGTTGTTTCTTTTTATTCTTTTACTTTTCCTATCTGTAACTAAACTAGTAAAAATTGATTGGTCTCTCCTTGCAGAAAATGCTGATTTTGGAGCCATCGAAGAGAATCTTAGCCAAAAAAGCAATGCAACATCCTTATTTTGATGATCTTGACAAATCTCAATTTTGATTTCAAGCCATTATAAAAGAGTGTGTGAAGCTTTGTGATGGAATCTCAAGTTTCTCATTTGAAGTTAACCTCTAAATGAGAACCTATGATGTAGACATTATAAGAGAATCTCGAATGTATGAGTGAAATTGTAAAATATTTGTGAGAATAGAGTACCTAAGGCATTGTAATGAGATTTACTTGTAATGACATTTACTAAAATAATGAAATTTTGTGTAGGGGCACCAAGGTTATTGAGCAAATTTGGTTCACGAAAAATCTTTTAATTTAGTTTTTTGTTTTGATTTTTGTCAATTGAATAAGGTCATAACACATCCATAATTCATTCATAATGTAATAAGTCATGTTAGTTACAAAAAGAACAGTTAGGCATGATTGGAAAGATGTAGAATCATTTGTAAAGGCTATTTAAGTTAATATTTGAATTTGAAGCCTTTTGAAGGAAAATCTTTGAATATGGTTGTAAATGTACTATTAGTGAGATTGAGATTGTTAACCTTTAGAGAGTAGCAATATTTATGTTGATGAAATTTATTTTAGATGCAAGGATTCAAAGCACATCAACCATGTGGTACAAATGATTAAATCTCAGAGACGGTCTATAGCAATGAAAGAGTCTGAAAAGGTAGAGAGAGCTACAATGGTGACTCAGGAGAAATTTTAGTGATGCGGAGTCAAGGTGGAGAAGAATCAAACAAATCAGATTTTAGTAAATCAACAACCTTTGTTATTTCATTTGGCCATCTTGGAACAACTACCAACAAAAAGGCTTCCAAACTCAACAATTTGGCTTAAATTTTAGAGAATGCCTCTCAAGGACCATCTCATCATCAATATAGCATCTACTAAAATCCCCAATAGCATTCCCAAGCCAAACATACAAGGTTTCTTTGCAATTACATGGAGATCCTTCAAACTACCCGACAAAAAGGCTATAAAATTAACCCTTTTTTACAAACAAATTTCTCTTTAAACTTCTTCTAACCCCACAAGCTCTTGGATAGTCATCAAATAGGTCAAAATACTCCCAATTCCACAAGTTTTAGAAAAGTACTCAACCTCTAAGCCATAATTTCTTAAAACCCTCAATTTCCTAACAAATACCTAGGGTTTTTAGCATCTCACAACTCCAAGGCCTTACAAACCTCACCAAAGCATAAAAAAAGTTTTTTAGGGTCTCCACACACATAATAAACCTTCACCTAGCCTTTAGACTTAGTAGATCTCAAAAACATCACTTTGGTTCCTCCATTTCAAGCCAAAATCTCACATTCTTAGCCTAAAACATCACTAGCCCTATAAATGCCTTACCATTATTAAAAGAGTTAAGGAAACTTGAAAAAAAAACATTGTAAACATTTCCTTTGAGTCACAATTCACCACAATAGCAGGAAGGGCTCCATCACAAAAAATAAAGTAAACTAAGACCCTACTAGTTTGTACAGGCTGAATAAAGAAAAGTGGATTTTCCTTTCACTAAAACAACCAAAGGTGTATCAAAACAGATTGAAATCTAGGTTAAGACCTGGCACCATAATGTTTCATGAATTTCTATTCATAAGAGGCCTGTACTAGGCCATACACAGAGAAAAGAAACTGAAAAACTCAGAAAAATGTTGAAATTCCATAGTTTTAGGCGTTGTGAAGAGCACCAATCTTAAAAAAAACTATTGATTGAACCCCCATTCAGGATTGAATGATTTTTTTAATACATTTAAAATTAGAATCATCTCCCTTCAATTCCCATAACTACCTTTGAACCAACAAACCCTTATTAAGCCTACAAATACTAGTATTTAACAATGGTTTTGCTTAATAAGATTTATCATGCAAATTTATTATTCTAAAGGCCTAGGACCACTTAGACACCCTTATACCATGACTTTTAGACTCTTTCTCTACACTCCCACCTACTTTTTACATAATTTTACTTTATGGAAATATCAACAATTATTTAATTCAAGGGTGCTTTTGCACATTTGTCCACCCTAACCTACTAATTCCCAAAGTGCATAAAAGATTGGTCTATTAGACCTTACTCAAGACAAAAAGACCTCAACATACTAAAATTTACCAAATATCCTCCCAATTTACCATCAAACAATCACAAATTGAGGGTGAGGTGTGGGTGCTCCTGCACCATTCATCTTTCAAAAACAAAGTCAATTAGGTTGGCAGATGTCTGGATCAGGTTAGCATTTGGTGGAAGAGGAAGAAAGATGACTGGAACTCTAGAGGCCCACCATGCTATATTTTGGTATTGAACCATGAGATTAGAAGAGAGAGTTGATATCATGTATCAAAACATTAAGCATGCATTCTTCCGACCAACGGAGAAGGAGATGATTACTTTGCTTCATTTTCATTTGTATAAGCATATCAAGGCATGGGAACCAAGAAGACCAAGGATGTCTAGTTTTATGTGGAGGTAATGGATGTGGTCCTAAATTTAGGAGGGTCAAGAAGGTCAATGTATGATCTTGATGAAATTGAGGAACAACAACAAGACATGGATAGGAAAAATAAAATCAATACAGAGTTTCAAGGATTTGTCAAGCAAGTAAGAGAGCTATGGGAGCAGCCTCATCTAAAATATTTTGAACTAGACTTTGATATGTACCATTTAAAGAGCTTGGTTTTCATGGAGTTCCTTTCAAGGCCTCTACTTTTATTATTCTTATGGTAATTTTTTTGGTAAAGTTGGTGCAATTACTTTTCTTATTAATCGCTATTAGTGAGATTGAGATTGTTAACCTTGAGAGAGTAGGACTTGGGAAAAAGGAATTTGATATGGCTATTGCTTTCAAAGACTTCAAGCGGGATGTACTCCGCATTGACACCATTCCTCAATATTCACTTGATGGCATGAAGGAATGGCTGAACTCCATGGTTATAAATTATTATGAAAGCAAAATGAACTTGTACTAGCAGCCAATTTTGATGACTATTACTGATGATATTCAACCATGAGAGAAGAAGAGAGATTTGATATCATGTATCAAAACATTAAGCATGCATTCTTCCAACCAGCGGAGAAGGAGGTGATTACTTTGCTTCATTTTCATTTGCATAACCATATCAAGGTGTGGGAACCAAGAAGACCAAGGATGTCGAGTTTTATGTGGAGGTAATGGATGTGGTCCAAACTTTAAGAGGGGTAAGAAGGTCAATGTATGATTGTTAACCTTGAGAGAGTATTTATGTTGAGGAAATTTCATTTAGATGCAAGGATTCAAACACATCAACCACTTGTGGTAGAAATGATTAAATCCCAAAGACGATCTGTAGCAATGAAAGAGTCTGAAAAGGTAGACAGAGCAACATTGGTGACTCAGGAGAAACTTCAACTTTCAAAAACAAAGTCAATTAGTCTGGCAGACGTGTGGATTGGGCCAACATTTGGTGGAAGAGGAAGAAAGATGACTGGAACTCTGGAGGCCCACCATACTAGATTTCAGTATTAAACCATGAGAGTAGATGAGAGAGCTGATATCATGTATCAAAACATTTAGCATGCATTCTTCTAGCTAGCAGAGAAGGAGATGATTACTTTGCTTCATTTTCATTTGCATAACCATATCAAGGCATGGGAACCGAGAAGACCAAGGATGCCAAGTTTTATGTGGAGTTAATGGATATGGTCCAAACATTAGGAGGGACAAGAAAGTTAATGTATGATTGGTGTAGGAGCACCATTCATCAGGTTTTGTTCATCAAGGAAAATAACGAGTAGAATATCATGAATTTACTAAAACTGGCCCGGACTTGTAGATTTAAAGGTTTTGAGTCAATAAAAATGGCTTTTTGACCCATTCCTATTTTTGTAGCCTTTGTAACTTGATGAATGGGTCTACGCTAACATTATTAAGGTGTGGGAATAATGTGTCAGTGTTGGGGAGGTCTGAAAGTGAGATGGGTGTGAAACCCATGTGTGTAAAAGTGAGTTTTCTTTAAGAAAAATGGTGGTTTTGAAGAGTCAAATTGTGTTTTTGTGTGGGGAAAAATTATTTTTTGATTTTTTGAGCTTTTGTAGGGTATCACAAAAATTTTTGAGTAATTTTTAGGTTGTGGCTAGCTTTGGAAGTATCATTTTCAATAAACCCCTAGGGTTTAGGCTACAATAGAGGGTTTTGTGGTTTACCCATTGTACGGTGGTATAACTAAGATATGATTGTGGATTTTGAAGTTTTGAAACCTTGGAATTATTGACCCAAGATTTGGTAAGGTTTGGATAAGTTTAGAGTATAGACCCTTTGTTCAACCGAATCAATCCCTTAAGGGTCCAAAGGGAAAAATGGTTGTAAACTTTAGCATGAGATTACGCGGACATCGTGATGCTTAAAAAATTCTCTTTCTGATCCTATGAGATTGCATTAGGCCCCTCTACAATAACCTCTCTTGGTTTTCATTATCTCGGAGTGGTTTTCCCATGGTGTCCAATTCTTAGTTGATGGAAAAAGTGTCAAATGGAAGCAGTGGAAAGTTGCAAAGTGGTGCAACTTTCATTTTGCAACTTGTGTGACCAAATGAACTATTCCAACACATCCAAATAGGAATTTTTACACTAGGAATGGTCCTCTTTCACACCAAAACATGCGGAATCCCTCTGAGCTACGTTCAACTGGATCGATCCCTAAAGGGTCCAAAGGGCAAAATGGTTGCAAACTTGAACATGAGGTTACTCGAACACCATGATGCTTAAAAACTTCTCATTTGATACTATGGGATTATGTTGGTCCCCTCTACAATAACCTCTCTCAGTTTTTGTTATCTCAAAGTGGTTTTCCCGTGGTGTCCAGTTTTTAGTTGATGGAAAAAGTGTTAAATAGAAGTAGTGGAAAGTTGCAGGGTGGTGCAACTTTCGTTCTACAACTCGTGTGACCAAACAGATTGTTCCAATGCATTTGGATAGGAATTTTTACACTAGGCATGGTCCTCTTTCACACCCAAACACGCGGAATCACTCTGAGCTACGTTCAACCGGATCGATCCCTTAAGGATCCAAAGGGAGAAATGGTTGCAAACTTTATCATGAGGTTACTCAAACACCATGATGCTTAGAAAATTCTCGTTTGATCTAATGGGATCATGTTGGGCCCCTCTACAATAACCTCTCTTAGTTTTCATTATCATAGTGTGTTTTACCCATGGTGTCCAATTTTTAGTTGATGAAAAAAGTGTCAAATGAAAGCAATGGAAAGTTGCAAAGTGGTACAACTTTCATTCTACAACTCATGTGACCAAACGGACTATTACAACACATTTGAATAGGAATTTTTACGCTAGGAATGGTCCTATTTTGCACCCAAACACGCGGAATCGCTTTGAGCTACGTTCAACCAGATCGATCCCTTAAGGGTCAAAAGGGAAAAATGGCTGCAAACTTCAGCATGAGGTTACTCAAACACCATGATGCTTATAAACTTCTCGTCTAATCTGATGGGATCATGCTTGACATCTCTACAATAACCTCTCTCGGTTTTCTTTATCTCGGAGTGGTTTTCCCGTGGTGTCAAGTTTTTAGTTGATGAAAAAAGTGTCAAATGGAAGTAGTGGAAAGTTGCAAAGTGGTGCAACTTTCATTCTGCAACTCGTGTGACCAAACAGATTGTTCCAACACATCTGAATAGGCATTTTTTATGCTAGGAATTTTCCTCTTTCACAACCAAACATGCGGAATCACTCTGAGCTACGTTCAACCAGATCGATCCCTTAAGGGTCCAAAGGGAAAAATGGCTACAAACTTCAACATGAGGTTACTCAGACACCGTGATTCTTAGAAAATTCCTCTCTAATCCTATGGGATCACATTGGGTCCCTCTACAATAACCTCTTTTGGTTTTCATTGTCTCGGAGTGGTTGTCCCGTGGTGTCCAGATTTCAGTTGATAGAAAAAGTGTCAAATGGAAGCAGTGGAAAGTTGTAAAGTGGTGCAACTTTCATTTTGCAACTCGTGTGACCAAATGGATTGTTCCAACGCATTTGAATAAGCATTTTCATGCTAGGAATGGTCCTCTTTCTCACCCAAACATGCGAAATCACTCTGAGCTACATTCAATTGGATTGATCCATTAAGGATCCAAAGGGAAAAATGGCTACAAACTTCAGCATGAGGTTACTCAGACATCATGATGCTTAGAAACTTCTTGTCTGATCCTATGGGATTGCGTTGGGCCCCTCTAAAATAACCTATATTTTTTTTTGTTATCTCGGAGTGGTTTTCCCCTGGTGTCCAGATTTCAGTTGATGGAAAAAGTGTCAAATGGAAGTAGTGGAAAGTTGAAAAATGGTGCAACTTTCGTTCTGCAACTCGTGTGACCAAACAGATTGTTCCAATGCGTCTGAATAAGCATTTTCATGCTAGGCATGGTCCTCTTTCTCACCCAAATATGTAGAATCACTTTGAGCTACGTTCAACCATATCAATCCCTTAAGGGTTTGAGTGTAGTATGTTGAAATGGGCCATTCCACCTATTGTTCAGGTTGTGTCTCGGTGAAATGGGCCTGATGTAAGTAGGATAGGGAGTAGGAATAAGAAAATAACATTAGTAAGGGAATTGGAAGAGATTACTAATGCTGCCCCTATTGAAAATTCAAAATTGAGGCCCCTTAAAAGCGAGGCTAGAAGAGGTGAAAAGAAGAAATTGCTTGAAAATAAGTTAGAATAGGTTGGAAATAGGGTGAGATTGTGGAGTTTGATAGGTTCAAAAGGTCTGCAAGGATAGGGGAGGTCAAAAGTATGTTATGGAATGACATGCCCTAGTTGGGAAAATAGGGGTTTTGAATGAAAAAGAGAGGTTTGAGGGAGTAAATGTGGGTAAAGTCAAGGGGAAATATAATTTGGTGGTCAATAAAGTTTGTGTAGGAAAAATGAAGAGTGTTGGAAAAGGTTTTGAGGTTCAGGTTTGAGGGTTCGGTTCGCTGGTTTGGCCAAAAAAATTTGGAGGGGGGTTCAATTCGTTTTGGGTTCATTGGTACAAAAAACATGTAAAAACAAAATATATATTAATGCAACCTAGAAGCATGAAATAGGATTAGAATATCACATATCATCATATAAACAACAAAACCACCATAAACTTGAATTTCATTTAAAACAACAAAATTGCCAAAAAAAAAAAGTGTTTATAACCTGCAAAAAAATGTGAATAAAATCACGCTAATTTTCACGTGAAAAAAAACCATGAAACCATAGCTTTTTGTTTACTATTATGCTTTGATAGATTTTTTCCAAGCATCCATAGCTTGTTTGAAAGTAATTTTTTAGGCTTTTAGCCATAGCAGCAAGGTAGTGAATTGTTTGAAAAAATGCCTCAAAGAAATGTGGTTTCATGTTGATGGAATGGCATGACAAATGCCATGACAAGCAAATTGCTATGGATTGTCATGGCATTCCACCACCATTGAGACCACATTCCTTTGAGGTTTTTTTTCAAACAGTTCACTACCTTGTCTATGCTATTGCTTATTATTATGCTTTGATAGATTTTTTCCAAGCATCTATAGCTTGTTTGGAAGCACCTATTTTAGGATTTTAGCCATAGCAGCAAGGAGGTGAGTTGTTTGATAAAATGATTTGGTAAACATGTATGAAAAATTTGGTAGCATAGACAAGTAAGTGAACTATTTGAAAAAATGCCTCAAAGAAATGTGGTCACATGGTGATGGAATGCCATGACAATCCATAGCAATTTTATTGTCATGGCATTCCATCACCATGAGACCACATTTCTTTGAGGAATTTTTTCAAATAGTTCATTTCCTTGTCTATGCTATTTCTTACTATTATGCTATGATAGATTTTTCCAAGCATCCATAGCTTGTTCAAAAGCACCTATTTTAGGCTTTTAGCCATAGCAGCAAGGCAATGAACTGTTTGATAAAATGCTTTGATAGACATGTATGAAAAATGTGTTAGCATAGACAAGGTAGTGAACTCTTTGAAAAAATGCCTCAAAGAAATGAGGTCTCATGGTGATGGAATGCCATGACAATCAAAAGCATTTGATTTCATGGAATTCCATCACCATGAACCTCATTTATTGAGATTTTCAAAGAGTTCTGCTGTCTATGATATTGGTTACTATTATGCTTTTGATAGATTTTTTCCAAGCATCCATAGCTTGTTCGAAAGCACTTGTTTTAGGCTTTCAGCCATAGCAACAAGTGAACTATTTGACAAAATTCTTTGGTAGAAATGTATCAAAATGTGGTAGTATAGACAAGGCAGTGAATTGTTTGAAAAAATGCCTCAAAGAAATGTGGTCTCATAGAATGCCATGACAAGCAAATGCAATTGGGAGCTGCTCCTAGTTATTAGTTATGCAATGTGAAGTAATTGCATAACTCCTTAGGTTGACTTTGTAAAAACTATATTGTAATTGAAATTTTGTCATCTATCAACATCTAGTTATTAGTTATGCAATGTCAAGCAATGCTTTGAGTTTGAAAGATGTGCAATGCAATGTAATCAACAATATGAATATAAACTACAAAATCCTATTTTTTACAATTTATTAGTTAAAATATTTATTTTATTTGCTCTTTATATCTCTATGCTATGGAAATTCCTTTAAATTTTTTTATTTTTTTTTATCTCTTCTTCTACTTTTTTTTACCTTTTTTAAATCTAATTTTTTAGATTTTTTTCTAGACTTTTTCCCAATTTTTTCAAAAAATCTTATATTTTTGGTTTGCCGATTTTTTCCCCAAAATATTTTTGCTGCCATGGTATAAACACATATCTTTTTGTAATATCAAGGATACTTTTTGAAACTTCCATGCATTGCTAATCTAAAAGGAAAAGTCTTTTGGCTAATCTATATGTAGCCATGCTTTTGACATTGTCAAAAAGAGAAAAACTTCCTGAATGATGCAAAGGCATGGCCAAGCAGTTCTAACTCTTCGTATCAGAGAAGAGAGATGTTGGAGAGTGCATCAAGTCAGTGAGAACAAAAGTGTAGTGTGTTTTAGTTTGTAGTATTCCTCTGTTTCTCTATAAATTGGAATCAAAGGATTAAATATAACTTGGAATCTTTTTATCAATCATTCATGGAATACCAATTGAAAACATGTTTTTTGCTTTTAGATACTTAGTTGTTTACTATCAATCAATTAATTTATTCAAGACAAACCATAAGGACAATAATGATCAATGCTAGGGCTAACCAATTAATAAGTATACACATGAATAATTCAAGCATGTACATGTATAAGGGAAGCACAAGTAGTCACAAACACGTATGCCTTGAAGTATACACACGAATACATGGTATACACAACTTAATACAAAGTATATGTACAAATAAAAGGTATACACATGAAAAAATGGAAGTCACAAAGTATACATTGGAACACACATAAGTCAAAAAGTATACACGTAAGTTGTAAAGTATACACTTGAATACACATAACTCATATCTATTGAACCATGAATTTATAATGCAAATATGGACACCATCAGTAAAAAATATTTTTATTAACCAAGTAGCCATGTACGTATACATCAATATATTTTGATATAGGTATAAAATATAGTTACAAAATAGCCATATAGGCTTACGAGAAAGCCATATAGGCATACAATGTCAAATATATCCAATACAAAATATGTACAAAATTGCCATGTCTAGGCATACAACAAAGGGCTCTGGAATCAAAATTCATTTCTCTCCATGCTCTGGAAATAAATTCTTTCCCTTTGTTTGGCAATGTGATGGTGATAAGTCCATCACTCATTTCTATTGTGCTTGAGGAGTGCTCCTACTGCTCCTCCTATAGTTTAGCTCCTGGTGAAGTTTTAACTGTTACAATAAGAAGTAAAGACATTAATATATAGAAATTACATTATAAAAATTGATATATTTAACAAAATAATTACTTATGGCTATCTCATGATCACAATCCATGATGGAAATATTTGCATGTTGATGGTCAGGGGTGCTCAAGCCCTGTATAAACCATCCAAATAGGAATTAAACTATGAATCAATAATGGTTTGATTTTTAACTATAACTAACATCTATAACAACGAATGTAAATTAAAATTTAGTAATTTCCCTCATACCTCCCCTATTAGAGCCATCGAGGATTGTATAGCGAATGAAACACCCATATCCATTACCCTTATAACATTTGGAGGTGTTTCGACAACCAACATCTGAAAATAAAAAAAAACAAATTATTCAATCACAAAAAAGTTACAATAGTGATCCACGTCATGACTTATAATGTATGAGATCTAATGAACAAAATTTTGAGTACACTTGTATTAAACTATATATTTTTGGTAGGCCTTGGCAGTTTGATAGGAAGACCAAGCATGATGGGGAGAAGAACACATACTCCATTGTGAAGGATGGGAAGACTTACAACCTTTCACCTCTCCTAGAAGAAGACAAGGCAAAGCATGAAGAGCTTAGTGTTTTGATGGTGGGTGAGAAGGAGTTCATGAAAAGCTTCAAGGAAGGAGGAGGAAGAAGATTCTTCCTGATTATGAAGCCAAAAAGTGAAGCAGATCTTCCCACAAAGAAGAAGGAAGATGCACCAAAGGAAGTCCAAGAGTTGTTGGAAAGGTACAAGGACATAATGGTGAATGAATTACCTAGTTCCCTACCTCCCATTAGGGATATAAGCCACTATATTGATATGATTCCAGGGGCTAAATTTCCCAATAAGGCTACATACAAGATGACACCTGCTCAAAATGAGGAGATTGCAAGACAAGTGCAAGAGTTGATGGATAAAGGGCTAGTGAGGAAGAGTTTGAGCCCATGTGTTGTTCCTACTGTCCTAGCACTAAGGAAGGATGGGAATTGGAGGATTTGCAATGATTCAAGAGCCATTAATAGGATTACAATTTGATATAGGTTCCTGATGCCAAGAATGGAGGACCTCATGGATTGTCTATCAGGAGCATCTTACTTTTCCAAGATTGACCTAAAGAGCGGGTACCATCAGATAAGGATCAAAGAGGGGGATGAATGGAAGAAAATTTTTAAGACTAATGAAGGGCTCTATGAGTGGTTGGTGATGCCCTTTGGGTTATCAAATGCCCCTAGTACATTTATGCACCTTATGAATGAGGTGTTGAGACCTTTCATTGGAAAGTTTGTTGTAGTTTATTTAGATTACATCCTTGTGTTTAGCAGGTCTAAAGAAGAAAATTTGAAGCACCTTGACATGGTACTAAGGAGGTTACAAGAGGAGAAGTTGCCAATAAACATGGACAAGTGTGAATTCATGAAGGAAGAACTAGTCTACCCTGGTTTTGTCATCTCCAAGGGAAGTTTGAAGATGGATCCTTCAAAGGTGGATGCTATTCTTACTTGGCCAACACCAAAATCCATGGGAGATGTGATAAGCTTCCATTGACTTGCAAGATTTTATAGAAAGTTCATCAAGAACTTTAGCCAAATTTGTGCACCAATCTTGGATACCATCAAAGGAGGTAAGAAAGGTAAGTTTTCTTGGAACAATGAGGCTGATAAAGGGTTTGAATATTTGAAAATGAGAGTAGCACAACAGCCTATACTTGTGCTCCCTTATTTTGATAAAGTTTTTACCATTGAGTGTGATGCTAGCAATCAAGCAATAGGGGTTGTTTTGAGGCAAAAAGGAAGATCGGTTGCATTTTTTCAGTGAGAGGCTGAATGAAGCAAAGAGGAAGTATTCTTCCTATGATTTGGAATTGTATGCTATGGTCCAAGCCCTCAAAAAGTGGAGGCACTAGTTACCTAAATAATTTGTTGTTTATACTGATAATCATGCCTACAGGACAAACTCAGTCATAGGCACATGATGTGGGTAGAGTCTTTGCAAGCCTATACTTTCACAATAAAGCATGAGAAGAGCCAAACAAATAAGGTGGCAGATGCTCTCAGTAGAAGGGCACTTGTAGTGCAAGAGATCCAACTCCAAAGCATGGGGGTTGAAGCATTGAAGGATATGTATCATGAAGATTTAGATTTCCAAGAGGTATACAATGTTTGTGAGCAGTATTTGAATTTTTTTCATCGTGAATTCTCTTACTTTTTATTGCAGAACGGTTTTCTCTTCCAAGGAATCCAATTGTGTGTTCCTAAATGCTCAATGAGGGAGAATATCATAAAGGAGAAACATAGTGGGAGTCTTGGAGGTCACTTTGGCCTTGAGAAGACCTTCAAACAAGTTAGGAGATTTTATTATTGGACAAAGTTGCAGGTGGATGCGAGAAGGTATGTGGAAGGCTACACAATATGTCAAAGGGAAATGGTAACTTCATCAAATTCAAGACTATCATCCACTGCCCATTCCCAATAGGCCTTGGGAGTGTGTAAGTATGGACTTTGTCTTAGGGTTTCCTAGAACCCAAAGAGGTTTTGATAGTAACTTTGTGTTAGTTGATTGATTTAGTAAGATGCCACATTTTCTTCCTTGAAAATGCACCAATGATGCATCTCATATAGCAGGTCTCTTCTTTAAGGAGGTTGTTAGGATACATGGATTTCCTTTAAGCATTGTTTTTGACATGGATTTTAAATTCATTGGTCACTTTTGGAGGACCTTGTGGAAGAAACTTGGCACAAATCTATCTTTTAGTTCAGCATACCATCCACAAATGGATGGAAAAATTGAAGTGGTGAATAGATAATTGGGAAACCTCTTAAGATGCCTTACCAAGGACCATGGACAAGCTTGGGATCTAATTTTACCTCTGGTTGAATTTTCATATAATGACTCCATGAATAGGAGCATTAGTAGAAGCCCTTTTGAAGTAGTCTATGGCATGCACCCTATAGGGGTCTATGAACTAAGAGATCTACAAGGAGTTGCTAAGAGAAATTCTCAAGGTGAGGAATTTATTGTTACAATCAAGGATATTCATCAACAAGTGAAGGAAACCCTTCAAAAGATTGTGGAGAAGTATAAGGAAAAGGAAGATTTAAACAAGAGGAATGTCCAATTCAAGGTTGGAGACTAGGTGATGGCACACTTGAAGAAGGAGAGACTTCCAAAAGGAAAGTATACCAAACTCATGATGAAGAAGATAGGACCTTGCAAGGTGGTCCACAAGTTTGGCCAAAATGCTTATGAAATAGAGCTACCTCCATCTCTCCTATCTTCAACATTTCTGACTTGTATCCTTTCAAAGCTTTTGTGAATACAGGTGATGGAGCAGGTACAATAGAAATGGAGGATGAAGATTGGGTGAAGGAACTACCCCCCAGCCAACCTATGACTCTTGAATGCATCCTAGACACCAAGAAGACAAAGAAGACTAGAAGGAAGGCTTACAAGGACTACCTAGTCAAATGGAAAGGTCTACCTAAAGAGGATGCAACATGGATGTCATAAAATGATATTAAACAACATGGAACTATTGTAGAAGACTTGATCTCAAAGAGGACTTGAGATCTTTTTCTTGCTTGGGAGTATGGTGCAGGAGCACCCATGGGTCTAAGGGACCTAGAATATTTTTTCATGTTTTATTTCTTGGTTTATGAATGGAATAAGGTCTTATGGACCATTTCAATTATTTTTAGTAGGTCTTCTAGGTTTTTGGTTGAGTTTTTGGTCTTGGTGACCAACTTCTTTGTACAAGGTCTCCATCCTCCTTTGTAAGTCTAGTGCATCTTGGAAAAATAAGGAAAAAGGATGCCTTGCTGTATCTAGATGCTTGAGGGGAGTCACCTTACTTTTTGACAAGGTTTTAAATTCCTTTGACACATTTTGGAAGGCTCTTTGTGGTTGAGTTGGTAGAAGTTGCTCACATTGCCTTAACTAGGCAATTAGAAGTCAAAGCACAAGATTAGTTGTTTTCCAACATCTCTCTTTTCAAAAGACAGTTGCAAGAAGTTGGAGGGAGTTTGTAACAATTCAAATATGCCTCTCTTGGTCGAGGTAAGGTTGATGTTGATGTTTTGAAGAAGTTTCAATAAGAAGTTTGTTGTTTTTCCTGTGTTTTTGTGAAGAATTTGTTGATCTTGTACTTGGTACGGACTATATGTTCACTTTCATGCTCCAAGCCCATAATGGTTGGATAGTAATTGAATAATATTTCCTTTGGTGTTGGAGTGGTGAAATTTCATTGAGTATCAAGGGAGATATTCCAATTTCTGTATCGGGTGGTCTAAAAACCCTTAAAATTAGGGTTTTGGGTGAAAAATGTATATTTCTTCCATTCCCACATTGTAAAATTGCTAAATCTCGATGGGATGGAAGATATAAGGCTTTAATATCATGTTTGAAATTTTTTGGAGAATAGCAGGCTCATTTTTGGAAGTTGTGCATGAATTTTGGCTTGACATATCTATGTGGCAAGCATAATTGACAAGCAAAACAAATGATTTTTTGATTGATTTTGAAGAATCTGTTTAAGAGGAACTTAGGAATGGTGGAAATAGGTGTGGGGAAACTATAGGAGTTTTAATTTGGGCTTTGGGGTGAAGGGGAGAGCCTAGATAGTCAAGACCTAGGTGTAGGTATGTGAATTAGGCCTTTTGGAGCAGCGTTAGAAAGGGCCATTGTGAGTGGTATTTTGACAGTCAAGAGGAAGGGTTTTGGAACCTTGTAGGGGTCCATATTAGGGGTCTAAATCCATAGGTTTGGTGTCTTAATAGTCTTCCTTGTTTTTTTATTCTGATTGTCCTATGGGGCAAGGGCTGCAAGCCTTAAGAGAGAGTGAGGTCTAAGTCACCATAGTGATGGGTGTTTGTTGAAACCTAAGTGCTAGAGGGTTGTTAAACCTTGTTTTTACTTAATGAGACATGATCCAAATGTTTTCAAGCTTTGTGAGTGGTATGAGTTGTGAACCCTAGGTTTGTGGGGTTGATCTCTTAAAGAATAGTGGAGTTTACGACTCCTCATAAGAGTATTTGAGAGAAGCATTTAGTGGAGTGACTTTGCCATTTGTGATTGTGAGTTTTCATTCCCTGCCACTATGCATCATTTCTAAAGCTTATGCAGGCTATTTACATGGTGTTTTTGGTGGTGTCAGGAGTATTTAAGGTTTGTAAGTACCTTATGCAATAAACTCTCATTTGTAGGGCTTGATTTTTGCATAGAATAGGGTTTTTTTGGAATAGTGATTTATGGAGCCTTTCTATCACTAAAAATGTTTGATTCTTCAGTTTTGTGACATGATGAATGATTGTTTTCAGTACTTTGGTATTTTCGTGATAAACTATGAGCACTTTATTTGTAATTTAGGCCTAAATTAGTAGCCCTTTCTAGCGAACAATTCAAGAATCTGGTAATTTCTTTATGAAAAGCTACTAAGAACTTTTGATATGTTATGATGTGTTAAAAAAGGCTCCTAAATTTAAATTGGGAATGTGGATATACAAAGTGAATGGAAATGAATCGCCCGATTAAGGGTTATGTGACCTACAAGCAAAATGGTGGTAAGACTATAAAAGTGTGTAATTCTGTAAATACAAAGATTTAAATGTTTATTTTGGTATAGAACCATCAATGTGAAGATATCAAAGGTGTGTGAATGGTTTGGTGAAGGCCTTGAGGCCAAACATGATGATTTGATATGTTGTAGCAATATGTGCCTAGGTGGAAATGGTAATTTGACTACATAAGAACTTATGAATTTGATAAATTAGTATTATGTGGATATGAACCAGGTTTGTTTTAGTCAAAAACATGATGTGAGTAATGTCTTTGAAGTTAGATGAAATGATTGAGGTGTAAATGGTTGATTGTAATATCTTGGTCTTGAGGAACTAGTTGGTAAAAGTGAAAATTTGGTGAGTTGTTTAAGGAATTGAAAGATTCAAAGCTCTTTATCAAGTTTTTTCTTTGAATTCAGATAAATTGATGATGACAAAGGTGTGATAGGATATGATGGATATAGGTTGTAACATGAAAGATTAGTTTTTGGTTATTTTTCCTAGGTAAAGAAAATTGAGTGGAAGGGTTCCTTGGTGAATGATGAAAGAGTGGATTGTTTAGTGACTCTAATTAGGTTTCTTGTGCACGAATCAATCATTTTTGTTGATAAATAAGATGTTTGAAACTTGAGGATGATAAGAAGAAGTATTGAAATGAGTTGGCTTGTTGTTGGCTTGTGGTTTACAAATGAAACAATGTGATTTTTGATGAAAAAATAAATAAATTTTAGTTGCTTATTCAATTTGATCTTCTCCTAATTCAATTGGGTCAGATGTTGGTGCAGGAGCACCTAGGTCATCAAATAATTTTCAATTTTGCAAAAGGGATGAATGTTCAAATTTGTATTGATTCAATCACAAAAGTTCATGGAAAAATGATGTAAAGAATGTTCAAGGTCATATGAGGTCTTAATTGAATGTATTTAAGGTTATGGGTAAGTTCTAGGTGGTCAAAGTGGGAAAATGCAAACAATGCAATAATGTAATATTGTTAAAAGTTGTTAAATTGACAAAAACAAGGAAATCAGGCATATTAAGGGTTAAAAGGGGTAGTTTCAACAGATGGAAATACAATTATGGAAAAGGAAATATCTTTAAAAGGAAAGTAAGGGTGAGAAAAAGCAGAAGTTTGTGTTCTTGTAATTAGATTTTGAAATAAAAATTCCTTGTTTATGAGTTTGCAACATTACTCCATTGTTTTGTTTTCTTGTGTTGGTAATTTAGGAACACCCAAAGTTAAATCATAGTGTGAATACATGTAAATAAGAGTTAGTTTCCAATTTCAAGAGTTGGAAGGTTAGTTTTAGGAAACAAAAGAATAAGAGGCAGTTTTTAGTGCTCGACAGAGTCCTTTTAGAAGCAAGTTTGAGAGTCCAATAGGGTTTTTCTTCACTAATCCACCAATGTAGGTAAAGTAAATTGGTGGAGTAGGTTAATGTTAGGATTTTTTGCATTTTTTTATGATTGTAAGTGCAGGTAAAAGCAAGAATACCATGGTGGAGTTGCTGCTACACTGGAAAATAGAGGATTTTCCTACACAAAGTGATGCTACAGTCATGGGTCATGAATAAATAAAGCTTATAGATGCTTGGAAATGATTTAGAAGGTCTTGGAAGACATAAAAAATCATGTTCTAGGTGGTGGAAAAATAAATAGAGGTTTGCAAGAGTATTTTTCACAAAACCCTCCTTGATTTGTGCTTTTACACCCTATAAACGAGGGTTTATTGGATTCGAACATTTTCATGGTTTTCAATCCCTATAAATGGTGAAATATTGAATTATAAGACATGCTTGAAGACTGTTTTGAGGTTTTGAGTGATTTGGAATGGTTTTGAAGGGGTCTCCTTTGTAAAACAGGCCTAATCTACTAGCCTTTCTTTAGAGGACAGTCTGAAATCTGATGATTTTCTTTATGTCAAATGTCTAAGAACTTTGATATGTTGTGATGTGCTGGAAAGTGTTTCTAAATGTGCATTTCATTTTTTAATAAACTTTGAGATAGGAATGTAACTACCTGATTCAATGGTTGACAGACCTACTAGAGGAATATGATATTGTTTGATCAAAACAAAGATGTTTGTTTAAGCAATGGAAATGATGATATTGAGTGCTTGGTTACTATCAAACTAATGATATATGATTGATGTTACTAAATTTGGTTAAGGTGCATAAGACATGTTTGGTGACTTTGATGGTTGGATGGTTGAGTATTATGAAGCCTTTTGAGCAAATTGGTGATTAACCACAAGATGATAATCAAGATCCTGTTGTAGTAGGAGTTTGTAACCTGTAAATAGACTACTACAGTCAAAATATGGTGAGTAAAGTGCTTGATAATGGACTGATAACAGTGAGGTATGGTTTAGTTGATTTGTTGCCTTGGTGAATAAATGAAAGGATGAATTGTTCAAGTGTCAATAATCAAGTTTATGCTGTGGCTTAGAATGATGTGAATCTAATTGATTAAGTCCAAGTTTTCTAATATGGTTTTTTCTTTGAATGAGTCAATTGGAATACTAATTAGTGGAATGATGAATGATGGCCTATGGAATGGCTAAGAGAATTTGAGTGGATTTTGGTTGAATTAAAAGTAGATTTATGATGAAATTATATTTGATCTTCTCCTAATTCTATTTGGGATTGAAATCCCTTGAAGAAATGATTTTGATGGTGTTTGTTGGATGCTCTACATCAGATGTACCTTGATGATTGGGTGTTTTGATATGATGCTCTGCATCACTAACTATCTTATCTATGCTATTTCTTACTATTATGGTTTCATAGATTTTTTCCAAGCATCCATAGTTTGTCGTGTTGGTGCACCTTTGCAAGCACATGCCTCCATGTGAAGTAATTGCATCGTGCTGCACTTATGTTGACTTTCTAAACAACTATATTGTACAATTGAAATTTTGTCATCTATCAACATCTAGTTATTAGTTATGGAATTTGAAGTAATGCTTTGAGTTTGAATGATGTGTAATGCAACGTAACCAACAATATGAATATAAACTACAAAAATCTATTAAGTAGAATTCATTAGTTAAGTTCTCTTTATTCTATTACCTTCATGTACGTTTGAGTAAATCCACTGGCGCTAGGAGGTGTTTGCTTGAAACCTCCAATATTAGCCTGTTCAACATCCAAAATCACATATTAAAATAGCATTCATAAAACAATGCTATTAACATGTAATAAATTTATAATTGTTTACTAGTTACATACCCCACTGATAGGTGTACTACATAAATAAATAGGTGGAGGACCAATGTATCTAGTCTCAACACTATGACCTTGCAATTTTATTAAAATAATAAAACTAAATTAGTTAATCTTGCATTTCAGAATTAAAATTTAATAAATTAAATTCAATGGACATGTTGACTTTTACCTGACTATCAATACCATATTTATGATGCAAAATGTCAGGCCTCCTCTCCATCCCCATAGCAGCATATGGATCCTACGTAGCAACATACGGATCCTGCATAGCAGCATACAGATCCTATGTAGCAGCCTCCTGAGTGCTAGTGGGGTCATATGAACAAGTCACCCCACAAGATTGACACACATGGGTTTGAAGGCCACCACCCGAAGACTCCCCTGGATGGTGTTGTAGAATAGGGCTAGTATGATGGATGACACTCTAAGTCAAAGTGTTGATCGCCTGCATTGTATCTACGTTGGCACTCTCCTTCGCAATGGCAGGCATAATAATGTGCTCATGAGGTGGCCTAGCGAGAGGTCGTCTCCCTTGCCACGCAGGATCTGACTGTGCTCTGAGCCTATCCTGAGCCGAACCCCCACCTCTCCCCTAGAACTCCCTCATATCTAAATAATTTGGGATTTGGTTCAATACAAACTCATTGTATAGTTTCCTAAGAAAATATTGGGGGACTTCACAATTGTTGTACTGTGGGTAATCAAAGACCAAGTACCACCTATCATAAAAATGGTTCCTAATCTCGTGGTGGTGGCACCAATGAATAGGAAACCTCTTTGCATTGAGGCTAAGATTTTGATTTGTTCTAGGATTAGTGAATAAAGAGCACAAATCACCTTTAGTAATTTTTAAATCTTTTACTTGTGTATATGATAGTTTATCTGCATAATATGCCCTAGTTGTCTACCTCCTATCTTGCCATCCCGTTATTTGTTAGGTTATTGAATCTACATTTTTTAACATCTCTTTCATTGAATTTTCTAGGGTCATTCTTTTTGTGGTTGAATCATTTGGATCACTCAACCTACTGATAAGATCCTCAAATTTTTTTGTTGTTGTTCTCAATTTCACTCCTCAAATTTTTTTGAGTGCCAGGAAGGTGTTGAGTGATTGGTGGGGGAGGTTGATTTTGTTGAGGATTTTGTTGTTGAGGATTTTCCTGTTCTTCTTGTTGAGGATTTTGAGGATTTGTAGGATCTTTTGCATCTCCTACAAATTAAAAAAAAAACAATCAAATATAACCTTAAACAAACAAAATCAACTTGAAACTAAGAAATTAAAAAAAAATAGCAAACAATACTTACCTCCCGCACCTCTTCATCGTCGTGGTGCCATCTTTGCAAATAAAAAACATTTTTTGTTGATTAATTTTGTAGAATTCCTTCTCCTAGAATGCGAGTGCGAAAATGAGGGTTTTTGGCCACGGGAAGAACAAAAAAACTAACAGAAATTGAATCACTTTCACTTTTTTTTTTGCTTTTAAAATGCCATAACGTGAGCATGTTATAATGCGCTCGCGTTGTCATTTTCAAGTTTTTTTTGGAGTTGGCCACAAAAGTGTAACCCAACTTCATGCACCCACCTGAAAGTTGTACTCAGGTCATCATTGGTGCTAATCCCCCCTTTGATGCTTGTACATACTTCCAACATTTTAAAATGCTCTATGATGATTCAAGAAAACTAACAAATGTCTCAACAAATGATTTTTTTCATTTTGTTGCATTTCATTTAGATCATTGTACATATTTCCATAATGGATTTGCATCAGAGTTTTAAAAGGCTGAACAATAATGTCAATGGCTATCATGTGGAGGACATTCAGACATTTGTTTCATTATCATCTTTTATCTTCATCATCTTCATTATCTTTTATCATCATTCATCATTCATTTCATTATCATCGTTTGTCTTTATCATCATTTCATTATCATTATCATTTCATCTAGGTCTTGTACATATCATATAGTTTATCCTTTATCATTCATTTTCATGTCATTTAGATCATTTATTTATCCTTCATGATGAATTATCATTTCATTTATCATTTTTCATACCATTTCATTGCATATCATTGATCATTCTCATTTTTATCATCTATTTTTTATTACATATCATTTAGATCCTCTATCATTTCATATCATTCATTTATCCATTAGGTATTTCATATCATTTTTTTTTATTTTCATATTATCTATGATCTTCATCTCATTAACATCTTATCATTTTTATACATTTGCATACCATTTATTCTCTTCATTATCATTTAATTTTCATCTTTTATCATCTTATCATTATCATTTCATTATCATTATAATTCTGATTTCATCATCATTTCATCACATTTCATTACATTATCATTTCATCACATTTCATTACATTATTGTTTCATCACATTTCATTGCATTATCATTTCATTACATTATCATTTCATCACATTTCATTGCATTATCATTTCATTACATTATCATTTCATTACATTATCATTTCATTACATTATCATTTCATTACATTATCATTTCATCACATTTCATTACATTATCATTTCATTACATTTCATTACATTTCACTACATTATCATTTATCATTTTATCATTATTTCATCTCATTATCATTTATCATTATCTATTTCATTATCATTTCATCACCATTTCATTACGTATCATTTATCATCTTATCATTCATCTCATTTGATTTCACTTATCATTTCATCCCATTGTGTATCATTCGTCACATTACATTCAAATCATAATCATCTATCATTTTCATATCATGACCCATTTCACATATCATTTCAGATCTTTTCTTAAAAACATATACATACTACAAATTCATGATGCATCTCATAAACATAAACATCCATTTTTCATCACACCATCATTTTTCATTGCATTTGAAAAATCCAAAACCAAAAATTCCATACATACATTACATTTCCATATCATTTTTCATAAACATATCATCTATCCCATTATAGACGTTCATATCCACCTGCATGACATCATTAGTACGCATCATAAATCATCATCATAAGAATCATCCTACATCAGATGGTTAGTCATAAAATCATTAAAATGTGCATCCACATCCATCTCGTAACATATACAAACAAATCCATGTCCATATCATCATCATATCAAATACACACATCATCAAAACTATTGTTGTTGCATATCATCACTCATCAAACATACATACAAATGTCCAATGTCCAATGAAATTGAACAGTATAGAGAGATACATGAGATATACATGCTCCAAAAAAATGCTAATACATCAATAATCCTACATCAATAACTCAAGGTTGGCTGGTGGACCCCCCTGATGGAGCTGGTCTCGAGGATGATGGCCTACCAATACCCCCTACATTAGGATCCTGTCGCAGCCCTATGACCCCTTTGTTGTGTGTTGTCATCCGTGATCTTCTCTTGGTCCTATTGTGGGATTGAGGGTAAGGCTCTCTGAGGTCAGGTGGACACAACTCCTCATACCTCACCTAGTAATACTCAACCTCCCTAGCAATCTCAAACCCCTCTGCAATGGGCTCTCATAAAGATGCACTCTCAATGGTGCCCATGAGTCTCTGTGCCACACCCTTTGCTTCCACTGCCCTTTGTTTGAAAGAATCCCTCTCTGCTATCAACTGGGCTACCTATGGGTCTAGGGTAGGAGGAGGTACCTATGCCTGTACCTGTGCCTGTTCCTATAACTACACTACCAAACTCTAAGCCTGAGCTAATTGGATTTGCAACTATGTTTGCTGCCCTTGCAGTGTCTGTGCCTGGGCCTGTAGTGTATCTATCTGCGCTTGCTACACTGTAGAGGTGATCCTGATCACCGTCTGCCATCTGGTATCACTCCTCAGCCTCCGCATGCCTTGAGCACTACCCGAGATATCGGTCCTCTGCCTCACTAGCCTCTGCTCCTCCCCTCCGCTATCTCCATCGCCGTCCCCATCATCATCATTTGAGCTTTCCTCCTCATCTCCACTCTCCTCCTCCTCTCCTCCATAAACTGCCTACTCCCCTACTCCCCACCTGCCACATCCTCCTATCTCCTAACCCTTGGCTACAGTGCCACCAAAATGGGAGCCGACTCATCTGGAAATGTGAACTGCAGAAATGGGTGTGTGCGATAGTAAACAGAGTACTCCTCTGACATACCTACATCAACAATATCAGGCTTACCATCCCATACCTCATTTTGTAAAGTTGTATACATTGTATATGCAACCTGATTAGAAATGCAGGGCCCCCATCCAGGCTCATCCTTGCATCGTCCATAGTGCACAATGCCCTGAGGCATCCCTTATGTGAATCCAAACAGTCTCTGTACTCGCAAGGCCAAAAACCTCTCTATAATGAAGGGAGTATGACCTATCAAAAAATGGGGTATACATACAAATGACATCTCCAACTGATTTGTATCCCACACATCACAATCCGTATATGGCCTCCATATCACTGAATCCATATCATCTAGGGTTCGTCTGTAGTACTCCAACTTTCCCAGCTTGGGTTGGACAAGTGCAATAGAATAGGCATATACATATGGCCTACCTGGTGACCTAACTCTCGGACATAGTGGTCTCGTAACAACAATATGCTCCCATGCCCAGATCTGGAGTAGGGTAACACCACAAGGCAAACTAGATGATCCTTTGAATACCACCTGGTGTAAGTCATGATATAAATGAGCTAACATAAAACTCTCCCAGGAATATCTCTATGGTTGAACCATCATCTTCTTGATGATCTTCCCCCACCCAACTGATAGTCCCTTTGACCGGCGATCCAAAAAAAGGAGGCCTCCAATGAATGTACCCAACAATGCAAGTAACGCTGGATATCCCCTAAATTCTACCCATGGCACCCAATATCCTACTATGTGAACATCACCATACACTCTCTTCAGTGCATTTGTACCACCTAACTCTTTGTGGTCATAGAACACAAGGGAACCTACCACTGGGATCCCCAAAATCTTGTATACGTCCTCTAGGGTCACCGTCATCTCACCCATTGGCAAATGAAAAGTATTATGCTTAGAATTCCATCTCTTTGCTAGCATGGTCAATAGTCCCATGTTGACCTGAATAGGAGGCATAGACAACAATGGTCCCAACCCACATCCAACTATCAACTACACATTTGTAGGTGTGAGATCTCATATATGATCCCAACCTATGGGGAAGAGCTCTCTAATTTGGAGGTTTTTGAAAACCTCCTATTTTTGGTCATCACAAGGACAATCAATCAAACCCACATCATCAAATCATATCAAAGCAATTTATCTACTTCACATCCTACATATCAATGACCCATATCAATCAAACTCATATCAATTGACACATATCAGACTCATATCAAGTGCATCACATCATTCGAACCATATCAAGTGTTCTATTTAAGGGACTCATATCATGAAATCAATGCAAAAATCTATCTATCTGAACATCACATCAATATACTCTATCATCATTTACTTTTTTTTTTCCTTTTTTCATGAAAGAAAATTTATCAACAACCAAATCATCATCCTATTTGTACTTCAGTCATGAATGCAAATATGTTTTCAATCACATCATCTACTATTTGTTTTCTATCGCAGAAAGAAAAGTTATCAGAAGTCATATCAATCATCTACTCTTTGTTTTCTAAAAGCAAAGTTATCAACTATCTACTCTTTGCTTTCTACTTTGGGAAACAAAGTTAACAATTCATCATTTATCAGATTTGCTATCATTTCTATCCATATCAACATGATGACAAAGCAATTTATCTATCAATTGACCAAAGAAGCAATAATACAAATCATTTTCATCATACAACATTCTGTCTAAATTTTCCTAGATGCGCTAATCTTGGCCTAAAAGTGCTAAAACCCTAAATGAGCTGAAGTTTCCCCTGGATGTGCTAAAACCCCGGATGCACCATTTTGTGCCCTAAAAGCGCTAAATCAATTCCTCTATGCGCTATTTCCCTATATGCACTCAATCCCTAATCAAATGCGCCATTTCATCTACTTGATGTGCGAAAACCATAAAAGTACTATTTTGTTTCCTATATGCGCTAATGTACCAAATTCGCTATAGGTATCCTAAAAGTGCTATTTCACCTATCGCATGCGCTAATCTATCTAAACCCTCAAAGTGCTAAATTATGCCCTAGATGCACTAAAGGAATCCTTGTAAGCACTACTCTATTTTCTACATGTGCTAAAACGGACTTCAACAACCTAAATCCGTGCCAAGATACATCCAAACTCGATTGGAAATGAAAAAAATTCAAAGCAAAAAGGATCAAATTGACTCACCAGTGGTCCATATGCAGCTAGTCTCTAATATTGGCGAGCCCGCTCGAATCTATGCCTGTGATAAGGAATCTCCATCTTGCCAAGTCACTGTCAGAGCACAAAAAGTTTCTCAAGTCAAAAGGTGATAATGACTTGTTGTTTTTACCCTTTTACTTTAAGGGTCAAACGAGGTGGGCTTTTGGTGGCATTTTGTTATTTTCAATCTGGGGAAGCTTTTAATCAATTATTGGGAGCTAAATCACTGCGCCCCTCTTATTATCCAAACTTTCATCACCAACTCAACATTTTTCTCATCATCAGTGATTTATCTCCTAAGGGGGCATCATCAATATCAGGCACATCTTTTAATCTAGGGCATATTAGTTAAAAAAAATTGATCAGGGGAAAAATCAAACACAACAAATTTCAAAAAGTAGGAATATTTTCTTTGAAGCAATGCGTTTCACACATCACTTCAAAGAGGGGAAAAATGTATATGCATAAAATTGGTCATGTCTAAATTAATCTTGGCATTTAATTAAATAATTATTATTTAATTAATCTCTCTAAAAATTCCTCTACATATGATTAAATTTAAGTAATTTATTTATATTGTTCATTCACTTTATTCTTCCACTATAATTAAATAAATCAAATTTATTTAATTATTCCACATTCATATATCTACTTGATTAATTAAATAAATACTCTTTATTTATTTTTAATTAATTATCACCTTTTGAATAAGTCTTGATTTAATTAAATATTTCTTTTCTCCTATTCAAAATATTTCTTCTAATTAATTAAATATTTTATTTAATTAATTTCATTTACATGCCATTTCCTAAAAATTAATTAAATATCATTATTTAATTAATATCCTTCATATCTTTTCAAATCATAATTAAATATTTTATTTAAATTATGAAATCTTCCATTTTCTTCAAATCTTAATTAAATATTTTATTTAATTAAGAAAAATCTCCATGTCACCCATAAATAAATAATTGAATTTTATAATTCACTATTTATCTTCAAAATCTTTCCAAAAATCTCAGAAAAAAGATGATTTTTACAATTCATCTTTATCATCTCATCTTATCTATTCTTCAAAAAAGGAAACAAATCTTGCTTTCTAGTTTTCTTCTATTTTCCTCTCCAGTCTTATCCATCTTCAACCGTTCGATCTGCCAAGAATTTTCACCGTCGTTGATCACATCAGCCAATCAGAATCTTTTGAAAACTCTCTAAATACCCCTGCAAATCTAAGTATTGGTTACCTACAAATATACACACATTAGAGCTTAATTGCATTCTAGCATTCTAGCATTGTCATTATCAGCTAAGTTAGTATTTATAACATTTCATAATATTACATTCTATCAATCATGCATGTTAATCATATCATAGCATAGAATACGATCATCATCTTTCAAATCTCATTCTCTAAGAAGACTGTTTGTTGAGTCTAGCATACAAATCTAAGAGCACGTTGGAATAAAAAAAACACTAGAGATAGAGGAAAATGGAACGTCTTTGAAGCATAAACAGAGTTTGCATTTCTTTTCCTTTATTTTATGCTTTTATTTAATGTTTCATTGGTGTGTTTGATTTGTTTTGAATCTACATATTATACACTTAAAAATCAATCACATAGGTTCATTGTTTGAGAATTGATAAGTTTTTTGTTGAAAAGAGTTCCTCCACCTTGAATTTCATAAATAAGCCCTCTAACATAACAAACCCCAAAACCCTCTTTTTTCACAAGTTAGGCAAGGGTTTATTGAAAACCCATACTCCAAACCTTCCCACAGCCAATCAAATCCTAAAAAACCTTCAAAAAGGTCTACACAAGCTTAAAAGTTCAAGAGATATCACTTCCCCCAAAGATTTCTTCAAACCCTAGCACTAAACAACCATTTTCCACTAAAAAATGCACCATTTGACATCTAGGGAATCACCTAAAAATATTTTATTTGCCTCCCTTACACAAAAAAAATTGTGCACATATTTTATAAGCCTAACTAAGCCTTTCCATCGAGTTATAGAAAGATACAATGGGTGGAAGGATTAGTATGACATTTTAATGCACTCAAAACCCTTAAAACAGGGTATAGAGACTGACCCTCAATAATTTGCCTCTAAAATGTAGAAAATCACTTGAAATCCAGCCAAAACAAAACTAAAATAGAGTTAATTATGCTTCCCACCAAATTCCATTGAAAAGAGAGCACAATCACCCTGTACGGAATCGTACAGTTCAAGGAAACATCAGATCCCAAAGTGCAAAAGGGTAGCAGTCTTTGACGAGGTATTACTCAAAAACCATAGAACTTACAAAATCTTTTTCTAAACCTACGAGATCCTATTGGACCCATCTACAATAACCTCTCTCAATTTTTTTTATCTCAGAGTGGTTTTCCCATTGTATTCAGTTTTCACTTGATGGAAAAAGTGTCAAATGCAAGTAGTGGAAAGTTGCAAATTGGTGCAACTTTCATTTTGCAACTCGTGTGACCAAACGAAATGTTCCAACATTTCAGAATAGGTATGTTTACTCTAGGCATGGTCCTCTTTCACACCCAAACATATGGAATCACTCTGAGCTATGTTCAAATGGATTGATCTGTTAAGAGTCCAAAGTGCAAAATGGTTGCAAACTCCAACATGTTACTCAGATACTGTGATGCTTAGAAAATTATTGTCTAATCCTATGAGATCACATTGGGCCCCTCTACAATAAATTCTCCTCGTTTTTGTTATCTCAGAGTGGTTTTCTCGTGGTGTCTAGTTTTCACTTGATGGAAAAGGTGTCAAATGCAAACAATGCAAAGTTGCAAAGTGGTGCAACTTTCGTTCTGCAACTCGTGTGACCAAAAAAACTATTCCAACACATCTGAATAGGTTTTTTTATGGTAGGAATGGTCCTCTTTCAGACCCAAACATGCAAAATCACTCTTAGCTATGTTAAAGTAGATCGATCCCTTAAGGGTTCAAAGTGCAAAATAGTTTCAAAGTTCATCATGCTATTAATCAAATACCATGACACTTAGAAACTTCTCATATGATTCTATGGGATCACATTGGGCTGTTCTACAATAACCTCTCTCAGCTTTTGTTATCTCAATTTTTTTTTCCTGTGGTGTCTAGTTTTCACTTGATGGAAAAAGTGTCAAATGCAAGCAGTGCAAAGTTGCAAAGTGGTGCAACTTTCGTTGTACAATTCATGTGACCAAAAAAACTATTCCAACACATCTGAATAGGTATTTTTAAACTAGAAATGGTCCTCTTTCGCACTCAAACACGCAGAATCACTCTAAGTTATGTTCAACTGGATCGATCCCTTAAGGGTCCAAAGTGAAAAATGGTTGCAAACTTTAGCATGTTTTTACTCGAATACCATGACCCTTAGAAACTTCTCATTTGCTCCTATTGGATCATGTTGCGACCCTCTACAATAACCTTTCTCAGTTTTTTCTATCTCGAAAGAATTTTCACTAGTGGAAAAAGTTGTCAAATGCAAGTAGTTGAAAGTTGCAAAGTGGTGAAAATTTTGTTATGCAACTCATGTGACCAAACAGACTATTCCAATGCCTCCAAATAGGTATTTTTATGCTAGGTATGGTCCTCTTTCACACCCAAACACAAGGAATCACTCTGAGCTATGTTCAACCGGATTGATCCCTTAAGGGTCTAAAGTGCAAAATGGATGCAAATTTCCGCACGATGTTACTCGGATACCTTGATGCTTAAAAAATTCTCATATAATCCTATGGGATTGCATTGGGCCCCTCTACAATAACCTCTCTTGGTTTTCACTATCTCGGAGGCATTTTCCGGTGGTGGCAAATTTTCACTTGGGGAAAAAGTTGTCAAATGCAAGTAGTTGGAAAGTTGCAAAGTGGTGCAACTTTCGTTCTATAGCTCGTGTGACCAAAAAGATTGCTCCAATGCATCCAAATAGGTATGTTTACATTATGCATGGACCTCTTTTACACCCAAACATGCGGAATTGCTCTGAGCTACGTTCAACCAAATCGATCCCTTAAGGGTCCAAAGCGCAAAATGGCTGCAAACTTCAACATGTTGTTACTTGGACATCGTGACACTTAGAAACTTCTCATCTAATTCTATGGGATTGAATTGGGCCTACAAAAACCTCTCTCGGTTTTCACTATCTCAGAGGAATTATCTTGTGGTGGAAAATTTTCACTTGGGGAAAAAGTTGTCAAATGCAAGTAGTTGAAAGTTACAAAGTCATGCAACTTTTGTTCTGCAGCTTGTGTGACCAAACAGACTATTCCAACACATCTGCATAGGTATGTTTATGCTAGGATTGGTCCTCTTTCACACCCAAACATGCGGAATCGCTCTGAGCTACGTTCAACCAAATCGATCCCCTAAGGGTCCAAAGTGTAAAATGGCTGCAAACTACAACATGTTGTTACTCGAGTACCATGATGCTTAGAAACTTCTTGTTTGATCCTATGGTATCATGTTGGTCCCCTCTACAATAACCTATCTCAAAGGAATTTTCCCAAGGTGGGAAATTTTCACTTGGGGAAAAGGTTGTCAAATGCAAGTAGTTGAAAGTTGCAAAGTGGTGCAACTTTTATTCTGCAACTCGTGTGACCAAATGGATTGTTCTAACCCATTTGAATGGGTATGTTTACACTATACATGGTCCTCTTTCACACCCAAACATGCAGAATCACTTTGACCTAAATTCAACCGGATCGATCCCTTAAGGGCCCAAAGTGCAAAAGAGAATCAATCTTTGACAGGCTATTGCTCAGAAATCATGATGCTTACAAACTCTCTATCTGAGCCTACGAGATCACGTTGGGCCCCTCTATAATAACCTCTCTCAGGTTTTGTTATCTTAGATTTTTTTTCCTATGGTATCTAATTTTCAATTGATGGAAAAAGTGTCAAATGCAAGCAGTGTAAGGTTGCAAAGTGGTTCAACTTTTGTTTTGCAATTTGTGTGACCAAAAAAATTGCTCCAACGTATCCTAATAGGTATGTTTATGCTAGGAATGGTCCTCTTCTACACCCAGACACACAGAATTGGTTCGAGCTATGTTCAACCGGCTTGATCCCTTATGATGGCATGCAAACCAATCGAAAAGAGAAACATGCGCACGACGGTTGATTAGAATCTATTCTTGTGGAATTCTATTAAGTTCTAAGCAACTTAGAAGTAGATTTTTAAAATAGGTCTAAACTTGCTCATACAAGGGTTTGAGTGTAATATGTTGAAATAGGCCATTCCACCTATGGATTAGACTGTGTCTCGGTGGAATGGGCCTGATGTAAGTAGGATAGGGAGTAGGAATAAGAAAATAACATTGGTAAAGGAATTGGAAGAGATTATTAACACTGCCTCTATTGAAAATTCAGAATTGAGGCCCCTTAAAAGAAATGCTAGAAGAGGTGAAAAGAAGAAACTGCTTGAAAATAAGTTAGAATAGGTTATAAATAGGGTGAGGTTGTGGATTTTGATGTGTTCAAAAGGTCTGCAAGGACAAGGGAGATCAAAAGTATGTTATGGAATGATTCCCTAGTTGGGAAAATAGGGGTTTTGAATTAAAAGAGAGGTTTGAGGGAGTAAAAGTGGGTAAAGTCAGGGGGTAGCATAATTTGGTGGTGAATTAAGTTTTTGCAAAAAAATGTATAGTGTTGGAAGAGGTTTTAAGGTTGTATGAGGTTTAGGTTCAGGTTCAGGGGTTTAGTTCACTGGTTTGTCCAAAAAAATTTGGAGGGGGGTTATGTTCGTTTTGGGTTTGTTGGTACAAAAACATGTAAAAACTATATATATATATATATATATATATATATATATATATATATATATATATATATATATATATATATAAAAAGTGCACTAGCTTACGAATTAGATTATAATATCACATAAACATCATATAAACAACAAAATCACCTTAAACTTGAATGTCATTTAAAACATGTATTATAAATATCTCACTGCTGGAAACTTGAATTCAGGTAGCTTGATATACAAATTCCCATTGATGCTAGGGTTCAATTTGTATGATTTTGAAAAAAGAAGCCAACTGAGTAAAGTTATCAGTGTTCTTTAGAAATCATAAGATTTTGTTTAGTACACTAGCCATTTTGATGTCTTCTTGCAGTCTCAAACATTATTTTGTATCATTGTTACATTGGTCTTGAGAGTGGTAGCTTAATATAGCTCCACAATACAAAATTTGGTTTACCTATGCAATGTAACAGTGGCATAGGCAGATTTTTCTTTCAAAGAACCAAAGGGTGACTACACAATTGAAGTGTATAAACACATATCTTTTTTTAATATCAAGGATACTTTTTGAAACTTCCATGCATTGCTAATCTAAAAGGAAAAGTCTTTTTCCTAATCTGTATGTAGCCATG
>VDFB02193867.1:360910637-361210139 GCA_007258455.2 Sequoia sempervirens
AGAATTAGAGTATATAGGGTATAGACAAAGAGATAAAATAAATCTATTAAAAGACCAACTTTCTCATAACATGAGCACATTTTGAATAAGTAGAGATATGACCACTTTTAGCAAGAAATAACACGCTCACGTTATAATGTGAGCACATTATAACGTGAACATGTTTTGGATTTCTCTAAAAATAATAAAAAAACTCAATATACCCATGATCTCAAGGCCCACATTCTACATATTCTCCTGGTTCTACATGTGCTCTAACAAAAAGTATTTTTTTGATGATGTTGTGAAGTTTGCATGCATGTTTTTCACATTCCACCACCTTTTTCATGATCTTTCCACCACCTTTGCATGAAATAGTAGAGTTTTCATGTTGAAAGTCATATAATATCAATTCAAGTTTGAATTCCAATGAAAACTAATATACAATTGAAGTTTGGAGGGGAACAAGCTTTTGAAAAAGTCAAATTGTTGAGGAGTTTGAAGAAAGAAGAAGCAAAGGCTACATAATTGGGCAGAACTCCTCCATTTTAAACTCTAGTTTTTTAGGTATGTGAATTCTTTACACATTTTCTTTCATTCTATTATGCTTGCTTTCATTTTTTTTATTTTGCCATGTTGATCATTGTTTGTTTGTTATTATAACCTTAGGTTGTCAATGCACATTTTAAATTACATAATTCTATACACTTTCCAATTACATTTTTAAACCACATCTCTTTGAGACATTTTGTTATTTAACAATTGACCTACCTTGTGTATGCTTCCACATTTGTATACACATATATGACATAAGTTTTAAGGAAGTAAAATAAAACATCATTTCTCAATCCTTTATTATGGATATGCATACCATTCTCTGAAGCTTTCATTAAGGTATTTTGTCAAACAATTATACCAAGCAGTTGATTGCCTTGTCTATGCTACCAAATTTTCCATACATGTCTCTAAAAAATTGGAATATACTACTCCCACATTGGTAGATCTTAGAAACTATTTTGGTTTTCATCTCTATTACTAAATTTACCTCATCACTAAACCTACCTCGTCACTTATATTGTGATATATTTGAAATGTTTCCTTGATTAGTCTACCTACAAGGGATTCTAACCCTTCTCTCCATTGTTACAAGACTCTTTATTCAAGGCTAAGTTAGCAACATGGGGAAAGGTGTAGCCTGTCTTGCAATCATGGCTCAAAATGGAAGCATGGAAAAAGAATTTGAATTGTTTGACAATAATATTTTCATATAAATGTATGCAACAAGTGGTAGCATTGACAACCTAGTGAGCTTGGCAAGATAATGAGCTCACTCACTAGCCTGTCAATGCAGTAGGGTTGAGAAGGTAGGGGCAGTGTATGCCTCATAGAAATGGTGTCTCATGCCAATGTGGTAGGGTTGAGAAGGTAGGGGCAGTGTATTCCTCATAGAAATGGTGTCTCACAGTGATCATGAGACCCCATTTTTATGAGGAATATGTTGCCCCTACCATCTCAACCCTACCATATTGGAAGGCTAGTGAGTGAGACCCCAATCCAATAGGGTTGAGAAGGTAGGGGAAGAATATAACTCATCGAAATGGGGTCTCATGGTGATGTATATCACTCTGAGACCCCATTTCTATGAGGCATACACTTCCCCTACCATCTCAACCCTACCGCATTGGAAAACTAGTGAGTGAGCTAGCTTGCCAACACTCGACTAGCTTGCCAATGCGGTAGGGTTGAGATGGCAGGGGCAGCGTATGCCTCATAGAAATGGGGTCTCATGGGGTCTCACAGTGATATATCACTATGAGACCCCATTTCTATGAGGCATACGCTGCCCCTACCATCTCAACCCATTGAAAGCTAGTGAGTGAGCTAGCTTTCCAATGCTCCATTAGCTTGCCAATGCGGTAGGGTTGAGAAGGTAGGGCTAGCATATGCCCCACAAAATGGGGTCTCACGTATATCACCGTGAGACCCCATTTTGTGGGGCATACGCTAGCCCTACCTTCTCAACCCTACCTAATTGGCTAGGGCTAGTGTATGCCCCATAGAAATGGGGTATCATGGTGATATACATCACTATGAGACCCCATTTCTATGGGTTATATGTTGTCCCTACCTTCTCAACCCTATATCACTGTGAAACCCCATTTCTATGGGGAATACGCTGCCCCTACCTTCTCAACCCTACCACATTATATCACTATGAGACCCAATTTTTATGAGGCATATGATGCCCCTACCTTCTCAAGCCTACCACATTGATCACTATGAGACCCCATTTCTATTAGGCATGCGCTGCCCCTACCTTCTCAACCCTACCTCATTGGAAAGCTAGTGAGTAAGCTAGCACCACATTTTTGTGGGGCATATGCTAGCCCTGCCTTCTCAACCCTATATCTTCTATGGGGAATATGCTAACCCTACCTTCTCAACCCTATATCACGATGAGACCCCATTTCTATGGGGCATACGCTGCCCCTACCTTCTCAACCCTACCACATTATATCACTTTGAGACCCCATTTTTATGAGGCATATGATGCCCCTACCTTCTCAACCCTACCACATTGATCACTATGAGACCCCATTTCTATGAGGAATACGCAGCCCCTACCTTCTCAACCCTACCTCATTGGCAAGCTAGTGAGTGAGCTAGCTGGCCAATGCTCCACTAGCTTGCCAATGTTTTAGGGTTGAGAAGGTAGGAGCATCGTATGCCTCATAGAAATGGGGTCTCATAGTTGAGAAGGTAGGGGAAGTGTATTCCTCATAGAAATGAGGTCTCATGGTGATGTATATCACCATGACACCCCATTTCTATTAGGCATATGCTGCCCCCACATTCTCAACCCTATTGCATTAGCACTAGATCACCATGAGACCCCATTTCTATGAGGCATACATTGTCCCTACCTTCTCAACCCTATCGCATTGGCAAGCGAGTGAGTGAGCTAGCTTGCCAATGCTCCACTAGATCACCGTGAGACCCCAATTCTATGAGGCATATGCTGCCCCTACCTTCTCCACCCTACCACATTAGCAAGCTAGTTAGTGAGCTAGCTTTCCAACACTCCACTAGCTTGCCAATGTGGTAGGGTTGAGAAGGTAGGGGTAGCATATGCCTCATTGAAATGGAGTCTCACGGTGATGTAGGTAGGGGCATCGTATGCCTCATGGAAATGGGGTCTCACGGTGATGTACATCATTGTGAGACCCCATTTCAATGAGGCATATGCTACCCCTACCTTCTCAACCCACATTGGCAGGCTAGTGAGTGAGCTAGCTTGCTAATGCTCCACTAGCTTGCCAATGTGGTAGGGTTGAGAAGGTAGAGGCAGCGTATGCCTCATAGAAATGGGACTCATGGTGATGCACATCACCATGAGACCCCATTTCTATGAGGCATACGCTACCCCTATGTTCTCAAACCTACCGCATTGACAAGCTAGTGAGTGAGCTAGCTTTCCAATGCTCCACTAGCTTGCAAATGCGGTAGGGGCAGCATATGCCTCATATAAATTGGGTCTTTCCAATGCTCAAATCGCTTTCTAATGTGGTAGGGTTGAGAAAGTAGGGGCATTGTATGCCTCATAGAAATGGGGTCTCATGGTCCACTAGGTTGCCAATGTGGTAGCATTGAGAAGGTAGGGACAACATATGCCTCATAGAAATGGGGTCTCACGGTGATATACATCACCATGAGACCCCATTTCTATGAGGCATACACTACCTCTACATATCATCATGAGTGTTGGCCTCCTACAATGATCTAATAACTAAGCCCTTATGGCCATGATTCAATGATTGGACATTTGACCTGAATAACTATTTCAATCATCATAAAGATGCATTTAACTTGTCAACCCAAGGATGTAACTTGAAATGGGTCAACATAGTATGTGCACTAGGGGCTCAAGTAGTCGTTACATTCTATGGCTAAGAAACACAATATTGAAACTAAATTGCTGGAAAGAAATGAAGAAAATGTTGATCATCAACCAACAACTAAGCTAAGCTGAAATACAGAACAAGAATGAAAATATGAGCTGCAAACAGGAAACTACTTTGTCTACCTTGGCTGCAGGAACAGTCACAGAATGAAATTCTAGTGGTTGCAGGAGCAGTCGATGCAAGATTTCTAACTAAGTACTAAACAACAAGTAATACTGAACTAATGCTAAACTAAGAAGAAAAATTACTCACCAAGTGGGCCCCCTTGGATAAGTATCCTCTAAAATAACAAGAACTCAGAAGCTTGAACTAAATTTTTTATTTTATTCACTGTAAATCATGCATACAAAGAGTAATATATATGTATTGTTGAAACTGGAGAATGATAATACAATATCAAATTATGCAACCTCCGAAGAAGGAGCATCAAATAATTATTTATACTACAACTAAACAAGGAAGTCAACTCCATGACTGGGAGGACACCATTTAGGGAAAATAGGGGAAAGTGGAGTGATGGTGATTACACATGCAAGTAAAGTGCAAATCTAGCACAATAGTAACACCCATGCATGCTCAGTCATTAAGGTCCACTACAAGGTGGTTACATTTAGTTGCATGAAGAATCTTTACTACCGACTGCCTTTGACTTGGAGTGATTCGTAAGCTGGAGGTTATGGTGCATGCTTAGCTAGCCGTGTCTTCCTCAACTTGGCATATTAAATCTTCATGTCAAGTTTGGTATGCATAATAACTGCACATCTATAACTGCTCTAAGACACATTCATTAATCACATGAAAAATCAATATAGATAACCCAAAAATTATGCCAAATATCATTAAAGATAGCAGAGATAGGATAATATCCAATGTCAATGGTTTTAGGGAAACATTTTATCAATACCAACACTTAAGCATTAAAATCCATGACATCTATGAGAAAATAGACTATAGATTATACCCAAAACTAGACCAAAAACTAGGATCATCACTCCCCCCAACCTAATGTTTTGTTGGTCCTCTAGTAGGGGAATAGTCATTTTTTTGCTTGGTGAAAGCCCTAAAATTTTCAACTGAGAATTGTCCAACATCAGTGGTTATGGTACATGAGTCAAGATCCCAATAGAATCCTCCCAATCTGTCAAACCTATTCCATCTCTGCCTCTCTACAGCAATGTCATACTAGTAGAGTCTAAAATTTGGCACAGGCCACATGAGCATGGGTGGCTGAAAAGTTAGGGGAAGCAAAGACCATCCCTAAGCTCTCCCAATCTGAATATGCCTCTCAATTCTTTTTAATCTTGCAACATAATTGTGGATGGAACAAGGCTCAACCTATTTCAGCTTATCAGTCAAACTATTCCATCTTTGTGATAAACATCTCCTCACTCTTTCCTCCTTTTCTGTTGTTTTTACCTCATACTTAGTGTAAACTACCTCAATCCAATGCATAATCCTATTTACATAACTCGGTCTGAGCAACATTCTATGCCATTCTCTGTAAATATCCCTTGGGTTGCTTGATTTAGCTGTAACATGTAGAGGGATATCAAACTCCAATTGTTTATAAGCACCATGTTGTTGTCCCCAACTAATCTCATTTTTCACCCAAGACATGAATTCTCTCAATTGAACATCCCCAACATATAGCAACAAATTCCAATCATAGTCTTTTGTGACAACATAATTATGTAAATAAAATTCACATAGAAAATTCTTCATTTCAGGTGAGACAATCCTATAAGCATTGAAAAATTCAATAGGGGTATCAATAGAAGGATTCAACCCTGAGGAAAGTCTTGAAATCTTAAAAGACAGATAGCTCTCCTTCAAGAGCAGGGTATAGACCGTTGGAGGATCTCTACATTCTATAATCTTTTGTGCCAAGGCCGCCATATCATCTACCCTTTGCTTCAGGGTGGTAATTTCTACATTTTTATCCTAAATTTCTTCATCCCTCTTTTGAATTTACTCCAATTTTTCATTTTTCCTTTCTCCATTCTTCCTCTCTTCTTTTTATTTCTTGTCATAAATTCAAAATTTATGTTTGCAATGTGAAATCAAGAGGCTTATGGATTCCTACCAGTATTTTTGGTGGTGGCTCCACATTTCGTACTATCTGCATGGACTCAGGTTGTGAAGTTATCTCTGGTTGCAAAGGTACTACTTCTTCTTCCTTTTATTGTAGGGACTATTGTTCTTTCTCTTGCTATGGCTGTTGGAACTCTTGCTCTGGTTCTAGTTGTTGTTGCAAGACCTCTTGCTGCAAGACCTCTTTCTATAGGAATTCTTGATTTTCCTCCAATTCCTCTATAACATTAGCAAGGTCGGCCAACGTTATATCTGTTGCTCCCCTAAATATGTTTTCTTCTTCTTCAACATTCTCCTACTCCATTGGAGATTCATGGTTCTCATGTGAGGTCTCACTAGGTCTAGGGATTTCCTATGGAGGCATACCAATTGCAAGCCCGACTGGTCTTGATTTCTTGGGAGGTCTCTCACATTTTCATTTAGCTATAGGATGAATAGTATCAACTTTCCTCTTCTTAGAACTTGACACTTTTATTTCTATAGGTTGTGTTTTAGCCTTCCCTTTTCTCATTTCTACCTCTCTCTGTTGTGCCCTAGTTTTCATGAGGGTTTCAAGTGGAACTTCATCATCAAAATTTGAGGAAGAGCTTTCTTTTTATGAGTGCTTTGTTCTAGAAGAACTGATTTCTATAGCTTCTTCTATTGTAGGAAGGTTCACACTAGAGCCAACACCAGAGGTTGAAGCACTAGGAATGGCTTCAGCCATGCTTATTCTCTTGCTAGGCCTATGGGATTGAGGTATAGCCCTAGGTGGTAAATGCTTAACATTGGAAAACTCTTCTTGATGATAATTTTGATCAACTTTGATAAAATCTTCCCAAGTCATTCTAGATACATCACACAGAGATTTTCCAACTAGCAATTTAATCAAGCAATGGTGGGAAACAAAATTATCCCTACCTTTCTGGGTTGTGGCTGCCATGATTGAGAGAAGATTGTACAACACGTTAGGAACATTCATCCTTCTATCATGCCTCATGTGATTCAAAAGCTTGAATCGGATATAATGTTTGACTGGCAACCCTCACAAGTGATGTATTCGATAACATACACAACTATCTTCTTCCACGGCTCAGGTAGAGACATTCTCTTTGCACCCTATTTGTTTATACTCAATGGGGGGTCATTTGGCTCTATGAATTTAGCCCTTGCTGATCTAGCATCTCTGGAAGCAGGGTAATTTTCACCATCAGTAGGTAACCCTGTAACCTTTGCAATTCTTTCCTCTGTTGCCACAACTTCCAATAATTTTACTATGGCTTTTCCCTCTGAAAATATTTGGGAAAATTCAAGAGCAATGCCTTCATCAAAACCATCCAACTTCAAAAAGTAATCCATCCATCCACAGTTTTGAAATTCAGGTAGGCATTGTGCATCCTATAGTAAAATGTCATGCACTGTGGGTTCGTTTCGAATTAACCCACCTCCCATTTTTTGCTATCAATGAATGCTCTGCAACTTCTTTTCTTGCAATTCCTTTTCTTTCTTGCAATTCCCTTCTAAAAATTAAATGCACTTCCCTATAGTATCTGCTAAATTCTAGTACCAACCTGCTAAATTTCTAGTGCTATAGCCAACTGAATTTCCTTTCTTTTGTTTTTCCTTTTTTCTTGCAACTCAAGATTACAATAGGGAAATAATGGAAAGAAAGGAGTTATAAAGGGAAATTATGATGGGAAGAAATGGCGAATGCAGTTATTGCCACTTCACACATGCAAGTTGTCCCTTCACTTGGATTTCAAACTGGGTCATTTTAAATTTATGGCATAGCCTAGTATGAATTGACACATGGGCAATAAATTCACAAAATATTTGCAACTTTTTCATTCCCCTCCCCCCAAACTAAATTTGGACATGTGTCCGCACATGTGAGATGTGAGTGGTGATTAAGAAAAAATGATGGAATTTCATGGGAACATCCATACTAACGTACAATGATTAAATGAACACACTTAAAATATGATTAAAGATAGCAATTAATGCACACATACCTAAGTGTGTGGAAGATTTGTTGCAAAAATCACGAATAAAGTAATGCTCACCTTGTTGGAAAATAAATTGAGCAATAAATGAAGATGAGGTGGAATGAAGTTATGGAAGAGAGAGAAAGGTGGTCATGGATGGGTGGATGGGCAGATGACGAAGAAATGGACTTCCACGTAAGTGAAATTCTTTATTATGAAAAGTATGTACCTCAATTAGGATGAAGGAGGGACACTAGGTCCACCACCTTCAACTGTAGGAAGCTCTGAGTGTTGGGTGAATTGCTATAGGAACTCTTCTTTAGAGGTTAGCCTATGGTATAATCTGAGGCAATGAGCATTGACAAGTAATTTGAACCTGATAGGGTCAATGGTAGTGAGGTGAACAACTCCATTAGGAAATACCTCAACAACTTCATATGGTCCTAGCCACCTTGTCTGTAATTTTCTTGCATTCTCCTAGTATCTTGAATCATAGAGCAAGGACCAATCTCCTGGTTTGAACTTTTCTTCCTTGATAAATTTGTCATGCCACTTGATTTTTTGATTCTGCACTACTTCTATATGTTGCAGGGTTGCTCTTCTTATTTCATCCAAAGCATTTAGCTACATGATTCTTTCTCTCTATGCTTCAGAAATATCCATCCCCAAATCTACTGTAGTTCGCAGAGTTTTATATTCAAATTCAACGGGCATCATAGCTTTCTTTCCATACAACAACTCAAATGGGGTGAATCCTATAGTTGTTTTCCATGTTTTCCTATAGGCCCAAACAACTTCTAGTAATATATTTTCCTAATCCCTCCTATGGTTGGCTATTGTTTTAGTCAGAATGATTTCAATTTCTCTATTTGTCACCTTAGCTTAGCCATTAGCCTGGGGGTGATAAGGAGTAGAATTTTTTTCCCCTATATTATACTCATTCACTAGTGCTAAAACAAGAGTTGATGTGAATTGTGGCCCTTGATCAATCACTATTTCTCTGGGGACTCCATATCTAGTGAAAATATCTTCATAAAGAAACTCTGCAACTTTGTTGTCTCTTGCATGCTTCATGGCCTTAACTTCTACCAGTTTTGTTACATAATCAGTGCATACCAATATATAGGACTTACCATTTGATGGAGGGTCAATTGGTCCCACAAAATTCAATCCCGACTTTTCAAAGGGAGTGATTTTACCTATAGGAACAATGGCATTTCATCAGATTTGGTTGGTCTACCCATTCTTTGACATCTATCACATTTTCTGGTATATCTTCCTGCATCCTTGTGGAGTGTTGGCTAGTAATACCCTATGTTCAAAACCTTCATTGCAGTCCTTTTGGCTGCAAAGTGTCCTCCAAATGGTTCATTGTGAAATGCATGCAAAATGTCATATGTCTCATCTTCTCTCACACATCTTCTCATGACATGGTCTGGTTTAGTATAAAACAAAGATCCAACAATCCAAGAGAAAGGAAAATATTTTTCAATGAGTTCCCTTTTCTCTTTCAGGGAGAAGTGAGAAGGAATTCTACTTGTGACCAAGTAATTGGCTATATCAGCATACCAGGGTGTTTGTACACTAAGAGAGAATAGATGCTCATTAGGGAAAGAGTCATCTATGGGCTGATTGTCTTATGATGTAGTTAGCCTTGAAAGAAAATCTGCAACAACATTGGCCCTGCTTGGCTTATCCATAATTGTTATATCAAACTCCTACATCAACAATAACCATCTTTCCAATCTACCTATGATCAAAGTTTTATTCATGAGATACCTAATGGTTGGATGATCAGTGTGTACAAAAATTTGGTAGCCCATTATGTAATGTCTAAATTTGTTCAGTGCATAGATTATTGCTCCCTCATTCTATCCTAAGGCCATTCCTATGGCATAATCTAATGCATCATTGTGGATGTGGAAAGGAAGCTCCCAATTGGGTCCCTTGAGTATAGGAGCATGAGTCAAATCTGCCTTCAAGTCAGAAAATGCCTTGTCACAAGCTTCAGTCCACTGAAATTCAACATCTTTAGTGAGAAGGGCATACAATGGTGCTGCTACCTTGCTGAAATCCTTGATGAATCACCTATAATATCTTGCATGACCCAAGAAACTTCTAACATCCTTTTGTTTTGTAGGTGTGGGAATAATTGTGATTACCTCAATCTTTGCAGGATGAACTTGGATTCCTTTGGGGGAGATATAGTGGCCAAGGACTACACCTTCTTGCATCATCACGAAGCACTTTTCACTATTTGAGGACAAGTTTTGGTCTTCACATATCTATAGGACTCTCTTGAGATTCTCTAATGCTTGATTAAAATCAACACCATAAGTGGTGAAGTCTTCCATATAAATCTCCATGCAACCATGAGAAATGTCTGAGAATATGCTAATGATTTCCCTCTGGAAAGTTGTAGGTGCATTGCACAAGCCAAATGGGAGTACCAAAGGAATAGGTCCCCCATGGACAAGTAAATGTGGTCTTCTCTTGGTCTTCTAGTGAAATTTGGATCTGGTTGTAGCTGCTAAATCCATCTAGAAAATAGAAGTATTGCTTTCCTGCAAGTGTATCCAAAACTTGATCAATAAAGGGTAAAGGAAAGTGATCCTTCTTGGTGGCAGCATTAAGTTCCTTATAATCAACACAAACTCACCATTTTCCTCCTTTCTTGGGAACAATCACTAATGGAGATACCCACTGACTATTTGAAATGGGGTAGATAAATCCTGCATCTAGTAATTTCTGCAGTTCCCCCTTTACAATTTCTCTTAGTGCAGTGTTAATCCTTCTTTGTGGCTGTCTTACTGGAGTGCAATCATCTCTGATATAAATTTTTTGGGTACAAGGTTTCGGATCCGGTCCCTTCATATCATAATAATTCCATGAAAATGCATGTTGATGGGTCCTTAATAGGTTTTCCAATAACAGTTGTTGCTCTTCATTCAATTTACTATTAACATTAAGATATTTTCCCTCTAACACTTGGACTTGTGTAGTTAACTCTATCATGTCTACTTCATTAATACATGGTACCTTTAGTTCATATGGCAGAAATATATGGAACATACCTGTTGCTATAGGAAGTTTGTCTCCAGGAAGAGTGGTTGCAGGAAGAGCGTCTATAGGAAGAGTGTATGAAGGAATAGTGGTTGCATGAAGAGTGGCTATAGGAAGAGCATGGAAAAGTGTCCTAACCAAAGTAGAAGATGATGCTTCCTCCACTTCATAATGGTTTTGAATGAGATTATCCAACACTTCATCCTCATCTTGGAGCTGCATGAAAGAGCTTCTACCTAGCATCATAAGTTGCGCCACAAAATTAACTTCCTCGGCCTCTTCACCAACTTGTGGCCATACAAAATATTCTTCATCATGAGATGGCTGACAAGGTGGAGAAAGAACAAAAAATTTAGTACTCCTTCCATCTGAAATGGTCATGTCACCTGACTGACATCCAATGCATGCATCTTTAGTTTCCAACCAAGGCCTTCCAAGAATGATGGGATACCCGCCTAGTGTAGCCTTAGGAGAAATAATCATAAAATCTATTGGGTATTCCTAGGAGTCTAGAACTACCACAAGATCCTCCAATACACCATTAGGCTTAACAGTAGAGCTATCAACAAGCTATTGAATAGTAGTAGATCTCATACTTGCAATGTTTAGTTCTTGTAGGATGTCTTTGGTCATTACATTGATTGTTGCCCCTAAATCAATCAGAGAATTCTTTAGTTGGATCTCATTTATGACAACCTGGGTCATTATACTTGGGAATAGTCACTTTTCCCAGCATGATATTAGCTAGCTGGCCCAACACATGAACTGTAGTTTGGTCTCTCTTCTTCCTTCCTAGCTTCTTAAGAAAAGCTTCCTTGATAGCTTTGTTGTAGATTGGAACATCCTTTATGGCTTGAAATAGGGGTATCTAAACACATAAATGATTTAGCCGATCTAGGATGTCAAAAGTGGTATCCTCTTTTTCTTCTTTCTTCTTTGAAACTTCCAACCTCTAAGGGAATGGTGGTTCTTGTTTAGTTTGCTTGACTTGAACCGGTTCAAGATTTTTAGGTGTATTTGGCTGAATGAGTTCATTCAGAGGCTCCTCCTCCTCTTCTATAGGAAGCTCGGTGATAATTGGCTTAGAAGGGGCTAGTAGAGTAGTTCTTGAATGAGAATGGATGTCACTTACACTCACAGCATATGTAGGGAATTGATTTGAATCAACAGAGTATGTAGGTTGTTGTTGTGGTTGGTTATTTGGATTGGGTGTGGGCTTAGCTAAGTGGGTTTAGGTGCATTTGAGCTTGGATTAGTAGGTGGAGGCATTATAGTAGGTTTTTGGGGTTGAGAAGGTGGCTACATGTAGTTGGTTGTCTATGTAGGCCATTGTTGTCCTCCTCTCCATTTATTTGTTTGCTGCCAATTTCTTGGAGGTGGTTGCCACTGCCCTTGAAATTGCTGCCAATTCCCCTAAGGTTGCTGCCATTGAGGTGAAGAACTCTAATGATTGGGAAAAGTAGTTGGAGGGTTACCCCAAGGCTGTGGTGGATATCCTCCATAACTAGGTGGATATGGGGGCTTCCACTGGTTACTAGATGAATAAGAGTTAAAATATGGCCAAGCATAGGATAGTGGATCTGGTGGCATACCTTGTCTTGGAGCCCAAGGCTTCCTTTGTGAAACACAGTACACTTGGTATTCTTCAATCTAAATTGGCTTGAACTCAGGTGGAATCTTCTTTCTTTCAAGGTTAGCTACCATCTTGCATTTGTATTCCTTCTTTTGTCTGGAGTGAGGGAAATACTCTATCAACATTGTCTCTGCCTCCTCTTGTTTCTTCTTCACCTAAAGTGTATCTAGATGAGTAGCTAGATTTTTGATAATTTCCTTTTTGAAGTCATCCTAAAAATTAGTAATCTCCATTATTGAGACTCCACTGGTAGTTAACTTACCCATGGAAGATTGATAAGCTCTCCCCTTTTTCGAAGCTACCCTAGAGTAATTCTGGCATATTTTCTTGATATCCTCCCAAGGAACTTGGGAGATATCTCCTCCTTCCATGAGGTCCAAGGAATCATTGCAACTGTCATTGATTCCTCTCAGGAAAAGAAACATTTTTGACTCCTCATTAAGTGCATGGTGTGGAGATTTTTGTAGGAAAAACATAAACCTTGCAATGTAGTCTTCCAAGCTCTCATCTTCCTTTTGTTGCATCCTGAAAATGTCACCTCCTCTCATGTCACTACCCCTACAGTATTCCTTGTATTTCTCAAGGATTTTTTTCTTAATTTCATCCCAAGTTTCCACAGTATCTCTGCCTAGGCTCATGAACAATTAATATAACCTCTTTCAAGGTGGTGGGAAATAACTTAAGCTGATGGGAATTAGTAGTATAATCATAACTCCTGTAGAGTATGTCAAACTCAAATAAGAAGGTATCAAGATCTTCTGTCAAAAGTCCATAAAACTTGGGTAGTGTTGAGGTAGGAATTTTCTTGATGTTATCAACTTCATTTTTATGGGAAATGGGGAAGGGAAAAGCTGGTTAGTTTTTTTCATTCCTATTTGCATCACCCATGCCTGCTTGATGTGGTTCCAGGACAAAGGGGTTCTCAAGCTGATTTTGATCTTCAGAGGAGACTTCAGAGCTATTCGGATCAGGATATGCATTAGAAAAATGGTGTAGATATTCTTCTTCCTATTCTTCTGGTAGGTTCTGGTACTCAACTAGGTGGAATGGATGAGGATTGTTAGGAAGAAATCTCCCATAAGCATCCCTTCTCCTTCCTCTATGAATGTGGTATCACTCAGTATTAGTCAGCTCACAAAAAGAATTGGTAAAGAATCAGGGGGTTCATTACTTCCTAAATGAGGACATGATAAGAACAACTTCTAGAAACATTATAGCAAGAAAAACTACCAATGACTCCAAAAGAATTCCTAGCTTGACACCATCCCCAAGAATGGCACCAAAAATGTTGGCCTCCTACAATTATCTAATAACTAAGCCCTTCTGACCATCATTCAGTGATTGGACATCTAACTTGAATAGCTATTTCAATCATCATGAAGGTGCATTTAACTTGTCAACCTAGGGACGTGAACTAGGTCAACACAGTATGTGCACTAGGGGCTCAAGTAGTCATTACATTCTATGGCTAAGAAACACAATACTAAAAGTAAATTGCTAGAAAGAAATAAAGAAAATGCTAATCATCAATCAACAACTATGTTAAGCCAAAATACAGAACAAAAATGAAAATTTTAACAACAAATAGGAAACTACTATGTCTACCTTGGCTACAGGAATAGTCATAGAATGAAATTCTAGTGGCTACAGGAGCAGTTGCTGCTAGAATTCTAACTAAGTACTAAACAACAAGTAATACTAAACTAATGCTAAACTAAGAAGACATATTACTCACTAAGTGGCCCCCCTTGGATAAGTATCCTCTAAACTAATAAGAACTCATATGCTTGAACTCAAAACTTTATTTTATTCACTGTAAATCATACATACAAAGAAACATATCTATGTTGTTGAAACTAGAGAATGAGAGTAAAATATAAAATTGTTCAACCTCCAAAGAAGGAGCATCAAATCATTATTTATACTACAACTAAATAAGGAAGTCAACTCCATGACTGGGAGGACACCATTTAGGGAAAATAGGGGAAAGTGGAATGATGGTGGATACACATGCATGGAATCTAGTCAAACATGCAAGGAAAGCGTAGATCTAGCACAATAGTAATGCCCATGCATGCTCGATCATTAAGGTCCACTACAAGGTAGTTACGTTCAGTTGCATGAAAAATCTTCACTGTTGACTACCTTTGACTTGGAATGATTCCTTAGTTGGAAATTATGGTGAATGCCCAGCTGGTGGTTCTTCCTCAACTTGGCATATTAAATCTGCATGTCAAGGTCAGTACACATAATAATTGCACATCTATAACCGCTCTAAGAGAAATTCATTAATCACATGCAAAATCAATATAGATATCCCACATATTATGCCAAATATCATTAAAGCTTGCAGAGATAGGATAATATCAAATGGAAATGGTTTGAGGGAAACATTATGCCAATAACAACACTTAAGCATTAAATTACATGACATCTATGAGAAAATAGACTATAGATTCTACCCAAAACTAGACCAAAAACTAGGCTCATCAGTGAGACCCCATTTCTATGAGGCATATGTTGCCCCTAACTTCTCAACCCTACTGCATTGGCAACCTAGTGGAGCTTGGAAAGATAGCTCAATAACTAGCCTTCCAATGCAGTAGGGTTGAGATGGTAGGGGTAGCATATGCCTCATAGAAATGGGGTCTCACGGTGTACACCATGAGACCCCATTTCTATGAGGCATACACCACCCTACCTTCTCAACCCTACCACATTGACAAGCTAGCTCACTCACTAGCCTGCCAATGTGGTAGGATTGAGAAGGTAGGGGAAACGTATGCCTCATAGAAATGGGGTCTCGCTACATCATCGTGATACCCCATTTCTATGAGGCATATGCTGCCCCTACCTTCTCAACCCTACCACATTGGTAGGCTAGTGAGTGAGCTAGCTTTCCAACACTCCACTAGCTTGCCAAGGAATTTGAATTCACATGCCTTGTCCATGTTTCCATTTTGATCCTATCTTCTAATCATGGCATGCCACATTACCACATTTCTTTTAGGCATTCCATCAAAAAATAATTCTTTCATTCTCTCATATTTATCCACCTTTGACTCATCATTCTCTTCATAAATCTCTTGATACAAACACCCAAAACTGAGATCAGGGCATTTTGCAACTTTGAACCCCACTATGCCTAATACAATATGAAGATGGTATAACAAGACCTTATTTGAATGACAACACCTAAAACCAATTACATAACCAAGATTGAAAAAACTTGAAAATTGGACTCCTATGGTGCCCCTGCACCACATTTGTCTACGCTAGAAATACTCTTCTATAGGATGATTATAAGTATTTTTTATGAAGCCTTGAATGATATATATTCCATTTATTTGAATGGATAATGTTTTTAGGAAGTAATATTCATCTCATTACCATGCTACAGGTAAAATTATCTGCCATGGCAAAGAAACGAAGAAGGAATAAACTAATAGACAAAGAGTATGAAAACTTCAAAGAAAAGGAGAGAGAATGGGCGGCAACATATCGTGAAAAGAATAAATTGGATACGATTGACGAAAACTAGCCAATTGAAGAGGAACCTCAACCATCAAAAATATAACATGGATTGGAAGCACAAAGGGCATGAATGTTAAAGAGTCATGGTATTACAGATTCAAATACCATAGTTGGAGACACTTTATCTACCACAAGTGAATATGAAGGGACACCATTAAGCACAAGAAAATATGGAGGGACACAATCTACCACAAGTGAATATGGTTGGACACCATCCACCGCATCTCAAGGTGATAGTACATCATCACTCAGATTTGACAAAAAAGGTATGCCATCATCTCCATGTGAACCTCAAGGTATGTATTCTACTCCACCCTTGATCAAAGGTATATAATCTAGGTCACCTCAATTAAGTATTGATAAAACTCTTAATGTTGAGATGTATGTACCTAGGAGAACACCACCTAGATTTTTGTGTAGAAATATAAAGTATTTGATTAATATTGATGAGGATATTTTGCAGCACATGGAAGGTAAGATTTCAGCACACACTTGTAGAAGATATGCTGATAAGATTTGGAAATTCTTCTTTAGAAGGCTAAATGATGTTGGACTATTGTTTTCATTATGTCAAAAGTGCAAATCATGTAAGGGAGAGTGTTGGCATAATGACTGGTTTTTTCGAGGGAATTCCAGAAAGGTATTGTGCATGGCCAAAGTTGTAAGGAGTAATAGATTTCAAAGCTTTTCTAACGTATGTCATGAGGTTCTCAAGTTTTGAAACCTTGTGACTTAGAGATCTCCTTGTTGTCAGTGAAAGTGAATGGAATCGCGGTGTTCTAAGTTTTGCTAACCTATTTGATGGGGTTCTCAAGTTTATAACCTCTTGATTTGGTGATTTAGCTAATGGAGTGATAAGGAAGAAGGCTCTCTTTATTATCACTATGTCATGGGTTTTGAAAAGTTCACAACCTTTGACAAAGAGGATCTTAATTTAATATTTTGGGTGACTAAGCGATGGAGTGATAAGAAGGAAGGAAGCACTCCATGTGGGACCCAACCATAATGATGATGTAGACATGTGGCATGATGGGATTGAGTAAATGATAATTCACATTCTTGTTGTGGATTACGGAGCTGTGACATGGCGATGATGTGCATATATTCATTGGAATGATATATTGGGTGATGTTGTTTTCATTGAGTTGACTTAGTCATTTCAGATGGAGTTTCATAGGTTCTCTCTATTGTTGACGAGTCACGGGTTTTCATAACTTCATAACCTCTGACATGAGGTTCAAAGGTTCAATTTTTTAGTGACTGGGTGATAGGAGTATGATGCCAACTGTGCGACCTAGTGTGACAATGGTTAAAAGATGGTAGTGAATGATTGCATCAAGGCCATAAGAAATGGTGCATGATCAACGGTTGTGATCAAGAAGATTTGATAGTGCCTGTTAGTTTTGTTGAGCTTTTGGAGGATCCAAGCTAAGTCCCGTGGGGTCAGCGAAGAATAGTGTAGATTAATCCATGGTGGATGGATATTGACCATCGATGAAGATGGTGAGACCCAATAAAGAAAGAAGAAAAGGTGATGATATGATAGATAAATGATGATGGTTTAAGCAATCAATTATGCAATAGTTAGGGTTTAAAGGCATTGTAGTGAATACTAATCACAAGATCCAGGCATGAAGGAATAGATTGATGGCTATAGCTGAAACACAAAGATATAGAATGGCTAACTCAGCATGAAGAGGGCTTCTTCTAGTAACCGACACAGAGGAAGGTGTTAATTGGTCTAGTTGTACCAAGCAACCAATTAAATGAAGATTTGATTTGTTAAGTGGCGGCACAGTTTGCAAAATATTTGAGATTGAATTAGATCAAATGATCACAAGAATGTATTAAATGCATATCAAATTGTAGGGTTTGACATAATGTTATTCTTAGCAAATTCTTTGCATTAGAATAAAATGTGTGGCTCGATACAAAGGTATGGTGATATCTGACGGCTGGATAATATGTGTGTGGCTCGACGCTTTGACACTTATGGAAGTAGGTTGCAAGTGGAAAAACCCTATCAGTGATTCCAATGAATATGAATTAAATGAGGGGAATTATTTATGCATAAAGAATAAATGTGAGTGTCTGAATGCAGAGGAAGGTGAACTGTAACAGAAAGAAAAAATTAAAAATTCATGTTGGTTATAGTGGAGTAAGGGAGAACTGAGAGAGAGAGAGAGAGAAAGCTTATGTACTAAATTGATGTATTGTAGGTTATGTAGAACCATTTTATGCATAGTATATGCAAAAATTTGTATGAGGTTGTAGCCTCCATTTTGCACTAAGTTGTAGCTCAGAATAGGGTGCAGTAGCATCCTTGAAATTGTAGCTTCTAAACAGGGAGTGTTGTTGCTTCCTTGGGTTGTAGCCTTAAACATTGTAACTAAACTTTGAATCTTGTGAGGCTGGATTAGGATAGTAGATCCTAGACACATTTCTCACCACATTTTTTCCCATCTTGGGTTTTCCACGTACATACTATGTTATGTGTTGATCTCTCTTGTGTTTGTGACTATTATATTTGTTAGTATTTCAATCTAAACATTTGATATTAAGATTGAATCTACAAAATGGTTTAAGAACTAAAAATTTCAATATCCACTGATTTACCCCCCTCTCAGTAGATCACTGTGTTCTAACAATTGGTATCAGAGCCCTAGGTTCCCTAGGAGAACCTTAACCAACTCAGGTAGATCTTGGATAGGTGAATACAATGTCATTTTAGGAAGGCTCAAACAAGCCACCTAGGTTTGATGGAATAAACTATCCTAAATGGAGCTCATTAATGGAAGGACACTTAGTTTCTCTTGGAACTGAAGTCTAGGCATGTGTTGAGACCCAATATACTATTCCTGCTTCTATTCCTATTGATCCTGCACCAAAGAAGATTCATGAGGACAATAAGAAAGCTTTTTTTATTATTATGAATAATATTTCTGACTCTGTACATAGAAAAGTTATGCATTGTAAAACTACTTATGATGTCTGGGAAAAACTTAAGAAAATCTATGAAGTTGACACAAAAGTGAAGTTGGAAAAGTTACAAGTGCTAAGAGAAAAATTTGAAGGCTTGATAATCAATGAAGAAGAGATGATTATAGACTATATTCAGATAGTTGATGATGTGGTAAATGCCATTAAAGGATATGGTGTAGATATGAAAGAATATAATTTTGTGTTAAAAGTTCTCAGGTCGATGACAACTAAATATGATGCCAAGATTTTTTTCTATCAAGGAAGGAAGATAAATTGATAAACTTACTCTTGATGAGGTGCATGGCATAATTTCTGCATATGAGATGAGAATGCCAAGTGTTGAATCATCTAGGAGAGAAACTACATTTAAGGTTGTCAAGAAAGAAAAATCCATTTTCATTGCATTTGATTATGAAGAAACTGATGAGGAAGAAGAAAATTTCATAAGAAGCCTAAGAAGAGGATCCAAAAAGTATAAAGGTATTCTCCCTCTTAAGTGTTTTAACTTTGGTAGAATAGGTCATTTTGCTTCAAAATTTCCATATGGTAAAGAAGATAGTTCCAAGCAAGAATTTGATAGTAGAAAGAAGAAAGAGTTCTACCCTAAAAGAAAGAACTTTGGAAAGAAGAAGAAGAGTTTGTACATCAATGAAGAAAGTGAAGTTTCTTCAATGCTAGTGATTGTTCAAAAGAGGATCAAGGCCATGCCCTTGTAATGAGAGATGATAGAAGAGAATTTTTGTTCATGGCTAAAGAAACTAAGGATCGGGAAGATGCACAAATTGAGGACTCATATGAAGGAGAAGAGGAGGCAGTTGTTGATCTTGAAGTTGAACTAATTAGTGCTCTTGAAGATCTTGATGGACTAAGAGACAAATATGATGATCTTAAGAGAGAAAAAAAGAAGGTAAACATGAATTCTCAAAAGGAGACTGACAGATTAACACAAGAACTTGAAGAGTCCAATAATGTGTTAGTAGGACTAAAATTTCATGTAGAAGAGCTTAAGAGAATTGAGGGTGTCATGAAATCTAAATTGTAGTCTGAGATGGATAGATGCAAGAAACTTGAGGAAAAAATAGTTTCCTTAAGGAAAGAATTAGGGAAGGCCAATGAGAAGATCAGAAATGGACTAAAGTTGAAGGGTGGTACAAACATTCTGAATGAATTGATAAGTACAAAAAAGCCTACAAATAAAGAGAAATCTGGTGTAGGTTTGGAAAAAGGGAAGAATTAATTTATGGATGTCTCTTGAAAACTTTATAAAATATTTAGAGCAAGAGAAAAATCAGTACCAAGTGAAGAAAAATTTGACAAAGAGGAAGCTCCTAAAGATGAACAAAAATATGATAAAAAAAAGAAACCGATCGAAGTAATGGAGGAAAACTAGACAGTTCTTGATCAACAAAAGAAGATGAAGAACGTACAAAGAGTAGACAATGATGGATTCACAAGAGTACACTATCCAAATAGGCCTAGACAAAGAAGATCACCTCATACAACTGAAGGAAACTACATGACTAGGTACTCATTGTATTTCAATGGGTATTGCTATACCTATAACAATTTTGGTCATAGGGCTAGAGAATGTAGAATAATTCCAAGGAAGAATACAAATTTGCAAAGAAAGAATCCATTTTCTCCCTTGGTTGATATGGATATAATTTGTTATAGTTGCAAAAACTTTGGTCATATAGCTAGAAACTATAGAGAAAGATTTACAAGACCAAGTGTGAAATATGAGAAGAAGAAATCCTCACCTGGTAATAAAGAGAAAGGAAATAAGACTTCTGAAATAGAAGAAAAGAAAACTAAGAAGATTACCAAGAAGATATTGATGGAGAAAGAGAAGGAATCTTGTGTCACTCAGTGTATGATTTCCCAAACAGCTTTACATGCAAAGGAACAAGATCTATGGATTGTGGGCTCTCCAAGCACGTGACTAGAGATAAAAAAAATTCATTAAGCTTGAAATGAAAAAAAGAGGTTTAGTAAGTCTAGGTGATAATACTGCTATTAATATTCATGGTAAAGGAATTTTGAGCATAGATGGAAAGAGAAAAACTAAAGATGTGCTCTATGTGGAAGGTCTAAAACACAATCTTCTTAGTGTCAACCATATGTGTGATAATGGATACAAAGTTGTTTTTGATTCTAAAGGCTACAAGATAAGATTGAATGGTAAAACAATTGCTCAAGGGATAAGGACTAATAGTAATCTCTACAATCTATGTGAAGTGGAAGGCCAAACATGTCTAATCAGTCAAGAAGATGAAAGTTGGTTGTGGCATAGAAGACTAGGACATGTAAATTTTGACAACATGGTGAAAATAAGTTCAAAAGGCTTGGTAAGAAATATGCCTAAGATTGAAAAACCTGATAACATCATCTGTCAAGGCTATCAGCAAGGAAAGAAAACAAAGTTTCAATTCCCCACAAATGATTACTATACTACGAAACCCTTGGAAATAATCCATACTGGTCTATATGGTCCAATGGGGACAAGAGCATTTCAAGGAGAAAGATATTTCATGTTGTTGAATGATGACTATACCAGAATGGCATATATGTCACATTTAAAAGTTATAAGAAGTTGGTAGAAAATATGACTGGGAGAAGAATCAAATGTCTCAAGTCAGAAAGAGGTGGAGAATTCATGTCAAGAGAATTCATGGAATATTGTGAAGATCATGGAATAAAGCGCCAGTATTCAACCTCAAGAACACCACAACAAAATGGTGAGGTAGAGAGAAGAAACATAATTGTGAAGGAGATGGCCAGAGCTAAGTTGAATGAGGAAAACTTTGTAGATAAATTTTGGAAAGAAGCAGTACAAACTATTGTATACATTTAGAACATAACACTTATAAGATCTAACAGTGGTAGAATGCCATATGAATTATGGTTTGGTTGGCCTGCATTAGTCAAGCATTTCAAGGTATTTGGAAGTAAGTTCTATATTAAAAGAGAAGATGAAAACTTAGGAAGTTTTGAGTCAAGATGTGATGAGGGAATATTCTTGGGGTATTCTGACTAAAGAAAAGCTTACAAGTGTTACAATAAGAGATTACATAGAATTGTTAAGAGTGTACATGTTAGGGTTGATGAAAGTGCAAATTAGGGTCAGCCTAGTAGAAACAATCATAAAAGTGAGTCAGATGAAGATGACATAGGTGCACGAGTTGAAGAAGAGGAACAAGAAGAAGAGAATGAGTAGGAGATTGAACATGCTCCTAAAAAATATGTGCAAAAGAATCATCCTACAGATTAGATAATTGGTGACAAAAATGTAGGAGTGTAGACTAGAAGGAGACTTCCAAAGGACAAGGAATACATAAAATTTTCTCTCTTGTCTTAGATTGAACCAAAAAGTTTTGATAAAGCTGATAAGGATGAAATCTAGTTAAGAGCAATGGAAGAGGAACTCAATCAAATTGAAAAGAAAAAAGCTTGGGAATTGGTTCCTAGACCATCAAGCAAGAATATAATTGGCACAAAATGGGTATTTAGAAACAAGCTAAATGAAGATGGAGCTGGGGTCAGAAACAAAGCAAGATTAGTGTGCAAAGGATATGCACAAGTAGAAGGAATTGATTTTGAAGAAATGTTTGCTCCAGTTGCATGATTAGAAGCTATTAGAATTTTTCTTGCATTTTCTATGTATAAAGTTTTTTAAAGTATATCAAATGGATGTCAAATCTGCATTTTTAAATGGAAACCTTGAAGAGGAAGTATATATTCAGCAGCCAGAAGGTTTTCAGCTTCCAGAGAATGATGATTATGTCTACAAATTGAGTAAAGCATTGTATGGTTTGAAGCAAGAACAAAGGGATTGGTATTCAAGATTAGATCAATATCTACAACAATAAGGATTCAAGAAAGGTTGTACTGATAGCAATCTATAGTTCAAATCTGAGGGTAAGCAAATGATCATTGTTGTAGTTTATGTAGATGATATTATATTTGGTGGTAGTAGTGATGTGATGTGCAAAATATTTTCCATAAACATGAAAAATGAGTTTGAAATGTCCATGTTAGGAGAACTCAAATTTTTTCTTGGTTTGCAAATTACACAAACTGATAAAGGTATTTTTATATCACAAACCAATTATGCAAAAGAAATTCTTAAAATTTTTGGCATGGAGGATTGTAAACTAGTAAGTACTCCCATGGTTATTGGCTACAAGTTAAGTAAATCAGATGAGTCACCTAATGTGAATCAGACTTTGTATAGATCAATGATTGGAGGTCTATTATATCTAACTGCATCAAGGCTTGATATAATGCAAGTACTTTGTATGGTAGCTAGGTTTCAGGTAGAACCAAAGGAATCACACATCAATGTAGTAAAGAGAATCTTTAGATACATCAAAAGTACTATTGACTATGGTTTATGGTATCCCAAATGTATAGATTTCATATTATCAACATATACAAATGTAGATTGGGCAGGTAGTGTGGATGACAGAAAGAGTACCAGTGGAGGAGCATTCTTCCTACGGAACAACTTGGTTTCCTAGATGAGCAAAAAGAAAGAGTCTATTACTCTTTCTACTACAGAAGAAAAATATGTTGCAACAGCTGCATGTTGCACCCAAGTCTTATGGATGAAGAAAACATTAAAGGACATCAAGGTAGAATACAATGATCCCATTTCGATTCTTTGTGACAATTCAAGTGCCATTAATATCTCAAAGAATCTAGTGATGCACTCTAGAATAAAACATATATCAATCAAGTATCACTTCATCAAAGAAAAGGTTGCAACTAAGGAAGTCAGCATGGAGTATATTCCCACCAAGGAACAAGTGGCTGATATATTTACAAAACCCCTTCCTACAAAGTAGTTTGAATAGTTGAGGTAGAAGCTGGGATTAGTTTCTCCCACCTCATATCACTAATATCTTGTGATAGGGCATGTATCGAGGGGGAGCTTCATTGATTAGTTATTCAACCTTGGTTAAGATTAATGCGATCAAGTCATGAAAATTCCATAGTTCAAAATTGTAGCATTTCTAATGACTTGATGGTTGTAGAGTTAAAAATTGAAGCCTTTCTTCAGTGGGAGTGTACCCTTTTCCATTGATGTCAAAGATGGAGAAATGTTTTTCTAAACAAAAGAGATGAGTTATGTCATAGGGAGAGTTGCAGTGTTACAATGTGTTAATCAAATTGGCGCTCTGTTTTAGTGGTGCCTAATCAAATAGTTAGATTTTTTCCATCAATGTCAAAGGTGGAGATTGTTGGACTATTGTTGTCATTGATGTCAAAATCACAAATCATCTAAGGCAGAGTGTTTGCATAATGACTAGGTTTTTCTAGGGCATTCCATAAAAGGTATTGTGTAGGGCCAAAGTTGTAAGGAGTCATGAAGTTCAAAGTTTTTCTAACCTATGTCGCAGGGTTCTCAAGTTTTGAAACCTTCCGACTTAGAGATCTCCTTGTTTTTAGTGAAAGTGAATGGAATCATGGTGTTCTAATTTTTACTAACCTATGTCCTGGGGTTCTCGAGTTTTGATAACCTCCATACTTGGTGTCTTAGCTAGTGGAGTGATAAGGAAGAAGCCTCTCTTTGTTATCACTATGTCACGGGTTTTCAAAAGTTCACAACCTTTGAGAAAGAGGTTCTTAAGTAAATATTTCGGGCGACTAAGTTATGGAGTGATAAGAAGGAAGCACTCCATGTGGGACCCAACCATAATGATGATGCAAACATGTGGCATGATGGGATTGAGTAAATGGTAATCCACATTCTTGTTGTGGATTACAAAGCTATTACACGGTGATGATGTGGATATATGTATTGGAATGATGTATTGGGTGATGTTTTCATTGAATTGACTTAGTCATTTCAAAGGGAGTTTCATAGGTTCTCTCTATTATCGGTGAGTCATAGGTTTTCATAACTTCATAACCTCCAACATGAGGTTCTAAGGTTTTGGTTTTTAGCGACTGGGTGATAGGAGTATGATGCTGACTGTGGGACCCAGTGTGACGATGATTAACATATGGCAGTGAATCATTGCATCAAGGAAATCAGTAATGGTGCATGATCAATGGTTGAAATCAAGAAGATTTGAAAGTGCCTATCAGTACCACTGAGCTTTTGGAGGATCCTTGCTAAGTCTTGTGGGGTTAGCAGAGAACAGTTGAGATTAATCCACGGTGGATGGATATTAACCATCGATGAAGATGGTGAGACCCAACAAAGAAAGAAGTGAAGGTGACGATATGATAGATTGACAACGGTGGTTTAAGTGACCGATTATCCAATGGTCAGGGTTTAAAGGCACTGTAGTGAATACTAATCATAGGATCAAGGCACGAAGGAATAGATTGACTACTCGAATTCAAATGCAGAGATCTAGAACGACTAACTCAGTGTGAAGAGGGTTTCTTTTGGTAACCAACACAGAGGAAGGAGTTAATTGGTCTAGCTACACCAAGCGACCAATTAAATGAAGATTTGATCTATTAAGTGATGACATGGTTTGCAAAATATTTGAGATCGAATCAAATCAAATGATCACAAGAATGCATTAAATGCATATCAGATTCTAGGGTTCAACAAAATGTTATTCTTAGAAAATTCTTTGCACTAGAATAAAATGTTGTGTGATACAATGTAGAGGTATGGTGATATCTGACAAGATGGATAGTATGTGTGTGGTTGGATAATCTGACACTTATGGAAGTAGGTTGTAAGTGGAAAAACCCTAATAGTGATTCCAATGAATATGAACTGAATGAGGGGAATTATTTATGCCCAGAGAATGAATGTGAGTGTCTAAACGTAGAGGAAAGTGAACTGTAACAGAAAGAAAAATATGAAAATTCATGTAGCTGGTTAAAGTGGAGTAAGGGAGAACTGAGAGAGAGAGAAAGATTATGTACTGAATTGATGAATTGTAGGTTATGTAGAACCATTTTATGCATAGTATATTTCAAAAACTCTGTATGAGGTTGTAGCCTCCATTTTGCACTAAGTTGTATCTCAAAATAGGAAGTTGTTGCTTCCTTGGGTTGCAGCCCTAAATATTGTAACTAAACTTTGAAGCTTGTGAGGTTGGATTAGGACAATAGATCCTAGCAACATTTCTTATTGCGGTTTTTCCCATCTTCAGTTTTCCACGTATATATTGTGTTATGTGTTGATCTCTCTTGTGCTTGTGACTATTATATCTGTTAGTATTTTAGTCTACATATTTGAGGTTAAGATTGAATCTGCAAAAGGGCTTAAGAACTAAATTTTTTAATATCTACTAATTCACCCCCCTCTCAGTAGATCATTGTGTTCTAACAAATGAGACCGCAAGATGTCAACAATTTGTTGAAATGATCTGGGGTATAAAGTATAGAAACATCATGAAGACTCTTGGGTTGAGAACATCGAATGGATCAAGTGAAAACACTATTGTGAAGAATCTAATGGATGCTTATGAGAGTGTGGGTAAGACCTCATGCTCAAAGGATAGTAATGTCACCTGACGTGTCATTGCATCAACTTTGGTAAGCAGTTAAACAAAGAGATTTCATCTCATTAGAAAGATGAGTGAACAAATGAGAATTTGTAGAAAAAAATTATCAAAAGTCATTCAAAGGCGGAAAAGAATTGAGGGCACCAATTCAAATGAATTATGGGCATTCTTGTGGAGACTGCCACAAAAAAATTAAAAAGTTGTTGAAGCATTGAGAAAAATAATTGAAGAGTATTGGAAGAATAACACAAGGCCATCTTCGAATCAAAGGGATGTGGTAAGAAGGAGAATTGGTAGTCAAAACCATGAGCCACATCCAAAGCATTTTTTGGATACGACTCAAACCCAATTTTTTCATAAATTTCAAAAGGATTATCCTCAAATTAGTATTTTTCAAAGATTTTTTGAAACACCTAAACCTTTTTATGTCAAGATAAATCACACATGCACTACTTGTTGCTATAGACTACATATTGAATTCTCTAACTATTATGATGTTTATCATTCTATATGTTTAGATTTGAATACTAATGATGTTTTGTAGGATTGTGGCATAAAAGCCCCACCAAAATGTTCAAAAGAGTTGTTATCAAAAAAATTTATGTGAAATAGAGGATGGCCAAATATTCTATAGGAAAACATGCTTGGATGGTTCATGTGAGGGTTGCGGTGGCTTGTTGCATATGCCAGTATGTCAACATATGGAAAGCATAGATTAGGTGGGACAAAAACTAGTAGAGTACGAGAAGTATAAATTAGTGGAATACATTAAAAAATATGGGTCTCAAGCAAAAAGGTATGATTTGGTTATTCAGAAGATTCGAGTGTATCAGTTTATGTCCATGTTTTGTGACAATATGATGTATAAGTATGCAAGGAATATCCATAGAGCCCTATGACTAGACACATAATTCAAGCTATGCAAGGAAACCTTTCCAGTTGGGAGCATAGTATCAATGGTTGAATTTGTAGAGAACTACACTCTACAACCACAACATGAGGTGCAGTCACAGTATTACAACTCCGCACAGGTTTTGATATTTGTGCACATAGCATTCATTCATGCAGCTGATAGTACAAAGGACCAAAGGAAGGTATTGAGTGAGTATCATTTTTATATTAGTGATGATCCCACACATTCTCCAGATTTCATTCAAGGTTTCTTCTAGATATTCTACAATGATTTGGCTCAGAAGGGCATAACATACTATTGGCATATAATATTGTCAGATAATTGTGCAACATAGTTCAAGAACTCATGCATGTTCTATTGGTTGAGCAAGATGCATGTCATTATAGGTGTTGAGCATATGTGGAACTTTTGTGAGGTTGGGCATGGAAAGGGGGTACATGATGGTGGAGGAGCATGGGTGAAAAGAGAATTAGCACGAGAAGAGTTAAAGTATAAAGACAGTGCAAAGTTGATAGATGCAAGATCAATCATCGAGTGGTGTAATGCTTTGATGGGTCTAGGTAATGAAGGTATGTATTTAGTTTCATAGAATTTTTTTGGTTGATGGATGATAATAGCATTGCACCATATGAGGATTGTTGTACACTAATAGGATTGACTGAGCTACACTCTTTCCTTAGCTTAAATGTAAGTTCATGGAGTATCAATACACAAAAGATGGCATGGTTTTTTTCTTCATGTACAATGCAAGCCTAGAATGATTGTGAGTCAAGGGAGTGGGTTGAAAAATGGTTGACAAGTTATCATAGCCCACTTCACATGTATTTCCATTTGACGACATTGGAACTAAGACAAATGGAATCATCGGTCAAATTTGACCACGTATTAGATCTAGTTCAAGTAGGTAATATATCTACTTGCTTAGTTTTTGAAATTCCTATTGTTATCTTACTTTGTAGTGTATTCGTAATGTTGACTAATTTCAAGAGATTTGCTGCACATATCAATGTAGGGAATGTTTATGCAATTATTATAGATGAAGTCAATGAAGAGGAAACAAACTATTACTTGTGTCATTGCATTGAGGACAAAAAGAAATTGGAGGCCCCAGTTATAGATGCAGAAAACATCAAATACCCTATAGGCTCAATTGTTGTTACTGGAACATGGCTTAGAAGGTACCCACATAAGAGTGTTAAACATTGCTTGTTTAAAGACTTTGACACACATCGTAAGATTCTTCATTACTCCAACCTTGTTGTGGTATCCAATGTGCATTTGACCAAATATGGGGGTAGACCTTTGAACAAGACTTTGTCGAAGGTCTGTGAGTTTGACCGTGAGGAAATACTTGACACAATAAAGAGTATAGCAGACCCAGATGGTTCATTGGATTAATTTGTAAGTATGCACATTGGTTCTTATTAATTTATACTTGTATACAAATTAATTTGTTTGATGCCAATAGTATCATCTTCTTTTACTTTTCCTATTTGTAAGTAACTTGGTAAAAATTGATTGGTGTCCCCTTGCAGAAAATGTAGATTTATGAGCCATCCAAGAGAATCTCAGACATAAAAGAAATGCAACATCCTTATTTTGATGATCTTGACAAATCTCGATTATGATTTTAAGCCATTAGAAAACTGTGTGGAAAGCTTGGTGAGGGAATTTCAAGTTATTCATTTGAATTTAACCTTATCATGAGCACCTATGATGTAGAAATTATTAGAGCATCTTGAATTTCAAGTTATTCTATTCATGAGAGGTGTTGTGTGCAATAGGTGTCTTGGAACTTGTTGTGCAATTTTCTCACACACGCCCCGCTGAAAGCAATGACCCCCTTTCGGTTCGGTTTTGGTGTTTTGGCCCTTTCTTTTGAGATTTTGTCTTACTTAGGCATGTGCTTAAATTGTTCACTCTGAATGCCTAGGTGTTTCCCTCAGGTTATTTATTGAAAATATTAAGTTCTAGATGAATTTTGGGCTTTTTCCCTAATTCAGGATTTTCCGCCCTGGTCGGATTTTCCCGGATCCTGGTTGGACTTCGACTGGACCCTTGTTGTTTTGGGATTTTCGATTCTCGTAGATTTCCCTATGGGCTGGATTTTCCCGGATTCCGCTCTGTCATCGGATTCCTGAATTCTTTCTTTGGCTGTCTTATCGACTGCATTAATGGCTCTGTGCGTGTTCTAAGAAGTGTATTTAACTTGATTCAGAGATCTTTTGTGCCATTATGCTCACTATTTTTTATTGTTTGAGTTGAGAGCCACATCCTTAGAGTTTGTTCTTCGAGCTTTTGGCTTTGACTTGATTGATTTGGTGATGATTTCTTGGGCATTATCGCCTATGTTCGTTGTGGACACCCTTGAGCTTCGTATTTGTTGCTTCTGAGATTAATTCCCGCTTTATAATGGTATGTGGCTGATTGCTCTACTTTGAATTGAATTATGAATTGGCTTGTGGGATTTGAATTCTGGTGTATTTTTTTATTCCATGTTAGGGATTGTTTGGTATTGCATCCTTTGTCATCTCCCAGGCGAGTTTTGATTTCATGTGTCCATCTGCATTTTAATGAATCTTGCCTAAGATTAATTAGTAAACCCTAGTGATGACTCAACAGTGGAAACAACTAAATTCTGAACGTGCCTGTGCGTTAATGGCAGATGAGTAGGGTTTTGGACCTAGGGCAGTGCCATATTAGGTGATTTCGTCTTAAGATTGACCTAGAATACAAAGAAAATTCATGAGAGGTCCATCCCCAACTTGCCCTAAGTTAAAATTTTTGAAATCCTTAGTTGGTTCAGTGTTTGGATGAAATCAAGACTCTCCGTCCCTTCCAGATTCCCTTCGCTGTGACCATTCGAGATCGCTGAGATATCATATCAACCACCTTGAGGTTCACCGAAGTGGTCTTCCTAGGTTCATGTTGGATCGTCGTGACACTATCGTTTCTTCACCGATGAAATCCTTCATGCATATCAGTCGGCGAGACCTTTACTTTCATCAAAACCTCAACCCATGAGAAGATGTCTCATCAACATGCTTGCTCATGCTCGCTTTCAGCAAGAAAATTCGTAGTCGCCAAGAGGTGATGGTGGGCTCCCATAGCTTCGTCGATATCCATTCGTGCTTTGCTAAGACCTTCATACTTCGCTAAGACCTTTCAGCGAGATCCCAACTCATGCTGAAGTCTTTCTGTCGGCAAGACAAACCTCATCGCCAAGAGCTCATGGCGGGCTCCCGTAGCTACGCCAATATCCATTCATGCTTCGCTGAGATCTTATCGCGAGCTCCCTCCTCTTGCCAAAATCTTCGCTTTCGGCGAGACTCCTGATGATAACCAGGACTTCATAGCAAAATTTTTCTCTTGGCGAGCCCTGATCTTCTATCGGGGTGACTTCATAATGTTGGCAAGAGGTTATGCCGATGGAACTCTTCATCGGTGAAACATAATGTAGTTGCTGGGACCTCATATCGAAACTTGAGTCTGGCCGAAGTGATTGTTTAAACTCTGATGGTCAGTGAGAGAAGATGAATTTGTCGAGACCTTACCTCAACCACCCTTGGCTCATACCGATATGTTTGCTATGTCCCTTTTCACTGAGACATTACATCGAAACAAGTGACTCTTGGCGAAACCTATTATGATTGCATCCTTCAGCGTGATTCCCGGAAGTCGTTGAGACTTCTCGGCGAGCTCATAACTCTTGCCGAAGCTTTCATTCCAGGAATTCCCATTGGTTCGGAACATTTCCTTGACCACAGATGTCCGTCAGGTCTGGATTTCTTTGAAATCCACCATCTCCCAGGTTTCCCGAGTCTCCTCTTTGGTCCGTTCTTCGCGGAAATCCGTCTATGGCATATTTTCCCGAAAGTTGATGAAACATAAAGAAACATGAAATAATTGGATTTGTTTATAATTTGTGATGCATTTGATGATTATTTCATGCCATACTTGGATCTATCATGTGATTTATAGATGAAAAATGATCAATTTTAATGATTAAGTAGGTGTTTCCTAGTTATTCCGTTGGAATCTGATTGATCTGGAATTTCCTGAATTCCTCTCTGCTTCAGATTCTGTGGATGGTCTTAAAACCCGAAATATGTTGTGGTCATTTTATATGAATTTGAATAACACCTTGACTATATGAGATGCATTCTAACTATGTTTTGATGAATTAACATGGCTCTTTCCTATGGTTTTTACTGCAATTTTCATGTTGAGTGCACGCTGAATCAAGCAGGGCAGTAGCTGGTTCCTCATTATCCGATGTAGAGAGGATTAAGATGGACATTAAGAGCAAGGTCCTGAAGAGTAAGATCACTTCTATCTAGTCAGAATTCATTGATACAAATTTTGGCATATGGGACTATGAGGAATTTAAAGCAAGGATGGCAGCCAAGGATTCTCCTTTGGTGACTAGAAGAATGATGGAATCAGGATTGTCACCTTTCCTAGCAGGGTGCTTGGATTGAAGAGTGCTGGAACATTTGAGAATTGGATGTGCCATGTAATTGTAAGGATGGAGCAAGAGAAGACTGACTACCATTGGGCAGGGGTCATTAGCCAAGTAATTCATAAACAATTGTCTAATGTGTTGCAAACAAAGACCTTCACAATGACCTCATACTTGGTCTATGCATTGGCTAGATTCCATCCCTATAGAGGATTAGATACAAAAGGAATTTTTGGACAAGATATCATCTATGAAGTTTACCCTCAGTTGTATCTGGGAGGCTCGGACTATAGGAGGGAAAATGATGCATTTACCATGCATATTACCAGAATGCTTCAGGAAGCGGAGCATGTCAGAATTTCAGATCAGGCCAAGGAGCTCATCAAGAAGTACCGAGAGTGGTTCACCCAGTTCCCAACATTCTCCTACATTCGAATTGATGGTTTTCAAAGGGCTCCATACAGGCTTCCAAGGTATCCAACTGATCACATCATATTGTTGGAAGTCACCATGCAGATTTGTGATTTTTATAACATTGTCAAGAAGGACAAACACAAGACAGGATTTGGTGGGGATTTTCCCCTAAGGATTGGCACTGGAGAGGTATGTCCTTCCATTGGTTCTGCCCAAGCTTCACAAGAAGAATTGAGTGCTCTTGGCTTGTTTTTCCACTCTGAAAGATCCAGATTTGACATCACCAGAGAAGCTCAAAAGAAGGCCAGTAGGGACTACAGCCATAAGGTCAATTTAGAGGACTACTAGGCCAATTATGGTGATGAATATGAGGTTAGAAAGAAGAAGTTCTCCTGGCTTCTATTTGATGTCGTCCGATTATACAATGTAAGGGCAGTGCCTGATCAATTGGAGGATGATGGGAACTTAATTTAGGACCATGCCTACGAAGTGGTAAAGGACAAACCAATTGGTGATGTGGATTGGTTGGAGGAGGAGCAAACAAAACTGAAGCAACTGATGGATCCAATTCTCAAGGTTACCAAGATGTGGCTCAAGCACAATATGTGGGAGCTGGAAAATAAAGGAGTGAAATGCACATACAACCTGATGGGAGACTTAGATTCCCATTCTACTTCTGAAGAATCCACCGAGCAGGATCCCAAAGGCAAGGGAAAACTGGACTCTCCTTTCAAAAGTGAATCTAAAGGTGTACAAGAAACAGAGGTCTAGGAAATAGAAAAATAGAGGAGGCCAAAGGCCAAGAAGAGGACAAGGACTATGAAGTCCGAGCAGAGTCCTGAGGTTGATGATCCTATGCCTAAGAGGAAAAGAATTGCCAAATTATCAGAGAAGGCTAGCTCCAGGATTGGGGAGGAAGAAGTTACCCCACCAGTGATAAATGTTGAAAGCTCAGAGGAGAAGGCCAAAGTATATACAAGGAGGTCTAGGATTCCTTCTCCGAAGAACGGTGTGCCTAAGGTAGATTTTCCTCCTACCACTCTTCATGAGGAACAACATGATGACATCCCTCCTACTCATGAAACCCAAAGTGAGCCTGGTGAGACAAAAGAAGTTGATGAAGGCCTAGATACTAAGGGAGAGGAATTCCATGAGGGGGAACTCTACAGTGCAGAGGTAGAAATTGAAAAAGAAATGCAATCTCCCTTGGTTACATATGCAAAGTCACCAGTTAGGAATGAGGTAGTTGAATCTCCTCCAAGGGAGGAAGAAGCAGAAAAGGTTCTCTCACCTACACATGAAGAGGAGCATGCTGAGGGGAAGGAAAGTGAAATGGATGAGACCCCTCAGAAACAAAATTTAGGTGAGGAGGCACCTAAGGACTAGCAGGAAGAGGAAATGGGGTAGAGCAGGGTGCAATTGGAGTCCATTGTCCCTAGTTGGCTGGAGAAAGAAATAAATAGAAAACAGGTAGTAGTGGAGGATAGTCCACCGAACTGGGATGCATTACTAGCCAGGATTGGAAAAGATAAAGGTAAAAAGAAGGCTAGAGTGATCTCACGGGTTGAGAGAAATGAGGCACATAACAAGGTTGTTCATATTGCTACCCCTGTTCCAGATAAAAATAGAGGCAATGTGGATTGAAATGATTATAATATACAAACTTTTAATCTTGGGCCTACATCAGTTGGGCAGGATATTGAGGACTATGAGGTCTCGAGTGTAGTTATTGTGGATAGATTAAGAAGGGAAATGAAGACCAAGCATGAGCTGAAGAGAGAAAATGAGAATCTCAAGAAGTGCTTGGAGGAATTAATGAAACCACTACAGGCCATTAATCCCTCTTCGTCTGCTACCAATCCTCTGCCTCAGGAGACCATAACTGAGCTAGAAAAATGAAAGCTTCCACCCTTGCCACTGTGAATTGGTTGAGTGGGGTGCAAGTAAAAGGTGATGAAGCTATCAAGGAGATCCTATCAAATGGAAAGGATGCTGCAAGGACCGCTAAATGGTTAAAACAGGTGTTGGCACAAGATAAGGAGGATACAGATCTTGTTCTACATAAAACTAGGACTATAATGGAGTACACCCGAGACAGGTTGGTGAGTGACGGGATCCTTCCTTCTTCTAGAGCTGCTGAACCATGGGAATGGTTCGAGGTGTTGCAAATCAGGCAAAAGGTGTTGAAGAAGATTTACAAACAAAGAAAACACAATGACGACACCCTAGCTGGCGTCTACAATGGTTCCATTGCCTTCTTTGAAATCATGACGGGAAGAAGGAAGATCACACCCAAGCACTTGAGCCTGGAACAGTTTAGAGAATAGTGGAATGATGTGTATGCACCACTTGATGATGGGTCAGTTTCTGAGTACCAGCTAGATGATGCAGCCACCTACCTTGCAGTTATTGATAAGTATTTGGCGTATAAGGTAGAATGGGATAGGTCATGTTGGTTGCTTTTAATGAGCAACCAGGTTGGTCTCCTATTCTACCTATGGAGTAGCCATCTCCAGTCAAGGGCAGCTCAGAGGACCTAGACCAACTGACAAGATTTAGTCAAATACTGAGATCTTCTGCACTTTACGCTCTGCAAAACCAGGGCGGGTATACCCACACAATGCCTCAAATAAGACTAGACATTGCTTTTTATAGTAGATGACACCTGATGCCAAGTATTGAGAACATCAAATATGGCTAGATTCCCAATAACACAATACTTGCAGCAACCAGGAGGTAGGGCAAGATATTAGACCAAAGATATTCAATAATTTTATAAGGTTTTCTGAGAGGGACTAGGCCATAGGACAGACCAGTGCCTAATCTTGGGCCACAGAGTCAAACAAAAAAGATAGAATTCATTTGCAAACTAGACTCAATCAGTGGATTATGTTTTGCTAATGCCTTACATCAGCTATCAGTGCCTTACACTAACAATCCGGCTCTTGTATCAACCAGACTCTTCTTACCCAATCCAACCTGCAAACAAATAATCACTGCTATCTATTCAAAGGATTTAACTGCTTCCTTGATGCAGACCTATAAACAAATAACACAGTCCCATGAAGTATGAGAAGATGAACAAAAGCACCTTATGCATTTATTTAAATGATTAAAAACTTACAAATATGGAGATAATCTGATGATATGCATGAAAGATAAGCATCTTCATGTGTTCTTGCTTAACTAATTGCATTAACAGAGGAATTCAACATTACAGCTTACAGACTCAAAAATGACCTAAGACCAAACCCTAATCTATCCCAGGCTAATCCCAGAACTTAGAAAAATGTGGAACAGAACACCAAAGTTCGAAACCCCCACATCTAGCCATGAAATTCTCCTTTATAGGAACAGGAGAAGCAACAAGCAACTAGCCAGATAAGATTACACATCATGAGCTGACTAGGACAAACCCTAGAACAACTCGCAGGGCAAGTAAAAAATTCCAACTTCCTCACTGGTCACATAAATGCAACTGGTCGGGCCACTGCAAGAAAAGACATTCCCACACGAATGGAGCCAGGAAATCAATGTCAAATCCGCCGCCAAATCCGCGCATCCATACTCAAGCCATGCCGTCCTTGTACCAGAGCCGCGTCACCATGAATGCTTGAAATCTTCTTGTGCAAACATAGAAACCCTAACAATGGTCTAGTATGAAACTCGACCGTTGATCATCAGAGATCGGGCGGTCGCCTTTAAATCTACATCGGACCGCTAAGACAAGTCCTCCACTAACTCGCACTACATACTGGTCTTCAGACAAACATCGGGCACCTTTATTGCTCAAATTAAAACATCACCATTCATCATCTGCATGTGCGCATTGATGTTCCATTAGTAGCTCGGCCCTTAACGCACCGCGTGGAGAGGCTCATATCGGGGAGAGATAGCAGTGTCGGGAAGACCTCAGGACGAAGAGAAACAGCTACAATGAAGAGCCAAGCATATCGGCCAGACAGAAGGAACTCGGGGAAATGTCTGGCCAAAGGAAACATGCTGCACCAAACACCTGTCAAAGTCGGCAGGAGATCACAATGTCGGCGAGACCATATAGCAAAATCCACATGTGACACTGAAAACACCATAGAGTCGGGGAGAGATGGCCAAGTCAGCCAGACATCACAGCGAAGTCATAGTGTGTTACCGAAAGATATTTCCTTCATGCAGTGTCACCAAGATGATTCAAAACTCACACCGACAAAGACCACTTTATGTTCCATCGGCGAGACCGAAGGTCACTCACCGAGACCTCTCGCCGAAGAACCAAGCTCATACCGAAGAGATCTTTATACACCACTTAAGTCACTGTGTCCTATAACTTCTTTCACCGATGAAATCACCTGCCAAATGTATGTCGCTGTAGCAGACAATCATCGGTGAGAAGTCATGTAGACACTTCATTATTATACCGAGAAGATCCTTAGAAACTTGTTCGCCAAGAGAAGATAAGACCTTCACCGAAAGCCACACATTGAATCACCGTCAGCAAGACACGACCCCATTGCTATGACATACACCGAAACACAAGTCTCCCCAAAGCATAAAGTCTTCCATCACTAGTCAACGTAGCAAGATGACATCGCCGAGACATCTCAACAAAAGGAAACCACAAGACACTGTTGGTAAGACATAACAGATTCGCCAAGAGATATATAGAGAGTTCCAAGTCTTGCCGAAGGGAAGTCACACCGAAGAGTAGCGGGGGTTGGGGAGACATCTCCCCGACACAAAGAACATAGGCTGACGGAGACTATGGGGAGAGAACACGGAGTCGCCAAGATGTCACCCTGAATTGAAAGAGTCATGCCGAAGGCAGAACGAAGGGTAGCAAAAAGGAACTTAGGGAAACCAAGGGGAGTCGGGAGGACCTCACCTCGAACTAGAACCATCACGCCGAAAGGAAAGCCCATCGGTGAGACACAAAGGAGTCAGGGAGACATCTCCCCGACACAACCAACCCAGGCCGAAAAGGATGAGAACCTCGGGGGACACATAAGAGTCACTGAGAGGTTACACCGAAAGCTGAAAGTCACAGTGAAGAAGAAGTGGGTCCGGTAAAAACGGTAGCTATGTGCCGGTAACGAATGGAAAATGGGGCTCAGTGGAACCACTTAAGTTAGAATAAACTGGGCAGATAGGTCAATGAAACAAAAAGGCAAACAGGACGGGAACCAAACAGGGCCAGAGCGAGGACCAGGAAAGAGACGGGGAACAAAAGGAACAAAAGGGACTGGGGCCGAAAACTATCCCACTCCCACCAAAGAAAAGACCGCAGAGGCAGAGCTAGAACCGACACGAGAAAAAGAAGCCGTGGGGCCGGAGCGGGACAAAACCTGAGACATGAAACATGAAGAAGGTTCCAAAAATGATTCCCATCTCGATCCCGTCCCTGCCAAAGAAAACAAAACAAAAGACAAGCGAAGAGACAGAGGAAAAGAACCAATGACCGCCACAAGGAAAAAAGAAAAAGGAACACCAAACACACGGAATCGGGACCGGGATGGATGCGTGAACAGGAACTAGAACCTCATAATTGGAGAAGTTCTAGTTCCCTTCAAGCATCTATTCCGCCCGTGATTCTGAAAGAAAAACCAAAGCAAGCAAAAGAGAAACGAGAACCAGAATAAAAACCAAAAAAAAAGAAAAGAGAAAAACCAGGAAACCCTAACATAGGCCGCCCCTTGTAGATCAAAACTAGCACGCTGGCCTCAACCCTTGTGGGAGCCCATTTAACCCACGTGCTAAAATGAAAGACACCCCATAGCTAAAGTTTAGTCATGAAAAACTAGAGTACACAACTAGACAGTGAGAAAACCAGAAATGGCACTAACATAGGCTCCAGTTGGGGGATGTATGCCCCTGGTGGGCATAGCAAGAATTCAGATCACTGGGAGAGCATACCAGAACAAAAAAAAGCCAAAAACAATGAGGAGCTAACCGGACAAGGTTAGCAGACACAGCAAAACAAAACCGACCAGAAAAGTAAAAACCTAACCTAATGTTCATGGAAAAAGAAATGCTTCAGATGAAGCACCATTTTGAGAATTGTCCATGAACAGGAAATTCAAGAGTCACATTGTTGATTCCTTTGTTTCATTTGATGACACTGGGCCACCAAATGAAAAATGAGAGCCAGCTTTTACCTCTGTCAAACACAATTCTGCTAAATGAGCTGACATTCCCTAACTTGTGCTTGCCTCTGCCAATCTGCAATAGTATGAATGAATGTACCTCTACAAACATAAGTGTCAGGTTGCCTCTGTGCAAGTGAAAACTTGCTCTCTATTTAGTTTTATCTTCAACTGGCAACCAGATCCAATAAACTTTATTATTGCCACACTCTTGATTCTTTGATTCTGTATCTTGTGGCAGTACATGTGAATACTGATCAGGACTGCATAAAAACACAGTCTGATCACAATTAGCTACCTGACAAAATATGTTAGTACCTCTCAATAGGCTTTCATATTCATCATTATAAACATGTACATGATCCTTATGCATTTGAAAGTCAGGCATACTTCCAAAATGCTAACTGTTATGTGACAACAAGCTATCATATTCACTATTTACATTACCCTGAAGCTGAAAATAACTAGCTCCAGTGCTCTGCATATTGTCACATTCTGTGAAAAATTCATCAAGTGTATACAAAGGGATACACTCACCATTCAACACATCTTGCAACTACTCTGTATCATTTTTCAGTAGGAGGAGGCACATCATTAATGCAATGATGGATTAAACTATTACTCCCACTTCCTCTTTTCACTTGGCTCTGTTCATCATGTTGGCAATGAGAGTCACCAAAGGATTCTAACTCCTCTTCATGGGCTGTCCAACTGTCATCATCTTCCCAATCTTGCTCACCATTGAGCAACTCTAGTTCAGAAGCACAATCTGATTTCAAATTGAAATCAATGTCATCATGATCTGTAACATCACCATTAGAAGGGGCATCAGAATCACTTGCATCCTGCAGGTCCTCACTGTCAAGACCGATATGAGTTGCCCACAACAACTTAGAGTTGTTGTGTGCACATCTTTGATATTTTGTGGTTAGCAAATCTGATATTTTTTTACAACTTAGTAGGTTAGTGCTCTGTCCTACCCTCTCAACCACTTCTTCCTCCTCTTGACCAAACATAACTTCTTCATCATTTGATGAAGCCTCATCAAAGGTATCGAGGAACAAATTTCTGAGCTGATACCATGAAACAATGGAGTGCATCGGTAAGCAAGTGAACCAATCATCGGCCACACCTTCTAAAGATCTGACAAATAGCTTCATGACCACATCCTCTTTTTCAACTTGACAGTGTCCAATGAAATCAATAAAAAGCTGAATATGTCTTGATGCTGATTCCTCAACACCACCTTTAAACTTGGGTAAATATTTATTGATTCCCCTAGGGGTAGCATGTGGGTAACCCTGGATTTTATCAAAATCCAAAGGGTTGTATCTTTCCTTATCATACTCTCTCTTATGAGGACAAGACTGTGCCTTAAGCATGGTATCAAAGCTTGTAGAGGGAGAAACAGGACAACAATGCATTTTGGAAATGAAACCTATCCCTCTACAACTGTCCAATTGCAATAATCAAACCTCCCTTGATGCTAGTGCTTGATCCCACCAAATAAAGGGGAAAAAGTTTTTTCTATTTTTATTTTGTTCAAAAGCATGAAGAATACCTGGAAACGTTGCAGTCATGGAACTATTCTTTGAATCTTCAATGGGTTTACCTTGATAGAGTCACCACCTCTTTGCAGAGGACAGAACTTCAAATGATATGAAGCTAACTTACATGTAAATCTTTCTCTGAGTTCCATCTGACAGAGCACCATAGATCTTGTAGCTTTCAGGTTCACTGCAACAAAGATTTTCTCCAAGCCTGAGATTCTTCAAACTTTGAACCTAACCAACATGGCAATTGATATGACTCTTTGATAAGGCAAGATTCTAGTCAATCCCCAGCAGAGTCGCCATCTTGTTGGTTTTTTTAATGAGCAACCAAGTTGGTCTCCTATTCTACCTATGGAGTAGCCATCTCTAGTCAAGGGCAGCTTGGAGGACCTGGACCAACTGACAAGATTCAGTCAAAGACTGAGATCTTCTGCACTTTAGGCTCTATAGAACCAGGGCGGGTATACCCACACAATGCCTCAAATAAGACTAGACATTGCTTTTTATAGCAGATGACTCCTGATGCCAAGTATTGAGAACCTCAAATATGGCTAGATTCCTAGTAACACAATACTTGCAGCAACCAGGAGGTAGGGCAAGATATTAGACCAAAGATATTCAATAATTTTAAAAGGTTTTTTGAGAGGGACTAGGCCGCAGGACAGACCTGTGCCTAATCTTGGGCCACGGAGTCAAACACAAAAGATGGAATTCATTTGCAAACTAGACTCAATCAGTGGATTATGTTTTGCTAATGCCTTACATCAGCTATCAGTGCCTTGCACTGACAATCTAGCTCTTGTATCAACCAGACTCTTCTTACCCAATCCAACCTGCAAACAAATAATCACTGCTATCTATTCAAAGGATTTAACTGCTTCCTTGAAGCAGACCTATCAACAAATAACACAGTCCCATGAAGTATGAGAAGATGAACAAAAGCACCTTATGCATTTATTTAAATGATTAAAAACTTACAAATATGGAGATAATCTGATGATATGCATGAAAGATAAGCATCTTCATGTGTTCTTGCTTAACTGATTGCATTAACAGAGGAATTCAACATTATAGCTTATAGACTCAAAAATGACCTAAGACCAAACCCTAATCTATCCCAGGCTAATCCCAAAACTCAGAAAAATGTGGAACAGAACACCAAAGTTCAGAACCCCCACATCTGGCCATGAAATTCTCCTTTATAGGAACAGGAGAAGCAACAAGCAACCGACCAGATAAGATTACACATCATCAGCTGACTAGAACAAACCCTAGAACAACTCATAGGCCAAGTCAAAAATTGCAACTGCCTCACTGGTCACATAAATGCAACTGGTCAGGCCGCTGCAAGAAAAGACATTCCCACACGAATGGAGCCAGGCAATCAATGTCAAATACACCGCCAAATCTGCGCGTCCATACTCGAGCCATGTCGTCCTTGTACCAGAGCCGCGTCGCCATGAATGCTTCAAATCTTCTCGTGCGAACACAGAAACCCTAACAGTGGTCTAGTATAAAACTTGACCATTGATCATCAGAGATCGGGCAGTCGCCTTTAAATCTTCATCGGACCACTGAGACAAGTCCTCCACTAGATCGCACTGCATACTGGTCTTTAGACAAACATCGGGCACCTTTATCGCTCAAATTAAAACATCACCATTCATCATCTGCATGTACGCATTGATGTTCCATTAGTAGCTCGGGCCTTAATGCACCACGTGGAGAGGCTCATATCGGCGAGAGATAGCAGTGTCGGGAAGACCTTAGGGCAAAGAGAAACAGCTAGAATGAAGAGCCAAGCATATCGGCCGGACAGAAGGAACTCAGGGAAATGTCTGGTTGAAGGAAACATGCTGCACCAAACACCCATCAAAGTCAGCAGGAGATCACAATGTTGGCAAGACCATATAGTGAAATTGACATGTGACACTGAAAACACCATAGACTCAAGGAGAGATGACCAAGTCGGCCAGACATCACAGTGAAGTCACAGTGTTTTACCGAAAGATATTTCCTTCATACAGTGTCGCCAAGACGATTCAAAACTCACGCCAACAAAGACCACTTTATGTTCCATCGGTGATACCGAAGGTCACTCGTCGAGACCTCTCGCCAAAGACCCAAGCTCATACCGAAGAGATCTTTATACACCACTTAAGTCACTATGTCTTATAACTTCTTTCACCATGAAATCACCTGCCAAATGTATGTCACTGTAGCACACAATCATCGGTGAGAAGTCATGTAGACACTTCATTGTTATACTAAGAAGACCCTAGAAACTTGTTTGTCGAGAGAAGATAAGACCTTCACTGAAAGCCACACATTGAATCACCATCAACAAGACACAACGCCGTCGCTATGACATACACCGAAACACAAGTCTCCCTAAAGCATAAAGTCTTCCATCACCGGTCGGCGTAGCAAGATGACATCGTTGAGACATCTCAATGAAAGGTGCCACCCACGTCGAAAGCAAACCACAAGACACCGTCGGCAAGACATAACAGATTCGCCAAGAGATATATCGAGAGTTCCAAGTCCTGCTAAAGGGAAGTCACACCGAAGAGCAAAGGGGACCACCACAGTCGGGAAGACAAGCGGGGGTCGAGGAGACATCTCCCTAACACAAAGAACATAGGCTGATAAAGACTTCGGGGAGAGAACGTGGAGTTGCCAAGATGTCACCCCGAACCGAAAGAGTCATGTCGAAGGCACAACAGAGGGCAGCAAAAAGGAACTCGGAGAAACCAAGGGGAGTTGGGAGGACCTTACCCTGAATAGGAACCGTCACGCTGAAAGGAAATCCCATCAATGAGACACAAAGGAGTCGGGGAGACATCTCCTTGACACAACCAACCCAGGCCGAAAAGAAAGAGAACCTCGGGGGACAGATAAGAGTTGTCAAGAGGTTACACCGAAAGCTGAAAGTCACAGCGAAGAAGAAGCAGGGCTGGTAAAAATGGTAGCTATGTGCCGGTAGCGAATGGAAAATGGGGCTCAGGGGAACCACTTAAGTTAGAATAAACTGGGTGGACAAGTCAATGAAACAAAAAGGAAACTTCAGTCTAATATACAACTTATGAAAATATGATTTGAGTGAGATATCTTGCAGCTGTCAAAACATGGCTAAGATTTGATCTCAATATTACTCTGATTAATGCATTCATGAGTTGAATGTAATCATTCATAAATAAAATTTATAACAGTAATAATCCCAACAGTGAACTGAAACAACAACATAGAAAAGTAGAGAGCATAGAGAAGAACAAAGAGACAAAAGCTTTTGCTGAGTGGAAAACCCTCCTGAGGTATAAAAACCACTCCTAAACTGCCTTAGTGGCTTAATCTTCTAAACCACTATTAACAATGCCTTATAGGCTTATTTCTGAGCACCAACTCAAGGAGCACCAACCCCTCATTTAGAGACACCAATCTCAAGGAGCACCAACCCCTTACTCAGATTTTAGATTTACAATAATAATATCAGAGGATAACTCTATTTTCAAGTAAGGTCAAGAAACTCAATGGTCTTATCTACCTCATACTCTAAGAATCCAACTCTGTATTACACAGTTTTCCAATACATCTCTTGATACGGCAAAAATAACTATCTCTCAGAATTACAGGCCAATAGCACTCACAGTGTTTATAACACTGGTTTTTATACAATACTTCAGTATGTCTGTCATGAAGAAGATCTTCAAAGAATGCGAGGTCAAAAGGAAACTGAAACCTCATTCTATATTCAGGAAGATGCCAAATAATAAATGTTTGCAAGAGTAATGCCTATCTAATAGGCTGTCAATAAACTGACAATAATGAATCAAAGTGAAATTAATTTGCCAATACAAGAGTCGTTTCACCCAGCTAAGAGCCGTCCTCAACAATTTAATTTTTGCGCTGAATCTGGAGATTTCAAATTGTAACTGATAGATTTTCATCAAAACCATGACTGCTCACAAAAAGAAAATCATAACCTCTAAAATCTCAGAGAATATTTTTCCATGTAACCGTTCTGAGATTCGATGCCAACAAATGATGTCGACCTGCAACTATACTTAGAAAAATCCATGTCAGCCATAGTGTACGATTTTTTGAAAAATCATTCGCTGAGACAATAGTCGCCATGTGTTTTGTTCTTTCCAATCGCTGAGACATCTAGACAAGTATGCCAAAGGTAATTATAACATTGATCGTTCCTTTGTCCCTGTGCATCGCCATGACCTTCTGCCATCGGGGAGAAACCATATCGAAGATCTTTTATGTTTCCCTGACATCACATTTCTACTAAATTTGTTTTAGTTGCTGAGACACAAGATTCTTTCTCACCGAGATGCCCTTTTCTTCCATTCACTATCGCTATAGCCTTTTGATATCGGAGAGACATCTTGTAGATAGGTCTTTATTTTACCGAAAGTCATTCTAAGTCGCTGTGACATCCTGCTATCAGGGAGACGTTATGTAGATTGCATTAAGTTTCATAGAAAGACTTTATCCCTTGTGTCTCGCTGTGACATTATGATTCTCTGACCGATGCATCCTTCTACCTTATGAGAGTCACTATAGCATACCATCATCGACCTCTCGTAGAATGCTTGAGTCATACCGAAAGTCACCCACCATCTTGTGTGTTGCTAAGACAAGACTGATCCTATGCCGAAGGTCTTTTTCATTTCCAAGTCACCAAGATAGTACATAGTCGGGGAGACACTATATAGATTGCTCTATGTTTCACCGATACTCCCATCCATCTTGTGTATCGTTGTAACATCAAACAATCGGGGAGACAACTTGCAGATTGTTTTATGTCATACCGAAACACCCTGAATTTGCATAGATCGCTAAGAGAATTCAATTCTCATACCGACAGAGACCATTTGTATTCCATCAGTGAGACCGAAGGTCACTCGCTGATACCTCTTATCGAAATAGCATCCCCTGATGTTTTTGGTCGGTGTGACAATGTGGATTCATTATGACCTCACACCAAAAGCAGCATGTTTGGCCGAAGTGAACATTTGAGCACAAGTCAGTAAGACACTACGGAGTCATTATAAAATTTCAATGAAGCAGTAACCTTATGCCGATATAATCCTTTTCTATCATCGAAACAAAAGAGAATGTCACGTCGATAGATTCCTGGAGATGGATCCTCATCGCTATGACATAAAATAAGTCTTTCCAATATGATCTTTCAATGAAGGTTGGTGTGACATACCAATTTCGCTAAGACATCATATTGATGCTACAACTCTTGCCGATATGAACTTTCTTGTGCCGGTCACCAAGACACAAAGCGCTTGATGAAACAACATACCAATAGGGATTACTTACGCCGATGCACCACCTCATGTATTAGTCGGTGAGACCTGACTCATTCGGTAAGACCTTTTAGTGGTGAACAAACATCATGCCGGTAGACTTTTCTTCTGTTGCCAAGACCACGATCAATGTCACGCCGAAAGCTTCTTGTATGTAAAATAAAATCGTTGTCACATCAGAAACATCTTACCGATAGGCAACACAGACATTTACCAAAACAAATGGATCGGGGAGACCCTAGCATTCTCACACCGATATGTTCTTTTTCTATCACCGAGACAATGTATAAATAAGATAACCAGAGATTGCATGAAGCTCAAACTGATCAGTACCATAAGATATTAAAATTTTGAATGTAAACAGTCCATAGAATGTCAAGACAAGTAAACCATATAGACAAAACTGTACAAAGATAAAGCATGAGAAACCAATATGAAACTGTCAACAAGTAGAGTCAACTGAAAGGGATTTTGACATCAAGGACAAACCATATGATCACAACTGAGATCCAACAAACTCCCCCTTTGTCCTTGATGGAAAAACACAAATGACTCTCCCCGTTTTTGCCTTAATGACAAAGGATAGAGGAGAAGAATGTGCAATGCCAGAAAACACAACTGAGAAGCCAACCAAATACCATAAGAACCGGCTGCAAATAGAGCAATAGTGCAGCAGACATATTGTATAACTTCACATAACCAATGCAAGATAGAGCATCATACTGTAACAACACAACTTCACTCACTTCAAATGCACAAAGAATATCAGATAAATCAGCAGTAACAACCTGTGCTATAACTCCCACTTCGAATCAGAAACTTAATAACATCGTGCAGATAATCTATCTTCAAGGAAGCACACCAAAGCTCTCTCCTTTTGTTTCTATCAAAACATGAATTCAAGCAGCTTTCATATATATAACTTGCACTCAATTTCAAATATAGCACTAAATTTCAAAGTTCAAAAAATAAGTCCCAGCCATACACGATGAGCTTAATACTACCAGTCACCTTCCTTCTTCGAAACACAAACATCAGAGCATATCCCATGAACATGCATAGTTCTCAAGACTACTGTAGAAACCTACTTAGATCACTATACCATACTCAGAAGACCAAAAGACTCAATTTCTTCATAACAACTTTCAAAATACATTGTAACTATCTTCATTCAACACACAATCTTAACTCAACTTCCTCAAGCAATACCGAATAATATCATCATAGAAATAACTCATAACATCTGATACTCAGGAAATATTGAGGAACTCATCTATATGTCTCCACACCGCTCAAAGATGTCATAAGGACATAGCATATAAAAGATGTCATACCTCATTCTAGACTCCATAAGGGTAAAATATATTACCATAATAGACTCCCCCTGAGTCTTTGCTTCTTCTCAAGACCTGGAAGGCAACACTTGTGCAAGGAGTGCGCAAGGAGTTTTCTTAGACGCATCATTATTGCTCTTCTTGTCATTTTGATTGCTCTTTCTTCTCCACTCCAATGAAGACTTTTTCACTCATTTGCTTAAAGTATCTGTCTTTCTATTGAATCTACATTGTTGTAATTTATGTCCAATGTTATTACATCTGAAACAAATGACTTTGTGATTGTTTTGAGAAATAGAAGACTTTCTATAGACTTTTCCAACATTGTTCCCTACATCATTATCCCTTGTATTTATTCTACAGTCTCTTCTCAAGTGACCAAAATTGTTAGAGTTGTAACACACCACATTCTCATTTCTAGGGACATTAGAATGATTCTTATTTGACCATCTTATGCAATCAATTGCCTTATTACCATAGTCATTACAAACATAACAATATCCTTGGAAAGAATGATTATACCTGAATGAGTGATCATGCCAAGGATGTGAAGATCTGAAGACATTTTTCCTCTCTCTATGAATACCTTTAGATTGTCTTCTAGTGTCAATGTTATCCTTTGATGCAACAATACTGTAACCAAGATCAACCTTCATTCTTGGTGTTTGTTTGGCTGTAAACTTCTTTCCATCTGAAGTAGTAAACACTGTTTCATGTTTAGATTTGTCTGCAGAGCTTTGTCCAACCTCATATCCCACTCTTGTAGGATCTTTAGAATTGTTTTTCCTGCTCAACATCTCATTCAATATATTAGTACTATGATCAAATTTCTCAATTTTACCAGATTGAGCTTTGATACTTTCAAACTCTTTTCTTATAGCAACTATCTCTTCTTCAAGTTTTAGACAAACAATCTTTTTAATCTCCAAATCAGAACTCACAACATCTGCAATCCTCTTATATTCTTCAATTTCAATTTTCTAACTAATAACCATATCATCCTTAAGAGTTAGCTATTTTAACAAGGAATCATTATCAGAACATTTCTTTAAAGAATCAATCTCATTTTCTAGATTATTACACAACTCATCCTTGTCTTTTAACTTGACTTCAAGACTCTCTTTTTGCTGAAGCTGTCTTGTTAAAAAATGGTTTTCTTTTCTAAGCTGCTTAATAGTATCTAAGGCACATAGGAGTTCACCTTCCAAATCAACCTCACTTTCTGGTTCATCATATTCCTATTCAGAGTTGACTACACCCAAAGATTGATCTACTTTTACACAAGTTTCTTGATCATCTAAATATTCATTTATGATCTCCCTGGACTTATTTTCAAAAAATATAAAGGTTTACACCTTCTTCACTCTCAGATGTTTCACAACTTATTTCAGTATCAAAAGATATCTCCTCTTGTAACTCACTATACTAATACATTTCAGTCAACTTTTCCCAAACATCCTTAGCACTGCTATAATGAATGACTTTTGTAATGAGTTTATTTGGAAAGTTATTAAAAATAGCATTTATAGCTCTAGTATTGGATTCAAGTGATTTCTTCTCCTCAAGAGTGGAAGGAGATGTTGCAGATGTAGTATAACCCTTTTCAACTTCTTCCCACACTTTAGATCCTAAAGAAAGTAAGTATGTTTCCATTCTATGTTTCCATATAATAAAGTTTGTTTCTTCGAATTGAGGAGTTCCAGATCTAGGATACTCTACCATTTCAGAGCTACTATTTATGAACTCTTCCTCATTATTCCTTATACTAGATTCAGGTTGAACATGATGACTAGCATTTTGCTGAGAATATATTTTTCCCTTATTCCTTCTGTTCTTTCCCATATTAACCAAAGTACTCCAAGAAACCAGGAACAATCCTAGGTGGTTTAGACCTATCAGAGGACCCTAGGCTCTGATACCAACTGTTGGAGTTCTGGATAGACACTGAGAGGGGGGGTGAATCAGTGCCAACACTTTTTCAACTTTGACCAAGATTTTTCATTATGATTTCCTTTTCTTTAAAAAATAGAGTAGAGTAATCACGTTTGAAAGCACATAGATAGGACAACATTAACTCAGTCTATTAGACAACTTATGAAAATATGATTTGAGTGAGATATCTTACAGTTGTCAAAACATGACTAAGATTTTATCTCAATATTACTCTGATTAATTCATTCATGAGTTGAATGTAATCATTCATAAACAGAATTGAGAACAGTAATAATCCCAACAGTGAACTGAAACAACAACAACATAGAAAAGTAGAGAGCATACAAAGAAAAAAGAGACAAAAGCTTTTGCTAAGTGGAATCCCCTCCTGGGGTATAAAAACCACTCCTCAGCTTCCTTACTAGCTTAATCTTCAAAACCACTGTTAATAATGCCTTATAGGGTAATTTCTGAGCACCAACTCAAGGAGCACCAACCCCTCATTTAGACACACCAATCTCAAGGAGCACCAACCCTTAACTCAGATTTCAGAATTACAATAATAATATAAGAGGATCACTCTCTTTTCAAGTAAGCTCAAGAAACTCAACGGTCTTATATACCTCATACTCTAAGAATCCAACTTTGTATTACACAATTTTCCAATACATCTCTTGATACGGCCAAAATAACTATCTCTCAGAATTACAAGCCAACTGCACTCACAGTGTTTATAACACTGGTTTTTATACAATACTTCAGTATGTCTATCATGAAGATCTTCAAAGAATGCAAGGTCAAAAGGAAACTGAAACCTTATTCTATTTTTCAAGAAGATGCCAAATACTAAATGTTTGTAGGACTAACGCCTATCCAATAGCCTGTCAATAAACTGACAATCATTAATCAACGTGAAATTATTTTGCCAATACAAGAGCTGTCCTCAACACTTTAATTTCTGCACTGAATCTGGAGATTTCAAATTGTAACTGATAGATTTTCATCAAAACCATGACTGCTCACAAACAGAAAATCATAACCTCTAAAATCTCAGAGAATATTTTTCCATGTATCCATTCTGAGATTCGATGCCAACAAATGATGTCAGCCTGCAACTATACTTAGAAAAATCCATGTCGTCCACAGTGTATGAGTTTTCAAAAAATTATTCGCTAAGACAACAGTCGCCATGTGTTTTGTTCTTTCCAATCGCTGAGACATCCAGACAAGTATGCCAAAGGCAATTGTAACGTTGATCGTTCCTTTGTCCCTGTGCATTGCCATGACCTTCTGCCGTCGGGGAGAAACCATATCGAAGATCTTTTATGTTTCCCCTAGATCACATTTCTATTGAATTTTTTTTAGTCGCTGAGACACAAGAGTCTTTATCACTGAGATGCCCTTTTGTTCCATTCACTTTCGCTATAGGCTTTTGATATCAGAGAGACATCTTGTAGATAGGTCTTTATTTTACTGAAAGTTGTTTTGAGTCACTGTTACATCCTGCTATCGGGGAGATGTTATGTAGATTGCATTAAGTTTCATAGAAAGACTTTATCCCTTGTGTGTTATTTTGACATTATGATTCTCTCACCGATGCATCCTTCTACCTTATGAGAGTCGCTATAGCATACCGTCATCGACCTCTCATAGAATGCTTGAGTCATACCGAAAGTCACCCACCATCTTGTGTGTCACTAAGACAAGACTGATCCTATGCCGAAGGTCTTTGTCATTTCCAAGTCGCCAAGACAGTACATAGTCGGGGAAACACTATATAGATTGCTCTATGTTTCACTGATACTCCCATCTATCTCGTGTATCGTTGTAACTTCAAAAAATTGGGGAGACATCTTGCAGATTGTTTTATGTGATACCGAAATACCCCGAATTTGCATAGATTGCCAAGAGAATTCAATTCTCATATCAACAGAGACCATTTGTATTCCATCGGTGAGACTAAAGGTTACTCGCCAAGACCTCTTATCGAGAACCTTAACTCTTATCGAAATAACATCCCTTGATGTTGTTGGTTGGTGTGACAATGTAGATTCGTTATGACCTCACACCAAAAGAATCATGTCTGGCAAAAGCGAACATTTGAGCACAAGTCGGTAAGACACTACAGAGTCATTATAAAATTTCACTCAAGCAGTAACCTTATGCCGATATAATCCTTTTCTGTCACTGAAACAAAAGAGAATGTCACGCCGATAGATGCCTAGAGATGGATCCTGATCGCTGTGACATAAAATAAGTCATGCCGATATGGTCTTTCAATGGAGGTCGGTGTGACATACCAATTTCGCTAAGACATCATATCGATACTGCAACTCTTGCTGATATGAACTTTCTTGTGCCAGTCACCAAGACACAAAGTGCTTGATGAAACAACATGCCGATAGGGATTACTTACGCTGATGCACCAGCTCATGTATTAGTCGATGAGACCCGACTCATTTGGTAAGACCTCTTAGTGGTGAGAAAAACCTCATGCCGATAGACTTTTCTTCTGTCACCAAGACCATGATCAATGTCAAGCCGAAAGCTTCCTGTATGTAAAATCAAATCGTTGTGACATCAGAAATGTCTTACCGATAGGCAACACAGATGTTTATGAAAACAAATGGATCGGGGAGACCCTAGCATTCTCACACCAATATGTTCTTTTTCTGTCACCGAGACAATGTATAAATAAGATAACCAGAGACTGCACGAAGCTCAAACTGATCAGTACTGTAAGATATTAAAATTCTAAATGTAAACAGTCCACAGAATGCCACGACAAGTAAACCATATAGACAAACCTGTACTAAGATAAAGCATGAGAAACCAATATGAAACTCTCAACAAGTAGAGTCAACTAAAAGGGATTTTGACATCACGGACAAACCATATGATCACAACTGAGATCCAACAAACTCCCCCTTTGTCCTTGATGGAAAAACACAAATGACTCTCCCCCTTCTTGCCTCAATGACAAAGGATAGTGGAGAAGAATGTGCAATGCTAGAAAACACAACTGAGAAGCTAACCAAATACCATAAGAACTGGCTGCAAATAGAGAAATAGTGCAGGAGACATATTGTATAACTTCACATAACCAATGCAAGATAGAGCATCAATTGTAACAACACAACTTCACTCACTTCAAATGCACAAAGAATATCAGAGAAATCAGTAGTAACAACCCGTGCTAAAACTCCCACCTCAAATTAGAAACTTAATAACATCATGCAGATAATCTATCTTCAAGGCAGCACACCAAAGCTCTCTCCTTTTGTTTCTATCAAAACATGAATTCAAGCAGCTTTCATATATATAACTTGCACTCACTTTCACACATAGCACTCAATTTCAAAGTTCAAAAAATAAGTCCTAGCCATACACGATGAGGTTAATACTACCAATCACCTTCCTTCATCGAAACACAAACATCAGAGCATATCCCATGAACATGCACAGTTCTCAAGACTGCTGTAGCAACCTACTTAGATCACTATACCATACTCAGAAGACCAAAACACTCAATTTCTTCATAACAACTTGCAAAAGACATTTTAACTATCTTCATTCAGCACACAATCTTAACTTAGCTTCTTCAAGTAATACCGAATAATATCATCATAGAAATAACTCATAACATCTGATACTCAGGAAATATTGAGGAATTCATCTATATGTCTCCACACCGCTCCAAGATGTCATAAGGACATAACATTATTTCCAAAACCCAAAGATCCAAAAAGTTCATTTAAAAACGGAGTGCATTGTCATTTCAAAAACTTCTGAAAACTATCAACCACTAGACCAAGCAAAAACATTCCTTAATGTAGAGATATATCCATTACCTTTCAAATTGGATGATTACCTTTGTCAGAAATAACAAAAGGTTAAGGAATTTAAGACATTTCCCTTCCTTCAAAAAAAACTGTCTAGTCTACTGGCAAGACACTAGATTCATCAGCACCTTAAGAATTGAGCATCAACCTCACCAAATATTTGTCAATGTACTTCTAACTTGTATTTCAAAAACAAAACGAAATAGTGGCATTTATAAGCCATTTCTCTACATCTTATATCACCAAAAGCAAATACAAGATGTCATACCTCATTCTAGACTGCATAGGGGTAAAATATATTACCATAACAGACCCCCCCTGAGTTTTTGCTTCTTCTCAAGACCTGGAAGGCAACACTTGTACAAGGAGTGCACAAGGAGTTTTCTCAGATGCATCTTTATTGCTCTTCTTGTCATTTTGATTGCTCTTTCTTCTCCACTCCAATGAAGACTTTTTCACTTGTTTGCTTAAAGTACCCATCTTTCTATTGAATCTGCATTCCTGTACTTTATGTCCAATGTTATTACATCTGAAACAAATGAATTTGTGATTGTTTTGAGAAATAGAATACTTTCTACAAACTTTTCCAACATTGTTCCCTACATCATTATCACTTGTATTTATTCTACAGTCTCTTCTCAAGTGACCAAAATTGTTAGAGTTGTAACACACCACATTCTCATTTCTAGGGACATTAGAATGATTCTTATTTGACCATCTTATGCAATCAATTGCCTTATTACCATAGTCATTACAAACATAACAATATCCTTGGAAAGAATGATTATACCTGAATGAGTGATCATGCCAAGGATGTGAAGATCTGAAGACATTTTTCCTTTCCCTAAGAATACCTTTAGATTGTCTTCTAGTGTCAATGTTATCCTTTGATGCAACAATACTGTAACCAAGATCAACCTTCAGTCTTGGTGTTTGTTTGGCTGTAAAATTCTTTCCATCTGAAGTAGTAAACACTGTTTCATATTTAAGATTTGTCTGCAGAGCTTTGTCCAACCTCATATCCCACTCCTATAGGATCTTTAGAATGCTTTTTCCTGCTCAACATCTCATTCAATATATTAGTACTCTGAGCAAATCTCTGAATTTTACCAGATTGATCCTTGATACTTTCAAACTCTTTTCTTAAAGCAACTATCTCTTCTTCAAGTTTTAGACAAACAATCTTTTTAATCTCCAAATCAGAACTCACAACATCTGCAATCCTCTTATATTCTTCAATTTCAATTTTCTAACTAATAATCATATCGTCCTTAAGAGTTAGTTCTTTTAACAAGGAATCATTATCAGAACATTTCTTTAAAGAATCAATCTCATTTTCTAGATTATTACACAACTCATCCTTGTCTTTTAACTTGACTTCAAGACTCTCTTTTTGCTGAAGCTGTCTTGTTAAAAACTGGTTTTCTTTTCTAAGTTGCTTAATAGTATCTAAGGCACATAGGAGTTCACCTTCCAAATCAACCTCACTTTTTGGTTCAGCATATTCCTGTTCAGATTTGGCTACACCCAAAGATTGATCTACTTTTACACAAGTTTCTTGCTCATCTAAATATTCATTAATGATCTCCCTAGACTTCTTTTCAAAATTATAAAGGTTTACAACTTCTTCACTCTCAGATGTTTCACAACTTATTTCAGTATCAAAAGATATCTCCTCTTGTAACTCACTGTAATGATACATTTCAATCAACTTGTCCCAAACATCCTTAGCACTGCTGTAATGAATGACTTTTGTAATGAGTTTATTTGGAAAGTTATTAAAAATAGCATTTATAGCTCTAGTATTGGATTCAAGTGCTTTCTTCTCCTCAAGAGTGGAAGGAGATGTTGCAGATGTAGTACAACCCTTTTCAACTTCTGCCCACACTTCAGATCCTAAAGAAAGTAAGTATGTTTCCATTCTATGTTTCCATATAATAAATTTTGTTTCTTCAAGCTGAGGAGTTCCAGATCTAGGATACTCTACCATTTTAGAGCTATTGTTTATGAACTCTTCCTCATTATTCCTTATACTAGATTTAGGTTGAACATGATGACTAGAATTTTGCCGAGAACATCTTTTTACCTTATTCCTTATGTTCTTTCCCATATTAACCAAAGTACTCCAAGAAATTAGGAACAATCCTAGGTGTTTTAGACCTATAAGAGGAACCTAGGCTCTGATACCAATTGTTGGAGTTATGGATAGACATTGAGACGGGGGGGTGAATCAGTGCCAACACTTTTTCAACTTCAACCAAGATTTTTCATTCTGATTTCCTTTTGTTTCAATAATAGACTAGAGTAATCACTTTTGAAAGCACAAATATATGACAACATTAAGTTAGTCTATTAGACAACTTATGAAAATATGATTTGAGTGAGATATCTTGGAGTTGTCAAAACATGGCTAAGATTTGATCTCAATATTACTCTAATTAATGCATTCATGAGTTGAATGTAATCATTCATAAATAGAATTAAGAACAGTAATAATCCCAACAGTGAACTGAAACAACAAAAACACAGAAAAGTAGAGAGCATATAGAAGAACAAAGAGACAAAAGCTTTTGCCATGTGGAAAACCCTCCTGGGGTATAAAAACCACTCCTAAACTGCCTTAATGACTTAATCTTCAAAACCACTATTAACCATCCCTTATAGGCTAATTTTTGAGCACCAACTCAAGGAGCACCAACCCCTTACTCAGATTTCAGAATTACAATAATAATATAAGAGGATCACTCTATTTTCAAGTAAGCTCAAGAAACTCAACAGTCTTATCTACCTCATACTCTAAGAATCCAACTTTGTATTACACAATTTTCCAATACATCTCTTGAAATGGCCAAAATAACTATCTCTCAAAATTATAGGCCAGCAACACTCACAGTGTTTATAACACTGGCTTTTATACAATACTTCAGTATGTCTGTCATGAAGAAGATCTTCAAAGAATGCGAGGTCAAAAGGAAACTGAAACCTCATTCTATTTTAAGGAAGATGCCAAATAATAAATGTTTGCAGGAGTAACGCCTATCCAATAGGTTGTCAATAAGCTGACAATCATGAATCAAAGTGAAATTAATTTTTCCAATACAAGAGCCGTTTCACCCAGCTAAGAGTCATCCTCAACACTTTAATTTCTGCACTGAATCTGGAGATTTCAAATTGTAACTGATAGATTTTCATCAAAACCATGACTGCTCACAAACAGAAAATCATAACCTCTAAAATCTCAGAGAATATTTTTCCATGTAACCGTTCTGAGATTCGATGCCAACAAATGATGTCGGCCTGCAACTATACTTAGAAAAATCCATGTCGGCCACATTGTATGAGTTTTCAAAAAATCATACGCTGAGACAACAGTCGCCATGTGTTTTGTTCTTTCCAATTGCTGAGACATCCAGACAAGTATGCCGAAGGCAATTATAACGTTGATCGTTCCTTTGTCCCTATGCGTCGCCATGAATTTCTGCCATCGGGGAGAAACCATATCGAAGATCTTTTATGTTTCCCCGAGATCACATTTCTATTAAATTTGTTTCAGTCGCTGAGACACAAGAGTCTTTCTCACCGAGATGCCCTTTTGTTCCATTCACTATCACTATCACCTTTTGATATCAGAGAGACATCTTGTAGACAGGTCTTTATTTTACCGAAAGTCATTTTGAGTCACTATGACATCCTGCTATCAGGGAGACGTTATGTACATTGCATTGAGTTTCACAGAAATACTTTATCCCTTGTGTCTCGCTGTGACATTATGATTCTCTCACCGATGCATCCTTCTACCCCTATGAGAGTCGCTATAGCATACCGTCATCGACCTCTCGTAGAATGATTGAGTCATACCGAAAGTCACCCACCATCTTGTGTGTCGCTGAGACAAGACTGATTGTATGCTGAAGGTCTTTGTCATTTCCAAGTCGCCAAGACAGTACATAGTCGGGGAGACACTATATATATTGCTCTATGTTTCACTGATACTCCCATCCATCTCGTGTATCGTTGTAACTTCAAAGAATCAGGGAGACATCTTGCAGATTGTTTTATGTCATACTGAAACACCCCAAATTTGAATAGATCGCCAAGAGAATTAAATTGTCATACCGAAAAAGACCATTTGTATTCCATCGGTGAGAGCAAAGGTCACTCGCCGAGACCTCTTATCGAGAACCTTAACTCTTATCGAAATAGCATCCCCTTATGTTGTTGGTCGGTGTGACAATGTGGATTCGTTATGACCTCACACCGAAAGCAGCATGACTGGCCGAAGCAAACATTTGAGCACAATTCGGTAAGACACTATGGAGTCATTATAAAATTTCACCGAAGCAGTAACCTTATGCTGATATAATCCCTTTTTGTTGCCGAAACAAAAGAGAATGTCATGCCGATAGATGCCTGGAGATGGATCCTGATCGCTATGACATAAATTAAGTCTTGCTGATATGATCTTTCAACGGAGGTTGGTGTGACATACCAATTTCGCTAAGACATCATATCGATGCCGCAACTCTTGCCAATATGAACTTTCTTGTGCCGGTTTCCAAGACACAAAGCACTCGATGAAACAACATGCCAATAGGGATTACTTATGCCGATGCACCACCTCATGTATTAGTCGGTGAGACCCAACTCATTCAGTAAGACCTCTCAGTGGTGAACAAGCCTCATGCCAATAGACTTTTCTTTTGTCACCAACACCACGATCAATGTCACGCTGAAAGCTGCCTATTTGTAAAATCAAATAGTTGTGACATCAGAAACATCTTGTCGATAGCCAACACAAACATTTATCAAAACAAATGGATCGGGGAGACCCTAGCATTCTCACACCGATATGTTCTTTTTTTGTCACTGAGACAATGTATAAATAAGATAACCAGAGACTGCACGAAGCTTAAACTAATCAATAGCATAGGATATTAAAATTTTGAATGGAAACAGTCCATAGAATGCCAAGACAAGTAAACCATATAGACAAAACTGTACAAAGATAAAGCATGAGAAACCAATCTAAAACTGTCAACAAGTAGAGTCAACTGAAAGGGATTTTAACATCAAGGACAAACCATATTATCACAACTAAGATCCAACAAATTCCCCCTTTGTCCTTGATGGAAAAACACAACTAACTCTCCCCTTTTTTGCCTCAATGACAAAGGATAGAGGAGAAGAATGTACAATGCCAGAAAACACAACTGAGAAGCCAACCAAATACCATAAGAACCAGCTGCAAATAGAGAAATAGTGCAACAGACATATTGTATAACTTCACATAACCAATGCAAGATAGAGCATCATACTATAACAACACAACTTCACTCACTTCAAATGCACATAGAATATCAGAGAAATCAACAGTAACAACCCGTGCTATAACTCCCACCTCGAATTAGAAACTTAATAACATCATGTAGATAATCTATCTTCAAGGCAGCACACCATAGCTCTCTCCTTTTGTTTCTATCAAAACATGAATTAAAGCAGCTTTCATATATATAACTTAAACTCACTTTCACACACAGCACTCAATTTCAAAGTTCAGAAAATAAGTCCCAGCCATACACGATGAGGTTAATACTACCAGTCACCTTCCTTCATCGAAACACAAACATCAGAGCATATCCCATGAACATGCACAGTTCTCAAGACTGCTGTAGCAACCTACTTAGATCACTATACCATACTCAAAAGACCAAAACACTCAATTTCTTCATAACAACTTGCAAAAGACATTGTAACTATCTTCATTCAGGACACAAACTTAACTCAGCTTCTTCAAGCAATACCAAATAATATCTTCAAAGAAATAACTCATAACATTTGATACTCAGGAAATATTGAGGAACTAATCTATATGTCTCCACACCGCTCAAAGATGTCATAAGGACATAGCATTATTTCCAAAACCCAAAAATCCGAAAAGTTCATTTAAAAATAGAGTGCACTGTCATTTCAAAAACTTCTGAAAACTGTCAACCACTAGACCAAGCAAAAACATTCCTTAATGCAGAGATTTATCCTTTACCTTTCAAATCAGATGATTACCTTTTTCAAAAATAACAAAAGGTTAAGGAATTTAAGCCATTTCTCTTCCGTAAAAAAAAACTGTCTAGTCTATTGGCAAGACACTAGATTCATCAGCACCTTAAGAATTGAGCATCAACCTCACCAAATATTTGTCAATGTACTTCTAACTTGTATTTCAAAAACAGAATGAAATAGTGGCATTTACAAGCCATTTTTCTACATCTTATATCACCAAAAGCAAATACAAGATGTTATACGTCATTCTAGACTCCATAGGGGTAAAATATATTACCATAATAGACTCCCCCTGAGTCTTTGCTTCTTCTCAAGACCTGGAAGGCAACACTTTTGCAAAGAGTGCACAAGGAGTTTCCTCAGATGCATCTTTATTGCTCTTCTTGTCATTTTGATTGCTCTTTCTTGTCTACTGCAATGAAGACTTTGTCACCTATTTGCTTAAATTACCCATATTTCTATTGAATCCGCATTGCTGTAATTTATGTCCAATGTTATTACATCTGAAACAAATGACTTTGTGATTGTTTTGAGAAATAGAAGACTTTCTACAGACTTTTCCAACATTGTTCCCTACATCATTATCACTTGTATTTATTCTACAGTCTCTTCTCAAGTGACCAAAATTGTTAGAGTTGTAACACACCACATTCTCATTTCTAGGGACATTAGAATGATTCTTATTTGACCATCTTATGTAATCAATTGCCTTATGACCATAGTCATTACAAACATAACAATATCCTTGGAAAGAATGATTATACCTGAATGAGTGATCATGCGAAGGATGTGAAGATTTGAAGACATTTTTCCTTTCTCTATGAATACCTTTAGATTGTCTTCTAGTGTCAATGTTATCCTTTGATGCAGCAATACTGTAACCAAGATCAACCTTCATTCTTGGTGTTTGTTTGGCTGTAAACTTCTTTCCATCTGAAGTAGTAAACACTGTTTCATGTTTAGATTTGTCTGCAGAGCTTTGTCCAACCTCATATCCCACTCCTGTAGGATCTTTAGAATGCTTTTTCCTTCTCAACATCTCATTCAATATATTAGTACTATGATCAAATTTATGAATTTTACCAGATTGATCCTTGATACTTTCAAACTCTTTTCTTAAAGTAACTATCTCCTCTTCAAGTTTTAGACAAACAATATTTTTAATCTCCAAATCAAAACTCACAACATCTGCAATCCTCTTATATTCTTTAATTTCAATTTTCTGACTAATAATCATATCATCCTTAAGAGTTAGTTATTTTAACAAGGAATCATTATCAGAACATTTCTTTAAAGAATCAATCTCATTTTCTAGATTATTACACAACTCATCCTTGCCTGTTAACTTGACTTCAAGAATCTCTTTTTGTTGAAGCTCTCTTGTTAAAAACTGGTTTTCTTCTCTAAGTTGCTTAATAGTATCTAAGGCACATAGGAGTTCACCTTCCAAATCAACCTCACTTTCTAGTTCATCATATTCCTGTTCAGAGTTGACTATACCCAAAGCATGATCTACTTTTACACAAGTTTCTTGATCATCTAAATATTCATTAATGATCTCCCTGGACTTCTTTTCAAAATTATAAAGGTTTACACCTTCTTCACTCTCAGATGTTTCACAACTTATTTCAGTATCAAAAGATATCTCCTCTTGTAACTCACTATACTAATACATTTCAGTCAACTTGTCCCAAACATCGTTAGCACTGCTATAATGAATGACTTTTGTAATGAGTTTATTTGGAAAGTTATTAAAAATAGCATTTATAGCTCTAGTATTGGATTCAAGTGATTTCTTCTCCTCAAGAGTGGAAGGAGATGTTGCAGATGTAGTACAACCATTTTCAACTTCTGCCCACACTTCAGATCCTAAAGAAAGTAAGTATGTTTCCATTCTATGTTTCCATATAATAAAGTTTGTTTCTTCGAACTGAGGAGTTCTAGATCTAGGATACTCTACCATTTCAGAGCTACTATTTATTAACTCTTCCTCGTTATTCCTTATACTAGATTCAGGTTGAACATGATGACTAGCATTTTGTTGAGAACATCTTTTTCCCTTATTCCTTCTGTTCTTTCCCATGTTAACCAAAGTACTCCAAGAAACCAGGAACAATCCTAGGTGGTTTAGACCTATCAGAGGACCCTAGGCTCTGATACCAATTGTTGGAGTTATGGATAGACACTGAGAGGGGGGGGTGAATCATTGTCAACACTTTTTCAACTTCGACCAAGATTTTTCATTATGATTTCCTTTTCTTTCAACAATAGAGTAGAGTAATCACTTTTGAAAGCACAAAGATATGACAACATTAACTCAGTCTATTAGACAACTTATGAAAATATGATTTGAGTGAGATATCTTGCAGTTGTCAAAACAAGGCTAAGATTTGATCTCAATATTACTCTGATTAATGCATTCATGAGTTGAATGTAATCATTCATAAACAGAATTGAGAACAGTAATAATCCCAACAGTGAATTGAAACAACATAGAAAAGTAGAGAGCATACAAAAGAACAAAGAGATGAAAGCTTTTGCTGAGTGGAAAACCCTCCTGGGCTATAAAAACCACTCCTAAACTACCTTACTGGCTTAATCTTCAAAACCACTATTAACAATGCCTTATAGGCTAATTTTTGAGCACCAACCCCTCATTTAGAGACACCAATCTCAAGGACCACCAACCCCTTACTCAGATTTCAGAATTACAATAATAATATCAGAGGATCACTGTGTTTTCAGGTAAGCTCAAGAAACTCAACACTCTTATCTACCTCATACTCTAAGAATCCAACTCTGTATTATAGAGCTTTCCAATACATCTCTTGGTACGACCAAAATAACTATCTCTCATAATTACAAACCAGCAGCACTCACAGTGTTTATAACACTGGTTTTCATACAATACTTCAGTATGTCTGTCATGAAGAAGATCTTCAAAGAATGTGAGGTCAAAAAAAAACTAAAACCTCATTCTATTTTCATGAAGATGCCAAATAATAAATGTTTGCAGGAGTAACACCTATCCAATAGGCTGCCAATAAACTGACAATCATGAATCAAATTGAAATTAATTTGCCAATACAAGAGTCGTTTCACCCAGCTAAGAGCTGTCCTCAACACTTTAATTTCTGCACTGAATCTGGAGATTTCGAATTGTAACTAATAGATTTTCATCAAAACCACAACTTCTCACAAACAGAAAATCATAACCTCTAAAATCTCAAAGAATATTTTTCCAGATAACTATTCTGAGATTCGATGCCAACAAATAATGTCAGCCTGCAACTATACTTAGAAAAATCCATGTCAGGGATAGTGTATGAGTTTTCAAAAAATCATTCGCTAAGACAACAGTCGCCATGTGTTTTGTTCTTTCCAATCGTTGAGACATCTAGACAAGTATGCCGAAGGAAATTATAACGTTGATCGTTCCTTTGTCCCTCTGCGTCGCCATGACCTTCTACCATCAGGGAGAAACCATATCGAAGATTTTTATGTTTCCCCGAGATCACATTTCTGTTAAATTTGTTTCAGTCGCTGAGACACAAGAGTCTTTCTCACCGAGATGCCCTTTTGTTCCATTCACTATTGCTAAAGCCTTTTGATATCGGAGAGACATCTTGTAGACAGGTCTTTGTTTTACTGAAAGTCATTCTGAGTCGCTGTGACATCTTGTTGTCGGGGAGACATTATGTACATTGCATTAAGTTTCATAGAAAGACTTTATCCCTGGTGTGTCACTGTGACATTATGATTCTCTCGCCGATGCATCCTTCTACCTTATGAGAGTCACTATAGCATACTAGCATCGGGGAGACATCTGGTAGAATACTTAAGTCATACCGTAAGTCACCAACCATCTTGTGTGTCGCTGAGACAAGATTGATCCTATGCCGAAGGTCTTTGTCATTTCCAAGTCGCCAAGACAATACATAGTCGGGGAGCCACTATGTAGATTGCTCTATGTTTCACCGATACTCCCATCCATCTCGTGTATCGTTGTAACTTCAAAAAATCAGTGAGAAATCTTGCAGATTGTTTTATGTCATACTAAAACACCCCGAATTCGCATAGATCACCAAGAGAATTCAATTCAAATACCGACAAAGACCATTTGTATTCCATCGGTGAGACTGAAGGTCACTCACCGAGACCTCTTATCAAGAACCTTAACTCTTATCGAAATAGCATCCCCTTATGTTGTTGGTCGGTGTGACAATGTGGAGTCGTTATGACCTCACACCGAAAGTAGCATGTTTGGCCGAAGCGAACATTTGAGGACAAGTCGGTAAGACACTACGGAGTCGTTATAAAATTTCACCGAAGGAGTAACCTTATGCCGATATAATCCTTTTCTATCCCCAAAACAAAAGAGAATGTCACGCCGATAGATGCCTGGAGATGGATCTCGATCACTGTGACATAAAATAAGTCTTGCTGATATGATCTTTGAAAGGAGGTCGGTGTGACATACCAATTTCACTAAGACATCATATTGATGCCGCAACTCTTGCTGATATGAACTTTCTTGTGCTGGTCGCCAAGACACAAAGCGCTCGATGAAACAACATGCCAATAGGGATTACTTACACCGATGCACCACCTCATGTATTAGTTGTTGAGACCCGACTCATTCGGTAAGAACTCTCTGCGGTGAACAAACCTCATGCTGATAGACTTTTCTTCTGTCACCAAGACCACGATCAATGTCACACCGAAAGCTATCTATATGTAAAATCAAATCATTATGACATCAGAAATATCTTGCTGATAGGCAACACAGACGTTTATCAAAACAAATGGATCAGGGAGACCCTAGCATTCTCACACCGATATATTTTTTTTCTGTCACTGAGACAATGTATAAATAAGATAACCAGAGACTGCACGAAGCTCAAACTGATCAGTACTATAAGATATTAAAATTCTGAATGTAAACAGTCCACAGAATGCCAAGACAAGTAAACCATATAGACAAAACTGTACCAAGATAAAGCATGAGAAACCAATCTGAAACTGTCAACAAGTAGAGTCAACTGAAAGGGATTTTGACATCAAGGACAAACCATATGATCACAACTAAGATCCAACAGTTAGTTGGTTTGCAAAGTTAGCCTAGACTTCATATTTCAGTGTGCTTAGTTCGATTGTGAAGATTTGTTCATTATAACTACAATAATGTTGTTGAATGTGTTCATAATTTGAAAATCTTAACACCTCAGAAGATTGCACTATTTTTTTTGATATTGTAGATTTATCTCGGTCAAGTATAAATCAGTTTTGAAGGATTGGTCCATTTTGAGTATTGGTTACTCTCATTGTTAATCTTAGGAGTAGTATTAGATTTAGAAATCTCTCTAAAACCCTTATCCTTTTTCATTTCTCTGATTATTGGGTTAAATCTAGGATTGAAGCACCATCAGATTGTTAGATTTGATAAAATTGATTCAACATTTTTCTTGTAGTAAGGTCCCATTGTGATTACCAGCATTTTCACATTTCGTTACTGAGTTGTTTATGCACTGTCAAGACCTGACATTAAAGACCTTGGGGTTATCTCTTGAGGCTTGCCGATAGAGATTTACCTTTCAAGAGAGATAGGATATCATATTCTGTCTAGCTGTTATTGTGCAGAAAACACAATCAACAGGAACTGGCGCTAGGAGGGCCCGGATAAGCAAGCTGGATCAATTTTTGAACACCATCTCTCCTGAGAGATTCCGAAGAAGGACAAGATCTGCTCTAGGAGAGGAATAATTTCAGGAATTACCAGACCCTACTAGGTCAAGAAGGACCAACAGAAGGGGAGAATCATCCTCATCTCATCCACCTCTCACATCTCCATCATCCCCATCTTCATCAAGTTCATTTGAGTTTGAGGCCATTCCCAGTCCACAACCTCAACTAGTCATAAATTAGCCATTACCCCCCCCACCTCCACCAATGGCTTTCCTAGCAACCAACCCATCTCCACTAAGTTTCGCTATCTACAATGTTATGCCAAAGAACCCTAAACACTTCTGTTCAAAATTCCATATCAATGATCCCAATAGAACCGTTGAGGAGCACATTGGAATCTTTCAGACTGGCCTTAAAGATAGAGGGGTAAACCATGGGGATGTAGCATGTAGGTTGTTTCCTTATTCACTAGGGGAAGATGCATTCTATTGGTATAACCACCTGCCTACTGGATCTATCCACCATTGGACTGAGCTAGAGGCTGCCTTTTTGCAGAAATTTTGAATCCCCATTAGCTCTAATGAGCTTTACCGTCAATTCACTAATGTGAAGAGAGAGGTCAATGAGCCCATAGGGTCTTTCAATAATAGGTTTCATCGTGCCTATACCAGATTACAGACCCTGTATGTTGTTGATGAAGCCACTGCCCTAGAAGTCTATTACGAAGGACTTGATAGTCTAATAGCTACTTTTATGAAATGGAGTAATAACCCCCCTGAGAGTTTACTAGATGCATATGCAAAGGCTGTAAAAGTTATCACAAATCTAAGGAAACATCTGTTTGGGCCTTTACCCTCATTAGGACCTGTTGCTCACCCTAGACAAGTTCCAACTCTCAATCAAGCTTTAGTGAACCACACCCCGATCATGAACCAGGTACCTAAGTTGCCTCTAGTCCCTTACCCAGGACCTCCTGGATGACAAGTTTCATCTACAGTTAGCTATGCTCAGCAAAAGGTGAATCAACCTCTACATATCCAGCCTCAAACTAGTTATCCTTCATACCTAAAAAATTCTGAAGTCTTGAACTAGTCACTAAATCCCAATGCTGCAGTTGGGTATTCCTAGAATAGTGTGAATCAACCTTCATATAGTAATCCTGACAAGGAAAGACTGGATGAATTGTCAGAACAAATAAAAAAACTAAATATGGAGGTGACCTACTTAAGGAATCAGAACAATTAGTTGCAAGCTGCTAAGAGGTATATGCAGTCCACTCAGAATAGAGAGAATCCACAAGGATAGCACTTTGATAGAGGGAAACGTCAGGACAGAGGATACAACAATGATAGAGGATATAACCAGTACAGAGGTTACAATAATGACAGGGGATATAATAATGAAAGGAGGCCAAATTATGATAAAGGACAATCATCAAGTTAGAACTTTAACAGAGGACCAGGTGGTGGACAAGGGTTCGAAAGAAGACAGCAGTCAAGACATAATAGGACTTGGAACACTGGTCCCAAAAATGGAGGAGTTCCCACCCCATTGGATCAACCAATCAGTCAACCTATTAATTAGTCTGCCAGTTAGCCGGTTAATCAAGAGAAGCCTCCTAGTGGTGTATACCTAGCTGAGGTTGCTTTATCAGGGTGGTGTAGGCTCCACAAAACTAGTCAGCATTCTGAGTTGGACTGTCAAGAGTTCCAAACAGCAGCCTCAATCTTTCAGTATGAGGTGGAGAATAATGCAACCTATCAAGAGATAGTACCCTCTACTCCTTATGATTCACCAGTGTTAGTATTAAACCATGCTCCTTTTCTGCAAAGTAAGGACAATGTACCTGAAGAAGAATATGAGCAGTCAGATGAGGAGGTAGACTAGGTGTGCAATGGAGATGAAATGACCCAATTATTCGATGAGAATCTAGTGAACGATAATGGTCCCAGGGACGAAGAAGAAGCTTACATTGAAGAAGTACAGACCTTCTAGAGGCCTATCAAGAAGTATGACTTGAGGGAATTTCCATATAGGCGCCCACAGGATGGAGGCCCCTTCACTACTTCCATTCCACCAAATAATTTCAACATGCCTTCGGACCCCAATGCTAGCAACAATCCCTCATTGCCTCCGGTTTCCAGGCAATATTTATCTCAAGGAGGACATGCTGAGGTACCAAAGGGAAGAAATGCTGATGCAGGTAAAGAAAAGATGGTGGAGTACCCGAGGGAGAACCCCACTGATTTAAATGGAGAACAATTGGCCATGTACGTTGCTGAAGAACTCTGCAAATTGAAGGTAAATCTATCTACATTTGAGCTATTAAGAGTTCCATCCATTAGGAATGTAGTTTTAAGTTCTTATGATGCAAATTCTACGTTGCAAGATAAATCAATTAGCAAGAATGTCCATAAAGTATCTAGTTCTTAGCCGATAGGAGGGAAAAATCAGTCCCATTATCAAGTCCATATGCCCCCTAGAGACACTAGGAAGGAAAGGGACAAATCTTAAGTTGTTCAAGTAGATACTCCCTTAACTCTATTCCAAGGGAAAATAGATACTCCCCCATTCTTGATTTATGTCCGCGTATTTGGCAAGAATTTACATAATTGTTTACTGGATTCTGGTGCCTCAACCAATGTTATGCCCCTTGGTGTCTGTAGAGCTATGGGTATCACCCCTGCTGATTCTCAAAAGAAAGTCACATAGTTGGATAGAATTGAAGTCAATGTTGTAGGAGAGTTGAATATGATTCACCTACAGATTGCTTCTGATCCTGGAATTCAACAAGTTGTTAATATACAAGTGGTTGACATCCCTGACGCCTATGGCCTAATCTTGGGGAGGGACTTTACCAGGGCTTTGAATGGATATGTTTCAACTGATCACTCCCATATGTGGCTTCCCTGGAAAGGGGTACCAAATCAGATTAGAATTGAACGAGAAACCAGAATGAAATATATGATTACAGAGTATCAGGAAACCTCTACTGAAATTCTAGTGTCAGAAGTAAGTATGGGTAGTTACATGCTTTCCACTCCCTTTGGAGAAACTGGATTCGGAGGAGGTCCTCATGTTGCATACAATGTCTCATGGCCTCACGACAGAGTCTAGTGGTGTTGAAACCCTAGTGGACCCAGTTAAGGACAACAATGAACCAGCTGAAAGTAATGATGATCCAGAGGATAATCAGCTGGCTTTGTTAGACGGTTTTCAAGAGTTCCTTCAAAAATGCATTGAAGGTTAGATTCAATGAGGAAGAAGAATGAACTTTGAAGAGTTACTTTTTCCCAATTGGTGCAGGGTACACAATGCTTCAAATTCAGAATTGGATTGTTGCTTATGCCAAGCTACAATAAAACAAATACAAAAGTATACTAATCCTACTCCTGTAGTCCCCATCAATGTCCAAGAAGACCACAAAGAAAAAAAAGTGATGCTTTCTGAAAAGCCATCCAACAACAACAATGTAAATGAGGAAGCGAAGAAGTCCGCAAGTGTTGGCTATTAGACGTTAAGATTCGATGGCTTTAAATCAAAACAAGGAGCTGGGGCAAGATTTGAGCTAATCAGCCCAAAAGGTAAGACATTTTTTGCTGCTCATAAACTTCAGTTTCATGGTACAAATAACATAGGCGAGTGTGAAGCCTTAGTTCATGGATTGTTGATGGCCTTGAAGAAGTAGGTTAAGGTCTTGCAAGTGTATGGAGATTCTGAGTTAGTAGTCAAGTAAGTTAGAAGGCAATACTCCTGCCATGACAGAAGAATGACTAACTATAGACACCGAGTATGGGACCTTATTGAAGGATTTGATGCCTTCAACATTCAGTTGATTCCACGAAATAGAAACCAGATAGTTGATTCAATGGCCCAGGTAGCCAACACTCTACAGCCTCTATCTCTTTCTGGGTTAAAGAAGTTTACAGTGGAACTGACCCCAGTGCCCTCAGTCCCTAATAATGTTACCAGCTTCAAATCGTTTGAAGATGATAAGCATATTCTAGACTTTATCACAAACACAGATGTTTTTGCTTCTCAGATCATTGATGAAATTGAGCTTCAAGAGGCAGAGATAGACTTGGAATGGGTAATCAACCTGAAGACCAACACAATCCCCAAGGGAATGGTGCAGCTAGAGATGATTTTTGATCTAGACAAGATCAGAGACCAGGATCAAGACACTAGGAAAGATTCCATTAGTGGACAATGTGACAAGTATAATATGGGATCCTAGGAGGATGTAAAAAATGTTCTTATTGGAAAAGTATGCACCCCAGAAGAAAGACAGGGAATCATTGATGCATTGCACAAATACCCAGATGTGATAGCCTGGAGTTATGAAGACTTGAAGACTTATGATACATCAGTCATAACTCATACTATCCCTCTCACTCTAGGAGTGAAGCCTTTCCGACAGAGGAAGAGACCTATTAATGCTCTGCTGGACCTGTAATACAAAGGGAAGTGTAGAAACTATTGTTTGTGAGAATCATTTCCAGTCAGACACTCTACTTGGGTTGCAAACCTAGTTCCTGTACAAAAGAAAAATGGCGAAATTAGACTATGCATGGATTTCAGGAACCTAAACCGAGCATCAGAGAAAGAAAATTATCCAGTGCCTTCACTGGATGAAGTACTCCAGATCGTCAACGGATCTCAGATGATGTCTTTTCTGGATGGTTACTCAGGATATAACTAGGTCATGGTGCAATATGCAGATAGACATAAGATTGCTTTCACCACTAAGTGGGGCACTTTTGCTTATAGAAGAATTCCTTTTGGCTTGATTAATGCTGGAGCTACATTCCAGAGAGCAATGGACATAGCCTTTAAAGATATAATTGAGAAGTGCATAATCATCTATATGGATGCCCTGATAGTATTTTCAAAGAACAGAGGTGACCATATCTCAGATTTGTGCAAAGTTTTCCAGAAATGCAAAGAGTTTGGGATATCCCTCAACCCAAAGAAATGCATCTTTGGAGTAACAGAGGGTAAGTTACTAGGGCATATTATCTCTGAAAAGGGGATTGCAATTGATCCAGAATGAATAGAGGCTATTCTAAAGATCCCACCACCCGCTAGTAAAAAGGAAATGAAGTCATTCTTCGGCAAGATCAACTTTGTTAGGAAGTTCATCACTGGGTTTGCAGAGATAGTCAAGCCACTAAATGCAATGTTGAAGCAGGAGGCCAAGGTGGAATGGAATGCAGAAGAAAAAGAAGCATTCGCTGAAATAAAAAGAGCTATTGCTGAAGCTCCAGTTTTAGTAAGTCCCGATTATGCCAAACCATTCTACATATATTTATTTGCTTCTGACCACTCCTGTGCTACTATATTAACTCAAAAATCTGACCAAGGCAATGAACACCCCATCGCATTCATGAGCACACCATTGAAGGATGTAGAACTGAGGTACCCAAATGTGGAGAAGTAGGCTTATGCCTTAGTCAAGGTAGTCAAAAGGTTCAGACATTACATCCTCAAAAATAAGATCTTTGCTATAGTTCTTGATCCTATAGTCAAGCTGCTCTTGATACAGAATGAACTGGGAGAATGAAGAGCCAAGTGGGTAACTATGCTACAGGAGTATGATATGGAGATTCAACCCATGAAGTTGGTAAGAGGGCAGGGGCTCACAAAGACAATGGCAGAGACGGGCCCTGATCTTATAGCTCAGGCTTATACTTTAGAGGAGGTTTCTCTTGGCAAGTGGTATGATGATGTTGTTGATTATCTCCTGACTCAGAGGTGCCCTAATCATCTCAATCCAGTATAAAGAAGGGTATTGTGCTTAAAGAGCAACAATTTCATATTAAAAGGGGTTGTCCTATACAAGAGAAATCATGAAGGGGTGTACTTAAGGTGCCTGGGAAGGGCAGAATCTAAAAGAATGATGTCAGAATTCCATGATAGATATGGTACAGGCCATGGGTCAGCACCATCTACAACAAACCAGATTCTCAGAGCTAGTTACTACTGGCCTACATTATTCAAAGACAACCATAGTCATGTCAGGACATGCCATATGTGTCAGACGGTGGCCACCAAAGAGAAGTATGCAACACTCCCACTGCACCCGGTCTTTGAGGTAAAGCCTTTTGCTTAATGGGGAATGGACTTCATTGGCCCTATCAATCTGCCCTCCTCTGCTGGTCACAGGTATATTCTCACCGTTACTAATTATTTTACGCAATGGACAGAGGCTCTTACGTGCAAGCAGTGTACTTCTGAGGTAGTGATTAACTTCCTTGAATCTGGTATTCTTAATCATTTTGGATGCCCCATGTCTTTCGTTTGTGACAATGGTCCTGCGTTTTCATCGTTAAAGTTTTCTAACTGGGCTTTTGATCATGGGATCATTATAAGATTTGCATCCAAATACTATCCGTAGGTTAATGGGTTGGCTGAATCCTCTAATAAGAATCTTCTGACTATCATCCACAAGTTATTAGGAAGGAACCCTAGAGACTGGCATACCCAACTCAGATTTTCTCTTTGGGCAGATCGTACAAGACATAAAGTCTCCATAGGGATGTCACCCTACCACCTAGTTTATGGATTAGAACTTGTGTTTCCCATACAATTGAAAATTCCTACCCTTTAGTTCATCAATGAATATTATGATGAGGGAGATAGACGTGAGACAAGACTTGCCGAACTGTTGCACCTTGAAGAAAAGAGAGATGAAGCCCTGGAGAACTTTGCTAAGCATCAAGGGGTTGTCAAAAGATGGTTTGATAAGAGAGCCAAGGTTAAAGCTTTTAGGATTTCTGACTTGGTTCTTTCCTAGGATAAAGCCCATGATTGTAAGGGAGAGCATGAAAAATTTGATAAACTTTGGCTCGGTCCTTACTAGATCTTAGAAATTCTGGGAGATAATGCTTTTCATTTGAAAAATCTCACTAGAGAGGATATCTGACTGCCTATCAATGGGCAGTATTTGAAGCATTATTTCCAATCTTGAGTTGTTTTCAGCTCTGGTCTTGTATATAGTTAGATTAGGTTTCCCTTTTTGTGTTGCTTTTGTTTGTTTTGGGTTAGTGTAGGTTTTCTTTTGGTTTGTTTTGTTTTTGCTCTGCTCTTGCTTTCGGGGTTTCTCTGTTTTCACTTGGATGTGTTGCACCTGTATGGAAAATCTATCTTCTCTGGAATTGTTCTAAGTATTTCTTTGGTGAACTTTAGTCTTGTATCTTGAAAGGATGGTTGAAATCTTTGCTATTACCAACAGTTTAATGTCAGATCGATAGAAGATTGAGTCACTGGCTTTGATTCGAATTTGAAGTACTTCAAAAATCTTAGATCCATCATATATCTTAAGAACCCTGATGTCACTATAGGAATCCTAGTGAAGTCTTGTCAAGTGAAAAATCCTATTTCTGCTTCAGCGCCACTGTGGTTCTCAGCCCTGAGTGTGAACTTCATTGTTCACAAGTTAAAATAAAAGCGATATATAAAGAATATCAAGAAAAAAAATGATGAAATGTTAAATATCAAAAGAATAAATTCAACTTATCAGGGGTACCTAAATATCTCTACTGGGGCTATGGATGCATGGCTGGTAGTAGAGCTATGTTCAGGAGAGTCACAACAATAACCTCGTTGGGGCTATGGATGCATGACTGGCAACAAGGCCCTATCCAGGTTGCTTTTGAAGTTAGAATCATTATGTAGCCTGACTTGACTGAACTTGATTTCTGTAGTAACTTAAGGAGGGAAATGAACTCATGTGCACACACTTAGATTTTCAGTTTATGGAAGGTTTGATCTATCCTTTGGTTCTGATTCTTTAGATCTTACATTTTGACTTGTTTGTTTGATGGTGAGACTAAAACTAGAGATTTTGGGTTCCTGATTTTGGTTCGTCATCAAATGCTCTGGAGCATTTTCCCAGTAGAAGTCACCATTTGTTGTGCAGTTTTCGCAAACACGCCCCACTGAAAGCAGGGACCCCCTTTCGCTTTGGTTTTGGTGTTTTGGCCCTTTCTTTTGAGGTTTTGTCTTACCTAGGCATGTGCTTAAATTGTTCACTTTGAATGCCTAGGTGTTTCCCCAGGTCATTTATTGAAAATCTTAAGTTCTATATGAATTTTTGGCTTTTTCCCTTATTCGGGATTTTCTGCCTTGGACGGATTTTCCCGGATCCTGCTTGGACTCTAGCTAGACCCTTGTTGTTCGGGGATTTTCGATCCTCGTGGATTTCTGTGTGGGCCAGATTTTCTGGGATTCTGCCCTATCGTTGGATTCCTGAATTCTTTCTCTGGATGTCTTATCGAATGTATTAATGGCTCCATGCATGTTCTGAGAAGTGTATTTAACTTGATTCGGAGATCTTTTGCGCCATTATGCTCACTATTTTCTATTGTCTGAGTTGAGAGCCACATCCTTAGAGTTTGTTCTTTGAGCTTTTGGCTTTGTTTTGGGGACATCTGGCTTTGACTTGATTGATTTGGTGGTGATTTCTTGGGCGTTATCGCCTATGTTCATTGTGGACACCCTTGAGCTTCGCGTTTGCTACTTCTGAGATCAATTCCCGCTTTATAATGGTATGTGGATGATTGCTCTGCTTTGAATTGAATTATGAATGGGCTTGTGGGATTTGAATTCTAGTGTATTTGTTTATTTTGTGTTAGGGATTGTCTGGTATTGCATCCTTTGTCATCTCCCAGGCGAGTTTTGAGTTCATGTGTCCATCTGCATTTTAATGAATCTTGCCTGAGAGTAATTAGTAAACCCTAGTGATGACTCAACAGTGGAAACAACTAAATTTTGAACGTTCTTGTGTGCTAATCGCGGATAAGTAGGGTTTTGGACCTAGGGCAGTGCCATATTAGGTGATTTTGTCTTAAGATTAACCTAGAATACAAAGAAAATTCATGAAAGGTCCGTCCCCAACTTTCCCTAAGTTAAAATTTTCAAAATCCTTAGTTGGTTTAGTGTTTGGATGAAATCGGGACTCTCCGTCCCTTCCGGATTCCCTTCGCTATGACCATTTGACATCGCTGAGATATCATATCGACCACCTTGAGGTTCACTGAAGTGGTCCTCCTAGGTTCATGTTGGATCGCCGTGACACTATCGTTTCTTCACCGATGAAATTCTTCATGCATACCAGTCGGCGAGACCTTTACTTTTGCCAAGACCTCACCCTGCGAGGAGATGTCTCATCGACATGCTTGCTTATGCTCACTTTTGGCAAGACAAGTCCTAGTTGCCAAGAGGTCATGGCGGGCTCTCGTAGCTTCGCCGCTACCCATTCGTGCTTCACTAAGACCTTCATGCTTCGCTGACACCTTTCAGTGAGATCCCAACTCATGCCGAAGTGTTTTTGTCGGCAAGACAAAACTCTTCACCAAGAGCTCATGGTGGGCTCCCGTAGCTTCACTGATATCCATTCATGCTTCGCTGAGACCTTATCGTGAGCTCCCTCCTCTTGCCAAAATCTTCACTTACGGAGAGACTCCTGATGATCGCAAGGACTTCATAGCAAAAATTTTCTCTTGGCAAGCCCTGATCTTCTGTCGGGGTGACTTCATAATGTCAGCAAGAGGTTATGCCGATGGAACTCTTCATTGGTGAAACATAATGCAGTCGTTGGGACCTCATATCAAAACTTGAGTCTGACCGAAGTGATTGTTTAAACTCTGATGGTTGGTGAGACAAGATGAATTCACCGGGACCTTACCCCAACCACCCTTGGCTCATACCGATATGTTTTCTATGTCCCTTTTCGCCGAGACATTACATCGAAACAAGTGACTCTTGGAGAAACTATTCTAATTGCATCCTTCAGCGTGACTCCTGGAAGTCACCAAGACTTCTCGGTGAGCTCATAACTCTTGTCGAAGCTTTTGTTCCAGGAATTCCCATTGGTCTAAAACTTTTCCTTGACCGCGGATGTCTGTCAGGTCCAGATTTCTCTGAAATCCACCATTTCCTAGGTTTCCTGAGTGTGCTCTTTGGTCCGTTCTTCGTGGAAATCCATCTATGGCAGATTTTCCCGAAAGTTGATGAAACATAAAGAAACATGAAATAATTGGATTCATTTATAATTTGTGATGCATTTGATGATTATTTCATGCCATACTTGGATCTCTCATGTGATTTATAGATGAAAAATGATCAAGTTTAATGATTAAGTAGGTGTTTCCTGGTTATTCTGTTGGAATCCGATTGGTCTGGAATTTCCTGAATTCCTCTCTGCTTCAGATTCCGCGGATGATCTTGAAACCTAAAATCTGTTGTGGTCATTTTATATGAATTTTAATAACACCTTGACTATATGAGATGCATTCTAATGGTGTTTTGATGAATTAACATGGCTCTTTCCTGTGGTTTTTATTGCGATTTTCATGTTGAGTGCAGGCTGAATCAAGCAGGGCAGTAGCTGGTTCCTCATTATCCGATGTAGAGAGGATTAAGTTGGACATTAAGAGCAAGGTCCCAGAGAGTAAGATCACTTCTGTCTAGTCAGAAGTCACTGATACAAATGTTGGCATATGGGACTATGAGGAATTTAAAGCAAGGATGGCAGCCAAGGATCCTCCTTTGGTGACTAGAAGAATGATGGAATCAGGATTGTCACATGTTGCTAGTTTCCCTTCTATGGTGCAATGCTATGAGCTGGTCCTTGATTGCACCAGGCACTATGATCAGGATACACAGAGGATAATTGGTCCTCAAGGGAGAGTCATTTCCAATCTCAACCCGGTCTCCATTTCCCAAACCTTCGACATGCCAAACAAATCTCATGTGGTGGGATTCACCATTGAGGCAGCTCAAGAGTTCTATGATGACCAGACTATGAAATCACAATAGTTTATCAACTCCTGGCTGGAGAAGCTCAAGTCCCACTATTCCAAGTTGTTGAAGCAGCTGTACAAAGCAAAATTCAAGAAAGAATACTATGATGCCATCACCTTTCTTAGCAGGGTGCTTTGATTGAAGAGTGTTGGTACATTTGAGAATTGGATGTGCCATGCAATTGTAAGGATGGAGCAAGAGAAGACTGACTACCATTGGGTAGGGGTCATTAGCCAAGTAATTTATAAACAATTGTCTAATGTGTTGTAGAAAAAGACCTTCACAATGACCTCATACTTGGTCTATGCATTGGCTAGATTCTATCCCTATAGAGGATTAGATACAAAAGGAATTTTTGGACAAGATATCATCTACGAAGTTTACCCTCAGTTGTATCTGGGAGGCTCGGACTATATGAGGGAAAATGATGCATTTACCATGCATATTACCATGCATATTACCAAAATGCTTCAGGAAGCAGAGCATGTCAGAATTTCAGATCAGGCCAAGGAGCTCATCAAGAAGTACGGAGCCTGGTTCATCCAATTCCCAACCTTCTCCTACATTTAGATTGATGGCTGTCAAAGGGCCCCACACAGGCTTCCAAGGTATCCCACTGATCACATCATATTATTGGAAGTCACCAGGCAGATTTTTTATTTTGATGCCATTGTCAAGAAGGACAAACACAAGACAGGATTTGGTGGGGATTTTCCCCTAAGGATTGACACTGGAGAGGTATGTCCTTCCATTGGTTCTACCCAAGCTTCACAAGAAGAATTGAGTGCTCTTGGCTTGTCTTTCCACTCTGAAAGATCCAGATTTGACATCACGGGAGAAGCTCAAAAGAAGGCTAGTAGGGACTATAGCCATAAGGTCAATTTAGAGGACTACTGGGCCAATTGTGGTGATGAGTATGAGGTTAGAAAGAAGAAGTTCTCCTAGATTTCAGTTGATGCAGTCAAATTATACAATGTAAGGGCAGTGCTTGATCAATTGGAGGATGATGGGAACTTAATTCAAGACCATGCCTATGAAGCGGTCAAGGACAAACCAATTGGTGATGTGGATTGGTTGGAGGAGGAGCAAACAGAACTGAAGCAACTGATGGATCTAGTTCTCAAGGTTACCAAGATGTGGCTCAAGCACACTATGTGGGAGTTGAAAAATAAAGGAGTGAAATGCACATACAACCTGATGGGAGACTTAGATTCCCATTCTACTTCTGAAGAATCCACCGAGCAGGATCCCAAATGCAAGGGAAAACTGGACTCTCCTGTCAAAAGTAAATCTAAAGGTGTACAAGAAACAAAGGTCTAGGAAACAAAAAAATAGAGAAGGCCAAAGGCCAAGAAGAGGACAAGGACTAAGAAGTCTGAGCAAAGTCCTAAGGTTGATGCTCCTGTGCCGAAGAGGAAAAGAATTGTCAAATTATCAGAGAAGGCTAGCTCCAGGATTAGGGAGGAAGAAGTTGCCCCGCCAGTGATAAATGTTGAAAGCTCAGAGGAGAAGGCCAAAGTATATACAAGGAGGTCTAGGACTCCTCCAAAGAACGGTGTGCCTAAGGAAGATTTTCCTCCTGCCACTCTTCATGAGGAGCAACATGATGACATCCCTCCCACTCATGAAACCCAAAGTGAGCCTGGTGAGACAAAAGAAGTTGATGAAGGCCTAGATACTAAGGGAGAGGAATTCCAAGTGGGGGAACTCTACAGTGCAGAGGTAGAAATTGAAAAAGAAATGCAATCTCCCTTGGTGACATATGCAAAGTCACCAGTTAGGAATGAGGTAGTTGAATCTCCTCCAAGGGAGGAAGAAGCAGAAAAGGTTCTCTCACCTACACATGAAGAGGAGCATGCTCAGGGGAAGAAAAGTGAAATGAATGAGACCCCTGAGAAACAAAATTTAGGTGAGGAGGCACCTAAGGACCAACAGGAAGAGGAAATGGGGTAGAGTAGGGTGCAATTGGAGTCCACTGTCCCTAGATGGCTGGAGAAAGAAATAAAGAGAAAACAGGTAGTAGTGGAGGATAGTCCACCGAACTGGGATGCATTACTAGTTGGGATTGGAAAAGATAAAGGTAAAAAGAAGGCTAGGGTGATCTCACAGGTTGAGAGAGATGAGGCACATAACAAGGTTGTTCATATTGCTACCCTTGTTCCAGATAAAAATAGAAGCGATGTGGCTGGAAATGATTATAATATACAGACTTTTAATCTTGGGCCAACATCAGTTGGGCAGGATATTGAGGACTATGAGGTCTCGAGTGTAGTTATTGTGGATAGATTGAGAAGGGAAATGAAGACCAAGTAGGAGTTGAAGAGAGAAAATGAGAATCTCAGGAAGTGCTTGGAGGAATTAATGAAACCACTGCAGGCCATTAATCCCTCTTCCTCTGCTACCAATCCTCTGCCTCAGGAGACCATAACTAAGCTAGAAAAAATGAAAGCTTCCACCCTTGCCACTGTGAATTGGTTGAGTGGGGTGCAAGTAAAAGTTGATGAAGCTATCAAGGAGATCTTGCCAAATGTAAAGGATGCTGCAAGGACCACTAAATGGTTAAAATGGGTGTTGGCACAAGATAAGGAGGATACAGATCTTCTTCTATAGAAAACCAGAACTATAATGGAGTACACCAGAGATAGGTTGGTGAGTGACGGGATCCTTCCTTCTTCTAGAGTTGCTGAACCATGGGAATGGTTCGAGGCATTGCAAATCAGGAAAAAGGTGTGGAAGAAGATTTACAAACAAAGAAAACACATTGACGACACCCTAGCTAGTGTCTACAATGGTTCCATTGCCTTGTTTGAAATCATGACGGGAAGAAGGAAGATCACACCCAAGTACTTGAGCCTAGAAAAGTTGAGAGAATGGTGGCATGATGTGTATGCACCACTTGATGATGGGTCAGTTTTTGAGCACCATCTAGATGATGCAGCCACCTACCTTGCAGTTATTGATAAGTATTTGGTGTATAAGGTAGAATGGGATAGGTCAGTCAAACACTCAATAGAAGAGATTACGTCCATTGAGAATCGACTTAGGGTTCTTCCCCTGCCACCAGTCATGACTTGGATGGGGCGTTCTTGAAAGTACATGAATAGCCAGATCATAGCAGAGATAATAGGGAAGGGAGCTAATGATAGGCTGCGGTGTGATTTGTGCTTCCCCATTATCTTCCTGCACATCAATCCGAACTGCATTGCAGATCTCAGGCCGACTTGGATGGGACATGCATTCAATGCTTATTTGACCAGTCGTGAGACTCTCTTGGTTAGGTGCTTGTGCCGAGTTATTACTGGGAAACCCTTGCCTGGCTGACATTTTCTGGGGAATTCTATATATTAGGCATTTCGCCTCTTTGTAAAGGGTTTTTTTTGTTGTTGAATAGCTAGATAGTTAAGAATCTATAATTAAAAGATAGAAATAAAATAGAGCAGAAGTAGTTAGAAGCAAGTTATCAAGTAGGAATTCTCAAGCAAATGTTGTAATAGAAAGCTAGAATTGTTGCTACTGTGGATAATTCGAATGCAGATAATGACATTGTGATTTGGTGCCATACTTGTGTTCTTTTGTCTTGCATGGTCCTTGTTGTTCTATCTTTAAAATTGCTTTGAGGAAGTTAACATTTAGATTAGATTGGATTGAATAATGTTTGTGATTTGATACCCGAATGTTGCAGCAATCCTTCAGTCCATACTTTTCACAACCAACTGATTGTTAGTTGCTTTGCAAAGTTAGCCTGGACTTCGTATTTCAGTGTGCTTAGTTCGATTGTGAAGATTTGTTCATTATAACTGCAATAAGGTTGTTGAATGAGTGTTCATAATTTGAAAATATTAACACCTTAGAAGATTGCACTGTTTTCTGTGAGATTGTAGATTTATCTTGGTCAAGTAGAAATTAGTTTTGAAGGATTGGTCCATTTTGAGTATTGGTTACTCTCATTGTTAATATTAGGAGTAGTATTAGATTTAGAAATCTCTCTGAAACCCTTATCCTTTTTCATTTCTTTGATTATTGGGTTAAATCTAGGATTGAAGCACCATCAGATTGTTAGATCTGATAAAATTGATTCAACATTTTGCTTGTAGTAAGGTCCCATTGTGATTACCAACATTTTCACATTTCATTACTGAGTTGTTTATGCACTATCAAGACTTGAAATTAGAGACCTTGGGGTTATCTCTTGAGGCTTGCCAATAGAGACTTACCTTTCAAGAGAGATAGGATATCATATTCTGTCTGGTTGTTATTGTGCAGAGAACATGATCAACAGAACTCCCAATGAAGATGTATGACAAAGAGTGACTAAGTTGAGAGACTAGCATGCCTATCCTTAATGGAAGCATCAATATTTATGCCTTGTTGTTCTCGAGTTGGAACCAAATGGTGTGGATTTGTTTTCTATAAGTTCCTTCCTTCTATTTTCATTTCATTTTTATTTTGGATGCTCTTTCTTTTTCTTCTTTTACTTTGTGTATTTGTAAGTTGTCAATGTGAAAAAGTGCAAACAAATGTAAACTTGAAGAATCCCAAGGGTCATGGGCATTCAAAGGGAAGTTAGAGCCATTTCCATAGGTTGGTTAAGGTTTAAATATGTTGGGAACTCAAAGGAAGAGGTTGTTGAAGGTTTTTGTGAAGGAAAAACAATAAAAATCCTGTGATTTCTCTTGTAATTTTGTGTGTTTCATTGAATTTTTTGGTTGCAAACTATTATACTTGGCCATACAGAAGTATTATGTCCTAAAAGCTTTTCCAATTTGTAGAGATAGGTGTTAGCTATTTTTTGGCTTTGGAGTGAAAAAAAATCATATAGTTTTAAGAATTTTATTGTCAAATTACTGATTGCGGGTCTATACAGCCAGTCATAAGCGTTTGAAGACTAAAAATGAATAAATGAATCATTCCACCTATTGTTTCTCTTTGTGGCTTGGTAGAATGAGTCCAAAATAGTAGGATTAGATTTAGGAATAAGATTTAAGAGTAGGTAAAATGTTGAGGAATGTTTTTGATTGTTGTCTCAGAGGAAATTGGGTTAATTTTGGCTTTAAAATGGAGTTTAGGTGTTGGGTTTTGGTGAAATTGTCTTAGGAAATATTGGGAGATGATTGATTTGGCATGAGTAGACATATATTGAAGTTTTTGAAGCTTTGGAAGGGTAGGGAAGGAAATTTGAGTGCCTGGGTATGATGCCCTAATTGTCAAACTATGTATTTGGAGTTAAATTTGATGTTGTAGAAAATATTGGGGGCAATAGATTTCGATGAACCTTCAAGCATGTGCAAAAATAACTAAAGTTTTTTGAGGGCTTGGTTGGTTGTGTAGAAGCCTAGAATAGTATTTTTCAATAAACCCCTTTGGAATGGCATAAAGTGAGGGTTTCATGTTTTTGTGTCATAGAAAGTGATTCTTTGATCAAAAGTTGTGGATTTACACTACAGATGGTCCTCTTTCACACCCAGACATGTGGAATTGCTTTGAGCTATGTTAAACTGACTCGATCCCTTAAAGATCCAAAGTAAAAAATGGAAGCAATATTTGATGGGGTATTACTCAAAAACCGTGGTGCTTACGAAATCTCTGTTTGAGCCTACAAGATCACATTGGGCCCCTCTACAATAACCTCTCTCAGTTTTTGTTATCTCAGAGTGGTTTTCTTATGGTGTCCAATTTTTAGTTGATGAAAAAAGTGTCAAATGCAAGTAGTGCAAAGTTACAAAGTGGTGCAAATTTTTTTTTTGCAACTTGTGTGACCAAATAGACTGTTCCAATGTGTCAAAATAGGTATGTTTACGCTAAGCATGGTCTTTTTTCACACCCAAACATGCAAAATCGCTTCGAGCTACATTCAATTGGATTGATTCCTTAAGAGTCCAAAGTGCAAAATGGCTACAAACTTTAGCATGTTCCTACTCGAATACCATGACACTTAAAAATTTCTCATCTGATCTTATGGGATCACGTTGGGTCCCTCTACAATAATCTATCTCAATTTTCACTTCTTGGAGGCATTTTCCCATGGTGGCGAATGTTTACTTGGGGAAAAAGTTGTCAAATGCAAGTAGTTAAAAGTTGCAAAGTGGTGCAACTTTTGTTCTGCAACTCACATGACCAAATAGACTATTCCAATGCATTAGAATAGGTATTTTTACGCTAAGGATGGTCCTCTTTCATACCTTAACACACTGAATCATTCTAAGCTACATTCAACTAGAACGATCCCTTAAGAGTCCAAAGTGCAAAATGGCTGCAAATTCCAGCATGTTATTACTCAGATACCGTGATGCTTAGAAAATTATCATATGATCCTATAGGATTGTTTTGGGCCACTCTACAATAATCTCTCTCTGTTTTCACTATCTCAGAGGCATTTTCCCATGGTGGAAAATTTTCACTTGGGGAAAAAGTTGTCAAATGCAAGTAGTTGAAAGTTGCAAAGTGGTGCAAATTTCATTCTACAACTTGTGTGACCAAATGGACTATTCCAACACATTTGAATAAGTATGTTTACAATAGGGATGGTCCTCTTTCGCACCCAAACACATGGAATCACTTCGAGCTACGTTCAATTGGATCGATCCCTTAAGAGTCCAAAGTGCAAAATGATTGTAAATTTCAACATGCTATTACTCAGATACCGTGATGCTTGGAAAATTCTCATCTAATCCTATAATATTATGTTGCACCCCTCTAAAATAATCTCTCTCGGTTTTCCCTATCTCAAAGGCATTTTCTCGTAGTGGCGAATTTTCACTTGGAGAAAAAGTTGTCAAATGCAAGTAGGTGAAAGTTGCAAAGTGGTGCAAATTTTGTTTTGCAACTCATGTGACCAAAAGGATAGTTCCAATATGTTTGAATAGGTATTGTATGCTAGGAATGGTCCTTTTTTGTACCCAAACACATGGAATCGCTCAGAGCTACACTCAACCAGATTGATCCCTTAAGGGTCTTAAGTGCAAAACAATTGTAAACTTCAGTATGTTTTTACTCAGATACCGTGACACTTAGAAACTTCTCATCTGATTCTATGGTATTGTGTTGGGATCCTCTACAATAACCTCTCTTAGTTTTTGCTATCTTGGAGACATTTTCCCGTGGCAGCAAACTTTCGCTTGGGGAAAAATTTGTCAAATGCAAGTAGTTGAAAGTTGCAAAGTGGTACAATTTTTTTTCTGTAACTCGTGTGACCAAACAGATTGTTCCAATGCATCTGAATAGGTATTTTTATGCTATAAATGGTCCTCTTTCACACCTAGACACATGGAATCGCTTCGAGCTATGTTCAATCGGATCGATCCCTTAAGGGTCCAAAGTGCAAAATGGCTACAAACTTCAACATGTTGTTACTCGAATACTGTGACGCTTAGAAACTTCTTGTATGATCCTATAGGATCATGTTGGGCCCCTCTACAATAATCTCCCTCGATTTTCACTATCTCAGAGGAATTTTCCTGTTGTGACGAATTTTGACTTGGGGAAAAAGTTGTCAAATGCAAGTAGTTGAATGTTGCAAAGTGGTGCAACTTTCGTTCTGCAACTCGTGTGACCAAACAAACTGTTCCAATGCATCTGAATAGATATTTTTATGCTAGAGATGGTCCTCTTTTGCACCCAAACCCACATAATCACTCTGAGCTATGTTCAACTAGATTGATCACTTAAGGCTCCAAAGTGCAAAAGGGGAGCAATCTTTGATGGGCTATTACTTGAAAACCATGATGCTTACAAACTCTCTATCTAAACCTATGGGATCGCATTGGGACCCTTTACAATAACCTCTCTCAAATTTTTTTTTATCTTAGAGTAATTTTCCCGTTGTGTCTAGTCTTCACTTAATGGAAAAAATGTCAAATGCAAGCAGTGTAGTGGCCCATCTATTGAATATTGTTGTTGCAAAGTAGTTGCATGGCCTGTACGGCCTGATGGTGATTCCAAATTGATTTTAATTGTTGTTCTAGTGTCCTATCTATCATTTTGACTAATTTTGAGGCATTCCCATTGGGGTTGTATAATCTTATTGAGTTTTCCTTGTAGGCGGGTCTGAAACTCCAATTTTAAGGTTTTGAAGATATTAAAATGTGATTATGGCCCATTCCACTTACTGTAACTCCTATAGTTGAGTGGAATGGGCCCAATATGGTAGGATTTAGTTTATTGAATAGTTTTGGGAGTAGGAGAGGTCATATTGGGGTTTGGGCATGATGCCCTAGTTGTCAAATTTGAATGTTTTGAGTGAAATTTGATGGTTAAGGTGGGTAGGTGAGGAAAACTCTTGGGGAAGAAAATTTTACTGATAGATTAAGCATGCTCAAGACATTTGGAGCATGTTTGATGCATTAGTGAAGTGTAAAAAATTTGGGAAGTGGGATTTTCAGTAAACCCCTTTATAACTTGTTAAAAATGAGTGTTTTGTATAAATAGGACTTAGTGAATGGTTCACTCACTAAAAGTTGTAGATTTGATGGTTTTATAAACTAGTAAATGACTATCCATAGGTATTTGGGGTTGGCATATTTTTTAGAGAGTTGCTTTATAAATTAGGCTTATTTGGCTTAAGGGGACTGTTATCACCTGAAGTTGCACCCTGTTGAACCTGATGTCCAACGCCTCAGTGTAACATTGGAAGACCTCCAAAGATGTGGGTTTCTTGTAAGCAGAGGTCAACCTCCAGAGAAGGCTGACTTCCTTTGGTGTCACCTAAAACTACTGATCTCGGAAGGAAAAGGGAGAAGGAATGCATAAAATAAAGCTAAATCCTAAGGTGATACACCAAAATTACAGGAACCATGAGATACTCAATTTACACCTGAATATTGATGATGGACATAAGATTACACATCAAATTCTATAAGCCTTACACTAACATTTTACAAATAGGTTCGATTCACACACTTTTTCTGGATAGGAAAGAAAGATTTTCATAGACTAGAATCCCTGTGTGACTAAGTGAACACAATTTGTAAATTGTATAATGATACTTTTGCAAAGGAAGGCACAAAACACAAGATAAAGTTATGAAGGAATAAAAGAAATTCACAAAAATAACTTGATCATGAACCTGAAATGCACAACACTCTGCAGGAACAAGATGGAAATCCGAACATGAACAGTAATCAAGGTAAGCTTTACATAACATGCTCCAAGATGAGTTTCAGAATTCTGCTAATCCGAGAGAGGACTATAGAAGTCATAGACTTCAGAAAAGCATCCAAGAGAACTCCTTTACAAAAAGGAAAAAATGCCTTATATACAAAGAGTAAGGTCGGCCCCTTAGGGCCTACAAAATATCTATCAGAAAGATCAGCCCCTTTATATTTTTCATGTAGTTAATGTTGCACCCTGCGTGTCCATGTCGGTGAAGAGTCATCCCCGGAGAAACCTCTTGGTCTTTCTGCAACCACTGCATTCATTCTGATCTTGGCATCATGTCCTATTTGAACCACCTCGGCTGAATGCTTTGAATGCCCTAAGCTCACAACAGATACATGCTGCATTCATCTTGTTGATGTTCCTTAGATTGCCACGGTTCACCTCAGTTCCTCCTGGTTGGTCAAGCGTATTCCATGCAGGCTCTGCAGGCTGTCCAAACTTTTTTCGAAAAGAATTGCATCTCGGCGAGACACTTTCAGTGTCTCGCCAATGCGATTATATCATTCTGCAACTTATTGGTCGGATCCTTCTTTGGTCAGCAAGACCTCTCACCGAGCTTCTTCTTGTCTCCTTTTCCTTTTCATTTCGCCATCTCCCCCGAGCTCCTCTTTAGTTGGAAAAATTCTATCGAGTCGGCAAGATGTTTTACCGAAGGAAAAACATTACCCCAAGGCCCTTCATCTTTGGCAGGAGTTGATTGATGTCACCCCAAACGCACCCCATTCTACCTAGCTCTTCATTTCTTTCGGCAAGACTCTGCTAGTTGGGAAAACTTCAGAGCGAGGTCCCCCAGTCATACCGATATCTGCTTTTGTCACTAAGACACCCTCCATTCACCGAGACCTCTTGTAGAATTCCCTTTCCTTCGGTGAACTCTTCATTCAGCAAGACACCCGGCGAGACCCTTCGTTATCAGCGAGACATTGGCATGTTGGCCAGACCTCCCGCTGGGCTCCTTAACTCTCAACGATGAGCTAATTTCTCTTCGGTTGAGGAGACAACCTTACTTCGGCAAGACCTCTTGCCGAATTCCTTTTCTCAGCAAGGCCTTTTTGTTGTCGGTGAGACTAAATGTCTTCGCTGAGACATTATGGTGAAGGAATATCCTCTTGGCGATCTCTTTGTTGTCAGTGAGACATTGGAGTCGGGGAGACCTTTCTCCGACTTGAATGCTACGCTAAAGGCTCCCCATTGTTAGCAAGATATCACCAGTTCGCCGAGACATTATGCTAAAATACATCTCCTATCGAGACCTCATTGTTGGTCCGGAAGACTTCACTGGTCGTCGAGACTCACGCCGAACTCTTCATTCTGCCCGAGCTTCAAATATTTTGTTTTGCTGATACTTTCTGGGTTGCCAAGACCTTCTAGCAACTTCATTTACCTTTTTCAAGAGCCTTTCACTCTTGTCGCCAAAAAATTCTGAGTCGCCGAGACATCTTGTAGAACTCAATCCTTATGCCGAGAGCCTTTCGAGTCAGGGAGACCTTGTGACTTCAGTGAGACCCTTTGGTGAAGATCGCTTGCTTTGTCGATGCCACCTTACTTCAACGAGACTTCTTCCGATCGGTAAGACCTCCTATCGAGACCCGCACACATACGCCGAAGGGATCCTGCTTTGCTTTGTCGACAAGATCCGATGTGTTCGCCGAGACTTCTCTCTAAAGAAAAGAACTTCCACCGAAATGAATATCCTTTTATCGTCGGGATGATGATTGATGTCTTGCCGATAGGGACCTATAGGTGAATTCCAATCGCCGTGACATTCCTGGGGTCTTGGTGACTCTATCCTTAGAATATTTTCATGACGAACCTGAACAAGGAAGACTTCTTCACTGAGTTCCCTGTGACCTAGCACCAGATTCATGATTTTTTTTTTTGTGCAAATGTTTCGTTTGTCCCTCTCGAACCTTAGTCACATGATTCTACCTGATTGAGCCTGAGGGTGAAAATTAGGTAACAGGGACAACGTAGAAGCATCAGTTTGAGGGATTTGTTCCAAAATACTTATATGAGTTTTTGAGATATGTTTTGGTATGCCTTAAAGAGCTTCTAAAAATATAATTGGTTAATGGGTTTGAGAGTGGAGTTGTGAGATAGGTCCAAGAAACTGGGTCTGCAGACCTATAAGGAAAATAGTGAAGTTGTGAAGGGAATCACCCTAGTTAGGGTTTTTGAGATTGAAGGCTTGTTGAAATCAGTTGAATTTGTGATTGGTAATTGAAGGCCTCCCTACCCTACATCACTTCTCTCCCGTTGCAATTTTGGGTGGATTATTACTTTCAAAGTATTGGGAATGCTTTTCCTATTTTTTAGTTGGCACTTGCCACTCTAGAAGGCTCATATCTTGATATATTTTATGCTCATTCTTAATCAATTATTAAGTTAATAATCGGTGCATTTATTGAAATTTAATCTTTTCTTTTCAATTTGTGTAATTTTGGAATTTTTAACTCTACTAGTATTCCTAGAAATATTGAAGTTGTGAAGCATCAACTAATAAATTTGTTTAACATCAATCAATTAATATTCAAGACAAACCATGAAGGAAAATAATGATCAATGCTAGGGCTAACCAATTAATACGTATACATGTGAATAATTCAAGAATGTACATGTGAAAAAGGGAAGCACAAGTACTCAAAAACATGTAAGCCCTAAAGTATACACACGAATACATAGTATACACAAATTAATACAAAGTATATTAATGAATACAAGGTATACTCATGAAAACACGTAAGTCGCAAAGTATACATTGGAATACACATAAGTCACAGAGTATACATGTAAGTTGTAAAGCATACACTTGAATACATGTAACTCATATCTATTGAACCATGGATTTATAATGTAAATATGGACACCATCGATAATATAGATTTGTATTAATGAAATATCCATGTAGGCATACATCAATATATGTCGATATAAGTATAAAATATAGGTACAAAATAGCCATATAGGCATACAACAAAGGGCTCTGGAATCAAAAGTCATCACTCGCAAGGCTCTCAAAATAAACTCTTTCCCTTTGCTTGTCGATTGGATGGCATTACATCTATCACTCATTTATGTTGCATTTGAGGAGTGCTCCTACTGCTCCTCCTAGTGTTTAGTTCTTGGTGAAGTCTTATCTGTTACAATAAGTAGTAAAGACATTAATATATAGAAATTACATTAAAAAAAATAATATATTTAACAAAATAATCACTTACCACAAGGGAAATATTTAAATGCCTATGTTGAGGCATGATGAAGCCCTGTATAAACCATCCAAATAGAAATTAAACTACAAATCAATAATGGTTTGATTTTTCACTAACTAACATCTATAACAACGAATGTAAATTGAAATATAGTAATTTTCCTCATACCTCCCCTGTCAGAGCCATTGAGGATTCTATAGGAGATGAAACACCGATGTGCATTGCCATCTAAAAATTTGGAGGTGTCTCCACTTACAACATCTAAAAATAAAACAAAAAATTATTCAATCATGAAAAATACAATAGCAATCCACATCATGACTTATAATGTATGAGATACTGAACAAAATTTTGAGTACTTAACTATATATTTCTGACTATCATGCTTAATATTTTCCCTATCCATATCTTGTTTGAAAGCACATGTTTTTAGGCTTTTACCCATAGCAGCAAGCTGGTGAACTGTTTGATAAAATGCTTTTGTAGACATGTATGATAACTGTGGTGGCATAGAGAAGGAAGTGAACTGTTTGAAAAAAATCATCAAATAAATGGGGTCTTATGGTGATGGAATGCCATTACAAACAAATGCATGTCATGGCATTCCATCACCATAAGACCGCATTTCTTTTAGGAATTTTTTCAAACAATTCATTTCCTTCTCTATGGTATTATTGCTTATGATTATGGTTTCATAGAATTTTTTCCAAGCATCCATAGTTTGTTGGAAAGGACCTATTTTAGGCTTTTAGCCATAGCAACAAGGAAGTGAGTAGTTTGATAAAATGCTTTGGTACACATGTATGAAAAATGTCATATCATACAAAAGGTGGTGAGCTATTTGAAGAAATGCCTTGAAGAAATGTGGTTTCATGGTGATGGAATGACATTCCATCACCATGAGACCACATTTCTTTGAGGCATTTTTTCAGACTGCTAACTACCTTGTCTATGCTATTGATTACTATTATGCTTTGATATATTTTTTTTCAAGCATCTATAGTTTTTTGGAAAGTGCCTTTTTTAAGCTTTTAGCCATAGCAGTGAGGAAATGAACTGTTTGATAAAATGCTTTGGTAGACATGTATGTAAAATGTGGTAGCATAGAAAAGGCGGTGAGTTGTTTTAAAAATTTCCTTAGAGAAATTAGGTCTCATGGTGATGGAAATCACCATGAGACTGTATTTCTTTGAGGAAATTTTTTCAAACAACTCATTGCCTTGTCTATGCTATTGCTTACTATTATTCTTTCATATATTCCTTCCAAGTATCCATAGCATAGACAAGGTAGTGAACTATTTGAAAAGATTCCTTAGTAAAAAGTGGTCTCATGGAATTCCATGACAAGGAAATGCAATTGGAAGCTGCTCCTAGACTTATTACTTATGCTATGTGAAGTAATTGCATCAGTGCTTATGTTGACTTTCTAAACAACTATATTGTAGTTGAAATGTTTTCATCTATCAACATCTAGTTATTAGTAATGGAATGTGAAGTAATGCTTTCAGTTTGAAAGATGTGCAATGAAATGTAGTCAACGATATGAATATAAAATACACAAATCTATTAAGTACAATTCATTAGTTAAACTATTTATTCTATTACCTATGTGTAGGTTTGTCTAAATCCACTAGCACTGGGAGGTGTTCCCTCAAAACCTCCAATATTAGCCTATTGAACATCCAAAATCACATATTAAAATACCATTTGTAAAAAAATTCTATTAACATGTAATAAATTTATAATTATTTACTAGTTACATACCTCAACAGTAGGTGTAGTGGAGAAATAAGCAGGTGTAGGGCCAATGTATCCAATATCCACATTGTGACCCTGCAATTTTATTAAAATCATAAAACTAAATTAGTTAATCTTGCATTTCAAAATTGAAATTTAATAAATTAAATTCAGTAAACATGCTAACTTTTACTTGAGTATCAATTCCATAGGCCACCTGCAAAATTTCAGCTACCCTTGCCATCTCCATAGCTATAGAAAGATCCTACGTAGTAGCCTCTTGAGTGTCGGTGGGGTCATATGAACAAGTTTCCTCGCAAGATTGACACAAATGGGATCGAAGCCCACCACTCAAAGACTCCATTGGATGGTGTTGTAGAATAGGGTTGGCATACTGGATGACATTTTGGGTCAAAGAGCTGATGGCCTGCAAAATCTCTACATTGGCACTCTCCTTTGCGATGGAAGGGATGAAGATGTGCTCATGAGGTGGCCTAGCAAGAGGTTGTATCCCTTGCCGTGTAGAATCATGTTGTACACTGGGTCTATCTTGAGACGACCCCCCACCTCTCCCTTGGAAGTCCCTCATATCAAAATAATTTTGGATTTTGTTCAAGATGAGCTCACAATATAGTTTCCTAAGGAAATACTATGGGACTTCACAATTGTTGCATGGTGGGTCATCAAAAACCATGAACCACCTATCCCAACAAAATTTCCTAATCTCTTGGTGGTGGCACCAATGAATAGGAAACCTCTTCGCATTGAGGGTAAGATTTGCATTTGACCATGGGTCAGTGAATAATACGCACAAATCACCTTTTTGTAATTTTTAAATATTTTACATCTTTATATGATAATTTATCTTGGTAATAATCCCTAGCCATCTGTCTCCTATCCTGCCAACTAGTTATTTTTTTGGTAATTGAATCTACATGTTTTAACATTTCTTTTAGTGAAGTTTCTAGGGTCATTCTTTCCACGGCTGAACCGTTTGGATCGTTCAACCTCCTAATTAAATCCTAAATTTGTTTTTTACTATTCTCAATTTCCCTCATTAAGTTTTGTTAAGTTCTCAGAGGATTTTGAGGGATTGGTGAAGGAGATTGAGGTTGTAGTTGATTAACTTGAGGATTTTTTTCTTGTTTTTGTTGTTGTGCTTATTCAGGATTTTGTTCCTCTTGTTGTTGTTGTGCTTCTTGAGGATTTTGAGGAGGGTTTCTAGGTTGATTAATTTCTCCTAAAAATTCAAAAACTAAATATAAAAAACAACCTAAAACTAACAAATTCAAAACAAAAAACAAATAATCCTTACCTCTCACACCTCCTCGTCGATGTGGCAGCATCCTTGCAATGAAACAACCGTTGATGAAGAATTTTGCAAAACACCCCCTCTCGGAATGCAAGTGCAAAAAATTAGGATTTTGGCCACAAGCAAGAGAAAAAACACAGTAAAATGCAAGCATGAATTTTTATTGTAGTAACATGAGTGCATTATAATACGCTCGCGTTATGAGTTTTCAAAACTTTTTTAAAAAGTTGGCCACAAATTGGCTACCCATATTCATGCACCCACCCCATTCAAACCCTATAATCTCTCCCATTTGTGAGGATGATATGATACAGGAAGATGCAAGCATAGATAAGCATGAAAACCATAATTGTTCTTCTCCTGATACCTCTCCTACTAGTGATGAGGGTATTTTGGTGAAAGAAGATACAATCATTAAGAATCATGAAAGTCCTGATTGTCTCTCTCCTCCTCCCTCTTGGGAAGATATTATGAAACAAGAAGATGAGATCATAGACACATTTCTAAACATTATCTTACCTAGTCTCCATTCATCACTTCCTTGTGAGAATATTTTAGTGAAAGAGGATGAAATCATAGATAACCATGACAGTCAAATTTTTCCTTGTCCTAATATCTTTCCTCAATGTGAAGAAGATAGTTTGGTGTTAGAAGATACACTTATTAAGAGTCATGAGAATATTTTTCCTCCATTCCCTAATGCTCCTACTATTTGTAAAGATCTATTTGGTAATCATGAAAATCATAGTTGTCCTTCTCTTGATGCCTCCTCTAATTGTGATGAAGTTACTTTACAAAATATAACAATGGAATGTGATGAACCTCTTGCTTGCTCCTCTCTTAAAAACCCTCCTACTAGGTTAGATATTATGGCACAAGAGAATGAGACCTTCGAAAACAAGGATGAAATCATTGAAAATCATAACAATCAAATTGTGCCTTCTCCATATATCTCTACTATTGCTAAAGAAGATCTACTTTGATGTTAGAAAATAAAATCGATGAAACTCATGAGAATATTAGTTGCCTCTCTTCCCCTAGGGAAAACATTATTGAACAAGAGAATTCCATCATTAAAAACCAAGAAAATACAACCATTGATAAATCCCTTGTAATGAAGTCATTTTAGAAGAACCAACTTTTAAATTTCATGAACATCTAGTTTGTAGTTCTACTAAAACCTCTCCTACTAAGGAGGATATCATGGTGCAAGAAAATTAGAACATTGACATATGTATTTCAAGAAAAAGTGATGTCACTTCCTTAGATGAAGATGATGAAGTGACATTTGACTCTCCTTCACAAAATAAGTTAATGTTATTCAATCTCAACTCATTCTCTCCCCACTTTCACACACAAAAAAAAAAAAAAACAAATCCATTCTCATCCTCAAACCACCTAAGAATAACATGTCACAACAGTCGAGTTATAATATTGTTTCTTATACATATAACACTAGAAACAATACACAACCAAGACAAACAACTTCAACATCCCTCCCATTACCTCAGCCTATCTTACCTAGTCCTCCTCATTTTCCTTCACAAAATGGAAAGGAGTATGATCTTGTTGAACAACTTAAGAACACTCATACTATGATATCATTATGGGACCTTATTTAGGCCTCTCCTCATTATCATAACATGATTCAATGTTCTTTACAAAAAGTTCCTACCGCTTAATTTGCAACTGAATTATATAACAACCATGATTCAAGGATTGAATGCCGACATTGTTTTCCATCAAAGTGAGCTCCCTCCTTTGGAAGTGCAAAAATAGAATGAAGCTTTCATGATAATAGCTATATATAATAGGACATGGATATAGTGAACCCTTGTCGGCAATGGCTTAGCTCTTAATGTTTGTAGTGCAACCCTTTTGGATAGAATTGGCATGGATAAATCAAGAATTAAACCTGATTCCTTATTGATTCAAGGATTTGACAATGTAGCAAAACAACCGCTTGGTGTGATTACTTTTCCTATTACAGTTGGAAAGGCCACATTACAAACCCCTATCCATGTTATGCCTCATTAGCTTTCATATAACCTTCTTTTAGGTAGACCATGGATTGATGAAATGCAAGTAGTGCCTTCAACTCTTCATCAGAAAATGAATTATGTCTCCAACAACAAATTGTATAGATTCGATGTTGACCTTGAACCAAACAGTTCTTTGAATATTGACAATGGTAAGGAAAATCCTTTGAAAAAATTGACACCAAATACACAAGTGGAACCTGTGGAAGAAAAAGAGAAATAAAAGTATATTGAGGAAGTCACGAAGCTATTAGAAGATGATTGGGGTTCCTTATATTTCACATCAAAATCCATGGGAGAATACAAGATCATAACAAAAGACTTTGAAAAGGGAAAATAAAAAGTGGTAATGTCAACACAAAATTTTGAAGACCCTTCGAAAGCATCCACCTCAACCACTTTAGAATAAAATACAACATACACAACAAAATTTGATGAAGCTGATTATGAATACTCAGCAACTCCAAAAGAAATGAAAAAATTTATGGAAAAGGTTATGAACTTATAAAACAACTTGGATATAGTGGAAAAGGATGTGGTGCTAGAGAACATGGTATACATGTCCCTATACAACCTAATATGCAAGAAAAGACTAGTGGTCTTGGTTATTCTCCCTCAAAAGAAACAAGCAAGCCTTCACTTAATATCAACACTCTTACAAAAGATTCTTCTCAACCAACTTTAACTTTAGTGCATGCTAAACTGATATAAACTAATGTTCTTTATTATTATTTCTTTTGAAACAAACAAGGAAATATTTTCCTACTATCAATGTCATCACACAAAACACTAATGATTGAAATTTGATAAATTTTGCACCCTCCTATAAAGGAGAGTAGAAAATATTTCAATCTAAAGATTCTTGTGTAAGTATGACACCTTGTACTAAGCAAGAGATATCTTTGTTGAAAACGAAGGAACTTCTTCTACTATTGATCAAGATGGTATTTTTTTGAGACTCCTACAAGATCGTTTGATACCTCTAGGTAAACCTACAAAAGTGGTTTACTATTCTAGTGAGGAAGGAAAAGTTGCAAAAAATGACACCATCCAAAAAAAATTGGTTTTTGGGGTTTACCGAAAAATCAAGCTCTCTATTCTACACATGTGGAAAAATAGCATATTATCAAAATATTTTTTTGAAAAATATGAGTGCATCATATATTGAAGTCCTTGATCCAACAAAAAAAAATTCAATTTCGATACACACAAAAAAAGTTACGTTGTATATAGTCTTCCTATGTCTGAATTGTAATTGGTTTGAGTTCAAAACTTGATTAAGGAAAAAATATTCAATAAAACACTATGAAACCAATTGGAAGCACTGGATATCATAGTCACAAATATAAATTCAAAAAAATAAGAATATTTTCCTTCATGGAAAAAAAGTTATGTTGTATACGATGAGCGTCACTCATTAAAAATGGTGTTTACTGAAAAAACTAGTTTTCGAAGGAGATGGAAAAAGAAGTGCAATCTGATTCCAAATTTTTTGAAAAAATATATATTGATAATCTACAGAAAAAATTTCACAAATCAATAGTTTTCATCATCTTCAAATTCCTCATGGTTTAGCCGCCATAGGTCCCCGAAAGTGAAGATTTAGTTAGAAAAAATTATCTCAGTGTCTAGTTTGGCAAAAATTTGTAAACCGATATTGTGGGATCACCTCTCTCCCTCCAAGAATGCGAAAGAAATTTTACTACAAGAGTTTATTTTTTGTATATCATAGAGTTCATGGTCATTCTACTAATTAATGTAAGGATTTGGGTAATAAAATTGAATATCTTAAGGATTGTGGTGGTCCTCCTTGTGTTGAAGCAACTAGTTCCTCTAATTGATACTGATTTTTATATTTTTCATCAATCATCTTGGCTCACCCTTATCTTGCACTAAGTGGGGCAAAGGGGTTAAGTATCCTTGTCCTTGTATGTCACTTGTCACTGTCTCTTTTGGCTAGTTGACAAACTTCCATGTATATATAAGATCAACGTTAGGATGTGGACGACATGCCTTAAGTTGGATCCCATCTGACATACTAAGTTATGTTTAGTATTGCAACCCCTTATCCATGATGTAGTTTCATTTGGGAAAATCTTGGCAGAAGGATTTCCAAATAACCTCTCATGTCTTCTTCTAATTTAAAGAAATTTCTCATAGCAATGGTGTTAGCAACCACTTTAAAGTGGGTGCATAAATCGACATTGTTTAATTGTGTGATTTTCTTTATTCTTGTGATGCATTATTTTCTTGGTGATGTCATTAGGTTTGATTTCCTCTGAGAGCATGATTTTTATTTGGCTTGTCCTCTCTTGGAGACATTAAGCATGTTGTTCTCTAAGAAGAGACCTTACATGTGTTGGAAAAAAGGGGGGGGACGGATGCACCCGCCAACTATGCCATAAAGTGGAAATAGGCACAGTTCATTTCCCTCATTGGTCCTTTAGAGAGAAACTTGTGAAAATTAGTTTCAAAAACACCATTAATAGATTCAAACATGCAAAACCAATAACAATGAAAGATGAAAAAAAAGACATGAACACATATATATACTTGGGGAAAACCCTTTTGGGTAAAAAACCACACACTCCAAAAGCCCAAATCACCATTTGTATTAATTAGCAACAAAAATAGTTACAATACAATTTTAGGCTCACAAAACTTAGAGAGTTTACATCTTGTTCCATTCTGGAGAAAATCTGAAAGCATAACCCATTGTGAGCACCTCTCTCAGTAGGAGACATCTCACGGCTACATAGTCACACAACTCAACCACTGACCTCTCATCCTCTTTGTCGCATAGTCGCTCAGCCTTCACCTTCTGTGAGATCTGCCTCTCTCATGATGTCACAACCTCATAGTGAGTTCGGTAACACCTCGCCCTACATCAGCCTCTTGGCTTGCACCCAGGTTCTTGGCGAGTCCATGGCCAGTGTCGCGACCTCTTTCCTTATATTTGGCCTCTTGGATTTCATCCAACATCTCTACCTCTCAACCTATCCACGCCCTCCATTTTCATCGCTCTCTATCGTCGCCACTCTCTGCTTCGAGCTCTGAGAGAGTCATCTCCCAGACTTCACCACATCTAGAATTTTGACCTATTGCTTAGCTTGACCTCATCGACCTCCACCTAGTTACTGCCATTCGGCTCCAAGCTCTGGGAGAGTCATCTCTCAGCCTTTGCCACATTCAGCCTTTCATCTTGTAGCTTGGATTGATCAGGTAACTACCATTCAACTCCCTGCAAGAGATTCAAGAGAGACACATAGGAGAAGAGTGTTGAGAGAGACTCTTCACAATCACTAACAGACTGCTCAACTACCACACCCCTTTAGGGTTACACCTCAAGCCACACACAATCATCCAACATCCAATCCTGGCCATCAGATAAGTAGTAAAACAAATATACACCATTGAGCTTAGGGTTCTCCATGAGTCAACCATCAAGCACATGGGCCCACATGCCATCTGTCCTCCATGCCATCACCACTTGTTGGCCTTCATCACAATCCACCAACCTTATCAGGTCCCAAGTGGCCCCCAACATCCACATAACATCCATGTCATGTTCGTACAACTGACATCACCATCCACACAAACTGGTCCCATCATCCACCAGTCATGTCACCTAGTAAAGAAAAACCCAAACTATACAACTTCCAATCGAAGGTTAGGATTTTCTGAAACCCTGTGACATGCCGACAAAGGAATCACTCTATCACTCAAAACTCAAACTTCCAAACCTCATGAGAGAGGTTACAAAGTTCTCATAAGCTGCAACATTCTGATAGAAGGATCGCCTTGTCGCCGAAAACTCAAAATTCACAACGTCCACCAGAGGTTAGGAATCTCATGGATGTTACGACAACAAAGGAGATCACCATGTCAAGGAGTTATAAAATTTTCAAACCCTGTGACATGAATTACAAAGTTACGAAATCCAATGAAAGATTGACAACAAAGGAAGTAACCTTCCCTTCACAGTTGCTAAGTTGGGAGGTTACAAAAATTCAGAACCTCATGACTTTAGTTAGAAAATTTTTGAAACAAGCAACTTAACTCAGGCTGATGAAGGAGGAAAACACAAGTGCTCTAGGAAGTTGACCAAGCCAGTAATTTTGAGTCACAATTCTCAACATTCTCCCACTTGATGAATAACTTACTAGCTCCTTCCAAAGCAAACACAAGAATCTTAAACAGTGCTTTCCTGCTCTAGTCAAGACCCAAGTCTCAATAACACAAGCATCAGATCCTACAGACAAAAGGGGCACCAACACTGCCTCCACTACACTATGCTCTTGAGCTATATAGAAGCAAAAAACATCAAATTCAAAGCCCTCAACTTGAACACCGACCTGAATCCATCCTCCAAAAAACAAGATAGAACATCAACTAGAACAACCAGAAAACTGATTGCTCCCATCCAACTAATCAACCCAAATGACTAAAAAAAACACCCACAACACATGCTAATCCATCCAATCACTTATACCTCCAAGGTATCAATATCAGAAAACTCATGCCACTAGCACAACCAAACCATAAACCGCAGAAATAAGATCCAACTACCAACCAGTAGAAGAAGATCAAACATGTGCAAGGAACTCCCACTGCATGGGTAATGCCAAATCTAAAAGGGTCAAGGCATACTGAATCTACCAATAACATCACATAGAGAGTGTAAACATGTAGTTACAAGGAACCATCCACAATGATATGCACATCATGTAACTATAGAAAATCCTCCTACATAGACCTCTAAATGCCAACTATGTCACCTTATTCTCCATGTATCCACTAGTGCCTGCAACCGATCATCTCATGCCAAACTCCAAATACATCAATACACCATCATGAAGTTCTCAAGCATATGACCAATGCACCCAATACAAAAATAATTTCTAGACCATTTTCAAAGCTCCAATCATATGAACCAGGAACTTATCATGACATCATGATCTACACATCCCCCTTAGGAGATCCCATGCTCCAGGTGAACATACGATGGTCTCAAGAGAAATGCATCATGCCAAAACTCTAATGCACAATCAAGAGTATACCATGACATGAAACAAAAAAAAATCTAATCCAACATCAATTGCCAAGCACCGCCAACATCTCAACTGAAGACTCCAAGAGTCCTTCATGGCTCCAAGATGTTACACATCTTCAAATAGTGTCCATGCAAATGTGAAAGAACCCTTCTGTAGCAATAGGATCTAAGAGTCCCTCCTAGTAACATCTACAACACAAAAGAAGACCATCCATCACCAAGTAATGAACCCATAGTAATTGCTAAAGCTCCCATTCAACCATGACAATGAGCTTTCCAAGCATCATGACCAAACATCTACCAAACTAAAAATACTCTAGGTCCACAACAACAACATGCCCATTTGACAATAATGCCAAGCAACACCAAGATCTCCAAACAAAGTAGACAAAACCATCACTGTCAAAATCTCACACAAGACAGTGTATCCAAGCTATCCATGAAATCATGATACATGTGATATAGGTCCCCATAGCCGACTATTCAGGTACTCAACACCATCCATTCTCTCATCTCAAAGCAACCTCACCAATGCACAAGTGACCATAGACAGGGCTAGTTAACAAGTCTACACCAGCAATGAATCAACTTCATGGATATAGACAATCCACTTCCAAGTTGTCTCACAACAAACATGTAGGTAGAGACAACCCACAACATTGCACAACCCATAGATCCATTCAAGAAAAACATGCAAACCCATCATCGCACTGGAAACTACAAAACTAAGATCTCAAAGAGAACAACAATGTAGAAAACATGATTCAAACACTAGATCAAGCTCAGATCCAATTCGCCAATCATGTCCACAACTAGAGAACCATAGTCAAGGAACCCACAAGCACCACTACAAGAATGCTGAGTGAAAAATCACATACCAACACTCCCATGTAAAGAAGACATCACACCTCCTCAAACCATGCCAAACTGCAGCTATCTTATCTAGTCACACCCAAAAACTAGGGTCTAGAAAAAATCCTAATAGTAGCTCCACATAACCAAATTTTTTGATTGACTGTGTAAAAACTACAAAACCATAGAGCCATGCAAGTATAAACTATCCTTAAAAGTAAAAAACAATTCAAAAACCCTAGGCCCATTTCAGGCCAACTCCAAAACCAACATGTACATGCATTCGAGAGACAAACTATTACAAAAGCTTCGAGATCATCCAATGACTAACTCCATAGCCTTCATGCAACTGGGGTACCAGAAAAAACTATTCCTTCCAATATCAGGACAAACCATCCAACATAAGCACATTACTCCATGAATGAACAACAAACCAAGCTTCTCCATATCATCAGGGAGCCTCTGAAACAAACACCCAATATGAAAGCTTTATTGCAACATAGCCATGAAGAAAAAATCATTCCACCCCATGCATTAGGGTTATACCGCTGCCAACTCATGAGCTTCAGGTCACAACATTTCAATATGACCAACTCAAGTATCTCCATCTTCACCATCTTCCATACTGCATATTTTCTCAGAAACTTTAATAGAAAAGAAAGAACTTCCACTCTAAAAAGGATCAAAACATTAGTCGATTCCTCTAGATTTCCTCAAGCCTGACAAACTAAGAAATATTCATAGAAGAAATACCCAAAACTAGCAACACACTAGGAAGAAACATATCCTAGAAGAAGGCTCTGATACCACTTGTTGGTATCAAGCCTAGACTACACTCTTCCTGATGTCCCACAACTCTGATACCACTTGTTGGAAAAAAGGAGGGGGATAAAGACACTCGCTAGCTATGCCATAAAGTGGAAATAGGCACAATTCATTTCCCACATTGATCCTTACAGAGAAACTTGTGCAAATTATTTTCAACAACACCATTAACAGATTGAAACATGTAGAACCAACAATAATGAAAGATGAAACATAAGACATGAACACATAGATATACACGGGGAAAACCCTTTCAGGTAAAAAACCCCACACTCCAAAAGATTAGATCGCCATTTGTATTATTCAACAACAAAAATAGTTACAATACAATTTCAGGTTCATGACATTTACAAAATTTACATTTTCTTCCATTCTGAAGAAAATTCAGCAACATAACCCATCGCAACCACCTGTATCAGTAGGAGACATCTCGTAGTTGCACAACCACATAACTTGACCACTGACCTCTTGGCCTCTCTATCGTACAAACACTCAACTTTCACCTTTTGTGAGATCCGTCTCTCTCATGGCATCACAACCTCACAGCTAGTTCAACAACACCTCGACTTGCATCAGCCTCTTTGGGTGTACCCAGGTTCTTGGCTAGTCTGTGCCTAGCATCACAACCTCTCTACTTATATCTAGCCTCTCGGCCTGCATCTAGCATCTCGGCCCCCTCATCTTATTCAATGCCCAACCACTATGTGGCCCCTTTTCCTACATCCAACATCTCGACCTATCCACACCCTCCATTCTTGCCACTCTCTGTTAACACCACTCTCTACTCTGAGCTCTGAAAGAGTCATCTCTCATCCTTTTCTGCATCTAGCCTTTTGAACTATAGCTTGGCTTGACCTCATCGTCCTTTGCCTGGTTATTACCATTCAACTCCAAGATTTGGTAGAGTCATCTCTTAGCCTTTTTTGCATCCAACCTTTCTGCCTATAGCTCGACTTGACTAGGTAACTGTCGTTTGGCTCCTTGTAAGAGATTCAAGAGAGACACACAAGAGAAGAGTGTCGAGAGAGATTCTTCACAATCAATAACAGACTGTTCAACTACTACACCCCTTTAGGGTTTCACCTTGAGCCACACACCATCATCCAATATCCAATCATGTCTATCAGATAAACAATCAAAAAAATCTCCACCATCGAGCACATGGGCCCACATGCCATTTTTCCTCCACATCATCGCCACTTGTTGGACTTCATCACAATCCACCAACCTTATTGGGTCCCAAGTGGTCCCCACCATCCATGGAGCATCCATGTCACTATTGTACAAATGACGTCACCATCCATGCAGAATGGTCCCACCATCCACCGGTCATGTCACCCAGTTGGGAGAAACCAAAACTTTACAACTTCCAGTCAGAGGTTAGGATTTTCCCAAACCCCATGACATGCTGATGAAGGAATCACTCCGTTGCTTAAAAAATGAACTTCCAAACCTCATCACAGAGGTTAGAAAGTTCCCAAAAGCTGCAACATCCTGATAGAAGGATTGCCCTATCGCCCAAAACTTAAACTTCACAACCTCCACCAGAGGTTAGGAATCTCTTGGATGCCACAACAACAAATGAGATCACCATGTCAGGGTGTTATAAAACTTTTGAACCTCACGACATGAGTTACGAAGTTAAGAAATCTGGTGATAGATCAACACAAAAGGAAGTAACCTTCCCTTCACATTCACTAAGTTAGGAGGTTACAAAAATTTAGAACCCCACAACTTCAGTTGGAAAAACTTTGAAACCCATGACTTAGCTCAAGCTGATGAAGGAGGAAAACACAAATGCTCCAAGAAGTCGACAAATCCAGTAATTTTGAGTCACAATTCTCAACAACATGAACTAAGTAAAATCCCTTTGAACGTACCTTACACTATTTCACATTTAAGATAACTTTTATATGGACACCTTGCATAACACACTTTGTTCATGGAGCCATTTTGTTTGTTCATGGGTATCAAGCATATAAAGTTTTTCTTGCCTCATGAATCTTATTTTTCATGTTTTGTGGCACACTATTGAAGTTATTAGAGGGATAGATTTGGTATGGTTAGTATGATAAGAATCCTAAAAGAGGGAATGAATTTCTCATTGTATGGTTAGAAGCCGGTATAGAGGCATAAATTTCTCACTAAGCCCCCCTTTGGATACTCACCCAATAAACATCCTTAAGTTCCGTTGCCTCAAAGTGAACATGAATTTTTAGACAAATAGCTTAGATTTTTTCCACATCACATTGGACAAACGGTTGATGCTTGATCCACCTCCTTTTATTTTTGTTTTTTTCTTGTTTTTGTTTTTCCATCTTTTAGTCTTTGACATTTCATGTTTGTGTATCTTGTTTTTCTACACATCATACACCTTGTGTGTGTCCCTTTCTGCTTCTATTGGTTTGACATAGGATCTTGGATCCTAGGGTCTTGGCCACCTCCTTTGATCTTTTGTTATCCTAGATCATGTCTACATTGGTACACTTTGAACCGTCTTGAACGTCTACTTTAGTGTGCATTTGAAGCAAGATCCTCCTCTCACTAAAGTTGAGGCTAAATGTAGTGTAGAAAAATGTATCCCTTTACATTTTTACACTTGTTTGGGTCCTCCTTGCTAAAAAAATGACTTATTTATACCTTAATTTGTCCTATTTTTCATCCACAAGACTTGTTAATTGCATCTTTCCATGGATAATCCTGAAACTCAACAAATAACCAATCAAAATTCAATGTTTTAGGTCATGTGTTCAAGATCTAGTAATCAAGGACTCATACGCGACCTTGCACATATGAGTCCCACCTAGGTCTTGGGACCTAATTTAAAATTTCACATTGAACAAGACACTCCTAGAAATTTGTCCCCTAGGTTTTATCGACTAGGACTCATACACCATAATTGGCATATGAGTCCCACTTTAACTAGGACCTATTTTGAATTCAATTCTTGGTGGGATTTAATTGTACTAGATATGATGTTAGCTTGTCGTGTTGTAATTCCATGAAATTTGCAATAAATAAGTATAAATACAAGGTTATTTTACATAGTTTAATCCTAGAACTTCATAAGCAATCAAGGGTACTTTCACAAGAGCATTATAGAGTATTCAAGAGTATTTCAAGAGCACTCAAGGGTAGATTTGTAGAAGATTATTGCAGCAATCAAGATGCATTATCATGTCAAAGGCTTTATGCATCATGCACAAGGATAACTTTAAGAAACCCCCCCCTCAGTGAAGGTGTAAAATCTTGGTGAATCTTTCCTTTTATTTGAAAAAAATTATTAATTTTCCTGGCAAATCTATAGCACATTATTAAAAAAATTGTAAAATCCTGGTGAATCTCAATGAATAATTGGAAAAAATAATAATCACAATGGCAAATCCTAGCGAATAATCACTAAAAATATTAATTACAATGGTGAATCTCTCCTTTAAAAAATTGCATAGTTGGTCGGCGCAGTTCCCCCATATTTGTTTTGTCTTTTGTAATATTGAAGTAGGGGCCCGGGGGCGGTAGCCACTAGCTGGGTCAAGGGGGCAGAGCCCCCTTGTGGGGGTCGATTAAATCTAATCATGTGGCCCAAAACAAATTATAGGCCTCAACAAGCCTTTTAAAATGCACGTGCATATAAACTCACGAAATCAACCTACATGCATCTGATTAAAAATCTAATCGATGGCAATAACTAAAAGCCCTATTCAAGGCTAAAATATCACTAAAATGAAATGGTAATTTATTATTAGTGGTGATATTGCCCCAAAATTAATGGTAGGAATATAATATTACTAGAAAATATAATTAATATTTGTAATTAGAGTATAAACTACTAGTGAATTAGTTTCAATGACGCATCATTTAAATAATAATGCATAGGAAAATTAATGAAGATAAAATTATTGTTTTGTAAAAACCTAGCGATTTTGCATCATTTTTAGCTTGTACTATTTTCCATTTTTGGAGGTCTTGATTTCAATTATTCACCAATTGGCGAAGATTCGCCACTAAAGTTTTCCCTGATCATGCATGTGGTTTTGAGCTAATTTTGTGATGTCTTGTTCAAGATCAATTCAAGTATTTAAAGGCATTGTCCTTCATCAAGAATCATGATCAAGATCTACATCCATTAAGACCACTTCATGCTTGCTTGCAAATCTACAAGGTTTCAAACAAGGTTCTATTGTTTCATTTTAGGTTTCATGTTTCATTTCCCATTAAGGTTTGATTACCAAAATAGGGTTTGACTAAGGAAAAGCCCTATCCATTAAGAAAACAACGTTTTTCAGTTTCTTTGATGTGTGATTTGCAGATTTAGATTGAAGATCCATTGAAGAGAAAGATTGGATAAAGTTTTCAAAGTTGTAAAGTTTTCACCTTCCTTTCAAGATAATGGAAAGTCACCTACATGTTGGAATTTAGTGTTTAAGAGTTGGATATTGAAAGGGAGAGAAGCTATAGAAGATCACTAGAGGATATCAAAGTTTTAGATCAACCTTGAAATTGGAACTAAATCACCACTTGTGGCATATGAGTCCCACTATACCCACTTTCAAACTTTTTTGTAGATCCTGGTTTACTAGTTGCAAATTCTAGATTTAGCTTGAAACCCTATACTGGGACTAAATCACCCCTACTAGCATATGAGTTGCAATGTGCATTAAAATTCATAATTTCTAGCACTTGGACCTTGTTTCAAGCATCTTCAATTTTCTAGGTGCACCTCTATCCTTTCTCAGTTCATTATTCTAATTTTTAGCTTCATATCTTAGGTTGGATAGTTAGGTTTGCATATCATTTTTATCTTCTTCTTTCCAAGAATTTTCTTGGTAGTGAATAGCCTTTTTATCTTTAACTACGCCCAAATAAACCATCTTAACCATCCATCCCTTCCCTCAATCAATCCAATTGGTTGAGGACCCCTAAAACCTCCTTCATAAGTGAAATAGGAGGAGGACCCCTAAAACCTCTTTGGTTCCATCTCCCAAAACATGGAACACTATTTTCTTCATTTCATTTTGGTGAATCTAAACTTTGGACACCTTATTTTTTATTCAGAGTGCATCATAGTCCTAGATCTAGCTTAAGTTAACTTTGCATTAGTTTTTGCATTAGTTAATTTTCATTAAGGGCTTCTAAATATTGCATTAGTGAAAGTGCATATAGGTTGCATTTTTGTATCTTTTATCATTGAATTTCATTTGAAATCTATAATTGCAAAAAGTAGAATCAACATGCAAGTTAGACACCTTAAAATCAACTCAGAATTTGTTGAATTTGGTTTCAAAACCCTAATCAGGACTCATTGACCCATTTGGGCGATTTAGTCCCTATACAGGTCTTTTCCTAGAATTTTGAGTATTGTTTTCTCTATATTTTTCACTATTTGAAATTTCCAAAAACCCTAGGTGGGACACATACACCTAGCTAGGAGAATGAGTCCTTGGAGGCTGACAAAAACCAACTTTTTTGAGCTTTCTAGTGATTTTTTGTACTTCCTATGCTTGTTGGTAACCTACTATATTTTTCTAGAAAGTTTAAGGAATTGTTGTTTCATGTACCTAGGTCAAATAATCCATTTAGTGTAGTCATTTAAAAAAAAATCATTCCAAAACTCATTTCAGTAGAATTTTTTTTTAGATATCTAGGACATTTGTTTAAATTTTCTAAGTATTAAATTAGTTGAATAGCTTTCTTTTTCATGTTAGCATGTTTCCTTTTAAGAGATGTGGTTTTAATATGGTTAAGAATGGATTGCATAAATACAACATCCTCTCTTATGAGTTCAATGTAGAGCATAGAGATGAGGTCATTAAGAAACATTTTCACCTTCCTTCGACTATCTTTCCTAGTTATGAAAACATCTTAGAACAAGAGAAACAAACCATTGATGCAATCCTTAATATCACCTTTCCTACCACTCATTCAAACCCTATTATCTCTCCAATTTGTGAGAATGATATGATACAAGAATATATAAGTATAGATAATCTTGAAAACCATAATTTTTCTTCTCCAGATACCTCTCCTACTAGTGATGAAGGTATCTTGGTGAAAGAAGATACAATCATTGAGAATCATAAAAGTATTGATTGTCTCTCTCCTCCTCCCTCTTGGGAAGATATTATGACACAAGAAGATGAGATCATAGACACATTTCTAAACATCACCTTACCTAGTTTCCATTCATCACTTGCTTGTGAGAATGTTTTAGTGAAAGAGGATGAAATCATAGATAACCATGAAAGTCAAAATTTTCCTTCTCCTAATATCCTTCCTCGATGAGAAGAAGATAAATTTTTGTTAGAAGATACACTTATTGAGAGTCATGAGAATCTTGTTCCTCCCTTCCCTAATGCTCCTACTGTTTGGTAATCATGAAAATCATAGTTGTCCTTCTCTTTATGCCTCCCCTAGTTGTGATGAAGCTACTTTACCAAATATAACCATGGAATGCGATGAACCTCTTGTTTTCTTCTCTCCTATAAACCCTCATACTAGGGAAAATATTAGGGCACAAGAGAACAAGACCTTAGAAACACAAGGATGAAATCATGAAAAATCATAACAATCAAATTAGGCCTTCTAATATATTTACTACTACTAATGAAGATACTTTTATGTTATAAAATCCAATTGATGAAAGTCATGAGAATCTTGGTTGTCTCTCTTCCCCTAGGAAAAACATTATTGAACAGGAGAATGCCATTATTGATAACCAACAAAATACAACCATTGATAAATCCCTTACTTGTAATGAAGTCATTTTAGAAGAACCAATGTTTGAATGCCATGAACATCTAGTTTTTAGTTCTCCTAAAATCTCTCCTACTAAGAAGGATATCATGGTGCAAGGAAATGAGAACATTGACAAATGTCTTTCAAGAAATAGTGATGTGACTTCCTTAAATGAACCTAATTAACTGACATTAGACTCTCCTTCACAAAAGAAGTTAATGTTATTCAACCTCAACTCATCCTTTACCTACCTTTGCACTAAACTCAAACTCAAAACAAATTCGTTCTCATCCTCAAACCACCTAAGAATAACATATTACAACAATTGAGTTATAATTCTATTTCTCATACATATAACATTAGAAACAATCCAAAACCAAGATAAACAACTTCAAAATCCCTCCCATTACCTCAACCTATCTTACCTGGTCCTCTTCGTTTTCCTTCACAAAAGTGGAAAGGAGTATGATCTTGTTGAACAACTTAAGAAAAATCTTGGGAAGATATCATTATCAGACCTTATTCAATCCTCTCCACAGTATCGTAACATTATTAAAAGTGCTTTACAATGATTTCCTACCCTCTAATATGAAATTGAATGACATAGCAACCATGATTCAAGGAATTAATGTTGACATTGTTTTCCACCAAAGTGAGCTCCCTTCTTTGGAATTGCAAAAAAAAAAAGAAGATTTTATGATAATAGCCATATATAATAGGACAAGGATAAATCGAACCTTTTTCAACAATGGAACAACTCTTAATGTGTGTAGTGTAACCCTTTTGGATAGACTTGGAATGGATAAATCAAGAATTGAATCTGATTCCTCATCGATTCGAGGATTTGACAATGTAGGAAAACAACCGCTTGGTGTGATCAAATTTCCTTTTAAAGCTGGAAATGCCACATTACAAACCCCTATCCATGTTACGACTCATGAACTTTTATATAACCTTCTTTTAGGTAGACCATGGATTCATAAAATGCAAGTAGTGTTGTCAACTCTTCATCATAAAATGAAGTATGTCTACAAGAAAAAAGTGTATACATTTGATGCCGATCTTGAACCAAACAATTCTTTGAACATTGAAATAGTTAAGGAAAATCCCTTGAAAACATTGACACCAACTACACAAGTGGAACCTTTGCAAGAAAATGAAAAAGAAAAGAATATTAAGGAAGTCATGAAGCTATTAGAAGATGATTGGGTTTCCTTAGATTTCACATCAAAATCCATGGGAGAATACAAGATCATAACAAAAGAATTTGAAAGGGGAAAATAAAAAGTGGTAATGGCAACACAAAATTCTGAAGACCCTTCAAAGCATCCACCTCAACAACTTTAGAACAAAAGAAAACATACATAATAAAATTTGATGAAGTTGATTATGAATAACCACTAACTCCAAAAGAAATGAAAAAAAATTATGGAAAAGGTTATGAACTTATGAAACAACTTGGATATAGTGGAAACGGATGTGGTTCTAGAGAACATGGTATGCATGTCCCTATATAGCCTAATACACAAGAAAAGACTAGTGGTCTTGGTTATTGTCCCTCAAAAGAAACAAGCAAGCCTTCACTTAATATCAACACTCTTACAAAAGATTCTTCTTAGCCAACTTTAACATTAGTGCATCCTTAACTGATAGACAATAATGTTCTTCATTATTATCTTTTGAAAGAAACAAAGAAATCTTCACTTACTATCAATGTCATCACACAAAACACTAATGATTCAAATTTGATAAATTTTACACCCTCTTGTAAAGAAGAGTACAAAATTTTGCAATCTAAAGAGTCTTGTGTAAGTATCACACCTTGTACAAAGCAAGATATATCTTTGTCGCAAAATAAAGGAAAATAATCTACTATTGATCAAGGGGTTTATTTGTCGAGATTCCTCCAAGATCGTTTAGTATATCTCCCTCCAAGAACATGAAATAGATTTTACTACAAGAGTTCATTTTTTGCATATCATAGAGTTCATGGATATTCTACTAATGAATGTAAGGCTTTGGGTAATAAAATTCATCATCTTAAGGATTATGGTGCTCCTCCTTGTGTTGAAGCACCTAGTTAGATTCTAATTGATACTAATTTTCATATTTTTCATCAATCATCTTGGCTCACCGTTGTCTTGCACTAAGTGGGGGCAAGGGGTTAAGTAGCCTTTTCCTCGTATGCCACTTGTCACTATCTCTTTTGGCTATTTGACCAAATTACATGTATATATTTAAGAGAAAGCTTGGGATGTGGAAAACATGCCTTAAGTTGGCTCGCATGTGACGTACTGAGTTATGTTTAGTATTGCAACCCCTTATCCATGATGTAGTTACATTTGGGAACATATGACTTGGCATAGGGATTTTCAGATAACATCTCATGTCTTCTTCTACTTTAAAGAAATTTCTCACAACAATGGTGTTAGCATCCACTTTAAAGTGGGGGCATACATTGAAACTCATATTTCACTGTGTGATTTTCTTTTATTTTGAAATGCATCCTTTTCTTGGTGGTGTCATTTGGTTTTATTTCCTCTGGGAGTGTGATATTTCATTGACTTGTTCTCTCTTGGAAACATTAGGCATGATGTTCACTAAGAAGAGACATTACATGAACTAAGAAAAATCCCTTTGAATGTACTTTACACTATTTCAAATTTACAATAACCGTTATATGGCCACTTTACATAACACACTTTGCTTGCCTGTGGAGCCATCCTGTTTATTCATGGGTATCAAGCATACAAATTTTTACTTTCCTCATGAATATTTTTGTTCATGATTTGTGGTGACCTATTGAATTTATCAGAGGGATAGCTTTGGTATGGTTAGTATGATGAGAAGCCTAAACAAGCGCATGACTTTCTCATTGTATAGTGAGAAGCTGGTATAGAGGCATGACTTTCTAACTAAGTCACCCTTTGGATACTCACCTAGCAAACAACTTGCAATTTTTTTGCCTCAGAGTGATCATGAATTTTTGGAAAAAAAACTTAGATCTAATCCACATCACATTGGACAAATGGTCGAGGCTTGATCTACATCTTTTTTTTTATTATTGTTTTTATCTTTTTGTCTTTTAGTCCTTGACGTTGCATGTTTGTGTATCTTGTTTTGCTACATATCATAGACCTTGTGTGTGTCCCTTTGTGCTTATGTTTGTTTGATGTAGGATCTTGGATCCTAGGGGCTTGGCCACCTTCTTTTATCTTTGTTATCCTAGACTATTTACATTGGTAAAATTGGACCCCTCTTGGATGTCTACTTTAGTGTGAGTTTGAAGCAAGTTCCTCCTCTCACTAAAATGGGGGATAAATTTAGTGTATAAAAATGTATCCCTTTAAATTTACACACCTTTTTGGTCCCTCCTTGCTAAAACATGGCTTGTTTATGTCCTAATTGGTCCTATTTTGCATCCACAAGACTTATTAATTGTATCTTTCTATGGATAATCTTAACACTCAACAAATAACCAATCATAATTCAATGTTTTGGGTCATGTGTTCCATATTTGGTGATTTGGGGCACATACAACACCTTGGGTGTATCAGTCCCACTTAGGTCTTGGGACATGATTTCAAATTTCACATTGAACAAGACACTCCTAGAAATATGTGTTTCAGCTCTTAGCTACTTTGATTCATACACCACAACTGGATTATGAGTCCCACTTTAACTAGGACCTATTTTGAATTCAATTCTTGGTAGGATTTAATTATCCTAGATCTTATGCTAGCTTGTAGTGTTGTAATTTTGAGAAATTTTTCATAAATAAGTATAAATATAAGGTTATTTTACATAGTTTAATCCTAGAACTTTATAATAAATAAAGGTACTTTCACAAGATAATTATAGAGTACTAAAGAGAATTTCAAGAGCATTCAAGGGTAGATTTGTAGAAGATTATTACAGAAATCAAGATCCATTATCATGTTAAAGGCTTGATGCATCATGCATGTGGTTTTGAGATAATCTTGTGATGTATTGTTCAAGATCAATTCAAGTATTCAAAGGAATTATTCTTCATCAAGAATCATGATAAATATCTACATCCATTGAAGCCACTTCATGCTTGTTTGCAGATCTACAAGGTTTCAAACAAGGTTCTATTGTTTCATTTTATGTTTCATGTTTCATTTCTCATTAATTTTTGATTAACAAAATGGGGTTTGACCAAGGAAAACCTCTATACACTAAAAGAAAAAAGAAAAAAACTCTTTTTGATGTGTGATTTATAGTTTTAGATTGAAGATCCACTGAAGAGAAAGATTGGAGAAAGTTTTCAAAGTTGCAAAGTTGTCAAAGTTGTCACCTTCCTTGCAAGATCACTAATAGTCACCTACAAGTTGGAATTCAAAGTTTCATACTAAGAGATCAGAAGGGAGAGAGGCTACAAAAGATCACTAGAGGATATCAAAGTTTTAGATCAACCTTGATATTGGTATTAAATCACCACTTGTGGTGTGTGAGTCCCAGTATACCAATTTTTCAAAAAAATTATGTAGATCCTGGTTTACTAGTTGCAAATTTTGGATTCAGTTCGAAACACTAAATTGGGACTAAATTTCCCCTACTAGCATATGAGTCCTAGTGTGCATTACAATTCATAATTTTGGGAGTGCAAATTTTTTTTCAAGCATCTTTAGTTTTCCAGGTGCACCTATGTCCTTTCTTAGTTCATTATTCTGATTTTTAGTTTCATATCTTATGTTGCATAGTTAGGTTTGCATATCATTTTTATCTTCTTCTTTCTAAGCCTTCAATTGGTGGTGAACCCCCTTTTTTGTATTTAATCACACCTTAGATCTTATAGAGAATCTCCATTTTCAGTCCAACTATTGGATTGATATTTATACATTTTCCTTGAATGAAACATAAGTGAAATAGGAGGAGGACCCTTAAAAACTCTTTGGTTCCATCTCCCAAAAGGTGGAGCACTATTTTATTCATTTCACCATTCCACAATTATAAACAAGTATTTCCTATTGATACACTAGAAAATACTAACTTTTGAACTTTAGCTTTCTTACTACTTGCATCAATAGAGTAGTTGCATGATCAATACTTGATCAATCTAAAAATTAAACCTAAAATTTTATCCTTAATGGCTCACTCAACTATTAAATTTAAACCAAGATTTGATACCATACATGATAGCCCAATAGACTTGGAAAAAATGAGACTATTTATTTAATTGAACTTCTTAAGTTTTTGCTCACATTATATATAGGAATGTAGTCTTACAATATCAACAAATCCTTATGAAAAGTTATCGAAAAGTTCTCTTGGATCAAAATACTTGGATTCTTGGGTTTGATAATAACATTGAACTTAGGTATTCATGTATAGGTCTTAAAAAGTGCTTATTTTGTCTTAACATAGGGTGATATATAAGAGATGGGCCTTAAGACAATATTTAATATAGGTTGAACCATCAAATTTTAATAGAATTAGTATGGGAACACATGGCCAACTCTGATTTGTACATTCTTGCGTTCATGAAATCCCAAGCATATTTGACATACTTTAATTCTAAGCTCAAAATTTGACATCTTTTTTCTTATGTTTAAATCTAATACAAACACATAGCATGCACTAGTTGTTATGTTTCTTGAATCTCAACATCTTAGGCACAAACATATTATCAATCCTAATTTATTTGGGAGATTCATTTTGGAACTTAAATGATTTATCTCTAGGTTTTTTCAACCTAAGAATCCTACTAACTTTGAATAATATGTGAACTCAAGTTTGGGCTTACTAGCAATTAGCTTCTAATTCTCATTTATCTATGAACACATATATGTGAGATTCACTCTAGAATATAAGTGGATATAGATTTATCCAGGGCATCAATAGTTAGAAAATACACTAATACTTCCCACAAATGTGGGAACTTGATGCAGGAGCATCCCTGGTTGTAAATGAATCTTGCATCAACCAAAAATAGTTCTTTTCTTGCATTGCATTCAATAGAAGTTTCACAAGTTCACTCCACATTTCACCACATTACTATTTCTTAGCTCATGGAACAAGATATAGCATATATGCATGGACGTCTAACACAAATCCATATTTTAGATCATTTGCACTTGTCTATTAAAATTTGTTACTCTTAGCGTTTCACTGTATTTTCTATTCAAAGCATTGGGGATGACCTAGCTCAATTTATTGGCACGAGCCTATTTACTGAAGTGTGCGGACATAAAGGAATATCATTATAGCATCTTGGGTTCATTGGGACCTATCTTGGAGATCCACAAGTACATATTCTCGTGTGGAGTTACCTACTCATGTTTTGGGGCTGACCTTCATGTTGATCTTTTATTGGGTTACTAACCCTTGTGGTTGATGTAAAACTATTTGGGAGCTTGAAAAGAATACATATGAGCATTGTAATCATTTAGGAGAGTAGTATCAAGTAGTTAAGGATAAATCATTATAAATCATTTTAGTTCTTAGTCATAAGTTCTTATTTTCATCAACCCTTAGAGGGCATGCAAGAAGGCCTATTGGCTAGTTGTATATTTGTAAGCCTCTAAGGCAAAGCCCATGAGATTGGATGCTCACTTGTGTGGCCAAAATTGCATGTAATATTCTAGGTTAATGAAGATTCTTGTTTTCGTATTAGTTTTTTGTCCTAATTCTGCTATGTTGACTCATTGTTGCCTAGTTCAAATAGTTCCTTTTGAAATTCTCCTATCGTGACTGCACCAAAACTTCATAATTTTTAACATGCGTAGGCTCTTAGTTATAAAAATAATAAGACATTATGAATAATAACATAACATGGACATAAGAAGCTTGGAAATTTTAAGTTATTAAAGTGCTCAATTTAAAATTTAAAATCCCAGGTTTGGATTTTAAACTTCTTTATTGTTGTAACTCCTAGTGGATATGAGGCTTCTTGTAATTTTAACTTAGCATAATTTCAATTTTTTTTTTTTTATAGGGGCAACATTAAGATTCCCACTTAAAGGATAGGAATCACTGCATGATTAACTTTGGTTAATCAGTGACTTATATTTCACTTGAGAGATTAATGAATAGGGTTTGTCTTGACTTAGGACTATTTCCAAGGTTTCTTTCCTCTTTGGGACATATTTTCATTATATATATACTCTAAGACATCAATAGGAAATAATTTTCTTGAGGAACTAATGGTTAGGATTCATTACAAAATAGTTTCAATATTAAAAAGGAAGCTAGTCTCAAAGGATAGTCTTGATAGAGAAATTATCATGAAGGGGATATAAGACTTATTATAATTAATTCAAGCAACAACCTACCATACTTCAATTATTTAGACTTTAGATCATTGAATCTTGCAAAGAGCCACAAGATAGTGGTTTCAATCTAGACTATTAGAATATACCTCAAAGAGTTTTGTTAATACTTCCTTTGATCAATTCTAGTTTTTATAGGGGAAAAATTCATACTTCCATTTAGAGGATAGGCATAACTGTGTGATTAACTTTGCTCAATCAATGACTTAGATTTCACTTGATAGAGTAATTAATATGGGGTTCTCTTAACTTAGGACTCTTTCTAAGGCTTCTTTCATCTTGGGGATGTGTTTCAATTAGATATTTATTCTAAGAAATCCATGGTCAAGAATTTTCTTGGTGAATCGATGGTTAGGAGTTATTAAGAATTGGAAACAAAAATAGGCTTCAATTTTGCAAAGGTAGCTAGTCTGAAAGGATATCTTGATAGATAAATTCTCATGATGGGACTCTAAAATTTATTATAATTAATTCAAGCAAAAACCTCCCATACTTCAATTATTTAGAGTTAGATCATTGAATTTTTGCAAAGAGTCATAGGATGGTGGTTTCAATCTAGGCTATTAAAATTTACCTCATAGTCTTTTTTAATAATTCCTTTGATTATTTATATATGGATTTTACATAGTTAGATCTTAATAAATTTTTGCCTAGGTAGGCCTATACTTTATTGATACCTTAGGAGTAGCCTTGAACACCCATCAAGATTTTTTTTGAATAGGGAATACATCTAATATAGTCTTGTACTTGATAATATATTGAGATACATTTTATATATTTTGCATACTTTTCCTTACAATTCTTATTCATAAACCATATATTTCTATGGTCACTTTCCTAGTCCATGATTCATTCAAGTTTTTGATCTAACATATTTGAAGTGTTGGAAGTAATTTGATAGAATTCATCAAGTTCTTGTTCTTCATATGGACTTATTCTAGCTACTATTTCCTCCTTGAGCAATGATAAATGCCTAGGGCCTAATTGACTTTCTATTGAGTTCTACAAGAATTTCATGGATTTGGTATGTGAAGACCTACACAAAGTTTACTTGGAAGCTCTAGATAGAGGTTCACTTGGTAAATGCATAAACATTGGACTAATTAAGATACTCCCCAAGGAGGGAGACAAATCCTTGATAAAAAATTGGAGACCAATCACTCTCCTAAATGTCTCTTACAAAATTTTGGCCAAAGTTGTGGCTATGAGGATTTCCAATGTCCTTCCTAAGCTTATTAATAATACCCAAACAAGATTTATTAAGGAAAGGTACATCTTCGAAAACCTAATCATGAGTTGGGAAGAAATGGAATGGGCCAAAAACAACAATTAAAACCTTGTCATGCTCTTGCTAAACTTTGATAAAGCATATGATAGAGTCGAATGGTCCTTCTTGATAATGACTTTAGAACCTTTTGGTTTCACCAAGTTTTTTCCAACATGGGTGGGACCCTCCTAAAACATGTTGCTGCACAAATTGAAGTGAATGAAACTCACATAGAGGTCTTCAATCTTGAAAGGTCCATTAGATAGGTTTTCCCCTTGGCCCTAGCCTTGTTTGTTATTGCTTCCAATGCACTTCATTACTTGCTAAGGGATGTAGGTAGCTCCACTAGGGTCAAGGGCTTAACACTCCCTGACCAAAATGAACTCCTCAACATCTATTTTTCTGATGACAACTATTTTTGTGGAATTGTAAGAAGAAAATTTGGTAAAATTGATAAATAAAATAAATTTATTCTACCTTGCTTTTTGTGTTAAGATTTGAAAAATGAAATATATTGTGTTAGGGTAGTCTAAGGCTCCTCCCAGTTGGCTTCAAAAAAATTATCTTCAATGGGGTGGTCTCCATAAACCAATCAGATACCTAAGAATAACTTTCTCTATTAGTCCAAATCTCAAAGACAGGTGGCTTTATATCAAGGCCAAAATTGATAAGAAATAAATTGGAATGGAGACTACCTATCTCTAGCTAGAAGGCTCCAAGTGTGTCAAAAAATAATGTCCTCCTACACTTTATATTTTTCTTCATGTGTTTCTTTAATAGCTATCAAGTAAACGAAGTTCAAAAGAAGACTAGATGTTTCTTGTGATTTGATGGGAAGGGAAAAATAAAAAAGCATTATGTTAAGTGGGAATGGTTTTTTTTTGGAAAAAGATCATGGGGGACTAGGACTTAAAGATCTTAAGATGCATGGTACTACCTTGGATGCAAAATGGGTTATAAGAGCCCTGGATAGGAGTGAACCTTGAGAGGTGTTAATAAGAAATAATATGAGGGATGTTGTACCCAAATTACAAAAATCCTATAAAGCATTACCCTTTAGTGATCTTCTTATCACCAAGCATCAAATAGTTCTTGCAAATTCTATGGTCTTCATAAGTATCTGGAGAGCTTGGGAAAGTATTAGAGGGAACATCCAATGTCCTCTCTTATTCGAACACAACTCTAACTTCATACACCCCACCAACTTTGTGTGGTTGAATCTTGAGCACAATGGGAAGCCTTTAACCCTCCTTCAAGGCTGCTTTGCCAAAAAGTGGGCTCAGTATGGCATTATTTTTTTTAATAATATCCTAAAAAATGGGGTGTTGTTGGAGTGGCTTAACCTAAAAGATGAATTTTATCTACCTCAGTCAAGCTTTATAACCTATACTATCCTTAAAGAAGCATGCAAACTGCTTCTCTCAAACCCCAATCTTACTCTCAAATCTAATAATTAGTTGGATTACAACTAGAAATATTCCACTCCACTTTTTGAGGTCAAAAAAAGAATTATCTATAAAGAACTCATTAACTCAAACCCCCTTCTAATTATCTTAATAAATTTTGGAATGTTGAATTGAATAATAAAAGTTGGAAGAATTTATTTTCTTCTCTGTGGCACCATCTATTAGATGCTAAGAAATCCTATTTTAGATGGCTTTTTATTTTGCAAAAGATTCTTTAAAAAATTAAATCATGCAAATATTGATATATGTAACATTTGTAGAGTTCTTGAAACTATTAATCATATTTTTTTAATTTCTTTATGCTACTAAAATTTGGAAATTATTTTCTAATGAGAAAATTCTTGGGGGGTCTCGAATGGGAAAATAATTTGGAAGGAAATTCTAATGGGAATTAATTTAAAAATAAATAAAGAATTGCAATGCTTCTGGTTTACTCTTTCTACTGAAATATTATGGTGTATCTGGAGGGCAGAAATGATGACAAATTTAATGGGACATGGAGGGAACTCATTATGTCTTCTAAAATATTCATATTTTTTAATGTTGCAATGTAGGTTATTACTACCATGGAAATCTCAGAGGGGAAGTTCTTGAAGTTTCTAAGAGATGGGGTCATTCTTGTTCATCAAAAGGAGGTTAAATATCATCTTTCATGGTAGCATGGATAGATCAGCCTATCAATCTCAATGAAGGAACTCAAGGCCTTCCAAAAATAGCTTAATGAGAAGGTTGAAAAAGAAAAAAACCAACAAAGGAGCCACAATCCTAGGCTTCACATTAATGAAAACTACGAAATTGAAGAAGTCTTTACAAATGAAGAATTGGATACGATTGAGACCCTTGCAAATTAGAAAGATATAGATTAATACAATGAGAGAAATAGCCTACCCTTTAGCAACTAAATACTTTCATATCATGTTTTGGCCGATTATCTATGTTAGTTGGTATCAAAAATTATTATGTATATGCGGGTCTAAGCATATTATTTGTAAATACTCACTGTATATTTTTGGTTTTCTATACAAATTGAGCTACTAAATTTTATCAAGTTTGCACTCAAACTGTATAATCTCTAGTATATATGGGTATTTTGGTGATCTAGTACAACATAGCTATAAAAACACTATAGTTTTATGAGCTTCAACTATTATTAATACAAAAAAATTAGAAGAAAAAAATATAATTCAAGTGTAGATGGAATTTAAAGATTTAATCAATTTACAGTGCTTGTAGTCCAAGAAACCAAATCCCTATGTGACTATTGGATTGTATTTTCTCTTCTAATCCCAACATGTTTATATATTTCTAATAGTAATATTATAATAATGCAAAATGACTAGGCTTGGGTATCTACAAGCCATACTCCATACTTTGGCATTAATTAGCTATCATAATGAGAAAAGATAGCCAATACTTGACCTAGTAACAATAACACATACTCCACACTTCCACATTACTTGACATTAATATTGAAAAATAAAAACCAACAAATGCTACATTGTAAAGTGGAATTATCCTGAAAGCTAAAAGCTATTAATAATTATTTTTATTGACAATAAATTTAATTTTGGTGAATGAAAATTGTTTAATAACACAAATTTTAATAATAAGGATATATAGTATACATTTAAAGACATTTGATTTGCCTCTATGTCAAATTCAAATCATGAATTACAAATAGAAGACATCTAGTATGCATAAAAAGAATGAACATTTTTTTGAGAAGCCAATTTAAGGAACTCTTGAAGCTAATATTATATTCTCATGAAAATACTTCATTTGACATTATACACAATATTCCCTAATATTACCTTAAACAACATGTAGTGCCAAAAAATTTCATCCATGACATTTTCACACTTGTTTGGGCCCTCATAAAATTGAGCTTAATGATGCCTTGACTTAGTGTTGTAATGTGTTTAACACACTCACATTAGGTCTTGGGCCCTTGTGAACTAAATGGACTTAATTTAACATTATTTAAGGTGTTGTAAAGTGTTGTAACACACTTTCACACTTTTCTAGGTTTTTATTAAATAATTGGGATTCTTTATGCTTTAATTGGCCTTATTTTACATCCATAAGCCTAATTTAATGCATCTTTTCATAGATAATATTGACATAAACCAACATCCAATCATAATTTAGGTGGTTTTAGATTGTGTGTCCTATATTTAGTGATTTGGGACTCATACACCACCTTGGGCATATGGGTCCCACCTAGGTTTTTGGGCCCCAATCTGGATTTCACATCATTTAAGAAAATTTGAAAATGTGTCCCATAATTAATGCCTAATGGGACTCATGCCACTTTTGGCATATGAGTCCCGTGTGGCCCAAAATAAAATTTAATTCAAATTCTTGGTAGGACTTTATCCTCTTAGATCTGATATTGGCTTGAAGTGTTGTAATTTCAGGAAATTTGGCATAATAAAGTATAAATACAAGGTTATTTCACTCATTTTCATATAAGACTTTCATGATATAATTCCTAATATAAAATTGGAGTTCACAAGAGCATTCAAGTGTTTAAAAGAGCATTCAAGAGCTGATTATCAAGTGTTTTAGAGCATTATTCGAGTATCAAGCATCATGTCAAAGTCATCATGCATCATGTTTGTTTTTGAGCTAACAATTGTGATGTAGGGTTTCATGATTCAAGGTATAATTCAATTCAAGATCTACTATATTCAAGCAAGAGTCAAGATCTACATCTATTAGAGCTAGGGTGATCCCATAAAGTTGGTTTACAATTTCTGGGAGGTTCTGATTTTTGCTAAAATCACATATTTTTAGAAAATATAATGATTTAAGCCTTAAAAATTTCTATTTAAAGCATTCCAATTGAAGAGGGTTTGATCAAACTACCTTAGATCAAACCCCCTTGGATAGAACCCCATTAGTTTTAAACCATACCTATAACAGAGTCTCCTCTACACCTATCAAAATGGGGATAAAAAACCACTTTTGATTTACCTTTTGGGGGATCAAATGAATTCATTTAATTTTTTTTTTTTTATTTAGTCCTTATTATAAGCTTCCCAAAAAGTATAATTTTAAATAAATTTAATTTTATTATTATATTTATTTTTTATTTCTTATGAATGTAGGTTTTTCATGAAAATCAAGCTCTATGTTCTACACATGTGGAAAAGTAGAAGATTATCTAAAAAGGAAATTGAAAAATATGAGTGCACCAGATATTGAAGTCCTTGATCCACTAATTTAAAAAAATAAATTGATAATACAAAAGAAGTTGTGTTATACATCCTATGTTTGAATTGTAATTGATTTGACTTTGAAAATTGATTAAGGAAAAAATATTCAATAAAACACTATGAAACCAATTGGAAGAACTAGATATCATAGTTACAAATCTAAATTAAAAAAAAAAAAGAATTTTATCCTTCATGGAAAAAATGTTACGTGTTATACGGTGAGCATCACTCCTTAAAAATGGTGTTTACTAAAAAAAACTAGTTTTCGAAGGAGATGGAAAAGGAAGTGCAATCTGATTTAAATTTTTTTGAAAAACAATATCCTTAGAATCTACAAACAAAATTTCACAAATCAGTAGTTTCCATCATCTTCAAATTCCTCAGAGTTTAGCCGCTATAGGTGCCCAAAAGTGAAAATTTAGTTAGAAAATATCAATTCAGTGTCCAGTTGGGCCAAAAATTGTAAACCAGTATTGTTGGATCACCCGCCACTTCATACATGTTTACAAAAAATTATTTATAGGGTTTGGCGAGTTTTAACATTTCATATTGTTTATTAATCATTCCTTCAACTTATTTTTCATTTCAAGGTTCGATTACCAAAATGAGGTTTTACCAAGGAAAACCCCTTTCCACTAAAAAAATAACATTTTTCCCTCTCTTTAGTGTGTGATTTACAGATCTAGGTTGAAGATATATTTAATAGCAAGCTTGGAGAAAGTTGTCAAAGTTGTCATGTTACATTGGAGATCATTGGAAGACATCGAAAAGTTTCAAATTAGAGTTTTGGATCCAGAAATCAGGTGGGAAGAACAGAGCAGGCATTGAAGAGCAGAATCAAACTTTGAATTAAAAGAAAACCCTAACTAGAATGATACACCACTTCTAGCATATGAGTCCTAGTATAGGAATTTTTTTAGATTTTAGGAGTTTAATTCATATCTCTACCAGATTTATGTTCCTTCCTAGAAACCCTAATCTAGGACTAAATTACTTAGTCTAGCGTATGAGTCCCAATTAGCATTAAATTTATTGCTTTTAGCATTTCAAGTCTTCATCCATTCCTCTTCAAGTTTCCAAGTGCACACCTTTCATCTCATAGCTTTCTATTTTAATTTACATGCATTTTTAGGTCATTTAGTGAAGTTTTTCATTACACTAGGTTTAAGCATTAGCTCTTGAATTTAATTAGTCTTTACAAGCCCTAGATTAGTGGTGAACCCCTATTTAGTTTGTAATCAGACCCTAGGACAACCCTATTGCAATATCTCTTTCTCCTTTGCATACTTTAGATTGAGATCTCTAGGGTTTTCGTTGAATGAGAGTGAAGGAAGATTGTTGTTCTATGTCCTAAACCATAAGCAACAAAAAATTTCCACCTTTGATTTTGTTGAACCTACATTTAGAACATATAAATTCTAATTTGGAGTGCATCATCATCCTAGATCTTGCTTACATTAACATTGCAATAGGGTTTGCATTAATTAATTGGTATCCAGGGTTTCTATTTCTTACATTAGTGAAAGTGCATATAGACCTTACATTTTTGCATCTTACATCATTGAAAATAATTTGAAATATGCATTTGCATTTAGTCTACAGATCATGCAAACTTAAAGGAATGAAAATCACTTAAAATGTTTTCATTTTTTTTGAAAAAAACCCTCACTAGGACTCATACACCCCTTTGGGTGATTTAGTCCCAGTGCAGATTTTAAACTACATTTTCCAAAATTCAAAACTCTATTTCTAAAATTTTGTTTGCTATTGGTAGCTTTTTGTTTTAGTTTGCAAAGTTTTTATGTTATATTCATTTCATTGCATTTAGTATCCCTTGCATGAGTTTTTCTACTTGGTGTCCTATTGCTAATACTATAGTGAGACAAAGTTCAAGACTCATGTCATCCTGCGATAGCACAATCATCATGGATCTTGGGTTATCTAGCTCTTTCATTCCTAGTATTGACACTAGTTCACTAGGTATGGACTTTTTCCATAGAAAAATGGCCCCTTGTCATTTTCATGGCCCTTTAGGTCTTGTTTCATGGTGTTGGAACTATGTTACTTAGATTTTGTGTTGTATCATGGCTTGAACATGCTTATTTAGGTACTAAAACTCAAAGAATGATGTCTTGTGCAGGTGTTGTGAAGTGTTGCAAGACATTTCTACATTCTTCTAGACTCTATTTAATACAATTTACCTAAAAATCACATTTTCACTCATCAACAAGTCCTATATTAAAGTTTTGTAAAGTCTTGTAACAAGGCTTCACACTTTTCTAGGCACATCTTCACTATTTACACCTTTCTCATGCTTTATTTAATCTTCTTATACCCTTATATGACTTAATTATGTGTATTTTTGCATATTATCCTGACAAATAACATTAAATACAACATTATTCCCAATACTTGTGTTTTTAGGTCTTAGGTGCGACCCATTCACCATGGGTGGCGAATGAGTCCCCCTTAGCCCCAAATTTAAAATATTTCAAATTTCCTTTCAGATTTTTAATAAAAATCACTTGATGTCAGCCTATGATGAGGTATGAATGGATAGTAAGGGACAAGAATTGTATAAATAAGTGATTTTCATCTCATTTTAACCCCCATTCATCAAGTTCACTTATCCACCTATACATTCAAGAATTCAAGCATTTTTACATCATCAATTAAAAGACTTTTCAAGCACTTCGGAGCTGCCATTGAAATTACATCAGAACTACAAGATCAAGAGTTAGGTGAGTTGATATCATTTGCATGTTATTACTTTATCTTTCTCTTGCATTTGATTATCTTCTCAAGGGTTTAATTACCAAAAGTGGGGTTTGACCAAGGAAAACCCCTATTCACTAACCCTAATCATTTTTCCCCTTTTGCTTGTGTATTTGCAACCTTTTGTTTGCAGATTTGACAAGTTATTAGGTGTTGAAGATTGAGTTTCATGTAAACGAGGTTCTTCAAGTCAACATAAGTCAAATTCAAGCTTGGAGAGACATATTTGTTGATAGGTTGTCGTTAGGTCCCATTACTTTAGAAGATAAAATTCAATATGTCGACCAGGAAGTGTTCAAGGAAATTTGCAATAGAATAAGTCTGGAGTATCTCCCTTATATTTTCAAACTTTTTAGAACTTAATATTAATTCTAACCTCAGGCCATCTAACTATAAAACTATAAAGCAATTTATCCAAAGAAAGTAGGAAATATTTAAAGTAAAAAAACATAAGAAACTAATTTAGAAAGCATGATAACTAAATTAGAAAGTACAAAAACAATTAAACTAAGAAGTTGATAAACTATGGAAGTAGAAAAACTTATAACAATCCATAAAACATCTTCTTTAATAGTAAAGATTCTAATAGTTAACAACAAGAAACTACATAAGTAAAAGACAACAAATACTTCATAACTTAGATTTCATAGCAGCAAACTCGATAATTCTCTATAGAATAACAATATAATAAAGGAAAATGCTTATCTACTTAAGTTATCTCCCCTCGAGTGGCCAACTCATGGGTTATCATGTTCGTTCTCAGCTCACATCTACAGTTAATTTGAAAATGCTTCTATCAACCATAATTATCATCCATAACTCATAACTCAGAAATTTTAGATAATAATCTCTTTATTCATAAACTTCGGAATTTTTTTTTATAGTATAACATTAATTTTGTCACTGGATATTTTTCTTATGGAGATTACATCTTTTATAGAAAAACTCTAACTAAATCCTTTATTTCATATGGTATGGATAACCATTGAAAATATCTAAAATAGATCTATGAATAACTCATATGTTTTTAAAAACCATTACAACAGTATTAAAGAGGCTCAAGTCGAGCCATGAAGTTTTTGACTCAAAGCATAACAAAAATCAAAACTTTAAAGAGTAACTATATCTTTGGTCCATCACCCTAAATTTTTGAAGCATATTTTCAGCATACACCTTCAACCTATTTTGGACCACGTGCTAGTTGAATGCTTCTAATCTGCAACTTGATGACTGATTATTATCTACAAAACACTTAAAATAACCCATTAAATCTGTATTGGAAAAATACTTCAAGAAATAAAAAGAAATAAAGTTTGTACAATTTCTCACTGAAAGTTAAGCAGTTATTTCTCCTAAAATTTAATTAATTGGTAGAGGATAGAGATTTGCATATGTGAAATAAGTCATTATAGTATTATTATGATGAGGTTATTTTTACCTCATCATTTCCTCCCCTTCCTTATTCTTGGCAGGTCCTCCTGTCCCTTGATTATAACTCTGTCCTCTATTCCATTCTTCATATTTTGCACTAATATCATACAGATCTCTTACTGTTACCTTAAATTTTACAGGTGCATGGTGGAAGCCTCTATGAAAAGAAACTCCCCCTTTCCATTCACTAAAGATTATATCATCTTGATCTGTATTAACATGGAAAGCAGGGGCTAGATAGAGCAATAAGAGAGGTCTATACCTCATTCCTATCCACTTTGTTATGAGATCTTCCAAAATTTTGGCCAAGGAATCTACTCCTCTGAAGGACCATATAATGCTAAGAGGAGAGATCACATCTCTTTTCTTTAGATATACAGATAATGGAGTGTATCTCTCTTCACATGCATGCCAGGCCCTACCAACCAATTTCTACCCCTAATCCATGAAATGATTATAACAAAGTCAAATGCTTTCATCATATCTTCCCTTCATTTTATCATCCAATAGAAGAGCTACAGATGTCTTCTTGAAAGCTACAAGTCTACTATTTGGAGATCTCATTTGAATTCCCACACTTTTCTTTGCTTGGGCATAGTCCCAATTACATTCTTTCCAATAGATTTGATTCTGCATAGTAGACAACAAAGATCTTAATTGCACTTCTCCCACAAAAATATTAATAAAGAAATTAATATTCTTTTCTAATAGAAGATCATGAGTAAAGAATTCACAGAGCATGTCTTGCTCTTCAGGCTCTGAGTCTGCAAATATCTTAACCAATTCTTTGTCATCAGGTTCATGAGGCTGGTCATTATAAATTCTGAGTAATTTCCATCTAAAGCATTGCTCATTTAAAAACATTGAATACAATCTTGATGGTCTTCTACAAGATAAAATAAATTTTACTATCTGACATGCATCTTGTTTCCCCCTATAGGTTTTATGAAATGATTCTCTTAACAACACAATTTCCATTTTTAATCTGTTATTTTCAATTTGTGCATTCCTTAGGAAATAGCACCATTCCATCCATTTCATTAATAATGGAGGAATATGAATTTGGAACCATTCAGTTATCGCTGGTTTGGTTTGAACTTCTTTGGATTCCATCATTGGTTTACTTGTGCTTTCCTGCAAATCTTTCTCTAATTCCATAATTCTACTAAGAGAAGCATTTAATTCTTCTTTCTATCTTTTCTTCTCTTCCTCAAAGGCTGAAAACATAAGTATAAAAATTTCTTTTAAATCTTGAATTTCTTTATTTAAACCATCTTTGTGTACCCTGTTTTCTTGATTACAACTCTGAATTTGTATTTGCAACTCACTAATGAATGTATCTTTTCCCTGTACTTTCAATTTTAAATCCTAAATTTCCTGATCTCTTTTACTTATTACAGCCATGTATACCATTATTTCTTCTTGTTGCGATTCCATTTATTCCTTATTTTTGTGCAACTGACTTCTTAGCTCTTCAATTTCTAGTTTCAACTTTTCCAATTCTGTATTAATGTTTTCAATTTGAACCATTTCAACAACTTTATTGATAACAAGAGACAAATTTCCTAACACACTATCATCAACCTCCATAAGAAGTGTAGATTGTCCCTTTTCTATTTTATATTTTTCTTGGTCAAGGGCTTTTTCTTAGGGCACTAAATGAGAATGTACTTCTTCAATTGAAATTTCTTTCTCTGAGGATTGGTGAATCTACTCCTTAGTTTCCAAGGGTTTCTTTCACTTTTTAGACTTTGATCTATTCCCTCTACTTTGCACTGGGGCTCCTATAGATTCAGAGGATATTTTTTTGCTTCACCTTAAAGGAGGAGTATCCTGATAAGTTAATTGTTGGAGCATTTTGATAAGGAAGAACAATCCTTCATTTCCTCTTCTTACAGGATTAGTATCTACATTTGGATTTAGTATCTCAACATCTTCTAACTGGCCTGGGGTTTCAAACTCCTCATTTTTAAATTCTGGCACTTCCTTAGGGTCCTCAGGGGAGGTTGCTCCAAAATCTAGGTTTTAGGAGCCTTAGGGTCCTCAGGGGAGGTTGCACTGAAAGGTGAAGCAACTTGTTTTGAAGTTCTCCTAATTCTAATTTCCTTCCTGGTGTAGACTTGTCAAACTTCCCCAAAAAAATTTCCCATTTGCTTCTAGGTTTATTATGGAAATGATATTTGCAAATTAATTGAATTAACCCATGATACTTTAATGGACTTGAACTAGTTTTATATCTTTCTATCGAAGAATTAATAGAATCATTCAAGAAGTGAGGCAAATTAACCCTAAGAGCATAGTTTTCCTTCCCATGCCGCAAATGTAGGTCCTACCATAGTAGTAAGTTGGCCTTCACAAGTAAAATACTTAATAATCCATGCAACTACAGTGCCCAAGGGTTCTAATATAGAAGCTCATTGAGACCCCTTATTTTGTCCCCTAGTACTGATAACTATCATGGGTTGAGGGTCCCCTTGTCTAAGAAACAATTCTAATAATTTATGATATGTTATTTGTGTTGTTTATGATATTCTAATGCCAGAATTTTCTAACCCTGAAAGAGAAGAGATAATTTTTGGGCTCACCTTAAAACGCTTCCCATGCAATGTCACTTGACCATGTTAGAGTAATTTTCTGTGAATGCGGTCACTAGCTTTTCATTATATCCTTCGAACTTTTTGATAAAATCCAACCAACCAACTTCCTCAAATAGCCAAAAAATGTTACTTAAGCCCAACAATTTTTTTCAAGAAGCCAGCTCGGATTTCTTCTTTGTACCACCCATTTTCTGTCTTATCTCTACCCTACTAAAAATTTCAATAATGCCAGAAACTTGTGCATAGATATTTTTGAAAATATGATCAAACTATAATTATTTATTCTACCTTTGCTCATAGCTTATTGTGTAATAATGCCAATTTGCATAAAGGGCCGCAAAAAGAGTAGCGTACTTAGCAATTAATCACCAAGTGGCTCAATTTACTAAATTGGGAAAGGAAACTCGTGCCAATCAATTATATTTTATTCAAAAATAACTACTTATTTAAAGAAAAAATTGTACTTACTTATATTCTATGATCGCTTGAAGATCTCACACCTCTACCGATTTGACAAGATGATGCAATGGTATTGGCTGAGGTGACGGTTTAGTTATTATGACATGAGTGAGGAAGCTTGTGGATGATGAAATCATTAATGAATACAAGCTATTATGGTGGCTTTTATCTATAATGGAAAAAGAAAATCTTTAAAGAAAAAGAAGGCATGTGTACCAATGTATGATAATAAAAGCATCAGAGAAGATTTGAAATTTTTAGAAAGGAGGTGGCGGAATGAAAAATGGATAAGTTTAGGAGCATGTAAAAAATTACGCGCTCGAAACTTACAAGTAAGTTCTGGAGCACATGGAAGGAATGCATTCAAAAAAAAGAAGGTGGATAAGTTTCAGAGTGTCGCATAAAGATGTAGCCAAAATGGTAACCAAATGAAAGTTCCAGAGCATCGTCCAAAGATGCAGCCGGAGCAGCAACAAAATGAAGGTTTAGGAGCATCGTCGAAAGATGCAGCCGGAGTAGCAACCGAATGAAGGTTCCAAAGCATCATCGAAAGATGCAGCCAGCAAGAAGAAAAATGGCAAACACAAATTAACTCAAACTTCAAGAGCTTTATATCATTCTACAAGAACATCCTTCTAACATGGTGGGCTGAAAAGCAGGTTCTAGAGCATCAAGCGTTTAGACCGTCAGGTTCCGGAGCACTGGACAACTGGACCATCAAGTTTTAGAGTATCTTGGAAAGGTGCTCCAGAAGTTGTTATTCCTTCATGAGAAGTCATGCAAAATGGAAACACGTGTTAAGTCCGAAAAAAATAAAAATTAATGAAAAATTCTTTGAAAGAAAATTGGTACAGATGTCTTTTTATTACAACTTTTCATCATTTTTTCCATTTTTTTAAATTTTTAAATTTCTTTTTTTTTTAATATTTTTTTTTCAGATATTGAATCAGGTAGACTATTCCTTGGCAGGGTCAATGCATTGGATCTCTCCCTACATTTCTACCAGTTTTGTAAATTCTTCTTTATTCACAAGTTTATGGTAAATACATAGGTGATGACCGTTAACTCAGATGGTTTGCGAATCACCATCAATGAGTTTTAGCTGAACCGTGCCATTCGAGAAGACTTTAGAAATTTCATATGGCCCCAGCTAATGAATCTTGAGTTTTCCTTTATGGTCTTTATATCTTGAATCAAAAAGAAAGGCCCAGTCACCATTATGGAACTCTCTCTCTTTACTGGTTTGTCATGCCAAACTTTCTGTTGATGTTGAACTAGTTCATTTTGATGGACAACATCTAAACAAAGCTCGTCCAACTCACTTAACTATAAAAATCATTCTATTTGAGCTCGTTTCAGATCTAGACCCAACTCCATAGTTGTACGTAGGGTTTGGAGTTCAAACTCGATGGGGAGAAGAGGTTTCTTCCCAAAAACAAGCTCATAGGGGCTGAATCTAGTTGTGGATTTCCATGTTGTAATGCCCAAATGGCTTTAGGCAATTTCCTAACCCAATCTCTTCTTCTTGCAGAAACTATTTTTGTCAATATTCTTTCTAACTCCCTATTAGTCATCTCTACTTAACAATTTTCTCTAAGGTGATAAGGGGATGACTTCTTATGACTCACATGAAAATGGTCTGTAAATGCTAGGAGAACTTTGGACATAAATTGAGGTACCTAATCTATAACGATAGTTCGAGGGGCTCCAAATCTAAGAAAGATTTTATTATAGAGAAAATCAACGACTTGCTCTTCTCTAGCAACTCGTAAAGCTTGAACTTCTACCCATTTTGTCAGATAATTGGTACAAACTAATATGTATTCTTTCCCTTGAGAGGAAGGATCTATGGGGCCAATAAAATCTAACCCCCATTTTTTGAATGGTTCCAGGGTTACCTGGGGCTGCAAAGGCATCTCTATAGAAGCAATTTGTCTTCCCACTCTTTGACATTCATCACAACGACGAACATAGTTTTTAACGTCTTTATGAATTGAAGGCCATAATATCCAGTGCCTAAAATTTTATGAGAAGTTATTTTTGTAGAGTAATGACCCCTAGAAGGATCATCGTGATAGGCCCTCAGAATACTGTAAGTTTTGTCAACCCTGACACATCTTATCAAAACCATATCAGGTCCACAATGGAATAAAATCCCATTAATCCATTTAAATGGTGCACTCTCTTGAATAAGTCACTTCCTTTGTTTTGATGTAAACCCAGGGGGTATTTCAAAGGTAGCTAAATAGTTGGAAATATCAGTAAATCAAGGAGTCTTTGTAGAGATGGCAAAGAAATTTTCATCTGGAAACTCATCTTGCATAGGTGCACGGTCACCCTCTTCTTGTTTGATTCGAGAAAAAATTATGCCACCTCGTTAAGGCTCCCTGGCTTGTCAAGTATTGTCACATTGAACTCCTGAAGGAGTAGTAACCATCTCATTATTCGACCATTAACTACAGGTTTATTCATTAAATTTTTTATAGCCGAGTGATCTGTATAGACTGTAACTTTATATCTTGTAATATAATGGCAGAAATTTTTAATGGCATGAACCACAGCTAAGAATTATTTTTCTATCATTGTGTAGTTTCTCTCAGCAGATGTCAAGTTTTTCTTAATGAAATATATGGCATATTTACCCCCATCCTCATCTTCTTCCCCTAATACTACACCAATTGTGTCATCTGAAGCATCAACATAAGTGTGAAAGGGAAGACTCCAATTTGGTCCATGCAATATGAGAGTAGAGACAAGTTTCTCCTTTATCATTTCAAATGATTGTTGACACTAAGACATACAATTAAACTCCACATCTTTTCGGAGAAGATAAAACATAGGGGCCACTATCTTAGTAAAGTTGTCTATGAACCTTCTATAGTATCCAACATGTCCAAGAAAACTTCGAACATCTATTTGCAATTGAGGAACAATCAATTGTTGAATGACTTCAATTTTTTTGGGATCAACCTTTATTCCTTCTGAGGAAATATGATGACATAAGACTATTCCTTGTTCCACCATTATTAAACACTTTTTGTGGCTAAGGAACAGTCGGTTATCCTCACAAACTTCTAAAACCCTATCCAGGTTTTGAAGAGCTTCATCATAGGTTGACCCATAGACTGTGAAATCATTCATATAGACCTCTACACAATCATTGACAAGTGCTGCAAATATAGCCAAAATGGTCCTCTGAAAAGTCGTTGGAGCGTTACAAAGTCCAAAAGGAAGAACTCAGTATGCAAATGTGCCCCATGGACAAGTAAACGTTGTCTTATCTTGGTCTTCTAGTGCTACTTAAACCTGGTTGTAACCACTAAATCCATCTAAAAAGGAGAAATATTTCCTCCTAGCCAAGTTGTCCAAAACCTGGTCAACAAATGGTAAGGGAAAATATTCTTGAAAAGTGGCTTTATTGACTTCTCGATAATCTACACAAATTATCCACTTCCCATTTTTCTTTGGTACAACTACCATAGGTGACACCCACTTAATATCAAAGATAGGATAAATAAATCTTATACGGAGGAGTTTCTCAATCTCAATTTTAACAAGATCTTTTAACGCAGGATTAAGTCTCCTCTGTGGCTGACGTACATGTCCCATATTAGGATCAGTGTAAATGTGATGTATACAAACACTCAGGTGGATTCCCCTCATGTCTATATAGTCCCAAGAAAAAGATCTAGACCTTTTTACCAACACATTAAATAATTTATCCTCTTGTATTTCTGTCAGCCAACTACTGGCGTTCAAGGTTTTTCCTGACAACATCATAATTGTTTTTGTTCCTGGATAGGCCAAAGTGACAATATGTATCGGTCATAACAAGGTGTTGAGAGGAAAACTACGAGGTATAAGTCGGTGAAATCTTGTAATATCATCAAAGAAATAGCTTATTCTAGGAATCATATTGGCCAAAAGACAAGGCATTCCCATGGTAGCATAATTCTATTCCATCCCACTTATATCAATTGGTTGTCCCAAAAAATTTGGTACATCCACCATTACCTCTTCACTTGAGCCTATAGCAAGGTGTGCTAATTCATTTACTAACTCATCATCTAATTCCTGTCCATGTTGTTTAATCACTACCATGGACAATGAGGCCAAACTGTCTTGACCACTAGATTCTTTTGGTTCATCAACCCAAACTTTATTATATTCGGTGGGTTTAGCAAGAGGATATAAGAATAAATGTTTCCTATCTGGACCATGTGAAATGGTCATTCCTCCTTCTCAATAATTGATTTTAGCCGCGACAGTAGCCAACCATGGTCTTTCAAGAATTATTGGATAGCTATCTTTGGGTGTAAGAGATTGGATTATTTGGAAGTCAACTGGATATTCCCATCCATCAACTTTGACAAGAACATTTTTAATAACGCCTTTTGGAATGGCTATAGACTGATTTTCCATCTGTAAGACTATAGTTGTGGGACATGAATTAGTAAGACTTAATTTTTCCATCACATCCATAGTCATTACATTAATAGCTGCTCCTAAATCCACCAATACATTAGGTATTACTACCTCATTAATTGCAACAGTTATCAGTGGACTCCCATGATCATCATATTTTGGAGCAATAGTCTTTCTAGACAAAAAGTCAGCTAAATAGCCATCGATGTGCACAATGTTTATTTTATTTGGTTTCCTTCTCAGAGTTTTAATACATAGTTGTTTGATCAACCGATTCAACTCAGGTATTTCCTTTATTGCTTGCAGCAAAGGAACCTCTATTTGCAATTGTTTGATTTCCTGAATTAATGCAGTTTCAAAGGCCAATGACATTTCTGGAGTATCTTTCGGAGTCATCGATTTTAGATGCTTTGGAAATGGTGCTTGAGTTTTCTCCTTTGGAGGGGTATCCTTACTAAGTTTAGTCAAAGACTGACCTTCCTCCTCCTGAGGTAAGTTAGTAGCTCCTACTGCTAAAGGAGGCTCAATATTATTTGCGGGTATAGTATAGTTGGATAGAGTATCCTTCTCAAGATTTTGAGGAATAGGTTCATCCACTACCTCCTTGATGGTGGGCGATTGAAGTATCCTACCAGAACGTAACTAAACATTTCCACAATGAATTACATTAAGTCCTATGACATTATCTTTTTTAGTAGTATATACCTAAGTATTCTATCAATTTTTCTTAGGACTAGGAAGTGGTTGCGCCTAGAGTTGAGGTTGATATATCTGCTCATTCTGAGGAGGATTCTGAGGTGGTGGTAACATATTCTATTGTTGACTCCTCCTAGGTCCAGTATAAAATTGATTATGTCCATGATTCCATTGGGGCACAGTATGTTGTGGGTACCATTATGGTTATGATTGGTTTGGCCACTGCTGAGTTCCCCATGATTGACTTTCCCATTCAGAAGGTCCCCAATTGGGTTGTGGAGGGAAGGGTTGATTCCAAGATGGAGTCCATTGATTACTAACCCAATTGTTTTGTGGTCTCCATGCAGGATTGGAATTCTACCCATAAGAGAAATTACTTAGCGTTGGTTTAGCACATTTATTTGTTCTTCAACCTGAGCAGTTTTTTTCTTAGTATTCTTAAGATCAGTAAGAAGCTCACATTGGTTGGTAGGATGGTTTTTCTCATAGAGTTGAAAAACATTAACCTTGTCTAAAGGACACTGACGTAAAAGATGTTTGTTTTGACACTTAGGACAATAGATTGACAAAGTCTCAGGGTTACATGTCTTTGCTTGTATACCATCCAACATAGTGTTCAATTGAACAAGTATGTCCGTCTTAAGATTTTCTATTTCTTCTCAAAGCTTTCCTATCTCGTTATTCCCTCTAAAAAGTTTTTTTTTGGATTCCTCCTCGAGTACGTGAGAAATTGCGACACAAATCACATATGTCTTCAAGGGCTAACTGAGACATATCACCTTTTCCCATCAGATCAAGACTTCTTCTTGCATCATCATTGAGTCCTTTAAGAAATATAGTCTTGAGAATCTCAACACTAATAGCCATTTCTCCACATTGTTTAGATAAGAAAAGAAACCTATCTAAATAGTCCTCTAGATTCTCATCCTCATTTTTCCTAAGTTTAAATAGCTCTTTCCTTACGATCACTCACCCTACAATGACTCTGATATTTATTCAAGAAAATAGTCTCCATTTCCTCCCAAGATGTAATACTTCTAGCCGGTAGTCCCATAAACCAACGCATGGCCGAATCCTTCAAAGTAGAAGGAAACAAACTCAGTTTATGGTTATCATTTTTATAGTTGTAGGTTTGAAAAAGGACCTTGAATTCAAAAATAAATTGGTCTGGGTCTTTTGAGGATAAACCACAAAAGGTTGGAAGGAAAGCTGGAGAAATTTTTTCACCGTAGTATCATCATCTGCATCTAGAGTAATAAGATAAGTGAACATTTGAGGTAGTGGAGGATCATTGTTATTACGGTTGGCATTATTACGGTTAGCTTCATCCCTATGATCTCCCATGATGTTCAGAGGAATGTGCTCCTCAAGAATAATTTCCTTGACAACAGGTTGTGCTACAGGATGATCTTCAGGAAAATAGTGGAAAGCCTCTGGTGGATTAGGCTCAAGTAGTTCGTCAACAGACTGGTCTTCTGAGCCTTGGGCCTCCCTATGCATGATTGGAACATATTTTTGGGGGGGAGGTCTTTGGTATAAATCGTCCATGAGGGCCTTGTTTCCTAACCATGCAGAAAAGGAAGCCAAAGATGGTATTTTTGGCCTAAAAGAGGTATTTGAGGCATCTTTTATTAACACTCAAGCAAAAAAGCTAAAGTATCCCCGACAATGGCACCAAAAAGTGATAGGTTGTCGTTAGGTCCCATTACTTTAGAAGATAAAATTCAATATGTCGACCATGTAGTGTTCAAGAAAATTTGGAATAGAAGAAGTCTAGGGTATCTCCCTTAGATTTTCTAAATTTTTAGAAGAACTTAATATTAATTCTAACCTCAGGCCATCTAACTATAAAACTATAAAGCAATTTATCCTAAGAAAGAAGGAAATATTTAAACTAAGAAAACATAAGAAATCTAATTTAGAAAGCATGATAACTAAATTAGAAAGTACATAAATGATTAAACTAAGAAGCTGATAAACTATGGAAGTAGAAAAACATATAACAATCCATAAAACATCTTCTTTAACAGTAAAGATTCTAGTAGTTAACAGCAAGAAACTATGGAAGTAAAAGAAAACAAATACTTCAGAACTTAGATTTCACAGCAACAAACTCAATAATTCTCTATAAAATAACAATATAATAAAGGAAAACACTTATCTACCTAAGTTATCTCCCCTCGAGTGGCCAACTCGTGGGTTATCATGTTCGTTCTCAGCTCACATCTACAGTTAATTCAGAAATGCTTCTATCAACCATAATTATCATCCATAACTCATAACTCAAAAAATTTACATAACAATTGCTTCATTCATAAACTTCAGAAAACATTTCGATAGTATAACATTACTTTTGTCACTGGATATTTTTCTTCTGGAGATTACATCTTTTATAGGAAAACTCTAACTAAATCCTATATTTCAGATGGTATGGATAACCATTGAAAATATCTAAAAAAACTCTATGAATAACTCGTATGTTTTTAAAACCCATTACAATAGTATTAAAGAGGCTCAAGTTGAGCCATGAAGTTTTTGACTCAAAGCATAACATAAATCAAAATTTTAAAGAGTAACTATATCTTCGGTCCATCACCCTAAATTTCTGAAGCATATTTCCAGCAAACACCTTCAACCTGTTCTGGAGCACGTGATGGATGAATGCTTCTAATCTACAACTTGATGACTGATTATTATCTACAAAACACTTAAAAAAACCCATTAAATCTGTATTGGAAAAATACTTCAAGAAATCAAAAGAAATAAAGTTTGTACAATTTCTCACTAAAAGTTAAGCAATTATTTCTCCTAAAATTTAATTAATTGGTAGAGGATATGTTATGCCTTGCATAACCACCCCATTTTATTTTGGAACAAAATGGGTCCCCCTTTTTCTTTTGTTTTCTTCGCCTTTGGTTGTTTGGTTTGGTGTTTGGAGTTCTTTTGTTTTCCTCCTGAGTTTGTATTTTGTCTTGTCAAATTTTGGTTCTGCCTCAGCCAGAGTTGGGTTTCTTTTTATGAAAATTGAAGGCATGATGAACAATAGTGTATTTTATATGCTTTGAGGACTAATGGAGGCATTTGTGTTGCAGGATTAAATCATCCACCTGATGATATTTCTCAAGGAACTCAGTTAGGAAGCGTAGCTCAGTCACATTTGGTATAAAAATCTTCAAAGGATAAAGTTGCTGAGACCAACTCGATGTCTTGCCGACTGGCAGTTTGGTTCTGTTCATTTGAAATATACTGGTCGGCCAGACATTTTAATTGCCATGGGTTTTTATATATCTCGCCGACCATTGCACACAAGGCTAGCGTCGCTGAAATAATTTGGGTTCAGGGAGAAGTGTGGCAAACAAATGGAGGTCTCGCTGAAATGGGCCGACGTCAGGGAGAGTGGCTCGTGTTCGCTATGAGGTCCTACCGACAAATGGGGGTCTCAACGAAAGGTTGTGGCTTCGCGATAAGGTCCCACCAACGAGGTGAGGTTTCGCCATAGTGGGATGGTTTCGAGGAGATGTCCTGTCAACCGGGGGAGTCTCGTCGAATGGTTTGAGTTCGACATGATGTTTGGCCGAAGGGGTAAAGTCTTCCCAACCAGGCAGAGTCTCACTGAAAGATGAAGGCCTTGGGAAGAGTCCCGCTAACTGTTGGATTTCTTGCCGAAGGTCCTACCTTCGGTGTCATCTCTTGCCGACCGGGGGACTCTTGCCGACAGTGGTTCACAAGGTTGAGCTCGGGGAGACTCCAAGCGAAAGATTTTCCTTCGACATAACTTCTTGCCGATTGGAGGAAGTCCCACCGAAAGAAGGGTTTGAGCTCAGTGAGAGTGGGATGATCTCGGCATAATGTCTGGCTGACTCACTGATATCTCACCGATAGGAGGTGTCATCTCTATGAAGTCCCGGTGACCAAGTGGAGTCTCACCCAAGAATGATGCTTTCGGTATAATGTTTCAAGTTCGGGGAGAAGTCCTGCCGACTGCTGGAGGTCTCAGTGAAAGAAGGGTTTCTCGGGGAGAAGTCTTCCCGACTCTCTGAAGTCTCGCCAAAAGGTGGGGGCTTCGCTGTAATTTTTGGTCGATAACGGTGGTCTCACCGAAGGAAGGTGAGCTCAGCGTGATATCTCGCTGATGATGGTATGTCTCGCTGAAGGTCTTGTGGCTTCACTACGATGGACTTGCCAATGGAGAAGGGATATCGGTATGACTCTTAACGCCCGCTATGACCTCTTGCTGAATGCAATGGTCTCGGCGATGGAAAGGGATATCAGTATAACTCCTGCTGCCCGCCATGACCTCTGGCCGATAACGATTGTCTTGCCGATGATTTTTGTGATATCGATATAACTTTTGCATTCGATATGAGGTCTCACCGATGGTTGTATGCTATGTCGATCATTGCTGAGAAGCGTAATCGCATCAGGGAGACACTACTAGTGTCTCACCGATATGCGATTCTGTCTGAAGAATCTTTTGACCCCTTGGAAATCCTACGTGGAGTGTGTTCAACCAATCAGAAGAAGCTAAGGCGAACCATTGGCAGTTTGACTGATTGACTACCCCTATGAAGAAGATCAACAAAATGTGGACGGCATGGGTCAGCTCAGTGAAGCAATGGTGTTTGGATCCAACAAGGGAGGTCTGATGTTGCTACCAAAAGAGGTCAACTTGTAGAAAGATCTTGAGCAGGAGGAAGGCCGAAAGGAAGAAGAGGCCATCAGTCCCAAGGACAGCTAGGATCTCTACTGGCAAAAGGTAGATCAATATTAATGGTAATGCTCTAGGAAATTCAAGGCAACTCTGATGGAAGTTCGAAGGTGGACATGGAGGCCAAAAGTTATTGTGATGGTTGTAAAAGATCTAAGAGCAACTCCTAGGGCCGATCTTTCACCGACATGGACATGGGGATGCACATTGAATGGAGCATTAACTTCATTTCAAAAAGATCTGAGGGCCAACCCTTCTGAACTCTGATATTTTGTAAACCCTAAAAGAGGAGCCGAATTTATTTTTGACACGTTCAGTATATATGGCATTTTTGCCTCTTTCTTCAGGGATGGTAGTAGTAGAAAAAAGAAAGAATAGATAGAGATTTTAGGGACAAACATAGATTTTTCAGCAGTAGGGATTTTCTGAAAGATAGAGGAGATTAAATTGCATCCTGTTTCTTTGTAATGGGAGCTTCTTTTGTCTTCTTAGTTAGGATTAGAGGGTAGATAAACTTGAGAGTAGAAGATGGTAATGTATCTTTCAAGTTTTCTTAGTATAGATGGAGATGATTTGGAGTCATGGTTTTTCTATACACTGGTGATTGTGCCAACTTTGTAAATTTTGCTAATAATTTTCATAAACAGTAGAAGCAACCAGATTTAAATCTACTTCATATTATGCTTCAAAATGGTATTTATCTTGGGTTAATCATTCGATTTGAGAAACTTTCAAGGAATGAAACCTTATTTTATGTTTTGTCTAAATTGTGATTTACAATTTGTTGTTGAAGTTAGTACTGTGAATGAATGAAACTGTGTGTTAATCACAAGTTAATTTTGTTCTGCAGTTTTAGTTAGGAATTCCTTGAAAGGTAACAAGTCTGGTTAAGTTGGATGAATTATTATTCTTTTCGTTTCCAAAGCTTTGATATATCTTTTTCTATTTCTTTAAAAACCTTGGTTAAAGTAGGTTTGAATTTATGTTTGATCTTAGAACAATCCAGAAGCTCAACACCAGCAGGCCCCTTGAACATTATAATTCACATCAACCATTGAGTGAAATCAACACAGTCGAGAACCGATTACCAAGACCTTGGGATTTAGATATCCATGTGTTATTCTTTCTCTTTCAGGAGAGCATAATAGTAATATTCTGTTTACTGTTGTGCTGTTTTGAACCATCAACAGGAAATTGGTGCTAGAAGGAGGGCCTAGAAGAGCAAGCTGGATAATACTGGGTGTTTCTCACCAGAAAGGTCCTAGAGAGTTCTTCGATCAGCTGAAAATCCACCACCTTTGATAGAAATCAAGACCCCAATAAGACAAAAGAGTCACAAGACTGGGGCAACCATCATACCACCTTTGTCAGCTTCAATTACTCCACCAAGCTTTTCACGAATACCCCAGTGGATACCTATCAATCCACCACAGAATCCATCTCAACCCATCCAACAGCTGGCTCAACCACCACCACCATTACCAATGGCATTTTTTTGGAATAATCCCTCTCCATTGGGGACTATTCCTAGAGGTTTTCATGATATGCCTAAGAATCTTGAGAAATTATGTCCCAAATACATTCATGGTGAATCAAGGAGTGCTGAAGAGCACATACAAGCTTTTAAGGATGCTTGTACCAAAGCTCAAATAGCTCACCATGATGTAGTTTGTAGGTTGTTCCCTTATTCCTTAGGGGATATGGCGTACAACTGGCATCTAAATTTTCCTCAGTGCTCTATCTTGAGTTGGACAAACTTGGAGAATGCTTTCATCAATCAGTTTAGAATTTACGTGGATGCAGCAATTTTGTTCCACCAATTTGCTACCATTAGGAAGGAGCCAAGTGAACCTTTTCCCTTGTTTAATACCAGGTTTCAACGAATATATAGGAGACTGCAGGACCCCTATCTAGTCACTGAGAATAGTGCCATTCAAGCATACTTTAGAGTTATAGACCCTTTTTTTGGCTTATTCCTACAAAGGACTTATCAGCCCGCAGACATTGATTCCCTCTCTAAAGTTTATCATCTAGCCATCAAGCTACAACAACAAATTATCTCCCAACAAGGAAGTTTGGGAGGAGGTTTTCCTTCAATAGGGTATCAGATATCTAGCCCAACCCCTTTATTCAATACTGTCCTAGGGATGTCTCCTTCCCATTATGGGCCTATGTCTGAGTTACAGACTCAATCTTTTGTTCCATTCTTTGCCAATGGAGCTTCTGGCTTCTTTCAACAATCACAGGCTCATCATAGTTTGCATGGTCATCATAACCAAACTGGAACACCAAATCATGGTGATCAGCCACTTGTTGTTAAGAATGTTGAAAGTGAAAAGATAGTTCAACTCACAAATGAGGTCGAGACCCTAAAGAAAACTCTGTCTCAAGTCACGAATGACATGGCTCAGCTTAGATTGAACCCTTCTCAAAACCAAGGTAATTATCCTAATCGGAGCAATAACAATCAGGGTAATTATTAGAATCATAACAATCATGACCAAAGGAGTTATCAAGGCCAAAACTCCCCTAACCAAGGCTATCAAAACAAAAATTAGGGATATAACCAAAGGACAAATAACAACCGACAATGGAATACAAGGCCAAATAATAGTGGAGTTTCTCATAATTATCAAGCTAATGAGGAAAGGTCACATACTACAAATTCGGCTAACCTTAATTTTATGACTAACTGGTGTAGGCTGCATGATACTGCAACCCATTCTGAGGTAAACTTCCCTGAAATGGAGAAATTTGTCAAGATGGCATAGGAAGATACAAAAATGACTTATGACCTCTTTGAGGAAGAACCTTCATTCCCAATGCAAAGTGAGAATGAACCTGAGGAAGATTTGTATGATTCCCAAGCTTTTCAGAAAAAGGGAAGACACTTCCTAAGAAATCAAAATAAGGGTCTGTTCACCACATCAGCACCACCTAATCACATGGTGCCTCTGAATCAAAGTGTTGACAATAACCCTCCTCCACCAAAAGGTCCACCTGACTTCCATAACAAAGTTAATTCACCTAGTTTTGTCAGATGTAATGCAAGCTATAACACAGAGTTTGATATTGTTTCTGAGATGTAGAAACATAAAACCTCTTTATCATACTTTGACATCCTAAAGTGGTGCCTTGCTCAACGAGAGATAGTGCTGAAAGCTTTGGAAGAAGCTGATAAATCAAAAGGGAAAACCAAGGTGGCACCCACTGTAGACATGAATGCATCTTTGTACAAAAGCAAGGTAGGTACCCCACCATTTCTTTTGAGTTTAAGAATTTGTGGGAAGAATCTACATAATTGTCTATTAGATTCAGGGGCTTCTCGCAATGTTATGCCATTTTCTATATGCAAGAAATTAGGATTGAACCCTGTCCAAACAAACAAGAAGGTCATCCAACTGGATAAAACAGAGGTTAATGTGGTTGGAGAATTGAGAAATATACATGTGCAAGTAGGGTCTGACCCTAGGATTTTAACCAATATAGATATTCAAGTAGCGGACATTCTCGAGACTTACGGTATGTTGTTGAGCAGAGATTTGATGAAAAGTATAGGAGGATATCTCTCCCTTGAATTTTCACATATGTGGCTACCATGGAGGGGAATTCCTACGTAGATTAGGATTGAAATTGAACCTCTCCTTAGGCATATCATCACTGAATATGATTGTCCCAACGAGGTAGCCTATTTCGAAACCGAGATAGGGGTTTATAAGAAAGAGGAAATTCTAACCTTTTTGGTTCTTGATTCTAAAGATAGGTCAATACAAAAGTTCCCTGATTCTATGACTAATGAAAATCAACAGGAATTGACCAAGAAGCTGCAACATGATCAGCTGGTCTTAGGGGAAGATATCGACTTGCAAAGTCTTTTACTCCCTAATTGGTGTAAGATACACTACCAAAATCATTTAGAATTGACCTACCAACCTTGCATCAACGTTTTAAATCATGTTTCCCAAGCTGAAGAAACTAGCCTAAGTCACCTTGAGACCGTTGCAGATCACTTCTCATTTGAAGCCAAAGATGCAGTAATGTTAACTAGGGATAAGATACCTTCAAAGGAAGTGATTTCTCAAATTGAACTTACCCCAGTCACATTTTGAAACCAACATATTTATGAGGAACAACCCCAAGGTTTGCTCGATACCCCTGCACTCACAAGTATACCAAAACCCAAGGGATTAATCAAATATGTAAGTGACTGTCAGAAGTATAGCCACAAATTACCTGATATATCTAAGCAGGAATTAGAAATTGCACCCGAGGAACCTATTGAACACCCATTCCCCATATTTAATGCAAAAGATCAAGTAGCCCAACCTACGGCTCATCTTATACAAACACCCATAGTAACCTCCAAAGGATCAACCCCAGCTCATGATCAGCTATGGACCCTCACGTTTGATGGATCCAAGTCCAAAATAGGCTGTGGTGTTGGGATTGAATTAACCAGCCTGAAAGGGAATTTTTTTTTTTATTCTTACAGGTTACAGTTTAGATGCACTAACAACGTGGCAGAATATGAAGCTCTAGCTCAGGGGCTAATGTTTGAACATAAGAAGAAAGTTATTGCATTACTGGTTAAAGGGGATTCAAAAGTAGTTATCAAGCAAGTGCGCAGCCAATACACATGTCACAATAGAAGGCTGGCAGCTTATAAAAATTGGGTATGGAACCTGATTGAAGACTTTGATGCTTTTGGGATTAGCTTAATCCCTAGAGAGGAAAATCAAATAGCTAATTCATTAGCTATTGCCGCAAGTACCCTGGAACCCATGCAAGGCTCCACACTTAAGAGATTCTTAGTATAATTGATTTCTACCCTGGTTGTTCCTGATAACATCAAGAACTTTTAGGTTTTTGAGGATGATTAACATATCCTTTCTTTTCTAGCAAGCTAAGATTTTTTTGAAGGGTAGATCATTGATGAGTCCAATAGGGATCAAGGAGATTGGAACCCTAAAGATTGTGATACAGAGGGGGTCCTCATTTTAAAAGGTAATAGCATTCCCAAGGGAATGGTGGCCTTAGAAAGAATTTTTGATTCAGACCCAAGGGCTCAGGAGAAGATATCAGCTAAAGATAAAGGAGGTGAATATCAAATTGTTAACTTAGCTGATTCTAGCCCGAAAATAAATGTTTACATAGGGAAAGCTTTCCTTGAAGCAATTAGAAAAGATATATTGAGGGCACTGAAAAAGGATATTCTTGCAATAGCCTGGGGGTACGAGGATCTGAAGACATTTGATGCCTCTATTATGACTCATACTATTCCTTTGAGGTCGAAAGCTAAACCATTTCGGTAGAAACAACGTCCTGTCAATGCCCTGATCGAACCAGTGATCTTTAAAGAAGTTTAGAAATTGATTTTTGCAAGAATAATCTTCCCGTTATGACATTCAACATGGGTGGCTAACTTGGTTCCATTCTGTAAGAAAAATGGGGAGATTAGGCTATGTGTAGATTTCTGGAATCTGAATAGAGCTTCAGAAAAAGACAACTACCCACTCCTTTCAGTGGACGAAGTCTTGCAGACTGTCAATAGGTCTTAGATGATATCATTCTTGGATGGTTATTCTAGATACAATCAGGTGATGGTTAATTGTGAAGACAGAATGAAGACAACCTTCACTACTAAATGGGGAACATTTGCTTACAAAAGGATGCAATTTGGTCTGATAAATGCTGGAGAAACCTTTCAGCATGCCATGGACATACCATTCAAAGATCTGATTGGTAAATGCATCATCATTTACATGGATGACCTAATAGTATTCTCTAAAGATAGACTAAACCATGCTGTAGACTTGGCTAAAGCTCTTGAAAGATGTATCCAGTATGGCGTCTCCCTGAATCCTAAAAAGTGTGTGTTCGGGGTTTTCGAAGGGAAACTTTTGGGACACATAATCTCAGAAAGAGGAATATCGATCGATCCAGACCGAGTTGAGTCCATTCTAAAGATAACCAGGCCAAGAAGCAAGAAGGAGATGAGATATTTCTTTGGAAAGATCAACTTTGTGAGAAAGTTTATCACAGGTTTTGAAGAAATTGTAAAACCATTGAATGAAATGATGAAGAAAGATGTTGTAATAGAATGGGGTGATGAGGAAAAGGCCATATTTTCTCAAGTCAAACAATCCATTTCGGAAGCGCTCGTCCTCACCAGCCCTGACTATTTGAAGCCATTTTATATTTATTCTTTTGCTTATGAACATTCCTGTGCAGCTGTCCTAACTCAATGAAGAGAAGAGGGAGAGGAGAGGCCAATCACCTTCATGAGATCTCCATTTAAGAATGCCGAAGTCAAATACCTGCGTCTTGAAAAATAAGCTTTTGCATTGGTTAGAGCTATCAAGAAGTTCAGGCACTACATCCTATGAAGTTAGATTATTGCTATAGTTCCTGATACTGCTATAAAGTTTGTACTCATGCAGAGCGAGTTGGGAGAACAAAGAGGGAAATGTATGGCCATTTTGCAAGAGTTCAAACTGGAGATATGCCCTATGAAACTTGTGTGAGGTCTGGGCCTGTCTAAATCCACAGCTAACATTGGTGAGAATATTATTTGCCACAATATACAACACATTCTTTTTCCAATGACCCTTGGTATGCCGATATCATCTATTTCATGCTCAACAATCGATGCCCAGAGGGAATGAATACAACTAAGAGGAGAGTGCTGAGAATTAAAATCTCTCATTATATTCTCAAAGGAATATTGTTGTATAGGAAGAATTTCGAGGGGGTGTACCTACGATGCCTTGATCGGCAAGAGGCTAAGCATGTAATTATGGAATTTCATGGGAAGCATGGCACATGTCATGGTTCTGTAGGCTCATTAGCACATCAAATCCTCAGATCTGGTTATTACTAGCTATGTGTGTTCAAATATTTCCATTAACATGTAAGAACATGTCACATATGTCAGATTTCTACATCAAAAGAACACCATCGAGCCATGCCATTGCAACCTATTTACAAGGTAAGACCATTTTCCCAATGGGCACTAGACTTTATTGGGGTAATTAACCCAAATTCTTCTCCAGGACACAAATTTATTTTTACTGCCACATATTACTGCACGAGATGGATAGAGGCTATACCTTGCAAGAACATCATGAAAGGTAGTAATCAAGTTCCTCACCGAATGCATCACAACTAGGTTTGGAGTACCCTTCGCATTGGTATGTGACAATGGCTCTTCCTTTTCTTCTGCTAAGTTCATTTCATGGGCTTTTGATCACAAAATTGTCTTAAAATATTTTTCAAACTATTACCCACAAGGAAATGGATTTGCAGAATCAACCAAGCAGAGTCTCTTAGGGGTAATTAAAAAATTGTTAGAGAACAATCCTAGGGACTGGCATACCCAGTTGAGATTTGCGTTATGGGTAGATAGAACTAGGATCAAGGCTGCTTTAAAGACTTCACCATTTAAACTAGTGTATGGACAAGAGCCTATGTTCCATATTCATTTGAAAATACCTATCCTTGAGTTTATGCAAAAATTTTACTCTAATGATGATAGGATAGAAGTAAGGTTGGCTGGCTTATTGAAATTAGAAGACCAAAGGGATGCCGCCTTGCAGTAATTCTTTAGACATCAGGCTATTGTCAAACGTTGGTTTGACAAAAGAGCCAAAATCAAGGCTTTCAGAATATCAGACCTTGTGCTGCTATGGGATAAAGCTAGTGAAAAGAAGGGTAGTCACCAGAAATTTGATAAGCTCTGGTTAGGTCCCTATCAAATTGCTGAGATCCTAAGAGAAAATGCTTTCTGACTGAATAGTTTAACAGGAGAACCTATTGATTGCTTGTCAATGGATAATTTATTAAGCATTATTTTGAATTGTGAAGTTTGGTATTCTTGCTCAGCTATGCATTTATGTAAATAATTGGTTTTTCTGTTTGTAAATAGTTGGTTTGTTTTCTGTGCATTTGTGTAAATAATTTGTTGTAAATAGTTTTGTTGTTTGTTTGTTTGTTTGTTTGTTCTTTCTGTCCTTTCATTTCCTTTGCTCTTTGGTGTCTATCCTGTTTTGTTCTTTGGGGTTTATCTGTTCTTTCCATCTTGAAATGGTGGGTTGTTATCTGAAGTATACTTTGGTTATTAGGAGAGAAGTTGGTTTAGATATTTTCAGGTTTTCTGATTGGGTGATTTTGTCCTAAATTCATTGTTTTATGCCCATTTTCAATAAGAGTTGTGGAAAGTCTTGAGGACAAGGTGCAAAGTAAACAATCTTCATTCACTACCTCTGAATCTATCACAAATCATCAAGATCATCTCCTTTTGTAATGGTATATTTGTCCTAGGGTGATAGTGTTGTAAGGATTGAGTGAAAAATCTGATTCCCAGATGCTGTTATGAGGTCCATGGTAGTTTTCAACCTAGAACAGATGTTAAACATCTAACATATTGAGAAAAATTGAATGAAATATCTGGAACTCCAAGAGAAAAAAGAAAAGAAAAGAGAACTATCTAAAATGAAAAGAGGACTCAATATGAATGGGTGATTCCAGTATCTCTACCGAGGCTATGGATGCCTGACTAGCAGTAGAGCAATGCTATGAGAAAACTAGAGGTATCTCCATCGGGGCTTTGGACGCCTGACTGGTAGCAGAGAAATTCCCAGGATATCATTGCACAACAGCTAAAGGGAATCAACTCATGTAGTTCAAATCTTGCACATTGTTGTTCTAAAGATGAGGAAAAATTTATAAAAGAGTGATGCACCATCAAGCACACACATAGATTCAGGGTTAGCCAGTGTTGACTTACATTTGAGATTCTAGCTCAACCTTGGTTGTTAAAATTGACCCAACTGGAGTTGTGATGTTCATAAACCAGGAGTTCTGGGTAGTTGAATCTTTTAGTTTCTTGAAAATGCTAAAACCATTTTCCCAGTTGAGTCGCCATTTATTATGCCTTGCATAACCACCCCATTTTATTCTGGAAAAAAATGGGTCTCCCTTTTTCTTTTTTTTTCTTTGCCTTTGGTTATCTGGTTTGGTCTTAGGAGTTCTTTTGTTTTCCTCCTGAGTTTGTCTTTTGTCCTGTCAAATTTTGGTTTTTCCTCAACTAGAGTTGGGTTTCTTTTTGTTAAAACTGAAGGCATGATGAATAATAGTGTATTTTATATGCTTTGAGGACTAATTGAGGCATTTGTGTAGTGGGATTAAAACATGCACCTGATGATATTTCTTAGGGAACTCAATTAGGAAGCATAGCTCAGTCACATTTGGTTATATAAAACTCTTCAAAGGATAAAGTTGCTGAGACCAACTTGATGTCTTGTCGACTGGCAGTTTGGTTCTATTCATTTGAAATATACCTGTCAGCCAGACATTTTAATCGCCATGGGTTTATATATCTCACCGACCAAAAGAAGTCTCATCGACCATTGCACACAAGGCTAGCATCGCCGAAAGAATTTGGGTTTGGGGAGAAGTCTGGCTGACAAATGGAGGTCTCGCCGAAATGGGCTGGTGTCGAGGAGAGTGGTTCATGTTTGCTATGAGGTCCTGCCGACAAATGGGGGTCTCAGCGAAAGGTTGTGGCTTCGCAGTAAGGTCCCACCGACGGGGTGAGGTCTCGCCAAAGTGGGATGGTTTTGGGGAGATGTCCTACCGACCGGGGGAGTCTCGCCGAATGGTTTGAGTTCGGCATGATGTCTGGCCTAAGGCGTAAAGTCTTCCCAACCGGGCAGAGTCTCCCTGAAAGATGAAGGCCTTGGGAAGAGTCCCGCCAACTGTTGGATTTCTCGCTAAAGGTTATTCCTTCGGTGTAATCTCTTGCCGACCGGGGGACTCTTGCCGACAGTGGTTCACAAGGTTTAGCTCAGGGAGACTCTGAGCAAAAGATTTTCATTTGGCATAATGTCTTGCCAACTGGAGGAAGTCCCACCGAAAGAAGGGTTTGAGCTCTGTGAGAGTGGGATGATCTTGGCATAATGTCTGGCCGACTTGCTAATATCTCGCCGATAGGAGGTGTCATCACTATGAAGTCCTGGCAACCAAGTGGAGTCTCACCGAAGAATGATTCCTTTGGTATAATGTTTTGAGTTTGGGGAGAAGTCCCACCGACTGTTGGAGTTCTCGGCGAAAGAAGGGTTGCTCGGGGAGAAGTCTTCCCGACTCTCTGATGTCTCGCTGAATGGTGGGGGCTTCATTGTAATGTCTGGCCGATAACGGTGGTCTCGCCAATGGAAGTTGAGCTCGGCGTGATATCTCTCCGATGATGGTATGTCTCGCCGAAGGTCTTGTGGCTTAGCTGCGATGGACTTGCCATTGGAAAAGGGATATCGGTATGACTCTTAGCGTCAGCTATGACCTCTTACTGAATGCAATGGTCTCGACAATGGAAAGGGATATTGGTATAACTCTTGATTCCTGCCATGACCTCTGGCCGATCACAATTGTCTTGCCGATGGTTTTTGTGATATCGATATAACTTTTGCATTCGATATGAGGTCTCACCGACGGTTGTATGCTATGTCAATTGCTACTGAGAAGGATAATCACATCGGGGAGACACGGTTAGTGTCTCACCGATGTGCGATTATGTCTGAAGAATCTTTTGACCCCTTGGAAATCCTACGTGGAGTGTGTTCAACTAATCAGAAGAAGCTAAAGGAAAACCATTGGCAGTTTGACTAATTGACTATCCCTGTGAAGAAGATCAACAAAATGTGCGTTGCATGGGTCGGCTCGGTGAAACAATGGTGTTTGGATCTAACAAGGGAGGTCTGATGCTGCTTCCAAAAGAGGTCAACTTGCAGAAAGATCTTGAGCAAGAGGAAGGTTGAAAGGAAGAAGAGGCTGTCAGTCCCAGGGACAGCTGGGATCTCTACTAGAAAAAGGTAGATCGATATTAATGGTAATGCTCCAGGACATTCAAGGCAGCTCTGATGGAAGTTCGAAGGTGGACACGGAGGCCAAAATTTATTGCAATGGTTGTAAAAGATCTAAGAACAACTCCTGGGGCCGATCTTTCACCGACATGGACACAGGGATTCACATTGAATGGAGCATTAACTTCATTCCAAAAAGATCTGAGGGATGACCCTTCTGAACTCTGATATTTTGTAAACCCTAAAAGAGGGGCTGACTTTCTTTTTGACATGTTTGGTATATATGGCATTTTTGCCTCTTTTTTCAGGGATGGTAGTAGTAGAAAAAAAAAGAATAGATAGAGATTTTAGGGATAGACATAGATATTTCAGTAGTGGGGAATTTTTGAAAGATAGAGGAGACAGAACTGCATCCTATTTCTTTGTAATGGGAGCTTCTTTTGTCTTCTTAGTTTGGATTAGAGGGTAGATAAACTCGATAGTAGAAGACGGTAATGTATCTTTCAAGTTTTCTTAGTATAGATGGAGATGATTTGGAGTCATGGATTTTCTCTACACTAGTGATTGTGTCAGCTTTGTAAATGTTGCTTATTTGTTTCATAAATAGTAGAAGCAACTATATTTAAATCTACTTCATATTATGCTTTAGAATGGTATTTATCTTGGGTTAATCATTCGATTTGAGAAGCTTTCAAGGAATGAAATCTTATTTTATGTTTTGTCTAAATGGTGATTTACAATCTATTGTTGAAGTTAGTACTGTGAATGAATGAAACTATCTATTAATCACAAGTTAATTTTGTTCTGCAATTTTAGTTAGGAATTCCTTGAAAGGTAACAAGTCTGGTTAAGTTGGATGAATTATCATTGTTTTCGGTTCCAAAGCTTTGATCTATCTTTTTTTGTTTCTTTAAAAACCCTAGTTAAAGTAGGTCTGAATTTATGTTTGATCTTAGAAAAATCCAGAAGCTTAACACCAGTAGGCCCCTTGAACATTATAGTTCACATCAACCATTGAGTGAAATCAGCATAGTCGAGAACCGATTACCAAGACCTTGGGAGTTAGATATCCATGTGTTATTCTCTATTTTAGGAGAGCAGAATAATAATATTTTTTTTACTATTGTTGTGCTCATCCAAACCATCAATAGGATAGAGATTTTCATATGTCAAATAGTTCTTTATAGTATTATTATGATGAGATTATTTTTACCTCATCATTTGTCTATTTTTTGAAGATTTGACTTTGGCAACCCAACAAGTAGATATTCCTAGATCTAGTGTTGCAAAGTTGTCTCCTGGGTTTTCAAAAATTTGGGAGAGGTTTGATTCACTACCTATGGAGAATGAGTCCCACCTTAGGACTAGAAACTTGAGTTTTGTCAGATTTTAGATCCTGAAAGATAGAAATCAGCTCTCGACAGCTTTTCATCAGTAAGAGGACTGATTCACCACCTTGGGCGAATGAGCCCCACTATGGAAAATTAGTAAAAGTTCATCAGCACTTCAGACACTATAGGAATCGCACACTTCATCTAGGTGTACTCATATTTACCCCTGTACCTTATGTTTTGCATAATTTCTTCATTTTCATAGTTGTTTGCATATCACAATATGTTTTCAAACATAGCTTAAATTATACTTTTGCATTCATTTTAGTTAATTCTAATCAGTCAATCACATTTAGTTAAGATTATTTACATCATATATCATTGAACACATCCTAATTTGAGTGTAACATAAGCATTTTTCGACCTAAATCTCTCTCATTTTAGGTGAAAAACCCTAGAAGTGCAAGAGCCAACATTTAGGTTCCCAAATATCTATGTTTGATTTTGGTGAACCTAACTTTTTAACACTTTAACCTTCTTATTGCATTCATCTCTTGCATCCTATTTTTCATTTGCATTAGCATTCAATTAGGGTATTGATTTGTTATTGCATTCTAGGACCTTTCATTTTGCATTAGTGAAACATTCATTTAGTTTTCATTTTTGCATTCCATTTCATTGAAAAATGTAAAAATATGCATTCTGCACCTATAATTGCATTTTGTAGAACATTTAAATCATCCTTAAAAATTTTAAAAACACAAAAAAATTCCATCCTGGGACTCATTCGCCACCCAGGGCGAATCAATCCCTCAACACTTCTTAGACATTAGTTTTGTGCTTTTTCTTGCATTTTCCTGCATTTTTGTTTTCTGTATTTGCATCTATGTTATAGTTAGCATAGTTTTTGTTATTTTCATTTCAAATTCTTAGCTTAGCTTGCATTTTCATCTACCCTTCCTTTGTGGTACTTGCATGAGTGTTTGGTGCCCTATTGATAATACTTTAGTGAAAAGAAGTTCTAGACTCATGGCATCCCACAATAGCACTTTCGTTGTGGACCTTGGGATCTCACAAGCTCCTAATCCTAGTATGGACAATGGTGGATTAGGCCCTGACAATACCACTTCCATGTCTTCACCTTTCCATCCTATGCATGTTGACAACCAAAACAAATCCCTACCGCAAGAAAAGGTCATTAATATTCATGAGGACTTGGCACATTTACAACAAGATTTTTCAATTGAAAACATTTTTACCACTGTTATACTTGCTATTGAGAACCTTCATTTTTTAATTGAGAGTGATGATGGCTTGCAAGTGCTGAAAAAAAATGTTGAGATTTACAATAAACATGCCTCTTCAACTAACCAATCCACAAAAATTCTTGTAAACCAAAGAGCACCTCATGTTCCTCCCCCTTCAACTATAACTTCCATACCAACCTACACCAATCCACAAGTCCACACAACTATGCATCAACCTAATTATGTGGCTACTTATTTTCTAATTTACACTAGCATTCCTACTTATTTTTTGGCATTGCAAGCTCCTTCCACCACTTTCACACCCCTTAGCATTCCTTTCACCTACCCTAACATCACCTCCACCCCATCACCATTTTCCCTTCCACCTCAACCCAATTATCCTAATCCATGCAACACCAACTTTCGACCATTAGTCAAGTTGAAACCACTCCACCCTCATATCTTGTCTGCAACAACCCCTTATCATTAGAAATATTACGTACCCCAATGCCACAAGGAATAGAATTTCAAGGTTTGAGAAATATGGAGGAAAAGGAGACCCGATCAACCATGTCAATGCTTATACCACTTTCTATTGTGACTTTGTCCTTGATGATAAAATTTTAGCAAAAAATTTTCCAAGGACCTTGAAAGATACTGCTTTAGAATGGTTTTCCAACTTGCCCAATCATTCCATCCATTCATTTAACGAATTGGTGGAAGCTTTCATTAGTCACTTTCAAGTGCACATGACACCTAAAAAGATAATGGCTAACCTTATGAGATTTAGACAACACACAGATGAAAAAGTAACAGATTTCATCTCTTGTTACCAATCGTTATATGCTCAAGTTGGTGTCAAAATTATAGATGCGCATTTGTAGAAGATGTTTATTGAGAATTTGCACACCAACCTTCAAGATAAACTTACCATGATGAAATTCCCTTCATTCATGGATTTATGTACAACCTTATTTGATTATCAAAATTCAGTTTCAAGTCGTGAGTCAAAATCCACTTCTAGCCAAGTTGAAAAACCTAAACATAACAATCAAAACCAAAGCAACACACAAAATTTCCACAAACCTAACCGAAGCTATTTATAGTTTAATCCACCTCCTTCACCCGAATCAGAACCAACTCAATAAGTTCAAAATTCAATGGCCACTACTATGACAACTTTTCCTTATCATTATGGTGATCTGAATAGACATTTCACTCCTTTACCTGACACCCTCCATCACAGAATTAACCAATTAATTCAAAAATGCATGCTCACCTTACCACCAATTTGACCACTTGATCCTATTCAACTCTTACCCCCTACCTTCAAACCTAATGCTTATTTCCATTTTCATCATCAAAATGGCCACGACATTGAACATTGCAAGCATCTTAAACATTTAGTCCAAGACCTCATTGATTCGGGTGAATTGACCATTATGGGTGTTAATGATCAAGGAAATAAGTCTACTGCACCCCCTAACCAAAATTTGAAAATTTTCACCAACCCTGATGCTGGAGCATCCAGTGGTATAAGGGCAATCTTGCATCACCCAAAAATAGTTCAATTTCAAGTTTCTCGATTTTTAGACGTTTTTACATTTTTGGATACCCTTTTCATCATAATGAAATTCCCAATTTACGGTTTTTATTTTTTATTCTTGGGTTGAAAGATATTGTAGTTTTAGTTTCTCATATTTGCACCTAAAAATCTTTTGAGTTAGATTTAAGGCACTTAGAGTTTCCGGAATGGCCCCGAAACTTTCCAAAATTGGCATAGTGAATTTTGAGTGCGTTATTGACTTCGAGACCTTTCCAATGGTTCAAACGATTCACAAATCGAAGTCCTCGATCAAAAGTTATGGCCCCGGGAAGTTGGCGCACTTTCTAGAAGATAGAATTGTAAATGTTCTTTTGAAATTTGAACTTCAAGTTGTAATTTTTCGGCGCCAAACCGCCTAAACTCAAATTTGAATGTTGTTTTGGCTCCAAACTAAAGAGGAGCTCTATTTATGGGCGGGTTTCTAATTTTTGGGTAGCCTTTTTGGGGACAAGCTCGCATATTGCGAAAGGGTGATTCTGTAGCTTTTTGTAACTTGCATGTGTTGTAGAACTTGGGGATTTGAAATCCTCTGCATGTAAGAAGCTCAATTTTCTGAATAATAAAATTATTCTCTTATTTGTGGGTTATTTTTTATGTCTCGGGCTCGCCCTCATCAAGTGGTATCGAGCAAGGTTTTCTTGAGCGTGTGGATAGATCGCCGATCGTGAGGCAGTTCGCACCAAGACCGTGGTTGTGGGTTGAGGTCAAGAAAGATGCCTCCAAAAGTGATGCTTGGTAGGCGTGGTGGTGCCAGAGGTGGTCAAGGCGACATAAATGCTAGTGGAAGAGATGCACTGGCAGCCCTCCAGAGACAGATTGATATGTTACAAGAGCAGTTGAGAAGAGGGTTAAACTGAGGGAGGAAAGTGAGGATGAAGGAGAGGAAGAAGAAGCAATTGATCAAGACCAAATGCGGCTAATAAGGGCCATTTCAAAGATTAGGAAAAGACCCAGAGAGAACTCCCCAGTTATTCTGGAAGTCTGAACCCGAAAGAGTTGATTGACTGGATCAACGAGCTACAAGAATATTTTGAGTATGAGGAAATAGAGGACCCAGATCGGGTTAAGTTTGCGAAAATGAAGCTAAAGGGCCATGCCAGTATTTGGTGGAAAGAGGTCCAGTTGGAAAGAAATCAAAAAGGAAAAGGAAATATCACCAGATGGGATCACATGGTAGAGAAACTGAAGAAGTTCATACCAGTGGACTACGAGTTAGATATGTTGAAGAAATTGCAAGCGTTGAAGCAAGGAAGCAGATCTGTGAAATAAATATACTGAAGATTTTCACAAGATAATCATCAGAACGAGTCACACAGAGGCCAATAAGGAGAAGGTAGCCCAATATCTTAATGGGTTACGACCGAGTGTGGACACTTAAAAATGACCTAGGCTTGCAAGCTTCATTTTTACCACTTTCGTCCTAGCATAATGGTGACATTTAATTATGTCCTTGGTCCACATTCGACTGTTAATTAAATAATTCATAATTATTTAATTAATTCATGCCTTTTATTCTTCATGATTATTAAATAAATAAATCTTATTTATTTATTAAATATGTCATTAATTGTCTAAGTCTTCCCTTAATTAAATAAATTTTTTAATTTATTTAATTACCCTTTGTCATATATTTCTTCCTGATTATTAAATAAATAATTTTTATTTATTTATTTAATATGTCACTAACTATCATAATTAAATGAATTAAGTAATTTGTTTAATTATTAGTCTTATCTGCTAAATTAAATAATTATCTTTAATTATTTAATTGTCAAAATTGATATTCCTCTCATTTTAAATAAATAAAATTATTTAAAATGTCATCACAATCTTAATTGTTAGTCCACTTTAGTAAATAATTGGAAAATCAATTATTTATTATCTCACAAAATCCATAATTTGAATTAACTCAATTCAAAATGGTAACTAATCTTCTAAAAATCAAGTAATCGAGCAGATTCTTGATTTTCCAAATCTAATCTTCAGTGCAACTCTTATCTTCTTGATTTTTTGAATCTCACAAATTAGGGAGTCTTTATCTTCTTGATTTTCAAAAATCTTTATTTTCTAATTAATTTCCTCATTTATTCTTCACCGCCGATTTGATTTTATCAGATGGCATCTTGTCCGCTCACTTAAGGATTTTTCCCTAACCCTGATTAGGGATTGTCAAATTAAATTTTGTCTGCTGATTTTAGGTCTTTGTCAAAAATCAATCTCATCCATCCATTCAAAATGACATTTTCTATAAAATGCTATTTTTCTCTCATTTGTAGATTATGCACATAGATTACAATATTCTGGCATATTAATACTTAGATTAATTTGGCATTTTAAAGTTATTTTTGTCATAGACATAGGTATTAGGCATTTGTGCAAATCCTTCAAAGCTTGGTGTAGGACATAGACATTTATTTGCAGATTGCTCACACAACGAATCTGAGGGAAATACATCAACCAACAAGCAAGAAGGTACTATCAAGGTGAATCATGGAAACTCCTACGAATGAAAGGTTACAGCCAAGAATTCTTATTAAATCCCGTCACTTTCTTTTGAGCACAGAAAAATGGCCGAATAAAATATTTTTAAAATTTTTCTTGGTTTTGTAGATCTCAGTCTCAAATTTCTAGAACTTCAAACGATTTTAAGTTTCATTAAGATTTGAGAAAGTTATGGCTATTCTAGTGATCGCTATTTTTTTAATTTTGCTTTTAAAACCCACATTTTTTTTTGCGTATAACATTCTTTTTTGTGCAGAATCTTGGAAAATAATTTTTGGGTTTTGAAGGTTTGATTCTTAGCTTTGCGAAACTTCAAATGATTTAAAATTTCATTAAGTTTTGAGAAAGTTATTGCTCTTTTAAATTTGCTGTTGTCATTAAATTTTTTATTTATTTATGGTTACTAATATTTGTTGGCAGCATTTGGCGATTACTTTCTATGAGTTGAAGACAAACACTAAAACTACTAATGGATTGTCTTGTAGGTTCGATTGTCAAAGATCAAACATCAAAATAATGTTCTTGCCTTTTTATTAGTATAGTAAACACTTTATTTTGGGGCAATTTAAAATGAACCTCTATTTTACTATGTTTGAATGTGTTTGCAAAACGGTAGGTGAGTATGCTCTCACCTTGTGAAAACTTGGTGATCAGAAAACTAGACCCGTTTTTATCTATTTTTAACCCCACGATTTGGTATATCGGAGTATCCTCTCCCCTTGCGCTTTCAGGCGATCTTGGGTGTAAGAGAAACAGTTACCAACTCTAGAAATTGGGCCTGCCTAGGGATTTCATCACCCTAATGTGACTCAAACCGGAAACAGAGCTAAGGCCAAGCTACCCCCGACCGGTATATAAATGTGAATCTTAAGGGAAAACCTAAGATTACGAGTGCGGATATGTCATACGGACAGAGTAGTACTCCCTTAAACCTTGTTGAGCTTAACCTCTTCAGGCTGGAGTGCCACCTAAATTGGTGATTAATCTCTTGCCCCATGTATGGCCACTCAAACGGGGGTCCTGAACTAAAAACCTTTGTATAGTAAGCCAAAAACCTTCTATTTTCTAGCGCAACACCGATCGGTGTGAAGGCATCCACACTTTCACAGTTTGTAGTAGAGGTGATCAATTTTCCATGGGAGTTTCATGGGGGTTGGAAGCTTGGTTGGCCTGAGAAGAAAGTGCACTATAAGGGGGAGCCCGTGTAGCCAAGCTTTTGAATTCACACGCTACAGATATGTGGTTGAGGAAACCCACGTGGAATCTAGTGAATGTCCTAGCCTAACCATAGGATTGTACTTGTCTCATGTGTGCTTGCTTACAGTCAAAATATCGTGCTTGCAAGTGTTTTCTAGATATCGAAACAAACCAAACAACGATCAAACATCTAGAAACAACCAAGTCAAACTTCAAGAATTCGGTCAAAACTGGTTTATACATTCTGTCTGCAACGCATCTACACATTGCAACACATTTTCCCACTTGAAACAATGCATTTGCTTAACTCAAATTTAAACACTGTCTCAGACCAGAATCTAAGTCCACACATTGTCGCCTACTGTCAAACATCTTTTTCAAACAGTCTCTATCAGAAACCAGAATTGCAATTGCTCAAAATGCCCATCATTTGCATTCATTTCTAAATTTTAGGTGCATTCCCTAGGCGGCATAATCATCCTTAGGTTTCATCTTAGCAAACTTTGGATTAAGCCAAACCTCCACACCTTGCAAAACCTTTGTTTTCAAAACTAGCCTATCTTGGGACTTAGTCATTACTACTCTTTTCAGTCATTGTCTTTTTGTGAGAACCTCCAACTCAACAGTCTAGTTCGGAAGGCTCACTCATCATTTTGACCTCATCATTTAGTCCCCTTAGTAAGTCCTTTGATAATCAAAATTGAGACATAGGTCTAGCTTAGAGTGGTTAGACAAACCTTTCTCCAAATTTTGTCCATACTTAGTCCTCATTTTAAACCTGGACTTTGCATTAATCATCTTAGTCCTCATATTGGCTTTGACAACCTCGTCATCAATCATTTCCTTAGTCATCACCTTGCATTGTCATCCTTTATCAAAAAATACAAAAACATAGGCTAGTGCCATCCTTGCATTTACTTGTCATTCTCATCATCCTCATTTGAGAAAATCCCTTTTATGGTTGAGACTAGGCTTCAAATACAACAACGACAAATGGAAAACTTTGGACAAGATTCTAATCCCAACATCGACAATAACACTTACGACATGAACAAACATTGGACCTTTTCTGACCCATTTCACAACATGAACATGCAATCTTCCATGAACATGCCATCTTCATCACAAAACATTTTTGAGCCATTAATAAAAATAGACCAAAATGGACGAATATATGTCGAAGACTTAGAAGCTGCAATGCAAAATCCTGATATAGTCTCCTTTGTAGAAAATTCAATCTTACGCAACCCTCAAAAGGTATCTAGCCATGCTTCTGGACCAAGGGGCTAAGTTACCACGAGGCTTTGACATAAATACTTTGCCACCTCCATCCGTCTACCCTCACTACCAAAAGTCACTTAACACCATCCATGGCATTAGTCCACAACAAACATCCATTAATTAGCCTTATCCTAACTTTGACAAGGGAAGTCAATTGTCCGCTAGTCCATTCCATGTCTCCACATCATATCCTAGTCCTTCACCTATTAATCCTGTCCAATTTTGCATCCCTTGTCAATCATCTACCAACTCATGTCAAGTCCCCACATCATACCATACCGATCCGGTCCAAGTCTCCATATTATATTCTTGTCATTCAATAATTAATCCACTCCAAGGCTCCATGTCCTATCCTTGTCCCTCACATGCTACTCCAGTCCAAGTCCCCATTTCCTATCCTAGTCCTTCATATACTAGTCCAGTCCAAGTTCCCACGTCCTATCCTAGTCCTTCATATACTAGTCCAGTCCAAGTTCCCACGCCCTATCCTATTCCTTTGGTCATTAATCCTTTTCAAGTCACCCCCTCACAAGCCACATCTAGTCATGAAAATTCTATCATAGTCCAAAGTCAAATCCAATTTAATAAACTTGAGGATACATGTCAAAATGAAAGCCCAAAGCATGGCATTATAACGTCACCCTCATGTCAAGAACAAGGTAGTCCATCCCATGACCCTATTTTTGACAACCCCATCTTTGACCAAGACCCTACCATTGACCAAGAAATCAAAATCCATGACAACCCCATCTTGGACCAAGACCCTACCATGGACAAAGAAATCCAAAATGATCCACTCGTTGACCTTTATGCCATTCATGATCAAACACTTGCTGACCCTATAAAGGCCTCGACTATTGACACTTCCCAAGATGAGACACTTGCCTCCATGGGACACATAGACGATATTCCTCTAGATCAAGAATCTTCCACTAGGGACATGCTTGCATATGATCAAGTTATAGCTAAAACCATTGGGCTCTATGATACTAAAAATAATGATGGCTTTGACATTGCCTTCGAAGCACCAACAGAATTATTTGAACCTGACATGTCGCATGATTAGACCAAAGATATCAGTCAGGAATATGTCCAACATGAAAATGAAGCTAAGACATGTTATCAACTAGGGTCATCTATCTTTGTCAGAGGAGGCTTTCTTGCAGATGAAAATATTACAAGTGATAGTATCCACATACCTAATGATGGGTTAGCATCTTGCTTTCAAAACAACAAATACCCCATCGCAAATAGAATCTATCAAAGCATGCAATATCAAGGCAAAGGACTAGGCATACACAAGCAAGGCATTCTAGAACCAATACAACTTCTGACAAATTAGAGACATCAAGGTCTTGACTATTCCTCAGACAACAAATCAAACAATGTCAGTGGTACCTCCTCGATATTGGGGGCAACCTTGTCAGATACAAATGTCAAAATGGAATCCATGAGAAATCCTTGTCATAAGATTGCTGCCAACACCCCATCCACCCACACCATAAACCATCATTCTATCATGAATCAACCTCCCCTTTGGGACCAACAAAAACAAAAGTCTGACAAGTCAAAAGATCAAAATCAAATGTCAAAGGCCATTGAATCAAACAAAAAGACAAGTGGACAAATGAAATTAAAATGGATCCCAAAGAAAGATGGATCAAACAAAGACACCAAGTCAAATACAAAAGTCAATCACAATGTGGAGCCACAAGACAAGAGGACTCCCACATATAACACATGTCTACCTCCATCAAAATGGTCATCAAGAAAGGCATATAAAAGTGTTGGTTCCAAACACCATCCCTCCAAAATCCATCACCCACCATCCCAAGTTTGGAAAATAAAAAGTCATTCATCCAAATGTCCAAACAACCTTTCCACGTTCACCTTCATTCGTCATAATCCTACATCTTGTTTAAAGTCCAAAAATCCCACGTCACACATTCGTCACATATTGGCAGCAACTCTTTACCACAAGGACTCTCATGGCACTCTATCGCGATGTGCGTATTCTAATAAGGACAACTCTAGTATCATAAAGGATCACAATGACATCGATCAGTTGTATACAAGCGCTACGATCCTGACAAGACAACTACTTCAGACAAGACATTATTGGCATATCATGGCACCAATCTCTAAATTGACACCGTCAGTGGATTCAGAACAGTCAGTGGTCATCTAAACCATCCAAGCTATCCACAAAATTAGAAATACAAAAAAAAAATTAAGAAATGATAAAAATCGTCACCCTGATGAAAACCTGGCAAATAGGCGTCTTGGTGACACCAAAAAAAATCAAAAAGTCAAGAAAATAGTAAAGAGAAAAATTTCATCCAATGGTGAAAACCTGGCAAACAGGCACCCTGGATAAGTACCATGATGAAAACCTAACAAACAGGTGTTATGTGTAAAATAAATCATCTATGTGGACTCTTACACTTGGGGGCAAGTCGTCTCATTTCCCATGCCTTCCTCATGACATTTACGTTCATCTAAGCCCTATCATTTCCATTCACTTTCCCACTTACCTCGGTCTTGACATAAAACTGACACACATAAATCATGCTTTGGGAAAACTCTTGACATGTTTATCCTTCGGTCATACACGATTCACAAAACATCATGTCATTGACCGTCATAGTCTTATTGTCCTTATACAACATAGTCCTTGAAAATCATATGACAATTCCATTAGTCTCATGTCTCTCGTCTTTTACCAAGGCCACCCTCTCATCCTTTCATGTCTGTCACCTATCTTGGCTTTCCCTTGTCAAATGATCTAAGGATGCTCCATCATCCCATTTATTCCTAACCAAGTCATTCCAAATGCAACGAGTATAATTCATACAAGCACATTATCCAAAACGTTACTTGACTGTGTTCCTGGCCTAGCTATAGACCTCCATACTTTTGTCACATTATTGTCATCGTCCTCACGTTGTTTCGGGATGCGTCCTTCCCACATCAAACAACATTGTCATCACCTGTCAATTGGTATTCAGCTTGACTAGGGGCACAATCATGTTTGTCCTTGGATTCTCATGTGTAGGCATCAGTCATATGCATTTGTCACGATCCTCTTAAATGTCAAAATCCAAAAACATCAAAAAATGTCCTGAAAAAAGACCAAAAAAATTCATAAAATGACAAAAATACAAAAACATCATAAAATGTCCTGAAGAAAGACCTAAAAATCATAAAACATCCTCAAGAAAACACAAAAACATTCAAATCAATGTCACAATCCCAAAAATGGAGTCAAATTCCATGAAATAAGTCAGTCTTTGTCATTTGTTGAACTACGTTGTCTCTGCGCATTTGCTATGTAGGCAAGGTCATCAGTCGATGAGTCCCCGAGACATTAGGTCAGTCCTTTTATGTTGGTCCAAATAAAATCATGACATTTGTCACAATCATCACATTTGTCACAATCATCACATTGGTCAAATAAGTCAAACGTAGTCAAACTCAGACACAAGACAGTCATTTGAAACGTCAATGTCAAAATTGGTCAAAATCAGATAGCACAGTTCAATCAATCATACAATCAACATCAGTCAACTTGTCAAAACATGTTAGTCAAAACAATGTTAGTCTCGTCACTCTTTGGTCCTCTTCAAGATGTGTCCTTCTCGGATTTGGATCTCGTCAACATTTCCTTTTCCTTTTTCAGGATGTCCTTCCTGACAATAGGCCCCATCAAACTGTCAACACCGTCAAATTGGAAAAACTCTTAAACTATCAAAACTATCAAACTGACAAGAAATCAATCTTTGGCAAACAAACATTGGAAAACAAAATAAAATGGCTATTAATCTTTCTGGTCTTTCTTGGCTTATCTTTTGACTATCTTGGCTATTTTGTCTTATATTTTTATTGTCTTGTCTTTTTGGTCATGTTACTAGCTACCTCGAGGATGTCCCATGAAGGATTTAGAGGTGCGATGACGTCTCCTAGCCTTTTTTTTTTTTTTGACTGTTTTTGTGGATTGTCTCGACAAAAAGACTGGGGAAACATGACCCTTAGTATGAGTTAGGACATTCCTTGTTTGTGACTGTCTATTTTTCAAGTGGATGACCTTGCACACCTTAGTCTACGTCATATCATGGTGTTTGTTGTCCATTTGTGTCATTTTTACCACCCAATGATGATTAAGAGCAATGAATATTAAAGTCCTACGACAAGGTTTTGAAGGATTTGGTCTAGGAACTAACATGCATCTTCTTTAGTCTTGTCATCTTCTCTCACTCATCTCATATAGGCATTGCATCCATATTATCATCCATATCTTCTGCACTAACATTTCTTTGTGTCTTCATATTCTAGTCTTCTCATTAATTTCGAGAGCACACCCATGTTCTTGGAACTTGTCTGTCCTCTCGAGGGGGCATACCGTAACCCTCCTTGTCATTCTTCCTCATCTTATTTTGCACTGGGGCATATTTTTGACTTATTTTCTTTGTCATAATGTGACATGCTACATTATGACAAAGAGGGGCAAAATATAGACACTTAAAAATGACCTAGGCTTGCAAGCTTCATTTTTACCACTTTCGTCCTAGCATAATTGTGACATTTAATTATGTCCTTGGTCCACATTCAACTGTTAATTAAATAATTCATAATTATTTAATTAATTCATCCCTTTTATTCTTCATTATTATTAAATAAATAAATCTTATTTATTTATTAAATATGTCATTAATTGTCTAAGTCTTCCCTTAATTAAATAAATTTCTTAATTTATTTAATTACCCTTTGTCATATATTTCTTCCTGATTATTAAATAAATAAGTTTTATTTGTTTATTTAATATGTCACTAACTATCATAATTAAATGAATTAAGTAATTTGTTTAATTATTAGTCTTATCTGCTAAATTAAATAATTATCTTTAATTATTTAATTGTCAAATTTGATATTCCTCTCATTTTAAATAAATAAAATTATTTAAAATGTCATCACAATCTTAACTGTCAGTCCACTTTGGTAAATAATTGGAAAATCAATTATTTATTATCTCACAAAATCCATAATTTGAATTAACTCAATTCAAAATGGTAACTAATCTTTTAAAAATCAAGTAATCGAGCAGATTCTTGATTTCCAAATCTAATCTTCAGTGCAACTCTTATCTTCTTGATTTTTCGAATCTCACAAATCAGGGAGTCTTTATCTTCTTGATTATCAAAAATCTTTATTTTCTAATTAATTTCCTCATTTATTCTCCACCACCAATTTGATTTTCTCAGATGGCATCTTGACCGCTCACTTAAGGATTTTTCCCTAACCCTGATTAGGGATTGTCAAATTAAATCTTGTCCACTGATTTTAGGTCTTTGTCAAAAGTCAATCTCGTCCGTCCATTCAAAATGGCATTTTCTATAAAATGCTATTTTTCTCTCATTTCTAGATTACACACATAGATTACAATATTATGGCATATTAATACTTAGATTAATTTGGCATTTTAGAGTTATTTTTGTCATAGACATAGGAATTAGGCATTTGTGCAAATCCTTCAAAGCTTGGTGTAGGACATAGACATTTATTTGTAGATTGCTCACACAACGAATCTGAGGGCAATACGTCGACCAACAAGCAAGAAGGTACTATCAAGGTGAATCATGGAAACTCATGCAAATCAAAGGTATAATTGTACTTGTTTTCATTGTTCTTGATAGGATCTTTAGATTACATGCTTTATGTGTTAGTTTATCTCACACTCTAATCCTCAAAATAAATCCGTTGATACACTGAGCATTCAAGAGGAGTTAAGCCTAGTTAGAATGACCACCATTGAGAATGTGTATCAGTTTGCTCTGAAAGTGGCAGAGAAGTTGAACAAAAGATTTGATGGCAAGCAAAAAGGACGAGGAGGTCAAAGTGGAAGGGGCAGTGGAAGACCTTTACGAAGTCAAAATGATGAAAAGAAAAGTGAAGATGTGGGTACCAGCCGAAGCCAAAGGAATGACAACTTTTACCGCCCTCATGATCAAAACAGTGGTGATCAAAGAGGTAGATGACAAGGGAGATATGGACAAGGATATGGAAGAGGTGGTTTCAAAGGAACGTGTTTCCAGTGTGGTGAAGAAGGGCATCGAACCTATGAATGTCCACAACACCAAGGAAGGGCATACAAAAGGCCATAAGGTCATGGAAGGGTTGCGCATGCAGATGAGGAGGCCTAATCGAACATTTAGATGATGCTGGAAGGGAGAAGCCCTAGTGATTAGGAGAGCCCTGGTGATTGAGGAAAAGGAACTAGAACAGAGGAAGAATCTATTTCGCACAAGGTGCAAGTGTGAAGGAAAATGTTGTGATGTCATTATTGATGGTGGGAACCTGATAATCAGTATCAGAGGAGATGGTCACAAAGTTGAAGCTGAAGAGGGAAAGGCACCCACATCCATATCAGATTGTCTAGTTGCAGAAAGACCACAAAGTTTTGGTCAATGAGCAGTGCCTAGTAAAGTTCAAGATCGGGAGCTACCATGATGAGGTACTCTGTGATATCATCCCCATGGATGCATTTCACATGTTGTTGGGGAGGCTATGGCAGTTCAATAGGCGAGCTATACATGATGGCCATGCAAACACTTATTCCTTGACAAAGGATGGGGTTCGTCACAAGTTGAAACCCCTGAAGGAAATCGAAAAAAAGGTATGCAGTAGTGCTAGAATTTGTTATGTAGATGGAAGAAAATTTTTAGAAGGTATGAAGCATGAGCGTGTGTTATGTATTGATTCCTAGAGTGAGTAAGGAGGATAGTGAGAAGGTTCCAGAAGAAGTTTCTGGGATGTTGGATAAGTTTCAAGATATTGTTTCAGGTAATGTACTTGAGGGTTTACCACCAATAAGGAACATCAGTCATTAGATTGACTTGATTCCTGGAGCCAGTTTTCCAAATAAGGTAGCTCATAGAATGACTCCAGTAGAAAATGAGGAGTTGAACAGACAAGTTCAAGAGTTGTTGAGAAATGGTTTGATACGAGAGAGTTTGAGTCCATATACAGTACCTGCAGTACTAGCACCAAAGAAGGATGGGGAGTGGAGGATGTGTATAGATTCTCGAGCCATAAACAAGATAACAATCATGTACAAATTTCCCCCAAAGGATGGATGACCTGATGGACTGTTTGAGTGGAGCTCAGTACTTCACAAAGATTGATCTGAAGAGTGGATATCACCAGATCCGGATTCGAGAGGGAGATGAATGGAAGACTGCCTTCAAGACCAAAGAGGGCCTGTATGAGTGGTTAGTCATGCCTTTTGGGCTAACCAATGCACCGAGCACATTCATGCGGCTCATGAACGAGGTACTAAAAGAATTTATGGGAAGTTTTGTTATTGTGTATTTAGATAATATTTTGATTTTCAGTAAGACATTGGATGAGCATCGATGCATATTCGGAGAGCCTTTGAGAAGTTAAGAGAGAAAACTATTGATTAATCTGAAAGAAGTGTAGTTTTGTGAAGAAGGGAGTTAGTGTACTTGGGGTTTGTTGTCTCAGCAGAAGGTCTCAAGATGGACCCAGAGAAGGTGAAGGCTATTCTAGAATGGCCTACCCCAAGAACTGCTACCAAGGTGAGATCTTTCCATGGTTTGGCTAGTTTTTATACAAAGTTCATTAGAAACTTCAGTAGTATTTGTGGACCCCTTTGAAACAATGAGAGGGATAGAAAAGAATTCAAGTGGAGCACTGGAGCAGTGGCAAAAAGTTTTGAACTATTGAAGCAGAAAGGTGACAGAGCAACCTGTTCTAGCCCTCCCAGATTTCAACAAGGTGTTTCAGGTGGATTGTGATGCCAGTGGTTGTGCCATTGGAGCAGTGTTGAGCCAAGAAGGTAAGCCCATTGCCTATTTCAGTGAAAAGTTAAATGATGCCAAGAGAAAGTATTATGTATATGATTAGGAATTTTATGCAATAGTTCAAGCATTAAAGAAATGGAGACATATTTTTTGCCAAAGGAATTTGTTCTATACTGATCATTAGGCCTTTTAGTACCTAAATAGTCAAGGAAAATTAAATTCAGAGGCATATGAAATTTGTAGAGTTTTTGCAGAGTTATACCTTTGTTTTGAAACATAGGAGTGGGAAGTCAAATAGGGTTGCAGATGCCTTAAGTAGGAGGCATACATTGATGACGAAGATGAGATTGAAGTGGTTGGGTTCAATGAACTTAAGACACTGTACGATAAGATCTTGATTTTATAGAGGCTTGGAAAGCTTGCAAGGAACCTGTTACAGTGGACAGGACAAGGTGGCTGGATTTCATAATCTAGGATGGCATGTTATTTAAGGGAAGTCAATTGTGTATCCCAAGGAGTTCCATGAGGGAGAACGATAAAGGAGAAGCATAGTGGAGGAATGGCAGGACATTTTGGTCGGGATAAGACCATTGCCATTATCGTGAGCATTATTATTGGCCTCAGTTGTCACAGGATGTGAAGAAGTTTGTACAAAGCTACAAGGTATGTCAGATGGCTAAAGGAGTGAGCCAGAATATAGGCTTATATCAGCCCTTACCTGTACCAGAGAGGCCATGGGAGGATATAAGTATGGACTTTGTTCTTGGTTTGCCAAGGACACAACGAGGGAATGATTCAGTCTTTGTGGTGGTTGATAGGTTTTCAAGATGGCACATTTCATTCCATGTCAGAAGACCCATGATGCAGTCCACATTGCTGACTTGTTCTTCAAAGAGGTGGTGAGGCTACATGGTCTGCCAAAGAGTATTGTTTCAGATCGTAACACCAAATTTGTGGGGTACTTTTGGAGGACCTTGTGGAAGAAGCTGAAGACAGAGTTGAAGTTCAGTTCTGCACACCATCCACAAATAGATGGGCAGACAGAGGTTGTTAACAAGAGTCTGGGTAACCTACTAAGATGTTTGGTAGGAGATAAACCCAAGGGATGGGACTTGATCTTACCCCAGGCATAATTTTATTACAACAATTCTGTCAACAGAAGCACTGGTAGATCACTGTTCCAGATTGTGTATGGAGGTAGCCCTAGAACAGCTCCAGAATTGAGGAAGATGGACCAAGAGAAGAGAATAAGTGTTGAAGACAAAGATTTTGTAGAGCACATCAAGAATATACATGAGAAGGTACGAGAACACATTAATAAGATGAATATGCAATATAAGGCTAAGGCAGATCAGAAAAGGAGGAATAAGGAGTTTCACACTAGCGATGAAGTAATGGTCCACTTGAGGAAAGAAAGGTTTCCCATGGGAACTTATAAAAAATTGAAGATGAAGAAATTTGGTCCTTGTAAGATTTTGAAGAAGCATGATTCAGGGAATGCATATGAGGTAGAGTTGCCTGATGGAATCAACATTTTCCCTGTGTTGAACATTTTAGATTTGACAGAGTATCATGAAGGTGGAACGGAGGAAGCACCAGTGATAGGGCAGTATGGCATTCCAGCACCTACTTCAGAAAGGGAGGAGATTGAAGCAATCTTGGATAGTCATGTGGGAAGGAGTACTAGAAACAGGCAGTATGAAGAATATCTGGTGAAATAGAGAGGAAGGCCTGTGGAAGATTCATCTTGGCTATCTAAGGCAGCAGTTGACCGATTGGGTTTTCCTCAACCATCTGAGATGTGATGGGTCACTTCTCAAATTACCCTGGGTGTCTGATGCAGGAGCATCCAGTGGTGTAAGGGCAATCTTGCATCACCCAAAAATAGTTAAATTTTAAGTTTATCAATTTTTAGATGTTTTTACATTTTTGGATACCCTTTTCATCATAATGAAATTCCCAATTTATAGTTTTTATTTTCTATTCCTGGGTTGAAAGATATTGCAGTTTTAATTTCCCAGATTTGCACCTGAAAATCTTTCAAGTTAGATTTGAGGCACTTAGATTTTCTGAAACGGCCCTAAAACTTTCTGAAATAGGCATAGAAAATTTTTAGCACGTTATTGACTTTGAGACCTTTCCAACGGCTCAAACGGTTCGCGAATCAGAGTCCTGGATCAAAAGTTATGGCCCCGAAAAGTTGGCGCACTTTCTAGAAGATACAATTGCAAATGTTCTTTTGAAATTTGAACTTCAAGTTGTAATTTTTTGGCGCCAAACCGCCTAAACTCAAATTTGAATGTTGTTTTGGCTCCAAACTAAAGAGGAGCTCTATTTATGGGCGGGTTTCTAATTTTTCGTTAGCTTTTTTGGGGACAAGCTCGCATATTGCGAAAGGGTGATTTTGTAGCTTTCTGTAACTTGCATATGTTATAGAACTTGGGGATTTGAAATCTTCTATATGTAAGAAGCTCCGTTTTCTGAATAATAAAATTATTTTCTTGTTTGTGGGTTATTTTCGATGTCTCGGGCTGCGCCCTCATCAAACCCTATGCCTAAACACACTACCTTGTTTGTCAAGGCTAGTGAACCTTGAAAGCCTAATGTAATGACTATTGATACACACAACAAACAACCTCATACGTTGTTCATAACTACTTGAAGTTTCCACATGGCAATGAGGTATTCACCATACACCGTAGTGGCTTTAATCATTTATCTTCCAAAGGTAAATTTTCATTAGAATCCTTTTGGCCTGAAACCATGGAACCTATTACCCCTCATAAGGATTTCTTTTACATTGCTTATCAAAAGTTTAAAGCTAAAAATATAGCTAAATTATATCTTTGTCACACATCCCTGTCCACCTCCACCCATCCTATCCTTGATGAAACCATGATTACACCTGAATTTGATATTGAAAAAACCATCAAACCTTTTGAAAAATCCCCTCTTGACACTTCCCCGCCATCATTTAAATGACCAAGAGGAAATGAAATAACTCCTATCCTACCTCATCGTATCAAACAAGTGTATAAAGAAAAAGAGAAAGTGGTTGATCCATCCTCTGTAGTTTCTCCCACTCTTCCCCCTTCGGAAGTGGAAGAACTTATGATGACTCAATCCACTCTTAAACCTTAACAACTCCAAAATAGAATTAAATGAAACCATGCTGCTCAGTCCGAACATCGGTGTCGTTGTCGTCTCCTTGCTCGTCAATCTCATATAGAAGACGATAAAGAAAATCAACCTCTACCCTTGAAAAAAGTGATAGATGACTACCTTCCCTCTCCTAACCTAAAACACGATATTTCAGCCCAACAATCGCAACAAAATGAGCCCATCCTGTTGATGGTGTTTTCTGCACAGCAACAACTCAGACAGAATGCAATATTCTATCTCTCTTGAAAGGTTATTTCCAACAATAAATTACTGAAAATCACTCCAAGGTCTCTCGGGTGTTAGGTCATGACGATGCATAAACAACTCAGATAAAATGTGAAATGCTAGTAATCACAATCGGACCTTACTATAAGAAAACTATATCTTTCCAATTTATCAGATTTTGCAATATGATGATCTCAAATCCTAAATTTAAGTAGATAATAAAGAAATAGAAAAAGATAAGGGTGCAAGGATATGATAAGATCTAAACTATTCCTGGAATGAGCAATGCAAATGACAGATATCTGGAATGGACCAATCTCAAATAACCAATTCTTGCTTAACCCACAATGCAGTATCACAAGAATGGTGCAATCTTCGGAGGTATTTAGATTTTCAAATCATAGATATTCATCCACAATCGAACTTAAGCACAAACAAATATATGGTCCAGGTTGACTTCACCAACCTACTACAATCAGATAGTTACTGGGAGTATAGACCGAAGATTGCTACAAACATTCCAAATATGAAATCATGAACATCATTCACCACACTAATCTAATTCTCAACACTAAACCCTAAAATCTTTAAGCAATTTGAAAGATAGAACAACAAGAACCATGCAAGATAAACCAACACAAGAGATTTCACCAGGAAAACCACAATGCCTTTTATTGTATTAGATCACCAAAATGCTGCAACAATTCCACTGTTCTGTTACAATATTTGCTTCAAGAAACTGACTACTACTACTACAAAATACTCTAGCTCTTTTCTGCTCTTTCTTATCTCTATTATTTTCTAGCTAACTCCTTTACAATGAGGCAAGAATGCCCTTTATAGCAAATTCTCAAGACATGTCGGCCCAGCCAAACATTTACAAAATAAAACAACTGCCCAAAACAAGTCAGCCTTAGGAATTCAAAATAAGGAACACATTAAATGCCGATATATCATCAAGGTCGGCCTAGACATGATCCCCAATGCAACCCGGATCAATACATGCCCTATAATAATAGGGAAGCAAAAATCTCAAAATGGCATTAATTACCGCCTCCCTTATCTTTACTCTAGGCCAATGATCCCTGAACCCTCAAAAACACATTATCCAGCTCGATGACAGGTGGCAAAGGCAAGATCTTAAGCCAACATTCTATGGAGCCAATTTCCTCCTTTGACTGCTTAATAGTCCAATTCCAATCGTCCTTCTGGGCTTGATACTTATCCATCACTGCTAGATAAGTTGCTACATCATCCAGCTGGTGTCCTGTTATGACATTCCCAGCATCTAGGGCATAAACATCATGCCACCATTCCCTTAGTTGTTCCAAACTTAGGTACTTAGGAGCAATCTTTCTTCTGCCAGTCATGATCTCAAAAAATGTAATGCATCCATCGTACACTCTGGTCAGGTCACCATCTATCATCTTCTTTCGTTTCTGAATCTTCCTCATGGGCTTCTACCGGATCTGCAAAGCCTCAAACCACTCCTAGGGTTCACTAAGCCTAGAGGAATGAAGGACTCCATCTACAGCATACTGGTCTTTACCATACCCCATAATCACCTTAGATTTCTGCAGTAGAAGATCAATATCCTCTTTGTCCTAGGATAATACCTGTTCCAACAAATCTTTAGCTCTGACTACATCCTTCCCAACTGACAGGACATCCTTTTTCACATTATCCCCTCTCACCTGCACATTCTTCAAGCAATCTATTGCAGTTTGAGCAGAGGCTTTCATCTTTTCAATCAAAGAAATGGTTTCTTTAGGTAAGAAACCAGGAATGGAAGAAGAAGATGGGTGAAGGGATTGTAGGGGTTTCATCACATCTTCCAAGCATTTCCTAAGTCTCTCATTTTATTTTCTAAGCTCATGCTTGGTCCGAGCTTCCTTTCTTAACCTCCCAATTATTACTGCACTGGAGCCTTCATATTCATCAATGTCCTGCTACATAGAGGCTGGCCCAAGGTTAATGGTCTGCACATTGTAATCTTCACCAGTGACATGTTCTCTAGTCTTGTCTATAGCAGGGGTGGCAATGTGGATCACTCTGTTGTTTACCTCATCCCTTTCTATTCTTGAAACCACTTTAGCAGCCTTCTTCTTCTTCCCTTTTCCGATCTTAGACAACATCTCATCCCAATCCAAAGGAGTGTCCTCAACAACTACCTGTTTCTTCCTTGTGATCTCCTTCTCAAGCCAATGCGAGACAATAGGTTCTACCCCGATTTCGTCTATTTTTTCCTCTTCACCATGTTGTTCTACCTCGCACAATACAACAAATTACATACTTAGAGGAAAAGAATCTGACCCAGAACACCATCCAAATGGATGTACCCGTCATCTAATGGATAAATACAAGCATATATGGCACGGGTGATGAGGTTTCGCAGAAAGATGGGTCAAACCCCAATTCGATGAAACACAATCGTGACCAAGTATGGGCTGACCCAGAAATGACCATCAATAAACATAGAACAGTTCAATCATAATGCAAATAGATGAAAGGGTCAATGATAACCTACCATGGATTAGTCTAGACGAAACTCGAACTCGAGGAAGCAACTACAAACCAACAATGCCCTAGCAACGAAAACCTTAATCTACGCTCCACCAATCCACACACACACAGCCCGAAATCGATGATCAAAGCTCAAACAGGGGATGCACTCAGATGCCAAGGCAGCAAACAAGTGAATAATGAAGTCGAAATGATGCCCAAAAGATTTTAAATCCACCCACATACGCGTCTGAGCAAAGGTACCTCAGGCATTAATGAACGACAAGACAAGTCTGAAAAATCTGAAAACTCGAGCCCAAGACAGAATTTTGGAAAATCCCAAGATACACGGAAAATCCGGATGAACACAGATTTCGCAGATATGGCAGAAACCGAGATTCTAATGAAGTTCAGGATTTTAGCACAGTCCGAGAAAATCCGCCAGAACCGGAAAATCCCAGAGCCAAGCAGAAACTCAGATTCGGAAAATTCATCAATGAACAGACAATGAACCAGAACCCGGAGAATCCGCCTGAGCTGGAAAATCCCAGATTCAGGTCAAAACCCGGATTTTCACTAAAAGCCAATTTTAACCAATTTAAACCCAAGGGTAAGACCAAGGCTGCCAAGACAAACATCTCAAGACCCTAAAAAGACAAATCTCATAAAACCAAAGGTCGAAAGACATCACCAAAAGAGGGTCCCTACTCCAAGTGGGGCGTGTGTGCAAAACTGCACAACAAATGGGGACTCTGCTGGGGAAATGCTCCTGAGCATTTTGATGACAAACTGGAATCAAGAACCCAGAACTCATGGTTTCAACTCACCTATCCTGCCACTACCCATGGTAAAACAAAGATGCCCCTAGTAATCTAAACATTCCTACACCAGGGTCAAAGTGTGTGCATATGCATTCATTACCTTCCTTTGGTTACAGCAGGAACCAAACTTGGTCTAAACAAGCTACATAAATATTCATACTCTAAAAGCAACCTGGATAGAGCCTCGCTGCCAGCTAGGCATCCATAGCTCCGACGAGGTTATCATTGTGATTCTCCTGAACATAGCTCTACTGCCAGTCAGGCGTCCATAGCCCCGGTAGAGATATTCAGATTCCCCTGATGAGTTGAATTCTATATATATTTTTACATATTTTTCTTTGAATACTGCCTTCACTTCAACCTGTGCACAATGAAGTTCACACTCAGGGATGAGAAACACAGTGGCACTAGAGCAGAAAAAAGATTTTTCACTTGTTCAAACTTCATAAGGACCTTATGCAACTTTAGGTATCTTTAATAATTGAAAGTATGAGACCCTAATATATTCCTATTCAATCTGACTACAAAACCCTTCGCCTCAGCACAAGGATAAGTGACATTGGATAGAGAAGTCGTACCATAATGCCCTGGAAGGACAATTAGAGTTTGTAAAAGAAATACCAAGAACATTAGACCAACTTTGTCACCATGATCCTGCAAATGCAACCAGAGATCCCAAAAGAGAAGGAACCAAGAGCCACAACAACGCAAATGAAAACAAACAAACCAAAGTAAACCTATTATAACCAAACAAAACAAGCAAAGCAAAGGAAACATATACTAACCAAACAAAACAAGCAGAAAGCAACCTAAATTAACTATATACAAAGCAGGGAGCTGAAAATAACTCAGGACTGGAAATAATGTTTCAAATACTGCCCATTGACAGGCAGTGGGATATCTTCTCCTATGAGAGTCCTCAGACAGAAGGCATTATCTCCAAGTATTTCAGCAATCTGATATGGGCCTAGCCACAGTTTTTCAAACTTCCCATGGTCCCCTTTTTGATCATGAGGTTTATCCCAGTACAGAACAAGGTCAGAAATCCTGAAAGCCTTGACTTTAGCCCTTCTATCAAACCATCTTTTAACTACCCCCAGATGTTTGGAAAAATTCTCAAGGGCATTGTCTCATTTCTCTTCTAGGTGCAATAGTTCTGTCAACCTAGCCTCCCTTTGATCCCCCTCATCATAAAACTCATTTATAAACTTCAAGGTTGGGATCTTGAGTTGAATTGGGAATACTGGCTCCAGAACATATACTAAGTGAAAAGGAGATGTTCCAATGGACGATTTAAGTCTTGTACGATCTGCCCAAAGGGAAAACCGAAGCTGGGTGTGCCAGTCTTTTGGGTTCCTTTCTAATAGCTTACAGATGACAGTCAATAAGTTCTTATTAGAGGACTCTGCTAAGCCATTACCCTGGGGATAATAGTTGGACACAAACTTCACAATAATGCCATGATCAAAAGCCCAATTTGAAAATTTTAAAGATGCGAAAGCAGGACTATTATCACAGACAACAGAAATAGGGCATCCAAATCGATTAAGAATAGCAGACTCTAAGAAATCAATTACTACCTTAGATGTACATTGCCTACAAGCAAAAGCCTCAGTCCATCTTGTGAAATAATCAGTAATAGTGAGAATGTACCTGTGTCCTGCAGAAGATGGTGGGTTGATGGGACCTATGAAGTCCATACCCCATTGAGCAAAAGGTCTTACCTCAATGACTGGTTGGAGTGGAAGTGCTGCATACCTCTCCCTTGTTGCCGCAGTCTAGCAAGTGTGACAGGTCCTAACATGATGGTGGACGTCTTTAAACAGTGTGGGCCAGTAATATCCTGCCCTCAAAATCTAATTTGCTGTGGCAATCGTAGAACCATGGCCAGTGCCATACTTTTCGTGAAATTCATTTATCACCCTCTCAGCTTCCTGTTTTCTGAGGCATCTCAAATAAATGCCCTCATGATTTTTCTTGTACAGAACAGCTCCCTTCAGCATGAAACCGTCACTCTTCAGTCGTAAGGCTCTCCTTTGAATAACATTGAGATGACCTGGAGATCATTGGTTCAACAAATAATAAACTATGTCATCATACCAACCATCTGGAGAAACCTCCTCAACATTATAATTCTGAACAGTCAGTTCAGGACCAATTTCAGCCATAGTCTGAGTGAGTCCTTGTCCTCTTACTAACTTCATGGGCTGGATCTCAATATCGTACTCTTGTAGCATTGTCACCCACTTAGCTCTATGCTCTCCTAGCTTGTTTTGCATCAGAAGTAACTTGACTGCAGGATTTGGAACAATGGCATAAACCTTATTCCTGAGGATATAATGTCTATATTTCTTTACTACCCTGACCAGGGCCTATGCCTGCTTCTCCACACTTGGATATTTCAACTCAGCATCTTTTAATGGTGCGCTCATAAAAGCAATAGGATGCTCACTCCCTTCATCAGACTTTTGAGTTAACATTCCAGCACACGAATGATCCGAAGCAAATGAATAGATGAAGAAGGGCTTACTGTAATTAGGACTTACCAATACTGGAGCATCAGCAATGGCTCTTTTGATTTCTGCAAATGCCTGCTTGGCTTCCGCAGTCCATTCGATCTTAGCATCTTGCTTGAGCATTGCATTGAGTGGCTTCACGATTTCAGCAAATCCAGTGATGAATTTTCTGACGAAGTTGATCTTACCGAAGAAAGACTTCATCTCCTTTTTGCTAGCAGGTGGCTGAATCTTCAGGATGGCCTCCACTCTTTCTGGATCAATGGCAATTCCCTTCTCTGATATCACATGTCCTAGCAGTTTTCCCTCTTTTACTCCGAAAATACACTTTTTAGGATTCAAGGATATGCCAAATTCTCTACACCTTTGAAACATTTTGTACAAATATGAAATGTGATCCCCTCTATTTTTTGAAAACACAGTCAGGTCGTCCATGTAAATAATGATGCATTTTCCTATGATATCTTTAAAAGAAATATCCATAGCCCTTTGAAACGTAGCCCCTGCATTGATGAGTCCAAATGGAATCCTCCTGTAAGCAAAGGTACCCCATTTCGTTGTGAAAGCAGTCTTGTGTCTGTCCTCATACTGAACCATCACTTGATTGTATCCTAAATAACCATCCAGAAAGGACATCATCTGAGATCAGTTAACTACTTGAAGTACTTCATCCAATGAAGGAACTAGATAGTTGTCTTTTTCTGATGATCTATTCAAATTCCTGAAATCAACACAGAGTCTAATTTCACCATTCTTTTTCCTTACTGGAACCAGGTTTTCCACCCATGTTGAATGCCTAACCAGAAATATGATTCTGGCAGATAGTAATTTCTGGACTTCTTTCTGTATGACTGGTTCCAATAATGCATTAATTGGTCTTTGCCTTTACCTAAAAGGCTTGGCACCTGGCCTCAGAGGGATAGTATGAGTTATAATTAAGGTATCATAAGTTTTCAAATCTTCATAACTCCAGGCTACTATATCAGGAAAGCTACGCAATGCTGCAATTATTCCTTGTCTTTCTTCTGGAGTGCATACTTTGCCAATAAAAATGTTCTTGGCGTTATCTTCAGTTCCCATATTGTAAGTATCACACTGTCCATTGATGGACTCCTTCTTTGATTCTTGTTCCTGATCTCTAATTTTATCCATATCAAAAATTCGTTCCAACTGTACCATTCCTCTTGGAATAGTATTAGATTTTAGGTTCATCACTCCTTCTAACTCCAGTTCTGCTTCATGAAGCTCTGTTTCGTCGATGATTTGGGAAGCAAAGACGTATGTATTGGTGATAAAATCCAGAATATGTTTATCATCCTCAAACACCTGAAAGTTAGTAACATTGCCTAGGACTGACGGCACAGGAGTCAATTCCACAGTGAACTTCTTCAAACCTGACAAAGATAAAGGTTGCAGAGTGCTTGCTGCCTGAGCCAGGGAATCAGCAGTTTGATTCTTCTGCCATGGTATCAATTGAATATTGAAGGCATCAAATCCCTCAATGAGGTCCCATACTCTATGCCTATAATTATTCATTCTCCTATCATGGCATGAATATTGTCTTCTTACTTGCTTAACTACTAACTCAAAATCACCAAAAACTTGCAGAATCTTAACCTTTTTCTTAAGTGCCATAAGGAGTCCATGAATTAACGCTTCATACTCTGCTACATTATTTGTATAATGAAATTGGAGTCTATGGGCTGCAAAGAAATTCTTACCTTTCGGACTGATCAGTTCAAACCTTGCCCCAGTTCCATGTTTGGATTTGGATCCATCGAATCTGAGAGTTCAGCATTCAACAGTGGTGGTCCTCTTCATCACATCTTTCAGCTTAATATGGCTGGATAGTTTTTCAGATGACACAGACTTCTTTTCTTGATACTCTTCCTGAGGGTTCTGTATAGTTGTTTCAACTGCCGGGGTCAGACTCATGCACTTCTGTACTTTTTCTACTGCTGTTTGGCATAAACAACACTCCAACTCTGAATGAGAAGCATTATGAAATCTACACCAATTTGGTAAGAGTAATTCTTCAAAGCTTGTCCTACCTAGGTGCATTTGATTTTCAACACACTGCTTGATGAACTCTTGAAAGCTGTCTAATAGGCTGATCTGATTATCTTCAGTTTCCTCTTCTTCCTCCACTAATTTTGTTAGAACAGTAACATGGCCGAATCCTGTTTCTGCATCGATAGGCATCGTGTGTAGCATCAACACCTCCTCTGAGTCTGACTCCTCATACTGTGTTGACAACATATAACTTTCCATGCCAACTTCTGATATCAAAACTTCTGTCGAAGTCTTTTGGTATTCTGTAATCATGTATTTCATTCTCGGTTCTCTCTCAATTCTGATCTGGTTGGGCACTCCTTTCTAGGGAAGCCACATGTGAGAGTGATCAGTAGACACATAACCATTCAAAGCCTTTATAAAATCTCTTCCTAGAATCAAACCATATGCATTTTTGATATCAGCTACTTGAATATTGATAACCTGTTGAATCCTTGGGTCTGAAGCTACCTGCATGTGAATCATATTTAATTCTCCCACCACATTTACTTTAGTTCTATCCAACTGAGTCACCTTCTTTTGAGAGTCAGCAGGTGTAATTCCTAGAGCTCTACATACTCCAAATGGCATCACATTGGTGGAAGCACCAGAATCCAATAAACAATTATGCAGATTCTTACCAAATATATGCACAGAAATCAGAAATGGTGGGGTTTCCGTCTTCCCTTGAAACAAAGTTGGCTGAGTATCTACTTGAGCCACTTGAGTCTTATCCTTCTCCTTTCCTTTATCTCCAGGGGGCAAGTTAGTCTGATTTTGTGTCTTCTCAGGTTTAGAACTAGAAATATTACTGATACCCTTGCCAGAAGGTTTATCTAAAGACACTGAACGTGCATCATAAGTACCTAAAACTACCTTCCTAATTGGAGGGAATCTTAATAACTCAAATGCTGAAAGATTTACCTTTAATTTCTTAAACTCCTCAGCAACATAGGAATCCATTTTCTCCTCGCTCATGTCAGTTGATACTTCCCTAGGAGGTTCCTCCACCTTGTCTCTGCTTGCTTGAACAACCTTTTCCTTTTGTAGGTCAGTTTGAGCTTGTCTTTCCTTTGAAAGGTATTATCTGGATACATGTGGGAAAGATGGATTATTGCTAGTGTTTGGATCTAGGGGAGTACTGAAGTTGTTAGGAGGAATGGAAGTGGTGAAAGGTCCCCCAACCTGTGGGCGCCTATGAGGCATATCTCTCAAACCTTGCCTCTGGAACATCTATACTTCTTCAACATAGGCTTCCTCCTGATCGAGGGGGCCATTATCATTTATTGTTTCTTCATTGAATAACTGAGCCACTTCATCCCCATTACAAATTTGATGTATTTTATCTTCCTAGGAATCAGATTCTTCCTTTGGAATATTTTCTTCACTTACTGGGAAGGGAGCGTGATTTAATACTAGCACAGTAGAATCATAGGGGGAAGAAGGAACCATCTCCTACCCATTTGCATTATTCTCCACCTCATACTAGAAAATGGAAGTAGCAGTTTGGAACTCTGGACATTCTAACTCTGAATGCTGACTTGTCTTATGAAGCCTACACCATCCTGACAGAGCAGCCTCAGCTAAATATACACCACTGGGAGGCTTGTCTTGACTGATTGGCTGGTTCATAGATTGGTTGACATGTTGATCCAAGGGAGTAGGCACTCCTCCATTATTGGGTCCCGTATTCCATGTTTTGTTCTGTCCTTGTGATTGCCTCTTATTGAATCCTGATCCACTACCTTGGCCTCTATCAAAACTCTGTCTCCTATAATTATTGTAACCTCTGTAACTATTGTAACCCCTATCTTGATTATATCCTCTGTCATTGTGGAATCCTCTATCATTACGTTGTCCTCTATCAAAATTCTGCCCTTGTGGAAATTCCCTATTCTGATTGGATTGTATATTCTTTTGAGTAGCTTGTAATTGGATGTTTTGATTCCTTAAGTAGGTCACCTCTAGGTTCAACTTCTTTATTTTCTCAGCCATTTCATCAATCCTTTCTTTATTTGGATCTACATAAGGGGGTCAGCTTGGGTTATTCTGAGGAGGGACAGGAATTGTAGCAGATCCCATAGACTGATGCAACACTTCAGAGTTCTGCAAATAGGTAGGGAAACTATTTGGTTGTGGCTGATACATGGGCTGGTTAACCTGCTGCTGGGGAAAATTCATCATAGGAGAAACCTGGCTCATGGGGAGACCAGGATGTGGCACCAAAGGTAATTGAGGTACTGGATTCATGATTGGAGTATGATTGGTAAGTGTCTGATTTACTGCCTGAACCTGATTGGGATGTGCAACTGGTCCTAAAGAAGGCAATGATCAAGTTATATGTTGTCTCAGATCTGTGCTAAGCTTAACAACTTCTGTATAGGCATCAGTTAGGTTAGCTGGAGGGTTAGGTCTCCACTTCAGAAAGGTGGCTGTGAGGCTATCCAATGCTTCGTAATAGACTCCCAAGGCTGTATTGTCATCCAAAACATAAGGATCTTGAAGTCTAGTGTGCGCACGATGAAACCTATTATTGAAACTGGATATTGGTTCATTAACTTCTCTTTTGACTCTAGTGAATTGCAAATACAATTTATTAGCACTAAGAGGTATTCTGAACTTCTGTAAAAAAACAATTTCAAGATCATTCCAATTAAGAACTGAGCCAGATGGGAGGTGGTTGTACCAGTAAAAATCCTCTTCCCCTAGTGAATAAGGAAACAACCTACAGGCAACATCCTCATGAACAATCCCTCTATCTTTGAGACAGGTTTGGAAAATCCTTATATGCTCTTCTGCAGTCCTATTTGGGTCATTAACATGGAACTTTGAACATAAGTGTTCAGGGTTTTTGGGCATTACATTGTAAGCATTGAAAGACAAAGGGGATGGATTATTAGCTAGGAAAGCCATTGGCAAAAGTGGGGGTGGTGGTTGGTTAACGATAGGCTGAGGTTGTTGAATGGGAACTACTTCAGGGATGGGTATGGCCTCAACCTCTGGATGTGAAGATATGGATGATGCTGGTGAAGGGATGGGTGATGATAATTCTCCCCTTTCTCGAGTCCTTCTTGACCTAGTGGGGAACTATAATTCCTATAAATCTTCCTCTCCTGTGGTAGATCTGGTGTTTCTCCTATATCTCTCTGGAGAGATGGCGTTCAAGAAACGATCCAGTGTGCTCATTCAGCCCTCCTTCTAGTGCCAATTTATTGATGGTGTTTTCTGCACAGCAACAACTCAGACAAAATGCAATATTCTATCTCTCTTGAAAGGTTATTTCCAACAATAAATTACTGAAAATCATCCCAAGGTCTCTTGGGTGTCAGGTCATGACAATGCATAAACAACCAGGATAAAATGAGAAATGCTGGTAATCACAATCAGACCTTACTACAAGTAAACTGTATCTTTCCAATTTATCATATTTTGTAATATGATGATCTCAAATCCTAAATTTAACCAGATAATAAAGAAATAGCAAAAGATAAGGGTGCAAGGATATGATAGGATCTAAACTATTCCTGGAATGAGCAATGCAAATGACATATATCTGGAATGGACCAATCTCAAATAACCAACTCTTGCTTAACCTACAATGCAGTATCACAAGAATGGTGCAATCTTCTGAGGTATTTAGATTTTCAAATCATAGATATTCATCCACAATCGAACTTAAGCACAAAAAAATATATGGTCTAGGTTGACTTCACCAGCCTACTACAATCAGATAGTTACTGGGAGTATAGACCGGAGATTGCTACAAACATTCCAAATATGAAATCATGAACATCATTCACCACACTAATCTAATTCTCAACACTAAACCCTAAAATCTTTAAGCAATTTGAAAGATAGAACAACAAGAACCATGCAAGATAAACCAACACAAGAGATTTCACTAGGAAAACCACAACGCCTTCTATTGTATTAGATCACCAAAATGCTGCAACAATTCCACTGTTTTGTTACAATATTTGCTTCAAGAAACTGACTACTACTTCTACTACAAAATACTCTAGCTCTTTTCTGCTCTTTTTTATCTCTATTATTTTCTAGCTAACTCCTTTACAATGAGGCAAGAATGCACTTTATAGAAAATTCTCAAGACATGTCGGCCCAGGAAAAAATTTACAAAATAAAACAACTGCCCAAAACAAGTCGGCCTTAGGAATTCAAAATAAGGCACACATTAAATGCTGATATATCATCAAGGTCATCCTAGACATGATCCCCAATGCAACCTGGATCAATACATGCCCTATAATAATAGGGAAGTACAAATCTCAAAATGGCATTAATTATCGCCTCCCTTATCTTTACTCTGGGCCAATGATCCCTGAACCCTCAAAAACACATTATCCAGCTCGATGACAGGTGGCAAAGGCAAGATTTTAAGCCGACATTCTATGGAGCCAATTTCCTCCTTTGATTGCTTAACAGTCTGATTCCAATCGTCCTTCTAGGCTTGATACTTATCCATCACTGCTAGATAAGTTGTTGCATCATCCAGCTGGTGTCATGTTATGACATTCCTAGCATCTAGGGCATAAACATCATGCCACCATTTGCTTAGTTGTTCCAGACTTAGGTACTTAGGAGCAATCTTTCGTCTGCTAGTCATGATCTCAAAAAATTTAATGCATCCATCGTACACTCTGGTCAGGTCACCATCTATCATCTTCTTTCGTTTCTGAATCTTCCTCATGGCCTTCTGCCAGATCTGCAAAGCCTCAAACCACTCCCAGGGTTCACTAAGCCTGGAGGAATGAAGGACTCCATCTGTAGCCAACTAGTCTTTACCATACCCCATAATCACCTTAGATTTCTGCAGTAGAAGATCAATATCCTCTTTGTCCTGGGATAATACCTGTTCCAACAAATCTTTAGCTCTAACTTCATCCTTCCCAATTGACAGGACATCCTTTATCGCATTATCCCCTCTCACCTGCACATTCTTCAACCAATCTGTTGCAGTGTGAGTAGAGGCTTTCACCTTTTCAATCAAAGAAATGGTTTCTTTAGGTAAGAAACCAGGAATGGAAGAAGAAGATGGGTGAAGGGATTGTAGGGGTTTCATCACATCTTCCAAGCATTTCCTAAGTCTCTCATTTTCTTTTCTAAGCTCATGCTTGGTTTGAGCTTCCTTTCTTAACCTCCCAATTATTACTGCACTGGAGCCTTCATATTCATCAATGTCCTACTCCATAGAGGCTAGCCCAAGGTTAATGGTCTACACATTGTAATCTTCACCAGTGACATCTTCTCTAGTCTTGTCTACAGCAGGGGTGGCAATGTGGATCATTCTATTGTTTACCTCATCCCTTTCTATTCTTGAAACCACTTTAGCAGCCATCTTCTTCTTCCCTTTGCTGATCTTAGACAACATCTCATCCCAATCCAAAGGAGTGTCCTCAACAACTACCTATTTCTTCCTTGTGATCTCCTTCTCAAGCCAATCCGGGATAGCAGGTTCTACCCTGATTTCGTCTGTTTTTGCCTCTTCACCATGCTGTTCTGGTGTTTTGTCTTCTTCCTTGTCATCCTGTTCTTTCCCAGGAGACTGCTCTCTTTGGTCACCTAACTCAGGTTTATCCTCCTGCACAGGCGATGGGGTTCTAACCGCGATATCTTCCTTCGCAGGTGATTCATGGCCTTTGCTATTCTCCAGAGAATCCTCATACTGCACTAAGGGGGAAGTATGCCTTTCTTCTTCTTCAACTTCAAGTTTCGCTGCCTCCCCAAAAAGCTCTCCTTCCTTGAAAGGTTCTGGCTCTCCACTAATTTCTTGCTCTTGATGGGCCGTTTCTTGCTCAGGTACACTTGGCGAAGGAGAAGTAGCCTTAGGTTGCTCTATAACTGGTGACTTAGGAGGAGGACTCATCTTTTGCACCGGCTCCTTAGGAGAGGGAGTCCTTGACCTCCTCAAGTAAACCTTTGTCTTTTCTCCTGAACTCTCCACATCAACAATCAAAGGCTCATCCTTTGACACTTCATGGCTCTTCTTCTTTGAAACTCTAGCTGTTCTTGTCTTCTTTGGCGGTGGAGGAGCATCCTCTTCTTCTGGCTTTTCAACTTCCTCCTCCTCAGAAGATTTACCTATTCTCAGAGCTCGGCTTCTTTTCTTTCCCTTTGGTTTTCTCTTTGTTTCTGGCTCACTGTCTTTTGGGCCTCTAATTTTTATTTTGAAAGGTGAGCCCCTTTTAGTTTTCCTTTTGGGGTCATCTTCCCCAGATTCCTCAGAAGTAGACATTGGATTAAGATTTCCCATCAAATTAAAGGTACAAGGTACCTTTTCACTCTCCAGCTCCCAAACCTTATGTTTCAGCCATGAAGTAGTAAATTTCATCACAGGGGCCATTAGGTCTTCCAACTCTGTGAGCTCATCCTCATTCCAGTTTATTTCCCCGATTGACCTATCCTTAACAGATTCATAGGCATGATCTTGCACCAGATTTTCATCATCCTCCAGTTGGTCAGGGATTAGCTTGACATTATATTGTCTAATCACATCAACAGGGAGCCTAGAGTACCTTTTCTTCCTTGCCTCTAAATCATCTTTGATATTGGCCCAATAGTCTTCTAGGTCATCCTTATGATGGTACTCTTTGGTGGCCTTCTTCTGTGCTTCCCCTTGATATCAAAATTTGTCCTTTTGGAATGGAAGGAGAAACCATAAGCTGCCAATTCATCTCCTATTGTGTGGGCTAATTGAATGGAAGGGCACACCTCTGCTACGCCAATTCCAAGAGGGAAATCCCCACCGAAACCTATTTTATGCTTTTCCTTCTTGACAATTGCATCAAACTCACATATTTGTCTCACCAATTCCAATAACACAATATGATTAGTAGGGTACCTAGGCAATCTGTATGGAGCAGCCAGACATCCATCAATTCTGAGATAGGAGAAGGTGGGAAATTGAATGAACCAGGCTCCATAATTCTTTATCAACCCCTTTGCTCCATCTGACAGTCTTACATGCTCCGCATTTTGAAGCATCCTGGTGATATGCATTATGAATGCATCATTGACTCTCCTGTAATTCTTGTGTCCTAGGTGCAGCTCTGGGTATACCTCATAAACTATATCTTGTCCAAATGTCCCCTATGGACTCAGACCCCTGTATGGGTAGAACCTAGCCAACACATACATCACATATGAAGACATGGTGAACTTCTTGGTTTCCAGGACATCCCTCAGCTGTTTATCAATCATGGTGCTAATAAGTCCTACCCAATGATAATCGAAACCCTGCTCAATCTTGTTGATCACATGAACCATCCAGTTTTCTAACACCCCAGCGGTCTTTAAACCTGCCACTCTACTCAGAAGTGTGATTGCATCATAGATATCCGACCTAAATTTAACTCTATGCAGCTGCTTGGGTAATTTGGAATAATGTGACTTTGGCTTCTCCAACCAAGCATTAATCATTTGCTGAGCCTTGGTGGGCTCATTCTCATAATATGTCCTGGCCATGTCCATGTTCAGAGCACACACAGAAGGAAAATCCGGCATGTCAAAGGCCTGGGCAATAGAAATGGGGTTGAAATTTGCTAAGACCCTTCCCTCAGTATTGACAACCCTCTGTGTGTCAAAGTCATACTGCCGGGCACACTCAAGTATTAACTCATAGCACTGGATTGCAGGAGGAAACCCTGCCACATGCACCAGTCCGGACTTCATCATTCCCTTTCTCAGGACCGACAAATCCTTCTGAGCTATTCTCTCTTTGAACTCCTCATACCGCCATGCTCCAACGTTCGTGTCCGAGACTTCAGACCACACTGAAGATATCTTGGTTTCAGGGAGCTGGCACTTGGTGTCTAATCTTAACCTCTCTGCCTCTGAAATGGAAGATCCTTCCATGTCACCCTTAGATTTTCCAGCTGGAGCCTTGCTTGATTCGGCCTGCATCCACAAAAGATTGCCATAAGTATCCAATTATTATGCATATTCCAATCAAAGGGTTAGTATAAAATCATATAAAGCCATTGAAATCCATCACAAATCACTAATCCTCAAAAATCTGGAAAAATCAAACAATCCGGGAAATCAAGATAAGCCGGGAAAATCCAGTTGGGGCGAAATTTCAGAGAAATCCGACCCAGACGGATTCATGTTGCCAAAACATCATTAGTCAAATAAATCGCTAGTACGGACAAAAGATCATAAGATAATCATGAAATTCATTCATTGGCAACCAGAAATTAGCATTTAACCTTTACTCCATGAATCCTATCTTCGAAAAACTGAAAAAAGTAAAACTAGACAGGAAAACCGGAAAAGTCCGGACAGGAAGGATTTTCGTGGATAGCTCGAATATTCCAGAATTCGCTATACCCTGCGGAATTGGCCGAAACAGGGAAAATCCAGGTGCACAGAAATTTCGCAGACACCTCGGAAACCCGACGAAAGACAACACGTGAACCAACGACTGAATGAACATACAAAACCTTGCTAATTGGGATTCAAATGACTCCAAAATTGTCGCCAACCAACAAGATTCGAAATGCACTTGAACTTGAAATTCAAAAGACCTAGAATGACTAATCTTCATGGCGAAACGATGATGCCCTAATTCGAAGAATAAGCCTCTCGCCATGAAAACCAGGATAACTTCAAGGTTTGGAACACTATTCCTAAGGATGAATCTAAGCACTCCGAGTCTTCACAAGGCAAGGAACGGGTTTAATACAAGCGCAAGATAGACAAAACAAATTCATTAATCTGGGCTGAGCACCGAGAAAACCCTAACCTCGCACAATACAACAAATTATGTACTTAGAGGACAAGAATCTGACCTAGAACACCATCCAAATGGATGTACACGTCATCTAATGGATAAATACAAGCATATATGGCACAGGTGATGAGGTTTCACAGAAAGATGGGTCAAACCCCAATTCGATGAAACACAATCGTGACCAAGTATGGGCCGACCCAGAAATGACCATCAATCAACATAGAACAGTTCAATCATCATGCAAATAGATGAAAGGGTCAATGATAACCTACCATGGATTAGTCCAGACGAAACTCAAACTCGAGGAAGCAACTGCAAACCAACAATGCCCTAGCAACGAAAACCTTAATTTGCGCTCCACCAATCCACACACACGTAGCCCAAAATCGATGATCAAAGCTCAAACAGGGGATGCACTCAGACGCCAAGGCAGGAAACAAGTGAATAATGAAGTTGAAATGATGCCCAAAAGATTTTAAATCCACCAACATACGCGTCTGAGCAAAGGTACCTCAGGCATTAATGAGCGAAAAGACAAGTCTAAAAAATCTGGAAACCCGAGCCCAAGATGGAATTTTGGAAAATCCCAAGATATGCGGAAAATCCGGATGAACACAGATTTCGCAGATATGGCAGAAACCGGGATTCTAATGAAGTTTGGGATTTTAGCACAGTCCGGGAAAATCCACCAGAACCGGAAAATCCCGGAGCCAAGCAGAAACTCGGATTCGGAAAATTCATCAATGAACAGACAATGAACCAAAACCTGGAGAATCTGCCTGAGCTAGAAAATCCCTGATTCAGGTCAAAACCCAGATTTTCACTAAAAGCCAATTTTAGCCAATTCAAACCCAAGGGTAAGACCAAGGCCGCCAAGACCAACATCTCAAGACTCTAAAAAGACAAATCTCATAAAACCAAAGGTCGAAAGACATCACCAAAAGAGGGTCCCTACTCCAAGTGGGGTGTGTGTGCAAAACTGCACAACACATCCAAAAACTAACACTCTTGATACATCCATCCTTAGAAATCTCCCTTTGTCCTCCTGTTGTTATTAATCTTGATGATGACGATGATGATGTGAAGATTGCTAAAATTGATGAAGAAGCACACAATGATTTGAACTCTTTATTTTCATCTACAATGAGCTTAAGTGATAAATCCTCTCCACCAAGTGAAGAACCTGGTACAACTCCTAGTTCAACACTTGTGATTCCTCCTTTGGAAAGTCAACCGCCTTCGCATTACATTGAACATGATTGGGAGATGGATGACTTGTTAGATGGTTGACTTGCATTTGCCTAGCTAGCTTTTTATCTTTCTTTCTTTCTTTTTTTTTTTTGCTTTTTTTTCATGTGTATCGTGTTCCTTTGTATCATGCATTTTATTTTTTCCCTCTTTGTCCACTTCTTCCATTTGTACATTTAGTCTTCTATTTTTTTTTCCTTTTGCGGATGACGGAAAGTGTAGAGACACCCTATGTCTCTTCCATGTTGACCCAAATGGTTCTTGTCTTTTTCATTTGGGTATGTGCAAGATCATAGTGGGCCAAAAAGTGGCAATATGATGGGTATGTGGCTGACGACTTTATTTTTACCTAAAATTGATGAAATGAAAAGGGTTTTTAAAGGAGATTCTCAACTTTCCACCAATATAAATTATGCTTTAATTTGAATTTAATAAGTAATTATTATTCATTTTATATTCAAATTACAGCTAAAGTCCTGATTGATAGACTGATTGAAAAACATCTATAGCTTTCAAATAGTAATATATTTTTTGAATCCGAAACATCCATCACATTCTATGATTCACATACTATAGGATTAAAAAAGGAAAAAATGAATTTCATGAATTTTTGACCAAGTTAAGGTGGTCAGACATACGAGTTTTTTATATTTTTTAAAAGTTGTAATAAAAAATTCATAATTAATTATTTATTTGGAAAAAAATTACAAAGAAATATGTATCACATTGGGACATGAGTCTTATATGTATATCTAAAATCTTATAAAAAAATATTATCATTTTATTGTGGTTAGGGTGGTCAGACAGACACCTACTTCTTATTTTTTCACTAAAATTTAAGTACTACTGAATTGAAATTTCAAATTTTCACCAAATAGATTTAAAAAAAAAAAAAAAACCTAGTAGTTTAGAAACTACATTCAATTTGCTACAAATTCTATTTTTACATATTTTTGAAATAATATAGATAACTTATTCAAATTTTTACGTCAAGTTGCCTAACTCTGATTTTTTATTTATTTTTTGCCACTTAAGGGCCTTTTTTTTCCATGATGATCCTGCACATACCTATTTTTGTTTTGTTTTTTCCTTTTGGGGATGACACAAAGCATAGAGACATCCTATGTCTCTTCCATGTTGACCTAAATGGTCCTTTTTCCTTTGTTTCCTTTGTCTTTTCTTGTGTTTTTCCTTTTGGGGATGACACAAGGCATTGAGACCGAAATGTCTCCTTCATGTTGACCCAAAAGCTTTCACCTTTTTGTTTTCATTTCGCTTGTATTTTCCTTTTGGGGACAATGCAAGGCATCGATACCACAATGGCTCTTCCATGTTGACTCAAAATGGACTTTGTTTTTCCTTTGTTTTCGCTCTCTTTGTGTCATTCTTCCAGTTCTATGTGTATTTGGGGAATGATGACAATTCCGAGCTCTTTCATAAAAACATTGTAGCAAAGAGCATACTGAACCCAGCTCCATAGATCCCTTATGTGTTTGGTGTACTTTCTTTTCTAGGGGGAAACTCCCTTTTTTTCTTTTTTCATTCATCTTTGACATGTTACAGCCTAGCTTTGAAACATATGACTTGGCATTGAGCTTTGTAAGTTGGCTCTCATGTCTTTTTTACTTTTTGCATTTTTTTCTTCTTCTCTACTTTCAAGTAATTGCTCACAAAATGATGTGTAACAATTCCTTTAAAGTGGGGGGCATACATTACCATTATTTCATTGTCCATTCATGCTTCCTAGTGTAGCCTTTGTGATTTATGTGATGTGTTTGTCACTTTGTGGATGACATTGGGTGTGATGTCCTTCATAAGTGTGATCTTTCTAAGCAGATTGGTCCTCTCTTGGAGACATTAGAATCAATGTTCCCTACGTGACTGACCTTGCATAAACTGAACAAGACTCCTTTGAACAATATTTCACATTACATTTTTGCATTTTACATTGTTGCATTTTTTGGCCACCTTGCATAACACAACTTGCATGCCTGTATTGTTGTATTCTTTAAAACTTAACATTTACATTTCCTTTTTCTTTGTGATGCCTTGTTAAAGTTATCAAATGGGTATAGCTTTAGCATGGTTGAGTGGGAAGCCCAACTAGCGGCATGAATTTTCCCCATAGCCACTTTTGTGTTTTGTGAGTGCATACCAACTAGCGTATGTATCTTACTTTTTGGGATTTCTCACCCCGCAGACAACTAGTTTTGTGGCCCTAGAGTGAGTATATAGTTGGGCCTTCTCACCCTATAGACAACTAGTTTTGTGGCCCCCAAGTGAGTATACATTCTATTTTTCAAACAATCAGCCTAGATCTCTTTTCACAACTAGTTGGATTGATGATCAAAGTTGTTAGCTCTCAAAAACACAAGCGAAATGCCTCAAGAGGTTGCCAATCTCTTGGTACATTTTAGGGTAACAGACAAGGTCAAATGGTTTAGAACTTCTACTCTTCAGGTGTTGCTAGACCTAGGCGGGTGTACCCAAATGAATAAAGCAGACTTAAAGTTGTGACTTGATTGATTTGATGGATCTATTACGATGGCACAAATGTAATAGATGAAAGTTTACTAACTACCCCTACTCCTAATATTAAACTTGAGATGTGAATGTTTTAATAAGACTTTATAAAATTCTAAGGTGTAAATGGTGTGACCAGTGCCTACTTATGTTGGGCTAATGGAGTCAAGATTTGTATAATGGGTGACTTACTTAATGGATATAATTTAAATTGCTTGGCACTTGTGACTGTTTACAACTTATGTAAACGTGCAAGAGTGTAATTACCAAGTTCTTCTTAATGATCCAAATGTCCTTTTCCAAATTACTGTGATTAATCAAAAGGATTTAATCATGTCTTGCAAGAACCAGTTAATTGAACCACACAAGAGCAGCAAATGTGCTTTGATAAATTGAAGAATATCCTTGATATTTCAATTTAAATAATCAGGAAATGACAACCTTGGAGACAACTAGATAATGTTTTCAATAAATTTGACAAACAATTAACACCATAATTGGATCACCAGATAAATATATTCTTCTCCATTATATAATTTTAAAATATTTTACAATACATATCATGATGTTTTATTTTGGCAACTATTCAAACTACCAACTATCTAACCTACTGCTTATTTCTCCTAAATCTAATCTCCATTTTTTTTATTTCAATTTCACTTTGCATATATAGAAATTTTTAGGGTTACAACCCTTCTCATTATCCATCTAAGGTGATTCTTCATTTCGTGCAACGCTTCGGAAAAATAAAATATCTAATTAGTTGCCTTCTGGCAAATTAAATATTTTAATTAATCTTCATCATTTTGCTCTTTCGTGAAAAATCAATTTCGGTGATGACCCATCGCTGGAAATTTTCACTTCACTTTTTACTTATGTGTATCTTCAACATGCTCTTCGGACAAAATAATTATCCCCTTTTAACTCCCTTTGCATTTGCCTCTTTGTGAAAATAAATTTTGATTTATTATTATTCATTTAAAATCTTTCCCATCATTTTTTATAATTCCATTTTAAATACTCCCAAAGAAAATCACTCGTGCATTCTTACCTTAGAGTTCTCTCATTCACTTTAATATTTACATATGCCCTTAATTCATCGGCGAGACATATTCACTCGATAAAACTTACTCCGACCTCCCTTCTCTTGCCGATAATTTTCTTCATTGCTTATTTATTTTTCAAATATTTTACAAAGTTTAAACTTTATAAAATATTGAAATATTTAGGGTTTTGAAAACATCTGTATTCATTTTAAAACATACCTAATGTTTTAAAATATCTCATTTGAACTTTAGAACTTAAGAAAGAATTTTTCAATTTTGGCTTGAGAGCAAATAAATTAATTTCGCCGCGGGCACACGGAGCATCCTGGAGCCATGAAAATTTGCAAGGGACTGTGATCAATTATTTTGGAAGTGGGTTTTTGACGGATTTTGAACAGCTTTCCAAATCAAAGTACTTCCTTTGTAAACTGACCCTGTTGGAGCATGTAGTGAGAAAAATGAAATTTTAAATTAATACACCAAATGACCTCAGAATTCAATGAATTTGAAATTGGAGATATTTGAGGCCAAAAAACCAACTGGGTCATCCTTAGAATTTCAAAATTTGCAACTTTTTCGGAGCACCAAATCTAGCCCGGGGCAATCGCAAAACAATTAGAAAACATACCAGACCTCCTCCGAAAACCATGAAAATGCATATACATATTGAGTTGTGATAGGAGATTATGCTAGTCAAATGGTTTGGCATGAAGTTTTCAGAATTGCAAACTATAAATTTCCAAATTTGCTTACTCAGCATTTTCTGAAAATTACCACTGTCAAGCTCAATTATAACTCTCCATTTGCCCCTTTTGAAAAAATATCAAATGCGATCTTGAGAAGCTATAAATTTGGATATTAGCTCATTTAGTCATGGTGAACATGTGTGCAAGAGGGATTTTCACTAACCATCTCTGTTCATGAAATATCAAATACCAAAGTTGACCATGTTGTAGCTGTTCTAGAAATTCAGTTTCCAAACTGTGTAAAATTCATTTGGTTTTGGCTTTGCAAAAATATCAAATGATGCCCTGGAGACCTGAAAATTGGCATGGAGGTAGAATTTAGTGTAGAGAATTGAAGTAACAAATCAGTTTGTCATTATCATCATCCATTTGCTTAATATTCACCCTCAAATTTGACCATTTTAACAGATTTTTCACTGTACTGAAGGCAGATTTTCTCAAAAATCCTTAAACTTGGCCCTCTGAAACTTTGTGAAAACTGATTGGATGAGGCTGAAAACTGGCGTGCATACTCTCATATGGTAGATGAACATTTCTACAAAGTGGTTTGGCATAAAAAGGAACAAATCCAAAGTTATGATCTTTCAAAATGAGCCACATAAGCAAATTTTTCAATTTTACTTCTGAGTGTTAAAATCAACTTTTTGAATATGGGAACCTAAAATTTGCATGAAATTTTAGGCTCCAACAGAAGCTTCATCCAATTCTTTTCAACACTTATCAGTTCCTTTGTCCTTATGCCTAGTTTTCCATGGGATCTTCATCCTAGGGGTTTGATCATCCCTCTTGATTGTTGTATTCCATCTTGCTAACGTAAGTACATTCGCACCCTCCCCTCGATTTTCATGGCCCTTTAGGTCTTCTTTCATGGTGTTGGAACTATGTTGCTTTGATTTTATGTTGTATCATGGCTTGAACATGCTTATTTAGGTACTAAAACTCAAAGAACGATGTCTTGTGAACATTTTTTGAAGTGTTGTAAGACATTTCTACATTCTTCTAGACTCTATTTAATACAATTTACCTAAAAATCACCTTTTCACTCATCAACGAGTCCTATATTAAAATGTTGTAAAGTTTTGTACCAAGCCTTCATGCTTTTCTAGACACATCTTCACTATTTACACCTTTCTCATGCTTTATTTTGTCTTTTTTATACCCTCATATGATGTAATTAAGTGTATTTTTGCATATTATCTCGACAAATAACATTAAATGCAACATTATTCCTGACACGTGTGTTTAGGTCCTAGGTGGAACCCTTTTTCCATGGGTGGCGAATGAGTCCCCCTTGGCCCCAAATTCAAAATATTTTAAATTTCCTTTTGGTTATTTTTTAAAAATCATTTGATGTCGGCCTGTGATGAGGTATGAATGGATAGTAAGGCACAAGAATTCTATAAATAAGTATTTTCATCTCATTTTAGCCTCCATTCATCAAGTTCACTTATCCACCTATACATTCAAACATTCAAGCATTTTTACATCATCAATTAAAGCACTTTGAAGCTACCATTGACATTACTTCAGAACTACAAGATCAAGAGTTAGGTGAGTGGATATCATTTGCATGTTATTAATTTATCTTTCTCTTGCATTTCATTATCTTCTCAAGAGTTTAATTACCAAAAGTGGGGTTTGACCAAGGAAAACCCCTATTCACTAACCCTAATCATTTTTCCCCTTTTGCTTGTGTATTTGCAACCTTTTGTTTGTAGATTTGATAGGTTATTAGGTTTCAAAAATTTATTTTCATGTCAACTAGGTACTTCAAGTCAACATAAGTCAAATTCAAACTTGGAGAGACTTATTTGTTCATTTTCTGCAGATTTGACTTTGGGAACCCGACAAGCAGATATTCCTAGATATGGTGTTGCAGAGTTGTCTCTTGGTTTTTCAAAAATTTGGGAGAGGACTGATTCACCACCTATGGTGAATGAGTCCCACCTTAGGACTAGAAACTTGAGTTTTGTCATATTTTAGATATCAAAAGACAAAAATTAGCTCTTGGTAGTTTTTCATCAGTAGGACTTATTCACCACCTTGGGCGAATGAGTCCCATTGTAGAAAATTAGTAAAAGTTCATCGGCATTCTGGACACTCCAGAAAGCCCACACTTCATCCAGGTGCACTCAGATTTACCCCTGTACCATTTGTTCTGCATAATTTCTTCATTTTCATAGTTATTTGCATATCACAATGTGTTTTCAAACATAGCTTAAATTGCACTTTCTTTTTCATTTTAGTTCATTCTAATCAGTCAATCACACTTAGTGAATTTTATTTACATAATATCTCATTGCACACATCCTAATTTGAGTGTTACATAAGCATTTTTGGACCTAAATCTCTCCCCTTTTAGGTGAAAAACCCTAGAAGTGCAAGAGCCAGCATTTAAGTTCCAAAAAATCTATGTTTCAGGGCCATACCCTAAATAATTCCTTGCCTTGAAGTAGTGTGATACATGTTGAAACAATGGTTGCTAGTATTCTACATGAAAACATAATCCAAATTCATGAAGACTTAGCAAACCTATAAAATCAAATAAGTACTGCAAACATTTCAACTATTGCTATCCCTACTATAGATAACATTCATTGCACGCTTGAAAGTGGAGATAGAATTGAGCTTGTGCGTAACATAGTTCAATTATTTGGAAAACATCTTACCCCAACAACTAGTTTTCCTTTACCCTCGAACAATTTTACAATCCAAGGAGGAATTCAAACCCCTCCTCCCACAACAATTGCCTCTATTCCTACCTACACCAACCCTCAAGTTACAACAATAATGCAACCTACTAGTAATGTGATTCCTTCCACGGTTATTTCTACTAGCATCCCTAGTACCTTTGTAGCATCTCCTGTCATATCTACTACCACTTTACCACTTATAAGCATTCCACTCACTTTCCCCTCGAACACATATACCCCTCCACCTTATTCACCTCCATCTTGCAATACAAACAATGACCCTCTCATAAACCAACTTTTGCAAACTGTTTCATCCCTTCAAAAGAAAGTTTCAATTATCAACCAAAATCAAAATGGCCCACCTACATATTATGTCAAAAGAAGTCCCTTGTTCTTAGAGATATTACGAACACCAATGCCACAAGGTGTAGAGGTTCCTATATTAAGGAAATATCTAGGAAAGGGAGATCCTTCTAACCATCTTTTTTCTTACACAACCTTATGTAGTGACTTTATCCTTGATGATAAACTCTTGGCTAAGCTTTTCCTTAGATCCTTGAAAGATATTTCCATAGAATGGTTTTCTTTGTTATCGAACAACTCAATTTGTTAATTCAATAAAAATTTTGAGGCATTTATCAACCATTTCCAAGTACATATGACTTCTAAAAGGAACTTGGCCTATTCGATAAGATGTAAGCACAAAGAAGAAGAAAATATTACTGATTTTATCACGCGCTATCAATCACTTTATTCCCAAATCAATGTCAAGGTTCTTGACCCTCACCTTCAAAAGATGTTCATAGAGAATTTACAAAGCAAGATACAAGATAAGCTTACCATGATGAAATTCCCCTCCTTCATGTGCTTATGCACTACCCTCCGTGATTATCAAAACTTGGTTAATAGTTAAGATGTGAAATCCACCTCTAGCCGAACTGAGAATTATGAATTCACAAACCAAAACAATTATCAAACTTTCAAAAAAAAAAATCAAGGCTTCCTTCAAATTAATCCCCCTCAACAAACAACTCAACATGTCAATAACCAAGTAGCCGTTGTTAAAGCAATGATACCCTTTACCTATGGGGACCCAAAAAGGAAATTCACTCCCTTTCCCAATACCCTTCATAACACAATGTCACAATTCTTAGAACAAAATATGATTACCTTGCCTCCCATTAAAACTCCTAATCCTAAATAACATTTACCTCCGAACTTTAGATCAAATGATTATTTCCATTATTACTGAAAAATGGACACGATACAGAACATTATAAGGATCTTAAAAATCTTTTGCAAGACCTCATTTTTGGTTGTCTTTCTATTGGAGGTGTTAATCATCAAGGAAATAAGTTCATTTCCCCTCCTAACCAAAATTTACAAATCTTTACCAACTGCATGCCTAAACATAATATTTCATCTGTCAAAGCTAGTGAAACTACAAAGACTGATGTGATGAATGTTGACATGGATGATGAAAACATAGACACAACTCAACAAAGTCCTATGGATACTGATCAACAAGAAAAAAATCCTATTGATGGTTTGGTTTCATTGGTCAAAACTCAACATCATAAGGGTCGAACTAAAAATCCTCTTGACATTTCTTTCTCATTTGAAGATATACTTAAACATGCACTTGATGGTCCTCTTTACATAGCCAGCCGAGTCGATGATCAGCCCACTAATGGGATATTAATAGATCATGTATGTGGAGATAACATGATCATCGAGGAATTCTTACTTGTCCATGAGTTCTACCAAGAAACATATGACAAACCGAAATCATGGATCAAGACACAAATGGTTTTGCTTGCCCTACGATGGGATCAATCACCTTATCTTTGCAAATAGGACCAAAAACATCAAGTTTCTCATTCTCCATCATATCGATGTCAGATCAATTCCATGTGAAGCTTGGTTCTCCATGGCTATGCTCCATGGAGGTGGTCTTTTCGGTTGTGCATAAATGCTTAAAGTTCCCCTTTGCCAATGAAATTTTCATTGTGCATCATAGTTGCTTTAACCCTTTGTCTTCTCACAAAAAAATTTCATTAGATTTATTTTGGCATGAGCTTATGGAACCTATTAAACCTTGAGAAGACTTATTTTTCAAATCCTACAAAAATTTTAAGGAAACTTGCATAGTTAAATTATCCCTTTGAAACATTCCTCAACCAATGAGAAAACCTACCATCCTTAACAAAACCATGATTGAGCCTAAATACATTCCAAACAACCAAGGCCAACCTATGACAGATCCTTTGCCTATTTCCTACAAAAGACCAAGAGATAACAAAAAAAATCCTATCACGCGATCTAAAATAAAACAAGTTTACAAAGTTAAAGAGAAAGTGGTTGAACAACCTTACATGGTTCCTTTTGTTCCTCCCCTTAGGGAAGAAAAGAAACCTATGGTTGATGATATTTCTCCAACACAAATGCAACTTGAAAATCAAACTAAAAGAAATAGACATGCTAGAGATCATAGGCGTAGATGTCGTGCCCTTGCTCAAAGGTTAAATGAATAAATAAACAAAGAAAATCAAAATCCAAACTTGATTGAAGCAATACAAAATGAGTCTCCCTCGCAGTAATAAAAAGACCCTCTAGTGCAACCGCAATAAGAGCTCAACCCTTCTTTAGACATTATCATTCGATCTCCTATTGTGATTAACTTGGATGATGATGACGAGGTTGCTAAAATTGACAAAGACGTGCATAATGAATTGAACACATTGTTTTCCTCTTCTATGAGCTTACATGACAATTCTCTTGGGAAGAGTTTTGAACTTGGAAATGACCTTAGTTCAGCACTTGCTATCACCCCTTTGGCTAGTTGTCCACTTTCTCTATACGATGAACATGATTGGGATGCGAACGACCTGCTAATAGGTCAACTCGAATGTGCCTTACTAGTCTTTTGCATTATTTCTTTTTCTTTTTTGTGATGGCATGTGCGTAATGTGATCCCCCATATTGTTCAGTTTGGTGTATCACTCCTCTTTGTGACATTCCTCCATTTGTATCTACATCCTTCTCTATGTCATAAATCTTTTAGCTTTTCTTTTATCTTTTTCATTTTTCTTATGTTTTCCTTTTGGGGATGACACAAGGTTTTGAGACATTCATGTCTCTTCCATGTTGACCTGAATTTTTTTTCTTTCGTGTGTCATTCTCCTAGTTCTATGAATATTTGGGAAATGATGACAGTTACGAGCTCTCTAAAAATATTGTAGCAAAAACATACTAACCCCAAATCTATAGATCCCTCATGTGTTTGGAGTTTCATTTTGGGGGAAACCCCTCTTTTCCCTTCTCATGATGTAGCTTTATTTGGAAACATATGACTTGGCATAGGGCTTTCCAAGTTATCTCTCATCTCTGAATTATTGTTAGCATTTATCATTTGCTACTTTAAAGTAATTTCTCACAACATGGTATTTAGCAATTTCTTTAAAGTGGGGGCATACATTGGAATTATTCTTTTTACGCTTTTCATGTTTCATGGTTTATTCTTCATACTTTATGCGATGTGTATTTCTCTTTGTGGTGACATTGAGTGTGATTTCATTCTAGAGCGTGATATCTCTTAGAATATTATATTCCTCTTAATGGCTTGATGCAACACACTGCATCCCCTAAGTTGTGAATCTTATATTCTTTGATTGGTCCTCTCTTGGAGACATTAGGCACAATGTTCCTTAAGTTAAAGACCTTACATGAATTAAACAAGACTCCTTTGAATGTTCCCTATTTTGCATTTATAAAATTTTGGTTATATGACCACCTTGCATAATACACTTTGCATGCCTATGGAGCCATCTTGTTTGTTCATGAGTTTCAAGCATACGAAGCTTTTCTTTCCTCATGAAGCTTGAAGATCAATGTTGTGTGGTGCCTTATCAAAGTTATCAGGAGGTATAACTTTTGTATGGTTGGATGGGAAGCTGATTTGAGGCATGACTTTCCCTTAGCCACTCGCATGTGTCTATGAGCGCATATTGGCCATGTGTGTATGTGTCTCACCTTCTTGGACTACTCACCCAACAGACAACATGAAGTTCCATTGCCTCAGAGTGAGCATGCATTTTTCGACAAACATCCTAGATCTGATCCACATCATGATGGAAAAACGCTCAAAGCTTGATCCTCCCTCTTCTTTTATCTTTTCTTCTCTCCTTGTCTTTGGCAGTGCATGCTTGTGGCTTGTTGCTCCTTATGTAATTTTTTCATGTGTTTTCTCTTGTTCCTATATTGGTTTGCTATACGATCTTGATCCTAGGGGCTTGTACAACCCTCTTGGTTAGTGTTCTCCTATCCCACTAGCATCAGTATGAATGAACCTCTCTTGATGCAATTTTTTCTATTTTAGTGTGAGTTTGAAGCAAGTTCATCCTCTCACTAAAGTGGGGGCTAAATGTAGCATCAAAAAATGTCGTCTATGACATTTTCACACTTGGTTGGGCCCTTCTTATAAAATTGAGCTTGATGATTCCTTGACTTAGTGTTGTAATGTGTTTAAAACACTCACATTAGGTCTTGGGACCTTGTGAACTAAATGAACTTAATTGTACCTTATTTAAGGTGTTGTAACACACTTTCACACTTTTCTAGGGTTTTATTAAATAATTGGGGTTCTTTATGCTTTAATTGGCCTTTTTTTACATCTACAAGCCTCACTTAATGCATATTTTTGAAGATAATCCTGACATAAACCAACATTCAATCATAATTAAGGTGTTTTTAGGTTGTGTGGCCCAAATTTAGTGATCTAGGACTCATACGCCACCTTGGGCGTATGGGCCCTACCTAGGTTTTTAGGCCTCAATCTATATTTCACATTGTGACTGACAGATTAGTATGGGTCGATTACACTTGATCCATGAAGAATCAAAGCATAATTAAGCCACTAACATCAATCCAATAGAGATCATTCAAAACAAACTAAACTAAGCATTCATCAAAAACTAACATGCTAAACTATGAAAGCTTTAAAAATGCCTACTCTAATCCATTGAAACTTATCATATTTGGGGAGTGGTGTTGCATTGATGTCGAACAACAACCCTTTCCCAATCTCATGGATAAATGAGCTTGTTCCAATTAGTTTTATTGAAGAAAACTGATGGAACTATTGTGATATGTGTATGAAAACATGATTTTAACCTAAATGAACATGGTGCAAGCTATTTTAACATGATTTGTGCTAAAATGATCAAGATATGTGAGTGGAAAGATAGTCTAAATGGATTTTAAACTAAAAGATTCAAACCCTAATTAACAAATAAGCTAAATGTATGCATCTAAGTTACCATGGAAGCCATTAATGGAAGCTAAGATACTATGGAATTAATTAAGCTAAAATGATGCTAAGTATGTGCTAAATATGAGTGTGATGGTGAGTGATTTTAATAGCATTGAAACATAGGGAAAAAGATGATAAATAATATCACTCTTTACACACATTCATTCAATAATGTCCTAGGATTCCTAATTGGATTGACTATCAACTTCACAAGGTGAGTCAATTCACAACAAGGAAGACCTAGGAGGAGGATTTTTCATATTTAAGGGGTTCACCAAAAGAAAATTCTTGGAAAAGAAAAATAAGAATTTAACTCACAAAACCTAATGATGCAAGCTAAATGAAGGATGCAAATAATGAAATTATGCAACAATGAGTTAGGATGTATGCACCTAGAAAGTCTAGAGATTTCGTGAGGATTCTAGAAATGCAAAGAAGCTGCCAAAAGGTGCTATGGAGGACTAAGATGCCCTTACTGTTGTCTTAGTCTCGCTGCTATTTATTGAGAAAAATGCAAAATCTTCAGATGTTGGAACTGGATCTAGAAGAATTTATGAAAAATACCCTAAGAAGGACTAAGACGTCTTTATTGTTGTCTTAGTCTCATTTGGAAATTCTAAAATTTTTGAGTGTGGTCCTATGGCTTGATGTCTGCTCTTCCTTCTTCTTTGATCTCAGGGTTTGAAACCTTCAGATTTGGCTTGTAGGTGAGTTTTCGTGAAGATGACAACTTTGCAACTTTACACTTCAAATGATCTTCAAGTCTTCAATCTAGATCTGTAATCAAAACTATGCAAGAGGTGAAAATTTTGTTTAATTTTTAGTGAATGGGGGTTTGCCTTGGTCAAACCCCTTGTTGGTAATTAAACCTTGAAATGAAATAGAATAATGAAGGAAATGGTGAATGAACAACATGCAATGCTACAACTCACCAAACCCTTGTTGTAAAATATGCAAACTTGTATGAAATGGTTGCAATGGATATGGATCTTGACTCTTTCTTGAAGGATATAGATCTTGCATAAACACTTTCTTGAGTCATAAACGCTACATCACAAATGTTAGCACAACAACACACATGATCTGGAAGAATATCCTTGATATGATGCTTGTTTCTTGATACTTGAATGCTCTTTTGAACTCAATTATGCTATGATGAATGCTCTCACAAAATACTTGTATGCTTGTTATGAAAAATGAGTGAAGGAACCTTGTATTTATACTTATCTATGCTTAATATCTTGAAATTGCATCACACAAAGCTGATGTATGAATTCATTAATTAAAGGAGGCTAAATCTTGCTAGAATTTGAAATTAAATCCTAAAAAAACCTCAATGGGGACTAAGACGCCCTAGGTGGCGTATTAGTCCCAAGGCATGAAACTTGGGGCACATACACAAAAAATGGGCCCATTTAAGATGCCTCAAAATCAGGGTCCCAAGACATTTGGGGGAAAACGATGCCCTAGGTGGTGTTTTAGTCCTGACCCAAAAATCAAGGACACTTAGATAAAATCATTATATTATCATTTATTCATTGGAGAATGTCGATATTAGCCAAAAAAAGATAGAATTCATAGGGCTTGTGGATACAAAATAGGACCAATTAAGACATAAATGGGAATAAATAAAGTAAGGCAGGTTCAAACAAGTGTGAAAATGCATGGGTATGCATTTTACTACACTACAAGCATAAGTTTGATGTTAAAAGATGGATCAATTTGTCTCGAAATAGTGATCTATTTATAGGAGGACAAATGAGAAGTGGAGGGTTGAGATTGAAATGGCTAATCAATGGTCAAGGATGGAAGAAGTTGGAGGCATGGATCATGGATTCTCATCAATGGATGAGAATGAAAGATGAGATTTTAATCAAAGGTTCATATTCCTTCAAAGAGACATACTTTTGCCCTATATAGGAGGTCACAAGTTAACTTGCACAAGAAGTTTTGAGTTAACTTGCACATGAAGCTTTGTAAAAATATTCCCTTTTTCAAATGAGTGAGGAGAGAGAACATTCTTTGGAATATTCTCATGGGTGAGGAAAAAAATATTTTAGAAAATTAAAACAAAGTTTAATTGTGCAAAAGGGAAAGGAATATTCTATGGGAATATTCCGCTTTTGGAGGAATGTGTAAAGGAGGAATATTCCCTTGCAAGTGGGGGGAAATTAGATTTAATTAGGTAATTGATAATTAAACAAAAGTTTAATTATGCAATTAGGGGGATTTCATAATTTTCATTAAATAAAGTGATTTAATGAAAAGGGGAGATATGATGTGATATTTAATTAAATAACTTAGGGTTATTTAATTAAATAAGAGGACTTAGCGATTTAAATTAAATAATTTGATTTATTTAATTTAATGAGATGAAATGTTACTATGCAAGGGGTGAATTAACCTGATTAAATTAATTAGGTTAATAGATGCAAATGACATAATTAATTAAATAGCTAGGCTAATTTAATCAACTAAGTGAAAAGAGGATGGCTTTTAGGAGGAAATGATGTTAGTATACTTGATTCAACTGCATGATATCATTCAAGACATTTTTAAGTGTCTACATTTTTCCCCTCTTTGAAGTGAGGTACCTGTTACGTTGGTTAAAAGACTGATGCTTTTTGGATTAAAAGCTAATGCTTAAATAAAAAATAAATAAAATTCTTTTTTTTTTCAAATGCCCCATTGTTGCCCTAGTGGAAAGATTACACTGGTTCCCTGCCCCCTCGAGAAATTGGGCATAAATTTTGAATTTTTGGTTGATTTCTTAACAAAGGTTAAATGCAGTCCTAGGGGTTTAGAAAGGTTCTGAGATACAAAAAATAGGCCAAAAACATAAAAAAAATGATGCAAAATAAGCTTCAGTTTGGAAAGATTGGTGAAAACGTTAAAAAACCCTAGTTGTAAGGGAAAATTAGGGAAAAAAACCCTAATTTTTAGGTTAAGATAGGTGAGGAAGGGTCACTTTCAATTCATTTATGCATTCATGGGCAAAAAAACAAAGTTGTGTCACACTTTTATAAAGGAAACGACCAACACTAAACCAACTTTTAAACTTGAATCACTAAAAAGTGATATATATGTTTTGAATTTTGAAATGATTTAAACTAATAATATATTTATTTTATAACATATTTTATGCTTGTATTTTTTGAAAAAGCTAAAAAATTATTTGAATGTAGCTTTTTTATAAATTAACACTAAAATTTAGTTGCTGATAAAATGCTGAAAAATGAAGTTCATGAGATGTCAATCTTTATATAGGAAATTTTCTTTTCTTTTCTTTAATTTTTTTGTGTGTATTTATAACTTGAAACTTTAGGGCATGGATATAAATTTTTCCAGTTTTGATAAATATATATTTTTAAATAAATATTAAAATGTGCATGTATTAAAACTTAGTTGTTTCCAGTCGACATCAAATTTCATATTAATTATTTATCTAAAATAGGAAAAACAATATACCATCTTGATATAGATTCTTGTATTTAGGGCATCATGTTTTTTTGAATTTTTTTAATAATTTTTACAAGTTTTCCTTGACATGGTAATCAACCTAATATTTTGTGCTGAAAACCTACATTTGGTAAAAATAAAAAGGAAAATATAAGTAATAATTAAACTATTAAAAAATATTTTTTTTTCAAAACTAAACTTATGGATCTACAAAACAATATTTTTATATTTTGAAAAAAAAAAAAATTCCACGAGTAGAAGTTGTTGAAACATCAATTTTTTCAATTTTTTTTTTTTGTTGGTAAATTGGACTCAAAGTGGTGCTAAATATGTATTTAGCCAACAATTTTAGTTGGAAAAGTTGTGGAAACATATAACTTAGCTAGAATGAATCTTACAAGATCATATGTTTTACCAAAATTAGTTTTTAGTTAAAAATACTTAAATTCACTTGTGTTGATAAGTTGGCTGAAAGTGTGACACAACTTTGTGCTACTACCCTCTGAATACCTTCAGGATTTCTTGCATTTTGAACTCTGACCTCCAGCAAAATGTCTCACCGTGTGCTCCCTCTACATAGATCTGACCTAGTTCAAGAGTACTAGTCCCGTGTAGACACACGACCCTGAGTATGTGACTTGAAACTTCTCTTTATTTTCAGATTTAACTGCATTTAATAGGGGGTCAAAGTTAGGTATTTAAGTGCGTCGCTATATAGCAACACTTTGAAAGCGTTAGAAGCATCGCTATTTATTTTTTAGCAATGCATGCTTCATTTAGCACTACACCCCAATTTTTTGATTCAGTGATGCAGTTGATTTTAGGGTCACTAGGGTAATATAGTGACACATTAGATTTTTTTGTTAAGTGATGCTAGAAAGCGGTGGGTGAAACATGCTTCAAATGGTGATGCACCCCAATGTTGACTTGCTATTGAGTGTAGCAATGCATGCCACCAAATTGGAAATTCACCTCTGAATTTAATATAGTGATGCAACCCAAAATCAATGAAATTATTTATTTCACTAATTCTATTGATGTTTTGGGTGCAAAGTCTTAAATTTTGATAATTTCCTCAAAAAATTTCAACAAATTGACAATGTGTGCAAGAGGATCCACTACCCTTGATGTCCTGAGAGCATAGATATGAGATTTTGTCGACAACTAGAGACTTCGACGATTTGGAGGTTGAGCGGTTGAGGAGGATAGGGTTAGGATACATCATTTTCATGCTCGAGATTGGGACCCATCTAGCCCTAATGACTATGTTGGTCAAGGGATGGCACAACGAGACCTCTTCCTTCCATTTTCCCACTAGGGAGGTGACTATCACACTTGAGGATACGTCATGCATTTTTTGTTTGCTTATTCATGGAAAGCGCATTATATATGATCCATATGCCAAGAGAGATGCATGTATCTCTCTCTTTTACATAGATGCTCAATTATTCTCGTCAACTCCCTAATTGATCTAGATTTCTATCGAGGTCGGATAGAGACTTTCAAATTGTTTTTTGGAGCCCTAATTTGTGGCATTGTTGCTCTAGACCAATGGGGCAAAGGTTTTAGTCTCGGATGGGGTTTAGCTTGGGAGGGTATGATCATGAGAGACATTATGTATGCCTAGGGTATAGTTCTCCTTGCTTCCCTGTACCATGATATGCACAAGGTCGTCTACTAAGAGGGTAGGAGTGACCTTGTTGCACATATGGGAATATGAGCACATTGCAGTGCTAAGGCTTGTGGTTGTTCTCACTGATATTCATGAGGATGAGCCTGTCGTATCCCGATATAGGGTGTCGACGACTTTGTAGCATATGGGCCCCATAGATTTAACATATTGGCATCGTGTCATTGATGACATGACAGTTTTCAGATGGAGGATGTGGCTACAACATCCATGATGGTATGATGACCAGCAACAACTAGATTATGCTAGGCAGACTCAGTACATATAGGGCCAAGAGCATAACATTGTTGAGTGATACCTTCCAAACTGTGTTTCCTAGAAATTTGGGGAGACATAGGTTTACACTACCATTTTTTCTAGGCCACATAGAGAGGCACAGTGGGGAGCCCTTATTGGTCTCATTGTGGCGATCAATGATTTTTGAGTGCTCATCCCACAAATGTGAGCTTGTGATCAAGGTCTCCCAGATGTGGGGACCACTTCAGGTTATGTTGCATGGTTTAGGCCACCCACACACCTTACTAATCAAGTGGGGGCATACCTCAGAAGAGGAAGAGATAGAGGTAGGGTCCAAGGTAGAGACGAAGGCAGGGATGGTGGCTGAGGCCAGAGATATGATCAAGTGCTAGGTGATGGGCACCAACAACAACTAGATTAGGTGCATTAGGATGGGAAGCACAATGGGCAGGTTCCATGGTCACTACTTCCTCCTCCACCTATACAACTAGATGCACAGGCTCAAGAACATATTCAAGTGCTTACTGTCAAGAGGGACCAGTTACAAGTAGAGAAGAATTAGTTGCAATAGTAGTTGTAGGCCATGACTAGACAGAGGGATCAGGAGGTTCAGTTGTGTCAACAACTAGACATGCAACTAGCCCAAGAGATTGGGTGGAGACATTAGTTAGAGGTAGTGACAGCATCGTCACAGGGAAAAACCATATATGCTTGACTATATAGAAAAGCTATCATAGAGGCTGCATACTATCGTATGCATTATCACCATGATGTTTCACAGGGGATGTGACAACCTAATCTCTCGTAGTGGAGTGGTGCACCATGTAGAGCTGAGGATCAACCATCAGTTGGGGGTGAGATGAGTGGCCACCAGGGCTAGCCTACTAGTGTAGACACTTTTTTTTTATTTCCGAATTCATTATACTTATATACATTTATGGGCTCATTTTTTATAGCCTCGTGGATATTGTATTCTTGATTGATACACATACACTAATTTAAATATTGTATTATGAAAATCACCTTTTTTATATATACCAGATGATTCAGATGTGATATGATGTGATGTTCTCTTTATTTCATGCTTGTGAATGTATGGATGCATGTGATGATCTATGATGTGATGCATTATGATTATTTTTATGGATGCAATGTGATGAATGTACTTATTTTTTCATATCTTTTTATGATATGTTATGGGATGGATGCTATGATATGAGATGCTTATGCAATTGATATGAATGGATATCTTTTTGTGTACTTTTCTATGTAGTTTATGAGATGATGATGTGTGAATATGGATGTATGGATAATGCAGATGTTCATGATATGATATGATAATGCAATGATTTAAGATGCTTAGACTAACAAATCTATATTATTCAAAACAACTTAAATGAGAATGATGATGCAATAGATTATGTTTTTCTTTATGAGATGTTGTGATAATGCAAGATGTATGTATGCTCATGATTTGTGGATGTAGGATGGAAGAATTGATGATGTTTTTGTTGAGTGTCATGATACAAGGTTAGTGTGGAGAGAAGATGGAAGAAATAAGATGAATTATTTTGACCATTGATTTTGATGATTGCTTCAAAAGATCCAACAAGTCTATGATCCACTAACACTTTATTAGAGATGGTGACAAGAGATGCATGATGATGGTGATGATTTTTTTCTCATATCTTTGGATTGGTATTTTTTTCATTCCTTATTGTTTCATATAACACAGACATGATGCATCAAGGTATGGATAACTAGGATGGTGTTGTATCTAGTGTAATCGACTTTGACTCTGCAAATATATAGGATAGGATAGTTCACACCTTGACATATGAAAACCTCATTGGAATGTAATTTAGAAGCTTTAGAATATATTGGACCAAAGAATACATAATAGCCAACAATCTACTCCAAACAAATTCCCTATACACAACCAAGAAAGTATGCACCAAGATTATTTTACAAGAATACCCACAAGCACAACAAATGAAAGATAATGATCGATGCCCCATTCCTTTGTAAATTTTTTTGATAGAAATCATTGAGAGGTCCTAGGAATGGGTCATTAAGATAAATAAAAAGAAAAGATCAAAGACAAACAATTAGTGTTATCTATATCTCTTGCTAGTTTAACCTAGCTAAGGTGATTTCTAATATTGATGTCAATCACAGGAAGGATACATCCTAGGACATGTTGATCGAGTTTTTTTATTAGGATAAGGTGTGTGATAAGTTGTTAATATAAACTTCAATGACTTGTTTACCTATGATCTAGAATTTAGATTTTGACACTTAGGTTTTCACTTTACGACTTGTGACATTTGGTTTCTATTTGTTTTTCCAAAGGTTGAAGATGATGATTGATTTATTATATATGAAGGTTTATTGCAGGTGAAAACAAGATGGGATAGGTGGTTTTGGGATTTTCTTAAATATTTCAATGCTTTTGGTATTTTGAAAAAATATTTTGAGGTTTGTTTTGGTCCTTTTGAGAGTTTATGTGAATGTTAGACATGCCACATAACATCATTGTTAAATAACCTAGTAGCAGACATTATGGAAACAATTGGATCATTTTTTGACATAGCTCTTTTACATCTTGATTATTGAAGGGTGTTCCATTGCCTGAGATAAGGGTTTGTAGAACATTGTAATGACAGATAAGGTAATTCGGGATAAACTTAGAAATTTGCTTCCCTGTTATGTAGGCCATAAGAATGGCTTCAACCCAATTGGTAAAGTACTTGGTGGTTGTTATGATAAACTTGTAGTTTTTGGATGAGGTTGGTGTGATCTTTCCTATGAGGTCAAGCCCCCACTATGAGAAAGGCCAATCTGTGATCATTGGTTGCAACTCCTGAGCTAGAGCATGAATCAAATATCCATGCTATTGACACTCGACACACTTCTAGACATACTAATGGGCTTCTCTTTCCATGGTTGGCCAGTAGTACCCCATCCTCAAAAATTTCTTAGCTAAAGTCATACCACTATAATGGGAACCACATATGCCATTGTGAACTTATGTTAAAGCAATGAAGGCTTCCTCTTAGTTAAGACACTGTAGTAATGCTCCCTCGATGCTTCAGTGGTAAAGGGTATCACCTAGGATCACGAATCAGGCTACCTTCTTAACAAAGGTCCTTTTAATATTAGAGTTGATAGCGGATGGGAGGATTCCTCTGCTTAGGTAGATGAATATGCCATTATATCATAGGGATCCAGGATTGACAATGACATGTGAATTTAAATTCAAGTATTTTGAAAGTTTGTATGAGAAGTTTTTCTACCAAGAATTCACATTAAGGGATGTTATGTGGCATGTCTAACAATGATCCAATTCTTGCCATAATTTTTGCTGCTTCATTGTTTATGCGAGAAATATTCTCAAAAGTTATATCAATGAAAAGATCTTTGAGACTTTCTACTATCTTCTTATAAGGGGTAAGCTTGTCATCCTTAGTTTGATAGTTGTCATTGACTAGGTTGATAACCAATTGTGAGTCTCCATAGACTTTCATCTCTTGTATCTGCCATTGAACTGCTATCCTTAGACCTATGATTAGAGCTTCATACTCAACAATGTTGTTAGTGCATGGGAATGATAGTCTGCATGAATTTGGGATTCAATCATCTTGAGGGGTGATGAAAAGAATACTCTCTCTTGATCCATGTTGGGTGAATGATCCATCAAAGTATATTTTCCTCTGATATGTGAGATTCACAAGGAATACTAATTCATTAGGGATGTCAGATATCAAAGGGTTCTCTACATAGATAGGTACCTCTACTAGTTAGTTTTCAATCACTTGTCCTTTGATTGCCTTGCACTCCACATACTCTATTTCAAATTTAGTTAAGATCATTACCCATTTGGCCATTCCTCTAGTGAGAGTTGTTTTAGATAGCAAGTATTTCAATGGGTCAATCTTTGCAATAAGCTTGAATTGATGCAACAATATGTAATGTCTAAAACTTTGTGAGGAAAAGACCATTGCTAAGCATGATTTCTCAATGGATGAATAGTTCATTTCATAGCCCACCAAGGTCCTGCTGATGTAATAGATAGCTCTTTATTTTATGTTTTCATCATGTTGTGCTAGAAGAGCTCCTAGCGTTGTTGATGTTGATGAGATATACCTGATCAATGGTTTATTCGGTATTAGTGGCATGAGCATTGGAGGTGTCAATAGATATTCATTGATATGTTGGAAAGATTTGTGACACTTCTCATCCCATTTTTAATTTATTCCATTATGGAGAAGATGTGAAAAAGGGTGGATTTTGTGTGATAGCTTCACTATGAACCTTTTGATGGATTGCAACCTTCCTTGTAATCCTCTCATCTTCTTCAATGTTTGTGGTGGCTCCATGTCTAGGATGGATTTTACTTTTGTTGGATAAATTTCTATCACTCTTTGTGAGATGATATAGCCAAGAATTTTCCCTTATGCAACCCCAAAGACACACTTTTTTGGATTTAGTTGTACCTTATACTCTTTGAGTTTTTCAAAGATGGGTCCTACGATTTCTATGTGCTCACTTCTTTTTTATTTGGCCAAAATATCATCCAAATAATTTTTATTTATTTTTTATCATGTCATGAAAGATGAGGTTCATTTCTCTCTGATAGGTCACTCTTGTGTTCTTCAGCCTAAATGGCATCACGTTCCAACAATATGTTCCCCATGGAAAAGTGAATATAATTTTGTGTTGATCCTCCTTGGCGATCATGATTTTATTATAGCATGAAAAACCATCCATGAGTGATAAAATTTCATTCCCCATTGTTAAGTCCATGATGAGATCGATGTTAGGAAGAGGGAAATTATCCTTTAGGCATGCCTTGTTTAAGTCTCTAAAATCTATGCATATCTTGATGCCCCCAATGGGTTTTGAGATTGGTACCAGGTTTGAAGCCCACTCAAAATAATCTATCAATTAGATGAATCCAACATCAAGAAGCTTTTGTAAATATAGTTTCACCAAGAGTGCTATATGAGGGTGCGTCTTCCTTAATTTCTACTTTATTGGCTTGGCTTCAAGATAAATTACTAAGTGATGCACAACTACTTCTAGATTGAGCCCTCACATATTAGTGTATGACCATACAAAGTTATCTCTTCACTCTTTTAGGAATGATACTAGGTTTTTCTTTTATTCATCCAACAGGGATTCAACATAGAAAGTGATTTTGGGTTCTTCTTTTGTTCCCACATTGACTGGAGTTACCTTTTCTGCTAGAACTGCTAACTTCTCTGGATGTATTTCACTAAGGGGAAGATTGAATCCCTCATCCTTGGCAACTTCAGAGAGGTTTTCACCTTTAGATGCATCCTTTCTTTTTGCTATTTTAGGATTAGAAAGTTCCATAGTATGGTTTTCACTTAGAGATCTACATGTTAGTTTCATTTCATTAATTTTGTGAATGAAGGATTCAATCATCTTCCCATAGTACCCTTGTGTCTAGCTCTATGTAAAAACTTTCTTTGTGATCTTCCCATGGTAAGATGTCATGGAGTCCAGTGAATTCTAAGATCACTTCATTATTTTTGAATAAATATGGAATTGGTGGTCATTGTTGGTCTAGGTCAATGAGTTGTGGGTATACTAGGCATATTTTAGTTGGTTGATTGCTTGGAGAAAAGGATGTTATGGATATCATGAAAAGGGAGTTATTCTCAAATAGGTCAGTAACATCAAGGGGGAAGTCATCTAGGGTCATATCGTGTGATGTAGGTAACCAAGAGGAAGCCTCAAGTCATTTAGCGGAAGTACCTTTTCCGATAATACTAACCTTGCTAGTAGTACAACCTATTCCAAGATTCCTTAGGGGTTTCTTAGGAATAATGGGTTCTAGTAAACTTTTATCATTTTTTCCTAGTTTCTCATTCTTTTTATAGCCACATCCCTTCATTACCTTCAATCCTTTATTGTCATCTTCCATGGGAAGAATAACGACAAGTCATTCATCCTGATATAGTAGTTTAGAGACATCCTGCTCATTGACATCTTCTTGGTTCAAATCCCCCCACTTGGTGAAGGTAGTAGCTGTCATCTTGATTGTTTCAGACTCTTTGTTGCTAGATGTGGGTTTTCCATGGGATTGAGAAGAAAGAGGTAGCTCCCCTAACACAATTTTTTTCTTTATTCGCTTATAGTTTCCACAACCATTATCCTGGATAATTGCTTTGATTTCGGGAATGTTTTGTACAATAGGTATTTTAATTTTTGAGGTTGATGCAAGGGATGAGGGGCCAATAAATGAGGAGGATGGTGTAGGCCCTTCATCATTTTTGGGTATTTGGGGGATCTTATAGAACTTGGCCTCAAGATTCTTGCAATAGTAAAAAGGCTCAAGATATCCATGGATGGTAATTTATTTTCCCTCAAAAGGAAATTTTACACATTGAGGACAGGTGGAAGCTACAAATTTTAGGGCATGGATCCAAGATCAGACAAGTAGGATATTGTAGGTAAGATCAAGGTCTTACACTTGGCATGTATTTTCTACAATGATATTTCCCACTTGGATGGGTAGTGTAATGATAACTCGTGTTACCCACTATTGGTCGTCATATGATCTGATGGTGGTACTCTTTGCTTTCACAATAGTATCCTCTGAATAGCCTAGGTTCTTGATCAATTGAAGGGTGCAAATGTTCAGACCAACATCTCCATCTACTAAGAATATTAGTACCTTGTTCTTATGAATGATGGCCTCAAGGTGCAAAGCACAGTTATGAGATGGTTGTAATGGTAGGTCTTGTTCTGAGAAGGTGACAAGATGATTAGTGATATTCGCCACTATTGCTTGAAATTGTTTTGTATCAATATCCTTGGGGAAAGATGACTATGACAAATAATTCTCTAAGCTTTCCCTATGAGTAAGAGATAGCCTCAATAATTCAAAGATTGATATTTGTGCAAGGATCTTCTTAAGTTGATCTAGGAGATTATACTTGTGGAGATTTGATGTTGGAAAAGTAGGTTGTGCCCTAGAATGAGATGGGACTCCTTGGATGGTGAATTTTTGATGTCATGTGGTGACTCCACACTTAGCACTAGGCCCTTTGATGGTGACGACGGTGATAACACTATCATAGGAAGCAACTACATTGGAATAGGTATACTGGACATTTGTATAATCCTTGATTTTTTGTTCTTGTTCCCTTTGCTATGATCTGGCATAGGGTTCTTGTATATATGAAGATCTTGGTTACCAACTGGTACTTCAACAAGTATGGTGTCACTCTTTATAAGGTATTGGATAATATTTTGAGCCTCATGAAATTTTTCATTTTGTGTCCTTTGATTTTGTGAAAGTCACAAAGATTGTTCTTGTTGTACTAGGATGGTTTCTCTTGTGGTTCTTTGTAGTTTTCAAAGTTGGGAAGTATTATAAGGTTTGAATCTACTAAATTCTTGATGATGGTTTTGATGGGTTCCGATAATTGTGTGTACTTGCAATTTGGATAGTTGTTCTTGTTAGTGGTTCACCTTTGTTGTTTTTCGATCTTGTTGATTTGATTGTTCTGAGGGGGTGTTGTTTGTTGCAAAACTAGTTGAATGTTAGCAACTTCATTGTTGTTCATCCTAGGAGCACATAGGACCCCCTTAGCATCTACCATGCCATCATTGGTTATGTGATAAGGGGGAAATACTTGTTAGAAAATGAGCAGCAAGAAAAAGAGTGCAAATAACAACTATAAACACCCTACACCTCAAGATTAGCCTAGTTGGATTCAAAACAAAATAAAAATAACAAATAGAGTTGATTCACCTTGTCTTGAATCAATCCTTTGGTTGGCCCTTCAATCTTTGATGTTGTATGCTCCTTTGGTGGCAAGAGATGCAAGCTATGAGATGAGATGAGGATGGAAAATGAGTGAAAATGGATGCAAGTATGAAAATTTGGCTAAGTATGGCTCAAGAGAAAATTTTGCAAGAGTTTGGCTAGCATAAATGATCTCCCAAAATGAGAGAAAATAGGAGGTATTTATAGAGATTTTTGAATTCTTTAGGGAAATGGATGGTTGGGATTAAAACAACAAGGCCAAGATGTAGGGCTATGGTGAGTTGAGAACTCACAAGCCCTAACATCTTGACATATGGCATGTGAAGTGGCTTGAAAAGGATGATGTGTACATGAGTTGGAAGTAGAGTACATGACATGGAAGTAGTACATAGTACCTTTGGATTGGGACAAGATCTCCTCATAAAGGAGGTCCTTGTCCCCATGTGGGTGAGAGGACATATGAGGAATTTAAAATTCCTTTAAATGCATTGGGGGATTAAATGTGAATTAAAAATTCACATGGGGAAGGGAGTGCCTTCTTCAAAAGGAGAAAGCCTTTAATAAGGTTGACTTAGGAAACATTCCATAAATGACATGGGGATTAGGTTGACCTAATTAAGTGATTAAGGTTGTGCAAGTACTTGATTAGACAAATTAATGACAAATTAGAGGCAAGTGGGAAATTATGGAGGATGTGACCCTAATGATGATTAGGGGTGTGCACATCTTAACCATAAATTAATTATGATAGTTAAGAGGGATTAGAGACCAACTTGCAAAAGTTGGATGATGTGACAATGAGAGAGAAATTGAGGAATTAAAATAAATTTAAAATTCCAAGAGATAATATGACTAAATTAAATAAAGTGCTATATTTATTTAATTTAGAGAGGAAAGAGGGGAAAAGTATTTATTAAATTAAATACTTTGGAAACCTTATGTAGGACACAAAATATTAATTAAATGAATGATTTAATTAATACCGGAAAAGAGGATGAAGTAAATGAGAAAAGGGATGATTAAGGAGATGCCTTTTACCGTATGGAAGTGGTCAAATTTAGATTTCTACATTTTTCCCCTCTTCAAAATACTATTAGGATAATAGGGTTTCGAAAAAAATAAAATACAAATGACTCTATAGAGGAAGCAACCAGAAAAGAGATGCCCCAACATAGGAGAGATTGCATGAGCTACCCGAATGGAGGGGAATTAAAGGTGATGCCCCAGTCTCGCAAGAGAAGGGTTATGGCAGAAGATTGGGAGATAATGCTAGGGTATGCCCCCTCGAGAAGGTGGATGGAGAATGAAAAGGGGCCCTGGCCAACTTCTGGAAAGTATGGAGTGGTATATGCCATTGGAAAGAGCACGAAAAAACTAAGAAGATTGGCACTTGAACAGAGGCAAACAGGGAGACAGTGTGCGGAGATAGAGGGTGAATGAATTAGTTGGGGGGAAAAATGGTTAAATAAAGGGGAAAAAATTCCTTTATTTTAAAAGGTAAAAATTAGGGAAAAAAGCTATAAAAGGTAATTCTAAGAATTACCTCTCCTCATTTGGATAGTTGTCAAGTGAGGATGACAAGAAGAAAAGGAGAGGGTGAGAGTGAGAGTGCACGATGTCAGAGTATGATACCAACATTATCCATCAGGGAGACGAGAGATGACGATTCTTCAGTGAGTGTGTCATGCCACGCCAGGTTAGTTCCAAAAGTCACTTTGTGATTTTTGTCATTTTGCTTAAATTTTTTCAAAATTTAAAAACATGGGTTTTGTTGGGTCGGGAGAGATGAAAAATGGGTAGGAGGGAAAAAAAAGTTAGGGGGTGGTTAATTATGTTTGGTTGCCATGGACTAGCGGAGCCATTCGTGCCCGGGCGGGTGTGGGAAAATGCACACAAGTATGAGAATTTGGCTAAGTATGGCTCAAGAGAAAATTTTGCAAGAGTTTGGCTAGCATAAATGATCTCTCCCAAAATGAGAGAAAATAGGGGGTATTTATAGAGATTTTGGAATTATCTAGTGAAATGGATGGTTGGGATTAAACCAATAAGGCCAAGATGTAGGGCTATGATGGGTTGAGAACTCACAAGCCCTCACATATTGACATGTGGCATGTGACGTGTCTTGAAAAGGATGATGTGTACATGAGTTGGAAGGAGAGTACATGACATGGACGTAGTACATAGTACCTTGGAATTGGGACAAGATCTCATAAAGGAGGTCATTTTCCCCATGTGGGTGAGAGGACATGTGAGGAACTAAAAATTCCTCAAATATTCTCATGGGGATGAGAGAAGGAATTTAAAATTCCTTTAAATGTATTGGGGGATTAAATGTGAATTAGAAATTCACATGGGGAATGGAGTTCCTTCTTCAAAAGGAGAAAGCCTTTAATAAGGTTGACTTATGACACATTCCATAAATGACATGGGGATTAGGTTGACCTAATTAAGTGATTAAGGTTGTGCAAGTACTTGATTAGACAAATTAATGAAAGATTAGAAGTAAGTGGGAAATTATGGAGGATGTGACCCTAATGAATGGTGAACATTTACTCGGAATGAGTAAACGAATGATTGGAATGATAGAACAAGAGTTTGAAATGATGAAAGGAGGTTTGAAATGGATGAACGTTTACTCAGAACAAGTAAACCAATAATCAAAATGGTAGAATGAGGGCTCGAAATGATCAAAATGAGGATCCAAAATGATGAAATGGATGATAAAACTAACTGATCAAGGGTCAGGTCCACCCATGGGATGGGTCAGGTCCGCCCCTAGAGGGTAGGTCTACCTGTCTAGAGAACAGGTCTGCCTGTCAGACAAAAGTTGATCAAAATTGGTCAAAAAAGGCCTAAAAGGGTTGATTCAAAGGTCAAGTCCACCCCTGGATGGGTTAGGTCCACCCCTGGAGGTCAAGCCTGCCTGTGGAACAAAAGTTGGTCAAATTTAGCTAAAATAGGCTTAAAAGGGTTGGTTCAAAGGTCAAGTCCACCCCTAGATGGGTTAGGTCTGCCCCTGGAGATCAGGTCCACCCCTAGACAGGTTTGAACTTGATTTTTGAAAGGTTAACTAAGGAAAAGGACCCAAAACCTAGCAAGCATAGATTAAAAGAAAACAATTGAGTCAATTAATCAGACAACCACTAGTTTTGCACAAAGAAGATAATTCAGACAACACAATCCTAAGTCTAGTAGAAGGGGTATGGCTAACAAAGTCATCTATTCTAGGATGAACATGGTTACTAAAGAGTCCTTGATATACACTCGATACATGAGGCCCAAATCATGAACACCAACCCATTACAAGTGTGAATTGGGAACCTTACCGAGATACTAGAGGTTCGGACCAACTCTTCACGTCATCCCGACGCTTCTCCAATTACAACGTGGTTGGATTGAGGTACAAGTTTTGTTCTCCATCCTTTATATACCCCATCGGTATGCATGGTTGGAATTGTCCCTTGGGGTGATGAAATCCCCAAGTAGGTCCTCCTAAGAAAAGAAAAAAAGGAGACACAAAAACTTGGTAAGCTACGATTTCTCATCACCCAGGATCGCCAAATGCCGCAAGAGGATTGGATACGTCAAATAGTTTACCAAAAAGATTAATTGACACCCCTAGTTAAACTATGTGCCTAAGTTATCCAAAACAACAAGCATCAATTGATAAATAGATAACCCTGCAAGGTAAATTTGTTAGTTATTTTTCTCCTTGTTGCTTTCCAAATGTTGATTAGATGCTTGCATAGACACAAACAAGACATGTTAGGAGGTCAGAAACACTCAAAACAACCAAAAAAACATGCTTAAAACTCAATGTTGACCTTATGGAAAAAGCTATCTAGGTCAGATACACTTGTCTAGAGGGCAGGTCTGCCTGTCTAAAGTGCAGGTCCACCTGTTTGGAGGGTGGGTCTTCCTATCTGGAGGGAAGGTCCACCCTTGGGAAAGGTCAAGTCCACCCCTGGAGGTCAGGTATGCTTGCCTATCAGGTCAGGTCCACCCCTCGAGGTTGGGTCCGCCCTTTGCAGGCCATGTTCACCCCTCTGCAACATGCACTTGCAAAAAGTGAAAAAAACAACAAAATTGAAAGATACAAACCCGTTTGTGGGTCCCATCGGGTGTGCCAGAAATGTGATAGGGGGAAAATAATTGTTAGAAAATGAGCAACAAGTAAAACAGTGCAAATAATAACTATAAACACCCTACATCTCAAGATTAGCCTAGTTGGATTCAAAAATAAATAAAAATAACAAATAGAGTGGATTCACCTTGTCTTGAATCGACCCTTTGGTTGGCCCTTCGATCTTTGATGTTGTATGCTCCTTTGGTGGCAAGAGATGGAAGCTATGAGATGAGATGAGGATGGAAAATGAGTGAAAATGGATGCAAGTATGAGAATTTGGCTAGGGACAAGATCTCCTCATAAATGAGGTCCTTGTCCCCATATGGGTAAGAGGACATGTGAGGAATTAAAAATTCCTCAAATATTCTCATGGGGATGAGAGAAGGAATTTAAAATTCTTTTAAATGCATTGGGGGATTAAATGGGAATTAAAAATTCACATGGGGAATAGAGTGCCTTCTTCAAAAGGAGAAATCCTTTAATAAGATTGAGTTAGGACACATTCTATAAATGACATGGGGATTAGGTTGACCTAATTAAGTGATTAAGGTTGTGCAAATACTTGATTAGACAAATTAATGACAGATTAGAGGCAAGTGGGAAATTATGGAGGATGTGACCCTAATGGTGATTAGGGGTGTGCACATCTTAACCATAAATTAATTCTGATAGTGAAGAGGGATTAGAGACCAACTTGCAAAAGTTGGAGGATGTGACAATGAGAGAGAAATTGAGGAATTAAAATAAATTTAAAATTCCAAGAGATAATATGACTAAATTAAATAAAGTGATATATTTATTTAATCTGGAGAGGAAAGGGGGGAAAGGTATTTATTAAATTAAATACTTTGGAAACCTTATGTAGGACACAAAATATTAATTAAATGAATGATTTAATTAATACCGGCAAAGAGGATGAAGTAAATGACTAAAGGGATGATTAAGGAGACGTCTTTGACCATATGGAAGTGGTCAAATTTAGATGTCTATAGGTTACATTCTTATTTTTAGCCTAGACACAAGGCTTGTCTTTCAAAGTAGTTGATGGAAAATTATCTTTGTATGCTTGTGTATTTCCCTGTCAGATTAAATATCTCTTGATGTTAAGGGCTCTAGGGAAAAGCTCATCATAAGATGTGATGCACTACATTTTCAAGTGGAAGGATAGATACAGATCTATATTTTCTATGATGATCCCCACTTGTTGTTCATCAGCAAGGGGCCATTTGCTCTTACTAGCTCTTTGTCTCCACTGTTGCAAGAAATTAGAAAAATATTCTCCTTTGTTTTCTCTAAGAGTATACAACTCTTCTAGGCTTACGTCCATGTCAAGGTTAAAAGACAAGTGATCTATGAATTTATGGGTGATTTCTTGAAAAGTTTTGATACCGAGTGACAGTTGAGAAAACCAATCCATGGCAGGACCTATTAAACTTTGGGGGAAGAGACACATTAAATAAGAATCATTGTAGGCCACCTCCATACACATGATGTTGAATTCTTTAACATGATCCAAAGGACTTCCCTCCCTTTTTATTTATCAAATTTAGGGATTTCAAAGCTAAGAGGGAATGGTACCATTGCGATGTTTTGATCGAATGGATAGGGACATTAGTTCTACATATGAGGATTATTTGTCTTGCCCATCCAAAGGTCCTGCATTTCTTCTGATAATGCCTTATGTTGTGATTCTAGATCATCTTACGAGTTCGGTGGAGGAACATATGTTGGGATGATGGATAGGTTGTATGTGGGATTTTGATATGATAAAGTGTTGTATGGGGTGTATGGTGGTGTGAGATTCTGTAAAGGTGATTGAGGTGTTGATGTATATGTGCCTAGTGTGTTTGTATTGACAACGTCCTATTAAGGATTATAGTGGGAACTTTGTTTTTTTGTTGTTGTTTAGCATATTGTTGAGCTAGTAAGGCTCATTGTTGTTGTTGAGCCACACGAGCTTGTTGTTTTTGTTGCACCACTAGGGATTTTTGTTGAACTTGTTGTTGTTGTTGTGCTACTAAGGTTTCTTGATGGGCTTGATGTTGTTGTTGTGCTAAGGTTGCTTGTTGTTTTGCTACTAGGTTTGGTTGTTATGTTGCTAAGGTTGCTTGATGTTGCTATGCTACTAGGGCTTCTTGCTATTGTTGCTATAGTTGTTGAGCTACTAAGGTTGCTTGCTATTGTTGCTACTATTGGATGGCTTGTTGATAAGCCTATTGTGCTTACTGTAAAGCTAAGGCATGCACTTGTAATGTAGGATTAGTTGGTTGCAAGGACATCTGTGATTGATCTTGGGTGTTGATGTTTTGAGTGGGTGGTGGATTATTGATGAGAGGTTGGGGGTTCCCTTGGTTTGAAACATTCCTTTTAAGATAGTGGATTGAGGTGGAGGAATGCAAGTTTGATTTCCCATTTGATTTTGCATGACTTGGGGGACAAATGGTAAAGATGAGGATGACACTATTAATTTTTGTGATGTTAAGGGCATATTAGGAGCTTGGTTCCACTAATTGAAAGGATTCCCTTGATTGACGTTTTGGAGATTTCCTTGTGTATTACCTTGGTTGATGGGGTTTGTAGTCAAGGGATTATTTTGATGTGGGTTGATGATGGAAGGAATGGATGTGTTTTGGGCATCTACTGGGTTTTATGTATCAATGAGTGGTTTGGATGAAGATGTTCCATGTTGTATTAAAGGCTGATTTTGCATGAGCTCATATTTCCTTTCCCTTTTGGGTCTATTTGTGACACTTGGTCAACACTACTTTGCATGATGTTGGGAACACTTGTGGAAATCATGGGTATGGATGAATAGTGGTGTCCTCAATAATTTGAGGTTGTTGTGGAGTAATGAAGTGTAAGACATTTATATGGATGTTGGGGATCTTAAAGAATGAGGGGAGCACCAAAGGTAGGTGCCCAAGTAGTGGTTTGAGGTGGATTGGTGTTTAAGGTACCTACAAGCATGTTGATTTGAAATGGAAGAGTATGTCCAAAGTCTTTAGAAATACTAGGTGCAATAGTAGGTGTAGAAGTTTGATTTAGCCCTAGCAATGGAGTTGTGAAGCCTTGTGTCAAATTTTGTGCAGTAAATTATTGAAAAATTGGAGCTACATTTTCTAAGGCTTGATGTTCCATGATTTCCTCCCTAGTATGTTCAAATGGATTATTGGTAATTTATTTTATCTCATATGGCCCTAGTGGAGATGATGGCTATTGTGATGGGGTAACCTGACTTCTTGGATCAAATTCTTGAGGATTTGGATCACTTGAGGTGAACGTGACTTTGGTTTTCTCCATGATTCTCTTGCATTGTGATCTTGTCCTTACCATAATTTTTTGGTCACATATGGGAGAGTTGTGTTGAGATTTGTAATGTTTGAACTCTCTCATTGAATCAAATATAGGTAGAAGGGACGCTTTAAGTATTTTTGGAGAAATGGTGATAATGGGAGATGAAAATATGAATGATATGGGGAGTGATCTTTGCAAATGTTTTGGGAAAACACTTTTGACTTAAGTTTGATGTTTTGATGTTTGGATAAAGGATGTTGATGAACTTGGAAATCTTTAGGGTAGACTCATGACCTTGAAGATAAACTAGTTCAAAGATGATAACTAACTTAACTAAGTGCATGGAAAAGGATACATTTCACATACAAAGTAGCCAAGTTGGGGGTTGGTTTGATAGATGTTTAAGTCAAAAACTATTGGTGTATTAAAAAAATCTGCTAAGATAGGTCAAGTGAAGGATGAATTTTGATGAAGGGGTGAATGAAATGTTTGACCCAATGTTGACCTAGAGTGAACCTTTTCTTGATAAGACCACGGTAGTGAGAAACATGCTAGAACTTTAAAGTTTTCAAATCCTAAAGACCCAATGTTTTAGATAGGTTCAAGATTGTGAAAAAGACTAGGGTTTTGACTGGAAAATAATGTATGCAAGTCTGGATTGTTCCTTGAAACACATTTATAGAAGTTGTATACATACCTAGTTCTATTTTGGTGAAGTGCTAAAAGGTATTTTTTGAGATATTATGGACTAAGATGCCTAAGTTTTAAATGACAACATATAGACCTTCTCTTGGGGATTCTAATTTTGCATGAGATCATTTAGAGAAGTTTAATTTTATGGAAGAAAAGAAGATATTTATTGCCATGCAAGTGGTGGAAATATGGACCTTCCAACCTCAATATCGGTTTGTTCCTCTTCTTCATTTAAGATGCTTGCTACATTTCTCCATTGAGTGGGTGTGTCTTTTGTTTCAAAGGTGAAACTTCTCAAACTACTAGTTATATCAGTTTGTTCCCCTTCAATAAGTTCAAATTTTGGGTGAATGATAGTAGGTGTAAGGTTGGGTTGTTCAACATGATTAATCGGTCTCCAAATTGTCATGTGGGGTTTAATTTGTCAAGTTATCTTGCATAAGTGAGTTTCTTTTACCACAAACACTTGTCTTGATTAAGTTTCAAACTAAATGTCTATGTCAAAAACATCATAAATTTCACAAGGTCCATTTTGTGAAAAGGATAAAGTTCAAGCCATAGTTTCCTATGCTAAATTTGGGAAAAATGGATTAAGATAAAAACCAAAATACTTAGAAGTATCTAAGAATAAATTCTTAGGACAAGAATTAATATCAAGGTTTTGTCAAAGGGTATCCATACTTAGACCAAAGGGTTTACAATTTTGAAAATAATTGTTAATGTTTGTTTGCAATGTTTTAGAACCAAGCAAAGTGTTAAACTAACCCACAAGCATTTACCATCCTAGGTTCAGAAGATACTACTTGTTGAATCCCCACTTGGATTTCTCCAAACACCAAGATAATGAAAAACACTATAGATTTGGCGATACTGGCTCCCCTCCATGACACAATTCTTGGGACCACCAAATCTCAAATCTTGAAGATTCAAAGATCGAAAGGATTTTTCTATTTCAACAATTGAATAGTAAAATGTGGGGCAGCTTTATAATGATCGTTCATGCACAAACAAGCATAAAGGTTTTTGGCTTCTAAACAACTGGTTCTTAGTAAGGGTTTTCATTCAAGGTGGCCATACACACGTCAATATTAGCTCAAGACTATTTCAATCAAGAGGCCTCCCAATCTCTTCTTGAGAAGATATTTTAACATATCACATGGATACTAAGGGTGGCACTTGTCGGTATGACACATCCAAACCTATTGTTTATGACTTTTGTCATAAACACATTTTTATATAGTGATTTGAAAGAGCTTGGATTTATCTCATTACCACTTGGGTTGTTCCCTCCTTTCAAAGCATGGAGGTAGGCCCTCTAAAGATAAACAAAAGCAAGGAAGTACATTTGTAGTTTGATCTCCCCGATCACATGAAGCAAGGAGAGAGCACACACAACACCTTTTCCCTACACTAGCATGGGGTTCATTTTAATCCAAATTGAAATATGTGGGTGATTATACCATGGACATGGAATAAGTATCCCTTTTTTCTTGTTTGATTTAGGAATAATTGATGATAAATTGGACATAATAAGGCATTAATTTGGTGTTGTGAGGTGTTTAATATGTCCACATTAGGTCTTGAACCCTTACAAACAAAATAAAATGCATCTAACAATGTCTTGTAAAGGTATTGTAAAGTGTTATAAAAGAATTCCATGCCTCTCTAGACTTAATAAGCCCATTTTCCCTTAATTCAAAAATGAAAAAATATTTAATTATATCTTCACATCAATCTAGAAATCTTGTAACTAAAACTTAACTTTAATCTAGTGTTGTAATGTTTTTTACATATTCACATTGGATGTTGTGCCTTTTGAGGCTATGTGGACCCTATTTTAGTGTTGTAAAGTGTATTTAATCACACTTTCGCATTGAAATTTGTGTCCCAAGCCCTAATTAACCTTTACATCATCATTAATAGGCCCCTATGGCCCCATATTGTGCATCCCAAGGCATAATTTGATCAAATACATGATGAAATCAACATAAGAACTAAAATTCCTCATTCCTTAACATTCCAGCTATCAAAAGGGCCCCTCTGGGACTAAGTCGCTCATTTGGGTGAATGAGTCCCTACCAGGTGGGACTAAGTCGCCCAACATGGTGACTTAGTCGAATTTGGCCTATTTTCGAGGTTTGAGCAGGAAATTTTGAATTTTAAGTTTATTCTTCTTTCATGTCAGCCTTAGGGATCCAATTAATAGGAAAATAAATTATATTTCCTATAAATACAAGTCTCTAAACCCTAATTCATAACCTAATAATTACATTCATCATCTATCTTCTCTTTCAAGTCAAGCAAGCTAGGGTTTTAACATTTCAAGTCATCAAGAAAGCTTTTCCAGATATTCAAGGGTAGAATCTTCATCTTTTGCTATAGAAATTCAAGATCAATCATCATGGAAAGTCTCTAACTCCATTATTTCATGCTTCATTACATTATTTATCCATTTTGGTTTAATTACCTAAAAAGGGGTTTGACCAAGGCAAACCCACATGCCCTAACATTCAACATTTTTTTCTCTTTCATTGTGTGTTTGCAGATTTAGGCACTTTGAGGGTTTGAAGATAATTGAAGATTAGGTTGAAGACTTTTTGAAGAAATATCCTTCTTCACCAATCCAAAATATCAACAAAAAGTCACTTCTAGGCCTGAAAATTAGAGTTTCAAAATTGGACACCTATCATGAATCGAAGTATGGACCGAGGGCTTCCATTTTTGCTTTCAAATTTTTAGAAATTTAGAAGTGGACTATCTCCAATAATGGTGACTTATTCCAACTGAGCCTATTTTAAAAAAAAAAAATCAAATTCAAACACCTATTTGGCAGAAATAGGTTTTTGGGCAGTTTTTCCATATTTGGGACTAAGTCGCTCAGATTGGCACAAGTGTCCTAGTTGGCTTGTACATCAGTTTTATTATGATTTCAAACCTTCATTCCATCCTTCTTCAGCCTCCAAAAGTACACCTTCGATTTCATCAATTTTTGTTACAATTTACCTTCATTTCTAGGTGTTTTTGCATATCACTATGCATTTTCTAACACTTTATATTTCTTTAGTTTTGCATTAATAATCAATAGTTTATTGCATTTAGATCATCCCATTTAGACATATTGCATCCCTTAGTACATTAATCTTGAATGTATACGTTTCCCATTTTGGCTCATCTCTCTCCTTTTAGGTGAAAACCCCTAAAAGTGCACGAGAACCTTGGGTGCCAAAATCTTTTTCCACATATAAAAAATATCAAGGAATGCTTTTGATTTCAAAGATCCATGAGCGGTGCAAGAGAACTGCATATGCATTCAATGACACAAATGTAAATCACAAGACATAGAAAACACTTGTTAATTTTAACCCTCAAAGCAAAGATAAGTTCATTTCAAGCAACAAACGAAGTGTTATGTTGTATTGTTCAATTTTAAACCAAAAGTAAAATGAAGTGAGGGTTCATTTTTTATCCCTTTTGAGCGTTAATTTTAAAACCCAATTGAAAGCTAGTGTGGTCCTAAAGCATAAAATGAAAAGCATGATAAATGGGTTATAATTTCCCTAAAAGTGTCAAAACACTTGTTACAGTGATAAGATTTAAAGACAAGAATGATTCTTCACTTTGAATTTTATCCTCAATCCTACAAAACCCAGTTAGCCTAAAAACTAGAACAAAGAGTCATAGACATGTTAGAAGTCAAGTAAAGTAAAGAAAATTCAAAAATATGTCAAAAAACTAGTCTTGTCTTGTTTACCAGTAAATCGCGATGCTGAAATCAATTGCATCACTGAAATTCATCAATAGTGTTGCTACATTAGATATGTGTCGCCATACTGAAAAATTAATTGTGTCACTCTACAAAAAATAATGAAGTCAAATGTGTCACCAAATTGACAATGTCGCTGAAAATAAATTCATTCTACGTCAAAAAATTAAATAAGCATCTCTATATTTAAATGTGGTGAAAATTTGTATTAACTGTTTCTATTTTAATTATGCATCACCAAAATGAAATCACATGTGCGTCATTGTATAGCAATGCATCTTCAAATGCATCAATTGATAATCAATAGCATTCTTGTACCTGAAAATACAAGGAAACATAGTTTTGACAAGGAATTTTCTAGATTAGTTAGCTCGTGCCCTCCTAGCGCCAAAATGTGACTGACGGATTAGTATGGGATGATTAGTCTTGATTCATGAAGAATTGAAGCATAATTAAGCCAGTAACATCAATCCAATAAAGATAATTAAAAACAAACTAAACTAAGCATTCATCAAAAACTAACATGCTAAACTATTAAAGCTTTAAAAATTCCTACTCTAATCCATTGAAACTTATCCTATTGGGGGAGTGGTTTCACATTGATGTGCAATGATGACCCTTTCCCAATTTTGTGGTTAAATGAGCTTGTTCCAGTCAGTTTTATTGAAGAAAACTTATGGAACTATTGTGAGATGTGTATGAAAACATGATTTTAACCTAGATGAACATGGTGCAAGCTATTTTAACATGGTTTGTGCTAAAATGATCAAGATATGTGAGTGTAAAGCTAATATAAATGGATTTTAAACTAAAAGATTCAAGCCCTAATTAACAAATACGCTAAATGTATGCATCTAAGTTACCATGGAAGCCATTAATGGAAGTTAAGCTACCATGGAAGTAATTAAGCTAAAATTATGCCAAGTATGTGCTACATATGATTGTTATGGTGAGTGATTTTAACAGCATATGTTTGATGTTTAAAGACAGATCCATTTGTCTCCAAATAATGATCTATTTATAGGAGGACAAATGAGAAATGGAGGGTTGAAATTTAAAAGGCTAATCAATGGTCAAGAATGGAAGAAGTTGGAGGCATGCATTATGGATTCTCATCAACAGATGAGAATGAAAGATGAGATTTTAATCAAGGGTTCATGTTCCTTTAGACAAACACACTTTTGACCTATACAAGAGGTCACAAGTTAACTTGCACAAGAAATTTTGAGTTAACTTTCACATGAAGCTTTATAAGAATATTCCCTTTTTCAAATGAGTGAGGAGAAAGAATATTCTTTGGAATATTCTCATGGATGAGGAAAAAGATATTTTAGAAAATAAAAATAAAGTTTAATTGTGCAAAAGGGAAAGGAATATTCTAGGGGAATATTCCCCTTTTGGAGGAATGTGCAAAGGAGGAATATTCCCTTGCAAGTGAGGGGAAATTAGATTTAATTAGGTAATTGATAATTAAACAAAGGTTTAATTATGAAATTAGGGGAGTTTCATTAGGGTATGTGCGGGATCATCATGGAAAAAATAGACCCTTAAGTGGCAAAAAATTCAGAAAAATCAGAGTAAGGCAACTTGGCGTAAAAAATTGAATAAGTTATCTATATTATTTTTTTTAAATGTAAGAATAGAGTTTTTAGCAAATTGAATGTAGTTTCTAAACTACTAGGTTTATTTTTATATATATATATATATATATATATATTTGGTGAAAATGTGAAATTTCAGGGAAAAAATAAGTAGGTGTCTATCTGACCACCCTAACCACAATAAAATGATAGTATTTTTTTATAAGATTTCAGATACAAGTAGAGGACTCATGTCCCGATGTGATGCATATTTTTTTGTATTTTTTTTCCAAGTAAATAATTAATTATGAATTTTTTATTACAACTTTTAAAAAATATAAAAACTCCTATGTCTGACCACCTTAACTTGGTAAAAAATTCATGAAATTCAATTTTATTTTTTTTAATCTTATAGTATGTGAAGCATAAAATGTGATGCATGTTTTGGATTTACAAAATGTGACACTGTTTGAAAGCTATAGATGTTTTTCAATCAACCTATCAATCAGGACATTAGTCATAATTCAAATAGAAAATGAATAATAATTATTTATTAAATTCAAAGTAAAGAATAATTTATATTGGTGGGAAGCTGAGAATCTCGTTTAAAAACCCTTTTCACTTCATCAAATTTGGGTTAAAAAAAGTTGCCAGCCATGTAGTGCCTCTTGTGTTATTGCTACTCTTATGATACTGTTTATGTTTTGATGCATACTTGAGACCTCAATGGTGATTGTTTCACCTATTTGACTTGTGTGTTTTGTTTGGATGCACATGACACTATTTTATAATGTTGATGATATAATGATGCATGGTGTTCATCTCTACCTAATTATGTGATATTGTGCGGTTACTTAAATTGACTAATGCTCACTTCATGATGTTTATGATAATGTGTTAATTGTTTGAGAGTTGGGTGAGAGGGACAGTGTTGCATCGCTCATCCGTGATTTCCCTGCTACACTGCAATTCTCTCTCACGGTGTGTTTGGCATGGAATATATATGTTGTTTTGACACTTGGTCTTATGCAGGATTGCAGGTATAGGGCACCGACTCCACCTGCACCATCAGGTCTGAGCATGCCCAACATACCCAATGGATATGATGTGGTTTAAGGATTTGAAAAGAAAGTATCCTCGTCCTAGTCCATCACCCCATCACTGTGTCTAACGTCATCATCCGTTTGTGACCTTGTTCTTGTCTTGGTATTGTTTTGTTTGAGTCGTTCATTTTTAATTGGTCATTTAATGTTGATCTATGTTGTCCTTTGAATTAATTGGTTAATTAATGTGTTTCAACTATTTTTGCATGGTCAGGATTCATTGTTGTCGGGTGTTGATTGGGTTATGTTGCTCATAGTTCTAACGTGATTTAATTAAAATATTAAATCAAATTGTTAAATTATTAAGAGTATTTTATTAATTAATTATTAATTAATTAAAAGAGGATAATAATTTAATAGCTTATAGTATTATTCCTTTATTAAAGATGAAAAAGAAAATGTAAATAAAGCATAAATTTGTATTTATAAATAATATTTATTTTTAAATTTAATTGACTTTATTTACAAATTTAAAATATTGAGATAAAAACAAAGGGGGGGTAATAAATAAAATATCAAAATAGACTTAATGCATATATTATATTGGGAGGATAAATTTTTTTAAAAATAAAATAATAATAATAAATTATGAAATAAGTAATGATGTAAAGTATTAAAAATAGGGTGAAAATTATTGTTTGAAGTTTTAAGCACAGTAACAGGTGGTAAAACAGGAAATAATCAAGTTGCTGGGTGTACCCTCGAAAGTGTAAATAAATTTCAAAAAATTTCCATCTATCCCTTAGCTTGTCGAAAAACTAGAGAGAGCTCTTCTTAATTTATTTGGGCAAAATTTTGATAAACAACACGGGGGAATACAGACTGGAGAAGGTAAAAAAAAAAAAGAAGAAGAAAAGAAAAGGGTTTAACCTGCATGTGCTCTGGTAAGAAGTGGAAGCGAGAAGAAAACATCACAGTCGGGAAGCATTTGAAAACAACCCAGCTCTCCATCTCCGTTGGCGAGTGCATAATTCAGGTTGGTCATTATTGTATTTTAAATAACTCCTTTACAATTATGTTGTCTGGATTAATTATGAAGAATGGAAATTTGAAGTGAAAACCCTAGCAGAAATTTTTTTAATAAATTTTGATTTACAACTGTAGAAAAATAAAATAAAATTAGAATTTAGAATTGTAAAGTTTCTACTATTTTTATCCTAAACAAGTTTAATAAATTTTGATTTACGGCTATAGAAAAAGAAAATTTGGAAAACTCCGTTGAACTGTAGAAAACCCTGTTGAACTGTAAAATACAGTAAAATTTTTTAGGAAAAATATAATAAAATTTAAGTTTAGTAAAATTTTAAATTTTAGTAAATTATGATTTACGGCTGTAGAAAAAGAAAATTTGGAAAACTCCATTGAACTATAGAAAACCCTGTTGAACTGTAAAATACAGTAAAAATTCTTAAGAAAAATAAAATAAAATTAAATAGTACTATGCCCTAATTGATTTAATTTTCACATCATGTATGGGTATTTGTCCTTATTTTTGGGTAAATAGATAAATAATATCTACTCATTTGTTTTACACGAATTGGTTATAGTACCCTATGTTTCCTAAATTTTAGTATAAATTAATTTTTATTATCATTATCAGACATAATCTATAGATTGAAATTAAATTTACTTATGTGATCAAAAGATTTGTAAATCTTATTTTTAATCTGTAAAACGCTTATTTTAATTTTTACATATTTTACTTATCCTATGAAAAGATTTGTAAATCTTATTTTTAATTTGTAAAACGTTTATTATAATTTTTACATATATTTCGGTTCTAGTAAACAAAAGATTTGTAAATCTTATTTTTAACCTGTTAAACATTATTTTAATTTTTACATATTTTTTCAGTTCTCAGTAAGCAAAAGATTTGTAAACCTTAGATTAAGTAAACCGTATTTTTAATTTGTAAAACATTTTTATTTTAATTTATACATATATTTAGTTTCTCATAATTTATTTACTTAGGAGCAAAAGAAATTTGTAAACCTCATTATAAATTAGCGTATTTTTAATTTGTAAAACATTTTTATTTTAATTTATACATATATTTAGTTTCTCATAATTTATTTACTTACGAGCAAAAGAAATTTGTAAACCTCATTTTAAATTAGTTAATCTGTAAAAAGGTTTTTATTTTTAATATTTAGTTTCTCAGTAATTTAATTAAGCAAAATATTTATAAACCTTATTTTAAATTAGTTAATTTGTAAAAACAATTTTTATTTTAGTTTATCCGTATACTTCAGTTTCTGGTTAAGTCCTGATTGTGTGTGTATATGAATTACATAATCCCTTAGTTGTCCAAATTAGTATTCAATTGCTCGTACAAAGAGGTGTAGTGATTAATATTCATTTGTTTTATGGAATATGTTAGTAGGTTAAGAAGTTAATTTTATTTATGCCCCATGATCGGTTTCATCATTCATTTGCATTATTTTCATTTGGAATAGATTATGTGTTTTGACTTGTTGTGAGAACATGTTGGGAACCCATGTCATTGTGTTACTCTTATGGGAGTGTAAGGGTAGGTTGTCCTATAGGCTTCCAGAGGCCAAGGAAAGTCTTGTTCCATGTTGAACTTCCATAGTTTAATCATTATAATAAGTTTGATCTTTACTATTGATTTTGAGTTTCATGTGTGAGTCAAACCTTGTATCAGGGTTGTCTTTGTAAATGGCTTTGGCGAGATGGTTCATGCCTCGCAAGTACATTGGTTTTGTGGTTTTAGTGCTCTTTTTGTTTTGGTACACCCCTTGATGACTTGGATTTGTTTTAGGGCTATTAGGGAGAGTGGCTCTCCATGGGGGCTAGTGCACAAAGGGGCGGCTTGGATAACCCATTAAAGAGTTGGTTAAATAAGTGAAAACCTAACAAAATGTACTAGTGATTTTGGGTAGGATACATAAACTAAAGATAAATAAGATACCTCGCCCTTACTATTAGTGCTTCTATAGACTAAGGGTGGGTTGAGAAGGCCATGGTCGGCAAGATTGCTACCTCGTCCTCACGAAAGGCTAGTGGTCCCGCATGAGTCACCCTATGGGGCCGGCGCATAGTGCGAGGCAGCCAAGATAACCATAGATGGGGGCTGGCACTTGTTGAGAAGTAGCCAGGATAACCCATGATAGGACTGTGCGATGACACTCTCCCATAGTATCCCTTGAGTTTCCCTTTGTATGCCTCTGAAAGCAATCACCTTGTAAGTAGTCGTTGAGAGTGTGGTTTGTTATGTTTGGTTGCTCTTGTGGTGTGGTCTTGTGGTCATTCTACTTGTTTGTCTTGGTCGTGGGTCTTTCTTGTCACTTCTAGCATGGGGGGTGGACCTTCAAGTCCACATGGTCGGGTGGAACATGCTATGCACCCATTGGGTTCCTACTTTGTGTTCGTGATACGAAAGTGAATGCAGAATTTCCAGAGCTTCACTTGGTTGAAGACTACTCTATGCCTTGTACCTTATTCTTTGTTGATGTAATAATTCTTGTACTTGATGTACTCTTTCCGTTGTTATAAGGGAAGCATTATGTAATGTTGTAATATATTCCTGATGTATTATATCTGTGGAAAATTGCTCCACAATTGTAATATTAAAACTATGAATTAAATTGTAATAAAATGATGTATGCATCTTTTTCATCACTATTGCTTATGGATGGTTGTATGATTATGTTATCTCTTGAATGTATGCTTCTTTTGTTAACTTTTGGGCTTTATCTTTAACAATGTTTTGGTTGGGGAGATTTTCGTGTAATGCAACCCTGTAACCCCAAGGGACTAGTTAAGTTTTGTCATATAATGTATATTATGATCATCTTATACAATGTATGTTCACAATCATCTTATGTAATGTTTATCTTTTAAAAAAAAAAAAAATTGCGGTATTTTGTTGTCCTTTGGGGTTAACACGGCGGGGCGTTACAACTTTGGTATCAAAGCAAGGTTTACAACTCTAGGTACTCTAGGTAGTTTGAGTCCACTATGCTAATCTTGTGCTCAACTCTCGAATTTAATTGTGTTCCCCTCCAATGTGGCACAGGATCATGCCAAGGGGTCGAGGTCGTGGTCGTGGCTGTAGAGCCAACCATGAAAGTACTCCATCACAAAGTTCCTATGAATCAGAACATGAGGAACAACAGGGGTCTCAAAATCATTCAGGAGGAGGAGACCCAAATTCAGAACAACCAGGAATAGATGGAATGCAGTTATGACAGTTGTTGGAGGAGGTGTTGGGCCGTTTAGGCCCTAGGCTAGAAGGGGGCAACAAGTAGAGAGAGAAAGGGAGAGGTCTCCAAGGTAGAAAGAAATATCAGTAGAGCAGGATGTTGTAGTGGCCGGTCACATGAGGGATCTTTTGAGAGCTCATCCTCCCACTTTTGATGGTGCTAGCGGAGGACTTGAGGCAGAAACATGGTTGATAGACTTGGATCATTGCTTTGCGATGCATCCTTATGGTAGTAATACTCGGGCTAGGTGTGCCATTATGCACCTGAGAGGCTTTGCATCTACATGGTGGCGACTGGAAGAACAAAAACTACATCTAGACATCAGTATGGTGACTTGGGAGTTGTTTTTGGAGAGATTTAGAGCCTGTTTCCTCTCAGACCACTAGAGGCAACGTCGAGCAGATGAATTTCATGAGTTAAGGAAAATGTCAATGTCAATTGACCAGTACAAGCGTTGATTCTATGAGCTCAAGCAGTATGTGGGAATCAAAAATGATGAGGCAATGCTAGTACAACACTTTGTTAGGGGATTAAATGCCCGGATTAGTGGAGTTCGGGTCTTTGAGCCAAATACAATGGAGGTAGCTGTTGAAAAGGCTCAGCTGGTAGAGGAAAACTCGGCTATGGCTTTGGGAGGTCACACAGGTGTGCAAATTGGCAATGCACCTACTTTTGGTTCTGGTTCTCGAGGTGGGCAACTTCAAGCTATAGGATCTTCTAGGAGTCATCATGTGCCCCCTAAGGGTGGTCAGCAACAACAATCGCAACCTAGGCACAAAAATTCCCAGTCTCAGCAGAGTGGCAGGTTTCAGTCTAGGAAAAATAGGAATTGGCATCGAGCCCGACAGGACCGTTTCAAGCAGCCTACACAGAGCTCACAGTCAACCCCCAGTCGAGGCAGTTTTCAGTAGTCTAGTGCACCAGTAGGTGGCAGAGGCTTTGGTCAAGGTACAGGTTGTTTCTCTTGCGGTCAATAGGGACACATTGCCAAGCAATGTCCTTAGAAGAAGACTATAGGTTTTAGTCAAAGGCCAGCCGCTTCTGAGCCAATAGTGGGTGATGCGGGCAGATCTCATTGAGTTTTTTCAATGGTTGACAACCATCAGGTTGAGCACCAAGGCACTGTGGTTGAGACATCAGGTGTGTTGCAAGGCTCTAGTATATCCATCCTCTTTGATTCTGGTGCATCGGATTCATTTATTTCCCCTTCATTAGTAGAACGTTGTAGATTGGTGGCAACAGGACAAGGCATTAAGTGGCAGGTTGAATTGGTCTCTGGGGAAAAGGTAGCAGTGGAATCATTTGTTCAGGGTTGTGTTTTGAAAATTGGGACATTGGTGACTTTAGTGGACCTTCGAATCCTACCTCTTGCTGATACTCACCGAGCGATAATAGATTGTCGCCGCAAGGCTGTACGATGTGTAGACGATTTAGGAAATGAATTGGAGATCGTCGGCATACAAAGACCTATCTCATTGCGGATGATTTCTACTATGCAACTGAAGAGGTTTTTTCGTCAGGGCTGTCAGTTATTTGTTGTGTCAGTCAATGACTTGGACTTGGGAGAAAGTCAAGAGGTATCATTAGATGACTACCCTCTCCTTAAGGACTTTGTAGATGTTTTTCCAAGTGAAATTCTAGGGATGCCACCAAAGCGTGACATCGACTTTAGAATTGATCTTGTACCTAGAGCTGAGCCTATATCTCGGGCTCCATATCGGATGACAACTCAGGAGCTTCAAGAGCTTCATTTGCAATTAGAGGAGCTTTTAGCAAAAGGGTTCATTCGTCCTAGTGTTTCCCCATGGGGAGCACTAGTGATATTCGTGAAGAAGAAGGACGGTTCCCTCCGTTTGTGCATCAACTACAGGCAGCTTAACAATGTGACGGTGAAGAACAGGTACCCTTTGCCAAGAATTGATGACCTATTTGATCAGATTAAGGGGGCTCAGGTATTTTCAAAGATTGATCTTAAGTCAGGATACCATCAATTACAGATAGCTGAAGCTGATATTCACAAAACAACATTTCGCACTTGATACAGGCATTATGAATTCACTGTTATGCCATTCGGGTTGACGAATGCACCATCAGTTTTCATGAGCCTGATGAATGGAGTCTTTCAAACCTATTTGGATAGATTTGTTCTTGTGTTCCTCGATGATATCCTGATCTACTCAAAGACTATGGAGGAACATGAGGAACACTTGAGACAGGTGTTGTAGTGCCTGAGAGACAACCAACTATATGCTAATTTGGAAAAGTGTGAGTTTTATAAGACTGAAGTGAAATACTTGGGTCACATCATCTCTGGTGAAGGTATTTATGTGGATCCTTCAAAGATTCAAGCCATCGTTGATTGGCCCACACCCACAAATGTCCCTGAAACTCGCAGCTTTATGGGTTTAGCAGGCTATTATAGGCAGTTCATGCAGGGCTTTTCGAGGATTGCACATCCCATCACTTCCCTTCAGAGGAAAGGGAAGAAGTTTGTTTGGTCAGAACAGTGCTAGTTAGCTTTCCAAAACCTTAAGGAAAATTTGACTAGTGCACCGATCCTAGCAGTTCCTGATCCTTCTAAGGATTTCGTGGTGTGTACAAATGCTTCCTTAGAAGGCATAGGAGCCGTTTTGATGCAAGAAGGTCATGTGATTGCATTTGAGTCCCGCAAACTTAAAGATCATGAGCTGAATTATCCTACTCATGATTTAGAGTTAGCCGTTGTTGTTCATGCCCTTGTGAGATGGAGGCACTTCCTATTGGGGCATCAATTTGAGCTACATTATGATCATCGTAGCTTGCAGTACATCTTTACGCAGCTAAACCTAAATGCCAGACAGAGGAGATGGATGGAGTTTCTTTGTGAATATGACTTTGAGGTTAAGTACATCCAAGGCAAGGAAAATGTAGTGGCGGATGCTCTGAGTCAGCGGAGACATGAGATATCTAAAGTAACTCTTGGTGTGGATTTGAGGAGCCAGATCCTCACAGCACTCCCTACAGATAGTTGGTATCAAGAAGTGCAGGCAGAAATTGAGTCAGATAGGGTTCTAGAAGGAAATTTTTCTGGTTATGCATTGGAATCTGATGGTCTTCTATGGTATTTGGGTCGTATGTATGTACCTCCTACAGAGGGTCTTCGTACCCTAATCATGACAGAGGCACATCGGGCTCCCTATTCTGCTCATCCGGGAGTCAAGAAGATGTATGCAGACCTTCGTTCACTGTACTTTTGGGCTAGAATGAAGAGAGACATTGCAAACTTTGTGGCAAGATGTTTGGAATGTCAGAGAGTTAAGGCAGAACACCAGCATCCCGCAGGTCTTTTACAGCCTAATCTCATTCCTGAATGGAAGTGGGATATCATTTCGGTGGACTTTATTATGGGTTTGCCTATGTCTTCTCGTCGGCACGACGCTATCATGGTCACAGTTGATAGGTTGACTAAGGTGGTACACTTCTCTCATGTCCGATCTTCCTATACTGCTTCCTCTGCAGCCAAAATTTTCATGGAGGATATTGTTCGACTACATGGAATTCCGTGAAGGATCATTTATGACAGAGATCTGGTGTTCACTTCTACATTTTGGATGTCCTTGCAACATTCCTTAGGAACTCAACTGAACTTCAGTTCTGCCTACCATCCTGAAATAGATGGTCAAACCGAGAGAGTCAACCAGGTTCTTGAGGATATGCTCTGTATGTATGTCATGGATCAACAGTTGCATTGGGAGGACTATTTGCATCTGGTAGAGCTTGCTTATAATAATGGTTACCATAGCTCGATTGGCATGGCACCCTTTCAGACATTATATGGTCATCCTTGTCGAACCCCTTTAAGTTGGGACCATCTTGAAGACCGAGTTCTACTTGGACCTGAAATGCTTCAGGACATGGAGCAACAAGTTATTCGCATCAGAGAGCACTTAGTACCAACACAGGATAGGCAAAAGAAATATGCAGATGTGCATAGGGTTGACCGTCAGTTTTCTGTTGGAGATCAAGCTTTTTCTGTGAGTGCATCTGTGAAAGAGCCCAATCCGTTATGGAAAAGGCTCTAAGCTTGCACCTCATTTTGTGGGACCGTTTGAGGTGTTGGAGAGAATTGGCCCTGTTGCTTATCGCCTAGCATTGCCACCTAGTCTATCACACATACACGATGTGTTTCATGTTTCTATACTTAGGCCCTATTATCCAGATGTTTCTCACGTGCTTGATTGGAATGCATTGCAAGTCAAGGACGGGTAGCTAGCACTCGAGCTCGTCGCCATTCTTTAGCACAGGAGGCTCATTCTTAGGGGTAGTGACATTGAGCAGGTGCGGGTCCAATGGGACCCTAATGTTGAGTCATCAGTGACATGGGAGGATGCATCCCGCATTCGAGAGTCCTATCCTTTTTTGTTTTCTGGCTTTTAGGAGTAAGCCTAGTTCTAGGGGGGGAGGATGTAGTGCCTCTCGTGTTACTGCTACTCTTATGATACTGTTTATGTTTTGATGTATACTCGAGACCTCAATGGTGATTGTTTCATCTATTTGACTTGTGTGTTTTGTTTCGATGCACATGACACTATTTTATAATGTTGATGATATAATGATGCATGTTGTTCATCTCTACTTGATTATGTGATATTGTGTGGTTACTTAAATTGATTAATGCACACTTCATGATGTTTATGATTATGTGTTAATTTTTTGAGAGTCAGGTGAGAGGGACAGTGTTGCATCGCTCATCCGTGAGCGCCCTGCTACACTGCAATTCTCTCTCACGGTGTGTTTGGCATGGAATATATATGTTGTTTTGACACTTGGTCTTATGCAGGATTGCAGGTACAGGGCACCGACTCCACCCGCACCATCGGGTCTGAGCGTGCCCAACATACCCAATGGATATGATGTGGTTTAAGGATTTGACAAGAAAGTATCCTCATCCTAGTCCATCACCCCATCACTATGTCTAACGTCATCATCCGTTTGTGACCTTGTTCTTGTCTTGGTATTGTTTTGTTTGAGTCGTTCATTTTTAATTGGTCATTTAATGTTGATCTATGTTGTCATTTGAATTAATTGGTTAATTAATGTGTTTCAATTATTTTTGCATGGTCAAGATTCATTGTTGTCGGGTGTTGATTGGGTTATGTTGCTCATAGTTCTAACATGATTTAATTAAAATATTAAATCAAATTGTTAAATTATTAAGAGTATTTTATTAATTAATTATTAATTAATTAAAAGAGGATAATAATTTAATAGCTTATAGTATTATTCCTTTATTAAAGATGAAAAAGAAAATGTAAATAAAGCATAAATTTGTATTTATAAATAATATTTATTTTTAAATTTAATTGAGTTTATTTACAAATTTAAAATATTGAGATAAAAAAGGGGGGGTAATAAATAAAATATCAAAATAGACTTAATACATATATTATATTAGGAGGATAAATTTTTTTAAAATAAAATAATAATAATAAATTATGAAATAAGTAATGATGTAAAGTATTAAAAATAGGGTGAAAATTATTGTCTGAAGTTTTAAGCACAGTAACAGGTGGTAAAATAGGAAACAATCAAGTTGCCGGGTGCACCCTCAAAAGTGTAAATAAATTTCAAAATTTTCCATCTGTCCCTTAGCTTGTCGAAAAACTAGAGAGAGCTCTTCTTAATTTATTTGGGGAAAATTTTGATAAACAACACGGGGGAATACAGACTGGAGAAGGTAAAAAAAAAGAAGAAGAAAAGAAAAGGGTTTAACCTGCATGTGCTCTGGTAAGAAGTGGAAGCGAGAAGAAAACATCACAGTCGGGAAGCATTTGAAAACAACCCAGCTCTCCATCCCCGTTGGCGAGTGCATAATTCAGGTTGGTCATTATTGTATTTTAAATAACTCCTTTACAATTATGTTGTCTGGATTAATTATGAAGAATGGAAATTTGAAGTGAAAACCCTAGCAGAAACAATTTTAATAAATTTTGATTTACAGCTGTAGAAAAATAAAATAAAATAAAATTAGAATTTAGAATTGTAAAGTTTCTACCGTTTTTATCCTAAACAATTTTAATAAATTTTGATTTACGGCTGTAGAAAAAGAAAATTTGGAAAACTCCGTTGAACTATAGAAAACCCTGTTGAACTGTAAAATACAGTAAATTTTTTTAGGAAAAATATAATAAAATTTAAGTTTAGTAAAATTTTAAATTTTAGTAAATTTTGATTTACGGCTGTAGAAAAAGAAAATTTGGAAAACTCCGTTGAACTATAGAAAACCCTGTTGAACTGTAAAATACAATAAAAATTCTTAAGAAAAATAAAATAAAATTAAATAGTACTATGCCCTAATTGATTTAATTTTCACATCATGTATGGGTATTTGTCCCTTATTTTTTGGGTAAATAGATAAATAATATCTACTCATTTGTTTTACACGAATTGGTTATAGTACCCTATGTTGCCTAAATTTTAGTATAAATATAATTTTTATTATCATTATCAAACATAATCTATAGATTGAAATTAAATTTACTTATGTGATCAAAAGATTTGTAAATCTTCTTTTTAATTTGTAAAACGTTTATTATAATTTTTACATATATTTCGGTTCTAGTAAACAAAAGATTTGTAAATCTTATTTTTATCATGTTAAACGTTATTTTAATTTTTACATATATTTCAGTTCTCAGTAAGCAAACGATTTGTAAACCTTAGATTAAGTAAATCTTATTTTTAATTTGTAAAACATTTTTATTTTAATTTATACATATATTTAGTTTCTCATAATTTATTTACTTATGAGCAAAAGAAATTTGTAAACCTCATTTTAAATTAGTTAATCTATAAAAAGGTTTTTATTTTTAATATTTAGTTTCTTAGTAATTTAATTAAGCAAAATATTTATAAACCTTATTTTAAATTAGTTAATTTGTAAAAACAATTTTTATTTTAGTTTATTCGTATACTTCAGTTTCTGGTTAAGTCCTGATTGTATATGTGTATATGAATTGCATAATCCCTTACTTGTCCTAATTAGTATTCAATTGCTCGTACAAAGAGGTGTAGTGATTAATATTCATTTGTTTTATGGAATATGCTAGTAGGTTAAGAAGTTAATTTTATTTATGCCCCATGATCGGTTTCATCGTTCATTTGCATTATTTTCGTTTGGAATAGATTATGTGTTTGGACTTGTCGTGAGAATATGTTGGGAACCCATGTCATTGTGTTACTCTTATGGGAGTGTAAGGGTAGGTTGTCCTATAGGCTTCCAGAGGCTAAGGAAAGTCTTGTTCCATGTTGAACTTCCACAGTTTAATCATTATAATAAGTTTGATCTTTACTATTGATTTTGAGTTTCATGTGTGAGTCAAACCTTGTATCAGGGTTGTCTTTGTAAATGGCTTTGGCGAGATGCTTCATGCCTCGCAGGTACATTGGTTTTGTGGTTTTAGTGCTCTTTTTGTTTTTATACACCCCTTGATGACTTGGATTTGTTTTAGGGCTATTAAGGAGAGTGGCTCTCCATGGGGGCCGACGCACAAAGGCGCGGCCTAGATAACCCATTGAAGAGTTGGTTAAATAAGTGAAAACCTAACAAAATGTACTAGTGATTTTGGGTAGGATACATAAACTAAAGATAAATAAGATACCTCACCCTCGCCATTAGTGCTTCTATAGACTAAGGGTGGGTTGAGAAGGCCATGGTCGGCAAGATCGCTACCTCGTCCTCATGAGAGGCTAGTGGTCCCGCATGAGTCACCCTATGGGGCCGGCACCTAGTGCGAGGCAGCTAGGATAACCATAGATGGGGGCCGACACTTGTTGAGAAGCAGCTAGGATAACCCATGATAGGACTGTACGATGACACTCTCCCATAGTATCCCTTGAGTTTCCCTTTGTATGCCTCTGAAAGTAATCACCTTGTAAGTAGTTGTTGAGAGTGTGGTTTGTTATGTTTGGTTGCTCTTGTGGTGTGGTCTTGTGGTTGTTTTTCTTGTTTGTCTTGTTCGTGGGTCTTTCTTGTCACTTCTAGCATGGGGGGCCGACCTTTAGGTCCACATGGTCGGGTGGAACGTGCTATGCACCCATTGGGTTCCTAGTTTGTGTTCGTGATACGAAAGTGAATGCAGAATTCCCAGAGCTTCACTTGGTTGAAGACTACTCTATGCCTTGTACCTTATTCTTCATTGATGTACTCTTTCTGTTGTTATAAGGGAAGCATTATGTAATGTTGTAATATATTCCTAATGTATTATATCTGTGGAAAATTGCTCCACAATTGTAATATTAAAACTATGAATTAAATTGTAATAAAATGATGTATGCATCTTTTTCATCACTATTGCTTATGGATGGTTGTATGATTATGTTATCTTGTGAATGTATGCTTCTTTTGTTAACTTCTGGGCTTTATCTTTAACGATGTTTTGGTTGGGGAGATTTTCGTGTAATGCAACCCTATAACCCCAAGGGACTAGTTAAGTTTTGTCATATAATGTATATTATGATCATCTTATACAATGTATGTTCACAATCATCTTATGTAATGTTTATCTTTTTAAAAAAAATAAAAAAAATTGTTGTATTTTATTGTCCTTTGAGGTTAACACGGTGGGGCGTTACAAGCCATAGACCCATCATATCGCCACTTTTTGGCCCTTCATGATCCTGCACATACCCATGATTTTCATTAAATAAAGTGATTTAATGAAAAGGGGAGATATGATATGAAATTTTATTAAATAAATTAGGGTTATTTAATTAAATAAGAGGATTTAGGGATTTAAATTAAATAATTCCATTTATTTAATTTAATGAGACAAAATGTTAGTATGGAAGGGGGTAAATTAACTTGATTAAATTAATTAGGTTAATAGATGCAAATGACATAATTAATTAAATAGCTAGTCTAATTTAATCAATTAAGCAACAAGATGATGGGTTTTAGGAGGAAATGATGTCAATACACCTGATTCAAGTGTATGATATCAGTTAACACATTTTTAAGTGTCTACACACATCATTCTAAGAAATTTTGAAAATGTGTCCCATAACTAATGCCTAATGGGACTCATATGCCACTTCTGTCATATGAGTCCCTTGTGGCCCAAAATCAAATTTAATTCAAATTATTGCCATGACTTTATCCTCCTAGATCTAATGTTGGCTTGTAGTGTTGTAATTTCAAGAAATTTGGTATAAACACGTATAAATACAAGGTTATTTCACTCATTTTCATATAAGACGTTCATGAGAGAATTCCTAATAGAAAATTGGAACTCACAAGAGCATTCAAGAGTTGATTATCAAGTGTTTTAGAGCATTATTCAAGTATTAAGAATCATGTCAAAGTCATCATGCATCATGTTTTTTTTTTAGTTAACAATTGTGATGTAGGGTTGTTGCAAGAAAGGAAAGGATGAAGGTGTTGTCATTGATGTCAAGTGGTCATTTGTTATCAACTAGTCATTGTTGGGTGTATATGTCAAGGATATTGAGACAATTGTATTGAAAGAATATTACAGGTGTTTAGTGGTTGCTTTGGGTTTTGATCCTATGTTTATGTAGTTCAGATATGTTGATCATGGATCTTAGAAGATGCTATATCCAAATTTTTAGCTATTGATTCATTGCACAGTGCAAGTTATGTTCACCAGTCGTGAACTGTGGTTTTCTATGTTTTTGGTTGAGGTCTGAGAGAAATGTTGTTGGTCTGGGTTTCTCTTTGCTAAAGTCTTATGACTTGCACTTCTAGAGTTGATTTGCCTTGATTTTGTTGAAGATAATTTTGACATTTGGAAGGTTCGTGCTTAATGGTTCTATGTGTTTTACATTGGTTTGGTTGACCATGTGTTGAACACTACCTTCAAAGTTGATGAAGCATGTTGGATCTATTTGGGTCCTTAGGAAGCATGTGTTTGGGTCGCCCTCATTCTAATTCCACCCTAGGATGTTTTTCTACCAAACTAATTTGAATTTAATGTTGGATGGCTGAATTTGGATATGTTTCAAAGTTGAAGACGATATAAATAGATGATGAGTTAGTGGTGAAGAATAAACAAGAGCAAAGAAGAGAGATAAGTGAAAAGAAAAAGCACAGATAGATGCAAGATTGATGTTATTCAGTGAGTGTGTGTGACGCAAGTGTGGAAAATCAGTGAGAAGCCTAAATGTTGAGCTTTCAGATGCAATGAGCAGAAGGTGTATTGTGTCATTCATGCATGTCTATGAGTGGTTGTGGTGGATTTATTTGTTGCATTGATATTGTGATCACTTTGTAACATATCTCTTTTATCTTCTTTGTATATGTGTGGTAGTGATCCCTTCGAGATGTTAGCCCTGTTGGAAAGTGAGTCCTATTCAAAATAGTTGATGTCCTTGTTTTAGTAATGAGCCTTGTTTCTTAGGTAGTGAGCCTCTTGTAATCAATTTTGTTATTCTCTATAGTATGAGTTAATACTCATCATGGTTTTTCCCTTATTCGAGTTTCCACATAAATCTAGTTTTATTGAGTTTATGTGTTGGATTTAAGTTTATGCATTAGCATTTGATGATTAATCATTTAAGTAGGGTTAAAAATTAGTTTCAGTGAATGAATTAAATATTCAATATATGAAAATTGATTAACCCCATCTTAGTTGTCTTGTTCAACAATTGGTATCAGATCTTGGTTCCTTGGTGAAGAGTTTAATTGCTTGAGGAAGGTCTGGGATGGCTGGAAAAATGGTTTATGATTATTCGAGGTTTGATGGAACTAATTCTGGTATCTATAAAATATTGATGGAAGAATATATGGAGTATTGTGGATATGATATGGAGAAAGCTTACAAGAATCCTTACACTGCTATTGCTAATGGTCTGAGTACGAATGATGAGATCAAAGCACATGAAGTGAACAATGAGGTAAAGTACATCTTGAAGAACAGTCTGGTACATTCTGAGTTGATTAAGGTTCATAATTTGAAGACTACTAAGGAAGTCTAGGATGCTTTGCAAAGAGCACGTGAAGGTGATGAAAGAGTCAAAGAGGTGAAATTGAAAAAATTGGAGACACAATTTTAACTTCTACATATGTTTGAAGATGAGAATGTTAAAACTTATGTATAGAGATTGGATGAGATAATGGTTGGGATGCAAGGAATTTGTGCTATTGTAGATGAAACCAGGATTGTAAAGAAGATTCTTAGAACTCTTCCTGATGTTTACAATGAGAAGGTGTGTGCTATTGAACAAAGTATAGATTATAAGACCTATACTAAAGATTTTTTGTTGGGATTTTTGACATCTTATGAGATGAGGAAGTCGAATCTCAAGAATGGATACAAATTAGAAATTGCTTGTAAGGCTACAAAAGTTGAAGATCCAGATGAAGAAAATTTTGATGAAATAGAAGAATTTTTTTTAAAAAGGATGAGGAGAGGCTCTAAAAATTATGAAGGTAAGTTACCCTTTAAATTCTTTAGTTGTGAAGAAATAGGTCATTATGTTGCAAAGTGTCTGGAAAGAGATAAGATGAATAAACAAAGATATGAGAAAGAAAAGAAAGGAAAGAAGATTAACAGATCTTATTATGTGAATGAGAATACTAGCATATCTAATTAGGATTTAGAATATGAAGATCCTGATGGCAATGAATTGTTGTTCTTGGTGATAAAGGATGAACCTACTTCTACCAATTCTGAAAATAGGTAAAGGAAATCCCTCTGAAGAAGGAGAAAAATGAAGGTATATCTCTACTCTACATGCTAAACAAGAGAATAATTATTGGATAGTTGACAATGGTTGTTCACATCACATTACTAGTGATAAAAGTAAGCTTTTTAAGCTTGAAAAATATGATGGAGGCTTGGTTATGTTTGAAGATGATACTGGTTGTAAAATTTGTGGGATAGGTTCAACAAGTTTTGATGGCAAGCATCATACTGATGATGTCTACTATGTCAAGGGTTGAAGGCATAATATTTTGAGCATTGGATAGATGTGTAGTAAGGGATATGATCTTGTGTTCAAGGATGAGAGATGTGAAATCCAGAAAGGATCTAGAACATTGATTGCTGCAAGAAAGAAATTTGAAAGAAATGTCTATCAACTTAAGGGTGTTGATGGATGATGCTTTATGACTTAGATTAATGATAGATGGTTATGGTATCGAATAATGTGTCACATGAATTTTGATAACCTAGAGAGGATTAGTTTTGTTCAAGCCATTCGATATTTACCAAGGGTTACAAAGTATGTCAATGCTATTTATAGGAATTGTCAGTTTGGAAAGCAAAAAAGAAATCATTACAGATCAAAGGAATAGTCTATTATTGAACTACTAGATTTAATTCATACAGATATTTGTGGTCCTACAAGAGTGAGAATTCTACTAGGTGAAAGTTACTATATGCTTTTAATTGATTATATTATTCTAGATATACATGGGTTACATTTCTTAGAGAGAAATCAAATGCATTAGATAGATTCAAGACATTCAAAGCTATGGTTGAAAATGAAGTGAATTTAAGGATAAAATTATTAAGGTCTAATAGAGGTGGAGAATTCACCTCCTATGAGTTTAATATGTTTTGTTAAGTGCACGGAATAAAGAGACAATTATCTACTCTGAGAACTCCTCAGTAGAATGGAGTTATTGAATGAAAAAATAGAACTTTTCAGGAGGCTAGGTATGTGCAGGATCATCATGGAAAAAATAGGCCCTTAAGTGGCAAAAAATTTAGAAAAATTAGAGTTAGGAAACTTGACATAAAAATTTGAATAAGTTATCTATATTATTTCAAAAATATGTAAGAATAGAATATGTAGCAAATTGAATTTAGTTTCTAAACTACTATGTTTTGTTTAAAAAAGAAATCTATTTGGTGAAAATTTGAAATTTCAATGCAGTGTTTAAATTTCAAGGAAAAAATAAAAAATAAGAAGTGGTGTATGTCTAACCACCCTAACCACAATAAAATGATAATATATTTTTATAAGATTTTAGATATAAGTAGAGGACTCATGCCCCAATGTGATGAATACTTTTGTAACTTTTTTCCAAGTAAATAATTAATTATGATTTTTTTATTAATTTTTTTAAAAAAATATAAAAACTCATATGTCTAACCACCTTAACTTGGTCAAAACTCCATGAATTTTTCTTTTTTCTTTTTTTAATCCTATAGTATGCGAAGCATTGAATGTGATGCATGTTTTGGATTCAAAAAATGTGATACCATTTGAAAACTATAGATGTTTTTCAATTAGCCTATCAATCAGGACTTTAGTTGTAATTTGAATATAAAATGAATAATAATTACTTATTAAATTCAAATTAAAGCATAATTTATATCGGTAGAAAGCTGAGAATCTCCTTAAAAAACCCTTTTCATTTCATCAATTTTGGGTAAAAAAGTAGTCATCAGCCACATACCCATCAAATTGCCACTTTTTGGCCCATTATGATCCTGCACATACCCGACTGCTAGATCAATGATTACTAAGAATGGTTTACATGAAGTTTACTAGAAAGAAGCAATTCATACTACTATTTATGTATTCAATCGAGTTCAAGCAAGAACAAATAACTTACAAAGACACAATATGAGCTATGGCATTGAAGAATTCCTCTTGTAAGTATTTCAAGGTATTTGGAAGTAAATGTTATATCAAAAGAGATGAAACTTTGGGAAAATTTGACGCAAGAAGTGATTAAGCAATTTTTCTTGGATATTCTACTAAAAGAAAAGCATATAGATGTTTCAATGAAATACTGAGAAAGATTGTAGAGAGAGCAAATGTCAAGGTTGATGAAAAAATGAAGAATTATATTGACATAGATGGATATGTATTTGATGAACCTGATTATGTGAAAATAGAAGAGATTGAAGAACATGGAAAGGATGAGCAAGAGAAGTAGGATGAACAAAATGAAAGAGAAGAAGAAGCTCTGGTGGTGTCCCCTAAGACACCTAGATATGTTCAGAAGAATCATTCAGAAAGTCAGATTATTGATGATAAGACTAAAGTAAACCTAGATGTTTACTCTCTAAGATTGAACTAAAGACTATAAGTGAAGCATGTAAAGATGAACATTGGATGGAAGCCATGAAAGAAGAACTTATGCAGATTGACAAGAATCGGACTTGGGAATTGGTACCAAGACTAGTAGATAAAAACATCATTGGATCAAAGTGGGTATTTAGAAATAAGTTGAATGAGAATGAAGAAGTAGTTAGAAATTATAAATAGGGTAGAATTTTGAGGTTAGCTGCAAATAGCATAATAAACTAAAACCCTAATAAACAATAGACAACAAAGAAAGAAAGAAGCATAAAAAATATGAAACAATGTCACCTGGTCTTCAAGCCTCCATTGATTGACCTTTATTTCCTTTCTCCACCTTGCTCTAAATGGTATATTTTCCCTCAGATTTGAAGTGCAACTATAGCCTATGACTAAGATTGGAAAAATATTAAAGAAATGTGCTCAAGTACTTAGAAATTCTCAAGCATGAAGAATGTCTAAATTTCTGAAAATTACCAAAAATGACTTGAGAGAGACCTTTTAAAGAATGGGAAATTGAAAGTGGATGGCCAGGATTAGAAATTGATAAATCCCTAAGATCAAAGGCTAGAATTCAATGTGATGATAAACATTAGGCCAGAATTAGGGAAAGATTTGAAATGAAGGGTTGAGATTTAATTGGAGACAATTAAATCAATGGTGGAGAATAAATGAGATAAGGAAAAGATTTGGCACAGAAAAAGCGGTGGCTAGAGAATCAAATAGTTAACAAAAATTATTTAATTTATGGACGAAAGTTGACTTTTGGAATTAAATAATAATTTAATTCAAAAGTGGGAATAAAAAGGTAGTAAATAATTATTTTGAATTATTTACTTTGTGGGATAAAAAAGTGGGTTAAATAAATAATTTTATTTAATTGAAGGAGAAAAGGATAATGAAAAAATTAAATAATTAATAGTAATTATTCAATTTGTAGCCAGAAATGATTAATTAAATAAATTAGAAATTTATTTAATCATAGAAAGATTAGGGATTAATTAGTGACACATTTAAATAAATAATTATAATTTATTTATTTGAACAATCATAGAGGAATATAGGACATGAATTAATTAAATAATTAGAGATTATTTAATTAATAGTGTGAAATATGACATTGGTACATAATTAAATAATTTAATTATTTGAGGAAGAAGTGTGGTTTGACATAGAAAAATGTAGCTCAAAGGTCTAGGTCATTTTTATGTGTCTACATTTTTCCCCTCTTTGACATAATGCAATTTATCACGTTGTGTCAAAGAAAACAAGACAACAATATTCCCTAGTGTGAAAGTAGGGAGAGGAAGGATGACGAGGAGTAGTGGTATGCTCCCTCAAGAGGATAGGAGGGTTAAAATAAGATGAGTGTGCTCTTGAAATTAGAGGATGAAGGAATAAAAGAAGTTTTAGCGCTGAAGACATGGATGTTAGGACGAAAAAGGAATACTTCAATATTTTTCCAAATAACATAATAGGTGTTGCATAATCATCATTGGGTGGTAAAATGTGACAAATGGAAAACAAACACCATGATATGACATAGACCAAGGTGTGCAAGGTCATCCACTTGCGAAAAACAGACAGTTGCAACCACGAAATGTCCTAACTCATACTAAGGGCTAAGTTGCCCTAGTTTTTTTTGTCAAGACACACCAAAGACAACAATCAAGGAAAAATAGGTCATGAGATGTCATCACACCTCTAAATCCTACATGGGACATCCTTGAGGTAGCTAGTAACATGATCAAGAGACAAAACAATAAAAAGATAAGACAAAATAGACCAACAAAATCAACAATCATTCAATGTGTTACACAGTATTTGTTTGATGAAGCTTGATTGCTTGACAGTTTAATGATGTCTATCATCAGGAAGGAAACATCTTGAAAAGGTCAATGATGATGTGACAGAGCATGTCATCAGGAAGGACACATCCTTAAAAGGAAAATGACATTTTTACGGGGCTCAATTCCAAGGACACATCTTGAAGGGGACCATAAAGTGACGAGGTTGACATTCTTTTGGAAATTTGACTAATTTTTGACTTGATGATTGATTGGACTATGTTGTTTGTTGGTTTGCAATTTGAATGTTAACGCTCAAATGACTATCTTCAATCTAAGTTTGACTATGCTTGACTTATTTGACCAACACGATGAACCCTAAAGGACTGACCTAGGTGGCCTCAAGGGCTCATCAACTGATGACCTTCCCTGTAATACCCCTCATACTATTTAGACTTATTAATTTCTATGCTTTAACTTGATACGTTGATACTATGATTATACTATTATGGTTTGATTTGGTTGGTTTGAAGTTTGATGATGTTATTCCTTTAGTGGACATGATCATTTGATATGACATTATTAGTATGATTTATGATACTCTGTGTGTTGATTGGATTATTGTTTATTCAAATAGTTGTGCATTAATGTTTATATGTCAATGTGATGATTCTATGGTGATGTTATTTAATTCAGTATTACGTTATAATGCGATGGTTAATAATTAGTTATGATGCAGTAGTTAAGTAATCACATTATCTTATGATCAATTTGGTTAGAAATGTTAGTTTGTCATTGATATTGCAATTGTTAGAATAGATTAGGTGAGAGGATAGTGTAGCATCACTCGTTCACGAGTGCCCTGCTACACTGCAATTCCTTCTCACGATAGGATGTTTGACTATATATATACATGTGCTACTTGACGTTTATTTGGATGCAGGATTGCAAGAATAAGTCTCGATTCCACCTGTTTCGGTAGGAAAGGGCAAGCAATAAATTAACCCAATGGGTAAAAATGTTGAAAAAGGGAGTAGGTTTGGAAGTGTCCCCGTCCCAAGTCCGTCGTCCTATTGTAGTTGTAGTGTCATGAACGAAGTGTTGTCCTTGTTGTTATGCATTTTTTATTATGAGTATTTATTTATGGTTAGTGTCTGAGTAATTAATCTTATTTGATAAGATAATTAATTAAAGTTGTTTTGTTGTTTTGATTTAATTGTGAGTTAATAAATGGTTAAATTTAAATATATTATAAATTAAACAAAAAGAAAAGATTTAATTAATTAAAAGTGCAAATAATTATAATTAGATTAATATTGTTGAGAATAAATAGATATTATCTTTTTATTAATATTAGATTAGAAAATCATGTGAGGATAATATCTTGATTTAATAAATTATTTTAATTAAAATTGAGGATAAGTTATGCTTTTAAAAGCTGTAAAAAGGACCAATAAGAAAAGAGGCTTTTTGAAAAAGAAAGCGGAAGGGCTTTATTGAACCTTTGTTTTTGATTTATTATTTGAATGAGGAAATTATTCACACACATAAGTTTTTGGCCCTATTGTTTTTGATCTAAAAAGAATTATTGTGGTTGAAAGAAAAAGGGAGAGCCTCAGAAGAACATTGAAGGCAGAAGGTCGAGAAAAGAGCTACAGGCAAGGATTCAGGAAGAGAGTTGTAGAAGGAAATCGAGAGGAGGCTTCGGTAGGGATTCTTCTCCAAACGAAGGACTCCAGGTTCCATAAAATTTATTATTTATTATTTTTGTTCTGTGAAGAAAATCATGTCTGTAATACTTTAAATCGATATTTTGTTTGAAAAAGGGTTTTGTTTGGTTGCATTATATTCTTGAATGATTCTATTGAAAACTATAATTAAACCTTCTGTAGTTTGTTAATACAATATGGTTGAGAAAGAAATTTGTTGTTGTTATGAATTTTCTAGTTATATATATATATATATATATATATTTATTCTATGCAGAGATTAAATATACAGATATATGTTATTGTTCTGATTGAATTATTTAAATGTAAATAAATTAGTAATTTAATAGATAAATTATTATACACTGAATTAGAAGAAGGTATTGAAATATTATATATATATATATATATATAAATGTATATATATATATATATTAAAAAAAATTATACATATATATATATTTGATTTTGAAAATTTATGTGTTCGTTTAAAATCATATGTATGTTTATGGGTTTTAAAAAAATAAATAAATCATATTATAGGGTCGGATTGTATTTTATTAGAAAATGGAATTTATTTTTGTTGAAGAAATGCTCGCTTCGAATTTCGTAAACGAAATTGAAAATAAAATAAAGTTAAATGATATAATAAATATAAAATTAAATTATATAAAATAAATAAAATAAAATAAAAAATATAAAGGGTGATGATGGGTTGATGACGTAGATCGGTGGCGTTAATACCACTTTCAGCCATCAGCACGGCCTACATCAGCCGACCACCTATGGAGATCAGCGGCCTTCCCCATTGACCATGGCAAAGACCTTCGCCGAAATGTACCGGTGGATCGCCAGGTCCCCAAGTGCTCGGCACATGGTGCTTGTTTTTTTAAAAAAAAAAAAAACAAATTTAAAACTTAAGATTTGTTTATTGTTTTTTTTTAATTCATTTAATTCGAATTTCGTTTCCATGCGAATTTAATTTTTAACGAAATTTATATATATAAATATATATTGATAATAGAATTTAGTTTATAATATATATATATATATAATAATATTGTATGTTTTGGAAAATTATCTTATAAATTTTAAAAGTATATTTTTAGAAAATGATTTAATTCATACGTTTATTTTATACATATATTTGGGTTTTAATTTAATTTTTATTTTTATACTCGAATGTGTTTTAACCGATTTGTTTCGTAAAATAATTTTTGTGTAATATGACTCTATTAGTTTTCTTAAATGATTATTTTTGTATAGATGGGGTTTGGATATTTGTTTTAAAGTTATAATTTTCTTTAAAACAAAATAGGGTATATATGTCAATTTTATAGAACGATTTTAAAATATAATTTTTATTTATTTATTTTATTTTGTATATTTATATAAATAGAAAAGAGATTTATATATAATGTGATTACATTTCATTATGATAATTCTTATAAGTTATTATATGTTAGTTTAATCAGAAATTGGGAATCAAGTTTTGTAATTATAATTAAATTGGTTGGTTAATTTTAAAGTTTATAGGATTATAGTTTAGTTGTGAAGATTGAAATAAATTAAAGTGTGTTGTTTTGAAATGAGTTTTCACGTGTAATTGATTGACTTACTGGGTGAAAATTATTATTCATTTTAATTTGTTTTATGGCTTTGGTTAAATGTAATTGTTCGTCTTGAGATTATTTATTCATGTCGGGCAAATGGGGTTAAGGGTCTATGTAAGTCTTCCAGAGAAAGTCTCTAGAGTGGGATGTTTTGTGTAGAGGTTCAGTTTGTGAATTGTCTTGGGAATGGTGTAGAGTTGTACTATGATGTTGTACCCGGTTTCCACGAACGGGGATTTGTGCCTCCTGAGAAATAGGAGAGGGTAATGAGATTTGTACCTCCTTTGGAAGGAGTGTATTTTCATATCTGGTTTCCTCCAGTGTTTGGAGTGAGTTCCTTGTTTTGTTTCCTCCTTGGATTGGAGAGGTTATGTTGTCTAATTACCTATTGTGGTATTGTACTTTGTTGTGTTGTCGATAGGAGAGTGGCTCTTTGTGGGGGTCCGGCACACAAAGGGGCGCCAGGGTAACCTACCTAGAGTTTAATTAAGTGATAATCTAAATGAATTAATGGGGGGGATTTCACACTAATAAAGATAAAGGATGTCTCTCTCGTGAAGCAAGTGAATGATAAGGCTCGAGATGAGATGGGATGCATAGTTTTGCGTGAGGGTCCGGCGGCCGGTAGAGGCAAGCCAGGGTAACCCAGGATGGGGGTCTGGTAGCCTAGGAAGGTTGAGCCAGGGTAACTCATGGCAATTTATGCATGACACTCTTCCTATGTCGACAGTGGTTTAGTTATTGTGCGATGTTCATGATCTTTGTTCTCTGGAAGCATTGTAACCTCGTGTTAAGTGATATTGTGTTTGTAGTTGTTAAGTGACTTTGTGATTGTAGTGTTAAGTGATATTGTGTTTGTAGTGGTTAAGTGATTTATTGATTTCTCTTTGGTTATTGTTGGAAATAGTCTTTGATATTATGCCTTGAGTTTCATTGATGTTGTGAGTGTGACTAGTTGTAATTTGGACAGGTGTTTTATTGTTATGTTCCCAAGTGATTTGTTGTTATGCCTTTTGGATTTGTTGTTGTGAGTTTTTGAGTGGTCTTTAATGTTAAGTTGTCTATTTGGAGTTAGTCTTTGTTGTTGTTAGGCGTGCTTGGTCGGGGACCCTTCCTTGTCTACTCTCAGCACGGGGGTGGTTGGGTGGAACGTGCTTCGCACCCCGTTGGGTTTTCCTTTCTGTTGTAGATGTATTTTTATTGCAGGTTTTGGAGGATGTTGGTGTTCCAGTAATTCTTTGTACCAGATGTATGTTATACTCCTGATGTAATATATTCATTGATGTATTGTCTCCCACATGTGTTGGGATGACCTTGTTGTAAATTGTATATGTGGTTATTGAGATATATTTTCAGACAGTTGTATTCTTCTATCATTGGGATGTAATGTTTATTCAGGCGAGGTATTTATTCAGGATCATTTGTTATAGTCGGTTATGTTGAATTGTATCTATCGAAAATATGTAACACTTTAGATCTTTATAATTCCATGTATTGTCATATGTGCATATGTTATTAATATGGATATAGTTGATAGATATTTTAAATGATGAAATGGGAATGAATAGATTTACGTAATAGATTAATTATTGTTATCTTATTATCGTTGATATGGGTTAGTGTAGTCATGTCACTTCGTGTACCCCATTGGAACTAGTTGTGCCTCATAATACATTGTTATGTTATAATACTTAAGTATGTTATTATATTCTTTTAAAAAAAAAATTGTTCCATTGTTATTAGTTCCTTTGGGGTTCACACAGCGGGGCGTGACATTCCCTATGTCGTACACTTAGAGACCTCATAGTTTGACAAAGGGATGAATCATGATTTTGTTTGAAAACACCTAAATGACTGACCTAATACCTCAGGGGCACATTGATAGATGGCCTTGCCCATGCCCAGTTGTAGAGCCAATGTAGTTCAACAATGACAAAGACTGACTTTACTAACTCTGACTCTGCTTTTGGGATTTTTGAAAGTTTGTTGGATGTTTTTGTGCTTTTGACATGGGGTGATGCCATAATAGTGGTTTACAATTTTTGGCCAAACTAGACACTGAAATTATTTTTTTAAACTAAATCTTCACATTCGAGTACCTATAGCGGCTAAACCATGAAGAATTTGAACATGATGAAAACTAGAGTCTCGTCACATTTTGTTTGTAGATTCTAAAAAGTAATTTTTTCAAAAATTGGAATCAGATTGTACTTCTTTTTCCATCTCCCACTTAAAATTGATATTTTTCAAAGACAACATTTTAAAAGGACGACAATCAGAGTAACACAACTTCTTTTCCAAGGAATATAAAAAATTTTAATTCAATTTCTAGGATTTGTAACTCGACATCTAGTGCTTCCACTTGTTAGATGCTTTTATTGAATATTTTTCTTAATCAAGTTTCAAGCCAAACCAATTACAATTCTAGACATAGCCAACACTGTGATAACGATAACTTCTTTGTGCTAATAAATTCAATTCTTATTTGCTGTTGGATCAAGGACTAATATTTGGTGCACTCCATATTTTTCTAAATTTTTTGATAATCTACTATTTTTCCATTACGCGTAACATAGACTTCATTTTGATGAAAACCTATTTTTAATAAAACTAAAAAAACAAATACATAATAAAACAAAACATATTAAAATTATATTCATTGGATAGATCATTCTGAGGACTACCTAATTCAAGTTGGGTTTGTGAAGATTCCTCCATTTTCATCCTCAACCTTGAGCTCCTGAAGTGCAAAAATTCAGGTTTTGTTGTGTCTAAGGGAGGGGATGAGGAATAAAGGGGGTTCAAACGAACCCCTAGGGGTTCGCTCGAACCAGGGTTTGAACCCTGGTTCATTTCCCCCCTTCTATGAGGGGTTTTGGGATTTTTTGGGGGAAATTATTAGGAGGGTTCAATTAAGGGTGAACGCCGTCCAACGAACCAATTTCTGTTTTTTTAAACCATTCTTTTTTCATGAAAATTCCTTCTCTGTGAGTTTTCCTTCCTACTTTTAATTCTAACACTCAGTTTTTTTTTTCATTATTATTATTTTTTTATTATTTTTTTGGATTACCAGCTTTTTTTTTTTTTTTTTGTCAAAAATATTTGGTTTTTTTGTCTTTTTGGGAATATTTGACTTTTTGGATTTTTTTATATATATATTTTTTTCTTTTTTTGAAATTTTTTAATTTTTTTGAATTTTTTTTGATTTTGACCAAATGACAAGTGTAGAATCCAGAAAACTAGGTTAGGAAATTTCCCCCAATTAAGATAAACTAACCATTATTAGGGATGGGATGGGACAAGGGTTTACTGTGGATGGAATGGAGTAGAAAGGACGCAATATATCAACCATTTGAAAGTCATGATTAAAGACCAAGGCATGATGGATGTCCAAATGGAAGATGAGAAGGTAAAGGAAATTATTATGGATTAGGATCATGGATGACTAGGTAGAATAGTAGAGATGATGGAGCAAATTGAGACTACATGGTGCCTGTTTGCCAGGTTTTCACACAATGGTACTTCCAAAAAGCGCCACCAAAGTGGTTCACTATTGGACCGGATTTATCTTTACTATTTTCATATAATTTCAATTTTTTTTTATTGGCACCAAGATGCCTATTCCAAGTTTTTTCATCATAAACATTTTTTTTTTTTTTCATTTTTTGTTTTTAATGGTTTTAGCATGGCTCTAAAGCTATGTATAGGACTTGCGTAGGTGTAAGCTATATTGAGGTTTTTACAAAAGGTTCCTTTAAAGTGTGACAACTGATATAAGCCAGAACTGAAAGATGTTTTTATGACATATGGACCCCAGCAAGTTCTTAAATTTTTATGTTTCTCATGTTCTACTTGATTTTTTTCAAATTCTTCATCATCCCTTCACACTGATGTCAGTGTCTCTAATCAGAACCCTTATTTGTTGTGGCAAAAATTTTAATATATTGTAGATGATGAGTCAAGGCCCTCTGTCTAAATTCCAAGCAATATTTATGTTTTATGGGGAGTTACAAAAGCTAGGGATGAGGCCATTTTAAAATCCAACCTCATTGTCCCGTGATGCTTACTATATTTTCTTTGACATGGATTCTAAGAGGAACCCCAATATTATTGGGGGTTTTATTTTTCTAAGTGTGAATCCTTGTGTCAAATTTGCAGTTGGCTTGGGTTTGTTGACCAATAACAATGTTGAAGATAAAACTTTGAGATTGGAGATGTCTTTTACACTCAAATTCAGATTTGGAGACTCCAATATAATTACCAAATTAATTAGTTTAGCTCATTATAAGTCTACTAGTGTTGATGATGAAATCAAGTTGATTAAACTCGCCTCAAAATAGTAGTACATGATTAAATTTTAGCATATATATAGAAAGTTCAACAAAGAGGTGGATAACATAGTAAATATAGCAGTCACACTCTCAATCTTTGATAATTGCAAATATGGAACTTCTCTAATGTGATTATTCGCTAGATAAATAAACCATTTCTTAATCCCAAACTTTTCACAACAATCATTAATAGATTTATGTAAAGATAGTTGAGGGTTGAAAGGAAAAACAAATGAGCAATGAAAGTACTAACTAATGATAAATGTTTGAAGGAAAGAGATTACCAAGAAATAGAGAAGCCAACCAAGCACCACCAAATGCAAAGGAGACACAAGAATTTGATAAGGGGAAAAAACAAGAAAAAACCCCAATAATTTGAATCGAGGAAAAATGCCTAAGAATGATACAAAGAGTGAGAGGAAGAGAGAGAGAGAGAGAGAGAGAGAGAGAGAGAGAGAGAGAGAGAGAGAGAGAGAGAGAGAGCACTTAAGCCATAATATTTATTGCTTGAATGAAGAATGAGAGGATATGCTTCTCAATATATAGAGGTGAGAAGATTGTTAGAATTAGAAAGTAACTCCCAACTCAATGAATGCCACCATTCATCTATGTGTGTGCAAGTTGTTAAGAATCTCTTAAGGAGGTGGCTACAAATATTCCTTAATAAAGGAATTAAAATTAAAAAAATGAGTCATCCTCACACATGTGTGAGAAGACAAGCAAAATAAAGACTTGTACTAGGGATTCCTTTGGAATATTCGTATAAGTTAATAAATAATTACAATTAAAGAATAACCTTTACCAAGTAAAGATTAATCTTCTAACATCCCCCCTTAAGCTTTACTTAGGGATTTTACATCAAACTCTTCAATGGGTTGTAATCCTATATTTTTACAATGAAAGAGAAATTTATCTTTCCAAAGAGCTTTGTGAGAATATCTGCCACTTGATCTTCACCTTTACAATACAAAAGAGAAATTTGCTTGTCTTCAATTTGCTCTCTAATGAAGTGATGTTGAAGAGAAATTTGCTTAGTCCTTGCATGGAAAATTGGATTCTTGGCTAAAGCAATGGTACTTTGATTATCACAATACAAAGTAGTAGGATCCTTTTGAGGTGGACCCAATTATTCAAGGAATCTTCTTAACTGTAATGCTTCTTTGGATGCATTTGTACAACCTTTAGATTTAGCTTCTATAGAACAAAGAGAAGTAGATTATTGTTTCTTACTATTCCATGAGATTGCACCTGATCTAATAAAGAAAAAATAACCACAAGTGGATCTCCCATCATTGGGATCACCTCCTAAATTTGAATCAGTATAACTATAATGCCCCGTCGCGCGAACCCCAAAGGACAACTAACACTAACAAATTTTAGCGTAACTTTTTTTAAAAATAAAACATAACATAAGATATACATTAACATACCATACGTGAAATACAATTATACATATCTTCCAAGTCGCAATATAACTTACTTGACTAGTTGGGGAAGACCCCAGCCCAAATCTCAATCTTGGAACTGTTGTGTATCTCCCCTGAGCATCGATCCATTTTAGATAAGGCCTTACAAAGCACGATTATTCCTAATGATCTTGATGTCAATCATTTTGAGGAAATGGTAGGCTACTTGACCAATAATCATTATGCCACATTCTTCGAACAATGCAATTGAGAAGACAAATCATAACGACCCATTACATCTTGAAGTCCTTGTCGACAAAACCAAAGTTAGACGAGTTTTGGTAGATGGAGGAGCAGGGTTAAATTTGTGCACTTTAAAATTAATTAAGGAATTAGGTTTCTCAGAGGCATGTGTGGAAACCACCAAAATTATTGTCATTAAGGCTTATGACGATGAGGAATGAAAATGAAAGGGGGTGGTAACACTTGTTATCAAAATTGGTCCTGCAATAATGGAGAAAAAATTCCAGGTCTTGGATCTCACCCTTCCCTACAACCTTCTGCTAGGCAGACCTTGGATTCATGCCATGAAGGCAGTCCCTTCCACATATCATCAATGTCTCAAATTCCCTTACAATGGCACTAAAATAATAATAGATGGTGACCCAGATCCATTCCAATATTGCACTAGTCTAAAAGAGATACCACAACTTCAAGTGCCATTAAATCAAGAGGCTTCATCATCCAATTCATCTCACTATGTCGATCCATCCACTCCCACTAGAACATCCAATTCACCTTCATTTCCTTCCACTCCTAGGGTCGAGATCCAAGACAAGGGTTTTGGAGAATATCACATGAAGACATCTTATTGTGTTAGCCATCTAATTCCTCCTAAATCATATGGTTTACCTACAATAGATAGGAGATAGTTAGTGGTCACTATACACATCCCTCCCTCAACAACCTTTGCAAAATGGGGAGAATTAACCAAAGAAGCCATACATGCAGAAGATGACACCTCCTAGTTGTATAGAGAAGACCCTAAAGAACCTCCCTCACTTGCTCACATTCCTACAGATCAATATGGCAAAGGTTTTACAAACATGAAGAGAAAGGGATATAATGGACATAGTGGTTTAGGCTTACATCAAGATAGGAGGATTGAACCAATCTTTGTTTCTCAGTGGCTGAAAGGCTTAGGGCTTGGGTTTCAACCGATTCAGATTGGTGTTCCTAGTAGCACATCACCTTTACTCGAGGAAGTAAGTGCTTCTGAAATTATCGATACATCTCATGAGCCATCTGACCAACACTATTTTGATTCCCCAAACTCTAATGAATACGAGCGGGATTCCCTATCCTCCACCTCTTCCATGGAACTTGATAAACTTTTTGGAGAACTTGACTTAATTTTTAAATCCTCACCAAATCAATTGAATTCCTATCCACCAAAGAATATGACAAAAGAGGAATGGTTTACACATTACTATTGGGAATCTCTTGATCCTACCTCTTGGAAACCTAATAAATCCATTTCAGATAACCAAACCTTGGCATTAGGCCCACCTCAAAATCCACCTAGATCTAAGCAAAAGAGCACAAAGGACTTGATACAAAACTTTTGTGACTATATGAATAACTCATTCCTTACCTTGACTCCTTTGAACTTTTACAACTCCGATGATGACATGCCCTTAGTTTATTCCCAACTCATTGATTGGGACCAACAAGACACGCCCATCTTAGAAATTTTTGAGAATGATGAAGTGATTGTTGAGTTCCTGGGACTAAGAGAAGGAATACCTAGTGGTGATCACAAGGCTGGATTTACCATTGACTTGGACAACAAAGCATATTTTGGGGAATTTGTTCAACCCTCTAGTCACAAAAATAGGAAAAAGAATGAAAAAGACAAAAATGATGAGTCTTTAGGTCAAAATTGAAAGGCGCCTTTAGACAATGAAAAAGCAAAAATAAAGGATGCATCTGAAGGCAAAAACCTCTCTGAGGCACCTAAGGATGGAGGTTTGAACATTCACCCTATTGCACAGGAAAAGTCACCCATACTAGTTGAAGAATTAGTGGAAGTCAACATAGACCTGTATAGAAGAGAATCCCTGAATGGTATATTTTGTAGTATCATTGACAAAAGAAGAGTAGCCAGAATTCCACAACTTCTTTACACAAAGATAGATTATTTTTTCTTGGTCATATGCTGACATGCCTGGATGGATCCTGAACTTGTATTACATCATTTTCCCTTACAACCAGGTGTAAAACCAGTGAAACAGAAATTGAGGAAAATGCACCCATAGATTGCTTTACTAGTCAAGGAAGAACTCAAGAAAATGTTAGACGTTGGTTTCATTAGATCAATCAAATATGCAGATTGGATTTCCAATCTTGTACCAGTCACTAAACCAATAGGGGGCATCTAAAGCTACATAGATTTCAGAGATATCAACAAGGATTTCCCTAAGGATGACTTCCCTCTGCCCAACATTGACATGATAGTAGACATGACAGTAGGATATGAGATGTTGTCCCTTATGGATGGATTTTTAAGGTATAATCATATCAGAATTGCAACTGAAGACCAACCTAAAATAGTTTTCACATGTCCTTGGGGAATGTATTGCTATAATGTTATTCCCTTCGGACTCAAAAATGTTGGAGCAACCTATCAGCGTGCCATGACCACTATTTTTCATGACCTTGTACACACTGTTATGGAGGATTATGTCGATGACCTTATTACTAAATCAAAGACAAGGGTAGATCATTTACATGTTTTCAACAAGATATTTCAAAGGCTAGAAAAGTATAAAGTGAGACTAAATCCTAAGAAATGTGTGTTTGGAGTGCAATCAGGAAAGCTTTTAGGGTATATCATTTCTAGATAAGGCATTGAAGTGGATCCGGCCAAGGTAAAAGCAATCATAGACATGCCTCCACTAACTAATCTTAGTCAACTAAGGACATTACAAGGGAGACTACAATCCATCAGAAGATTTATAGTGCAATTAGCAGATAAGACACGTCCCTTTCAACATTTTCTTAAGAAAGGGGTACCCTTTGCATGGACAATTAGGTTCCAAGAGGCTTGTAAACTAATCAAAGAATATCTACTCACACCGCCAATCTTAAAGCCACTTGTTGATGGACGACCATTAATTCTCTATATTTCAGCAACCCATTCATCACTAGAAGCATTTCTTGCACAAAATGATGATAAAGGTCATGAAATGGAAATATACTATATCAGTCAGACTTTGGTAGGTTATGAGATCAACTACAATACCATTGAACGTGCTTGTCTTGCAGTAGTATTTGCTACTCAAAAACTAAGGCACTATATGTTAAACCATCAGACAATGTTGATTGCCAAGATAAATCCTCTAAAATATCTTCTAAGCAAAGAAAAATTAACAGGGTGATTAGCGAAATGGGTAATGATACTTAGTGAGTATGACATCTTGTATGTAGAGAGAAAAGCTATCAAAGGACAAGTCATTGCTGATCTGTTAGTTGATGCACCGATACAAGCAAATCACCCTTTAGTTGCAGATTTTCCTGATGAGTTTATATTCATCATTGACACAAACACAACATGGAAACTATACTTTGATGGTTCTCATACAAATCATGGCTCAAGGGCCGGTATCCTATTTATCACACCACATGGTGATTGTATCCCTAAGTCATTCAGGATTGCATTTCCATGTACCAACAACATAGCAGAATACGAAGCTCTTATGACAGGATTACGCATGGCAGTCAAATGGAAAATCAAGAACCTACAAGTTTATGATGATTCTCAACTAGTAATCTGACAAGTAAATGATGACTATTAAACTAAGGATGAAAAGCTTGCTCCCTACAAATGCATGGAAGATAGTTTTAAGGATTAATTTGACAAGGTTGACTTTCATCAAATTCCTCATGTTCTAAATAGGGTAGCAGATGCCATGTCTACTATTGCTTCACTCCTTCACATACCAAGCAACATGCCTAAGTTTGAGTTTATTGTGGAACAACTTTTGGTCCCTGCCTATGACATCCCCAATTCAAAGATGGTGTGTGAGATTGTTGGTCCTAATTCCCCATGGTACAAAGATATCTATGACTACCTCCATGCCAAAATCATACCCCTTGACCTTTCTAATAACCAACATAGGACATTCCTCTACAAGTGAGCTAAATACACCATCATCAGAGACACCCTTTATAGACGCGCCTTAGATAATACCCTACTATGATGTCTCAATATAGATGAAGCACAACCAACCTTGCGTGGGGTGCATGAGGGTATATGTGGATCCCATTCTAGTGGTCCTACCTTATCTAAAAAGATTATGAGACTATGTTACTATTGGCCTACTATGGAAAAGGACTCATACATCTTTGTCAAGAAATGTCGCCAATGTCAGGTACATGGAGATTTGATACATGCACCAGCGTAGGAGCTCCATCCCATAACGTCACCATGTCCCTTTGCCCAATGGGGACTTGACCTCATAGGTAAGATTCATCCCACATCATCCAATGGCCATAAGTTAATATCACTGCGACCGAGTACTTCACCAAGTGGATTGAAGCTATTCCAATGACCTACATCATTGGCACACAGATCTCTAAGTTTATCCTGAACTATATCACCTGTTGGTATGGTATCCCTTAGTCCATAATCACAAATAATGGTCATCCATTCAAGAACCAAGAAGTCTATCATCTCTGTGAAGAGTTTCATATCCAACATCATTTTTCCACCCCATATTACCCACAAGGTAATGGCCAAGCAAAGGCATCTAACAAAACTATCATTAGAATCCTCAAAAAGACTGTCAATGATGCTAGTCATGATTGGTATTTACAACTTAATCCTGCCTTATGGGCTTATCACACAAGTATTGATACTCCCACTGGCACCACTCCATATTCTTTAATATTTGGTTCTGAAGCCATCTTGCCTATTGAGGTTGAGATTCCTTCCCTGAGGATATCCTTGAAAGGGCACATTGATGATGAAGAGTACCGAGTTTCAAGAATACATGAGCTAGAATTCTTAGATGAACAAAGATAGAAGGAATTAGATCATCTCCAAGCATATCAGAATCATCTTCGTCATAGCTACAATAGGAAATTCTTGAATAGAAACTTTGGCATTGGTGGCCTGGTCTTAATGGAGAACCCTAAGAATCAAGTTGAAAGAGAGAAACCAGGAAAGTTTGAACCTAACTAGTTAGGACCCTACATTGTCACAAAAGCCTTTGGATCAGGAGCATATCAACTCTCTACTCCCGAAGGAGAACCATTGTCATCTCCTATCAACATTCTTCATCTGAAGAAGTTCTACACATAGCTTCTGAGAGCCTTGTCTTAATTATCAAAAATACAAAAAAATCAAAAAATCAAAAAAATCATTACCTAGGTGAAAACCTAGCAAACAGGTGTCTGGGTAACATCAAAAAAATTAAAAAATAAAGAAAATAGGAAAGAGAAATAATTCGTCCAAAAGTGAAAACCACTTCGGTGGCACTTTGGATAAGTACTATGGTGAAAACCTGGCAAACAGGCGCCATGTGTAGTTGGCTCTGCTCCTTTGTCTACTATCATTCTAATCTAACTATCCTTGTACATACTGTCTATTCCTGTACATAGTCCACTTCCCTGTACATATCACTTATCCCTATACATACTATCTATCCCTATACATAGTCCACTTCCCTATATATATTGCTTATCCCTGTACATACTATCTATCCTTGTACATATCGCTTATCCATGTACATACTATCTATTCATGTACATATCACCTATCTTTCCCGTCCATCGCTTGTACATACCATTCATAATAAGTGGTAGTATTTCCCATAACTTGGAACGATTGACATCGAGTGCATTTCATATCCCCTGTTTTATTATATTCATAATCAATTGGTCTTATACTCGACTAGGGGCAAACACTTGACGTGTGTCATATTGGTTCTTACATTGGTTGTGCTAAAGACATAAAACCATCCAAAAATCCAAAAAAATGACAAAATGTCCTGAAAAAATCCAAAAACATCACAAAATGCCCTGATAAAATACAAAAACATTAGAAAACTTCAAAAAGACAAAAAAATCAAAACATGTCAAAAATCCAGAAACAGAGTTAGAGTCAATCACACTTCTCGGTCTTTGTCATTTGTTGAACTACATTTCCTCTGCAACTAGATGTAGGCAAGGCCATCTGCCAATGTTCCCCTAAGGCATTAGGTAAGTCCTTTTAGGTTTGTCTGTATAAAATCATGATTCAATCTATTGTCTATATGACAAGGTCATTGGTCATGTCGAACTATGAGGTCTCTGCGTGTATAACGTAGGCAAGGCCATCAATCGATGAGCCCTCGAGGCCACACTAGGTCAGACCTTTAGGGTTCATCACATACACTACCACACATGTCATATATCTTCATACAATTCAAGCTTAGTATAGTCATTCTTATCAGTCAAAGTCTAGTCGAACTACGAGGTCTCTATGTGTATAACGTAGGCAAGGCCATCAATCGATGAGCCCCTGAGGCCGCACTAGGTCAGTCCTTTAGGGTTCATCATCACACACAGTCAATTGTCAACACATCATATCAAGTCATGCATCAATTAGGTGAACAAGTTAGCAATGTCTCTAAGTCAAATCAAACAAATTGCCAAATCAACTTATACCTGCTATAGGATGTGTCCTTCCTGAAAATAGATAGTATCAAAACAATCAACTTATGTCTTATACATGATGAGTCCTTCCTGAATATAGACACTATAAAACAAATAAACATAGCCTTACACAGGTTATCACATCAACGACATGAGACTCAACATCTTATACGATACATGTCTTTATGAAACCAGGATTTTGTCATGCCTTATACAGATAGTCATAACATCGAAACCAGACTAAACGTCTTATCCAGTATGTGTATCTCCTACAATCCAGCTCAATCAATCAATCATCTTAGCAATCAAAAGAATTAATCAAACAAGATCAAGTTTTGGCAAATATTTTACTGGCTTTTGACTTTATGGCTTATTAATCTTATCATTTCATTTGACTTTATGATGGGAATTATGTTACTAGCTTTCTCAGGGATGTCCCATGAAGGATTTAGAGAAGCAACGATGTATCACAATTCTATTTTCTTCGACTGTTGTCTATTGACTATCTTTTCATTTTATGATTGGAATCCTATTACTAGCTTTCTCAAGGATGTCCCATGAAGGATTTAGAGAAGCAACGATGTATCAGAATTATGTTTTCTTTGACTGTTGTTTTTCGAATGTCTTTTAAATTTTATTTTGAGTCATGTTACTAGTTTCCTCAAGGATGTTCCATGAAGGATTTAGAGGAGCTATGACGTCTCATGGCCCATCTTTTATTTTGTTTTTTGTTTGTGGTTTGTCTTGACAAAATGACTGGGGCAATTATGCCCTTAGTATGAGTTACGACAATCCTTGTATACGACTATCTTTTGTTAGCAAGTGGATGACCTTGCACACCTTGATCTATATCATATCATGTTGTTTATCTCCATTTGTATCAGTTACCACCCAATGATGATAAAATGCAAATCCTTTTGTGATACAGCGAAACATCGAAGATTGCTAATACTAACATCAATCTCTTTTATTATTCTTCTTTTCACACTAACATTTATCCTTTCTTGCATTATGATGGAGTCTTGTGACACACAAAATATAAAGCATCTTGCATATGCATTCATGTTAGAAACATCAAGTAAATATCATACATAATTTAGAACCATACATATATCTTGCAGTTTGAAAACACAAAAACATAGGAATCTATCATATTTAGGAAACCATGGCATAATACGCATTCATCATCATAGGATACATAACAAAAGCATTACATGTACATAACAGTTGTAAATATATACATCACATTATATCCATCATCATCGAATGTAAAGCATCACATGTAGATAGCATGGTACATGTAAACATCAAGTTGCATCTCATAATCATAAATGCAAATATCATAATATAGAATCAACATCACATCATAGGCTATATAAACATATGATAAAGTAAATAGGATCATCCATTACATAAGCATATCATATAGAACATGTGCATAAATAAAAGAGTGCATAATCAAAATAGAACTGCATATCATGAGAATCACCACCAAAATATATATATATATATATATATATATATATATATATATATATATATATATATATATATATATATATATATATATATATATATATATATATATATATCGCCAAAAGTGTCACATCACAATGTCATAATGTATCAATAATATGAAGCCCGGAGGCTACATGATCAAAGTACAATGTCCATCAATCAATATCAATAAATGTCCCTATCTGGAACTACCACTGCTACCATGACTAGACTATGAAGGAGAATGATGTCGGGATCCTAATGACCTATGTCCTATAGGAGGCCTGTCATATGGTCCAGATCTGTGTGGCCCCTCAACCCCCTCTATGCTCACTATCCTGGTGTGTGTCTTGGTCTGGGACCTGTCACTATGTTCCTGTGAGAAACTAGGAGTCTGTCTCTCTAGAGGAATCTTTGCCTCATATAGGTCCCTGTAATAATAAGCCATCTCACCAAATCTAACCAACTCTCAAGCAAATGCAACAGCTGGCCCACTACAAAGAGCTCTAATCTCTGTAAACTATTGCTCGGTCTCCTGTCTCCAAGCTATAGCCTGGTCTCATCCAATATAGGCCCTGTCTCTCTCCATCTGTAGTGCATCCCACTCGGACATCAAAACCCTCATCCTCTCCTCCAAGGATGCAATCTAAGCATGTAGAGTCGTAGTATTTGAATCAATGGTCTTTGTATCATCCTACCGAACTCTCTCCATCCCATCATCCTCATGCTCCATCTCCTCCAAAATCCCTTCACGGAGATCGTGCTCCTCATCATCCTCCTCATCCTCCTCATCATCTTGATACATACCAAGCAGACCAAGAGCATCCATCTCGACCTCCTCATCTGCATGCTCCTATAGAATATATTCCCCCACATGCTCCTCTCCACCAATCTCTCTCCTCAATAGGAATCTCCTCTCCCCCAACCCCAACATGCACCTCCTCCTCACCTCCGCCAATATCTAGCATGTGAACATCCTCTCCATCCCATACCTCCTCATGGATAGGTGACAAAGGTCGACCTCATCCTCTCTGGCCATGCCTCCCTCTCCCACCACCCCTCTAGCCACCTCCACAACCATCTCCATCATTACCATGACCACCTCCACCCCTTTAACCTCTGCCTCTGCCACACCTGTTGTGTGGCCCTATCCCTCGCCACTCTACTGGTGCATCCTGATCTAGATCTATAAGAGGTATTGACTTGTGAATAGCCCACCACCGATCATATGCCTCAGTAGTACCTAGATTTTCTAACCCACCTCTCCAAGCCCATTGTACTAGTTGTAGTGCATCAATATCTGCCTCTACAGTCACCATTGGAATCTCAACACCCCAAAGTGTAATCTCTTTGGAAGATCTAGCAAACTCAGCTCATCCTTGAGGCTCATCCTGAACCTCTCCAAACTGTCACAATACCAAATCGGGAAAATGTCTCTTGATAATATGGACATGTGAAAATTTTCCTCCAATCAGATACTGTGTCTACCGTCAATAAGTCAAATGCCCGTCCTCATCCGGCCACTGTGGATAATCCATATAGGGCCTCCAAATGAACTAAACCATCGTTTTGATGGCATGTCTGTAATATCCGATATCCCCAACATGATGTTGAGTGTTAGCCCCCGCATAACGGAAGGCATATGGTGATCCCTACTGAACATCTACTATCACTAGTGGACAAAAAATGGCAATGTGTTCCCACACCCATACCATCAGGAGCGTGGTACCACAGCTCATAGACTGACCATCTTTGTATGCTATATTGTGCAAATGAAAATACAACATCGATAACAGACAAGGGCCCCAAGCATAAACTACGTGTCTCTCCAGCATGCCTACTAACATCTCTCCCCATCCAACAGGAAATCCATGACCTCGTCAATCAAGACTTGAACTATGCCACCAATCAAGGTACACAAAATATAGTCTAACTACCTATACCTCTGTGCTAGGACATGCCACCTAATCTCATAGTGATTAATACCTAACTATCTAATGTCCTCATGGGGGTAGTATCTACAAATCTCGGAGAAACCCCTACGTGTATCATACATAACTCTAACACCTCTAATAGGTAATCTCAAAATCCTATATACATCCTCTAAAGTAATTGTCACCTAACCAGTAGGCAAGTGAAATGATGATGTCTCTAAGTGCCACCACTCACACAATGCAGTCAGCAGCCCCCGGTTCACCCGAATGGTGGGCATGAATGTCACATGATGTAATCCCAAGTGCCACAAAAATTGCTTCTCCCCGCTCTATAAACTATCATGGAAGTGAAAAGTCAACAATCTAGACTCTCTAGTACAAACAGGATCTAATACAACCTGCAATGGCATTGTGCATTCCTAATGTTAGAAATAATGATTTATCCTAGTCAAAAATTCAAAAAACCATGGTAGTCAAATGCGTCATTTTATTTTCAAATACGTTTCAAAAATTTAGCTATGTCATTTAAATTTACAAATGCGTCTCAAAATTCCACTTGCATCGATTCAAACCACAAATGTGTGGAATAATGCAAATGTGTATTTCTAAAACCACGCACGCTCAGCCAACTATTCAAAAAGCAGTGATGAAATATTTGCAAATGTGTGACATTATGATGAATGCGTCTATCAAATGCGATGAAATGAAATGAAAATGTGTATAAATATAAAAATGTTCACGCTAAGCTAAAATGTAAATTTCCAAATGCGTCATTATGCATACAAATGCGTCGATTAGACATTCATATCTGGCTTTCAAAAAAAGTAACGCATAACAAAAAATTGAATTAAAATGCATAAAAACACATGCAAGGAAAAGTTTCAAGAGTTAGTTTTGGCAAACATACGGGGGGGTCCATGTCTGTAGGTCACCAGAATGTCTGAATGCGATATGCATGATGGTGAGTGTGTAGAACTAGAGACATTGTCGCTCAGAAGTCCAGAGAAAAATCTCAAATTTCTAAACTATGTGGGTGCAAATGAATTGTATTTTCACCCCTTTTGCTATTTATACCTAGGGTTTTGATACCAATTCTTCTGACCTTGTCTATTGGTCACGTGTTCTTCTAACTTCTGTCAACCCATACCTTTACCTAACACCTCAAAATTCATTTATGTCAACTCTAGTACATTTCTGGCTATCAAATTGACTAATCGGGACTATTTCCAAATTTTTTGAATTTTTTTGAAACTTTGTCAATTTTCCCGAGGGGGCATACCTTCACCTATTTTACATTGGGGTAGGACTGGGGCATGTTTTTTATCGATTTTCATTGACACCACGCTGAAATGATATTGTATCAAAGAGGGGCAAAATGTAGACACTAAAATTTGGTCTAAGCCTGCGACTTCAATTTCTTCATAATTTGTATCTTCATGGTCATGATTAAATAATGTTAATTATTTAATTATTCTCTAAGGTCCTTAATTCATCTATTAATTAAATAAACTTAATTATTTAGTTAATTTACTTTAACATTTATTCAACTATTAATTAAATAATCTTAATTATTTAATTAATTCATTTTATCTTTATTCTATCCTGATTAATTAAACAAACGTTCTTTATTTAATTACGTCACTAATTAACTTTATCCTCCTTCTTGAATTAAATAAATTCTTATTTAATTTACCTTTATCATATTTCCGGCTATAATTAAATAAATACTTTAATTATTTAATTATTCATTTAACCGTTTCACCACTCAATTAAATAAATCTTATTTATTTAATTAATTTCTAAATGTCGAATCTTGAATTGAATAATCATTTAATTCATAAAATACTATTCTGAACATATTCTTCTATATTTGGATAAATGCTTAAGTTATCTAAGTATTCATTCTTACTCAACTTGAGATCTATTTAAATTAGTCAGTTATCTCTTGATTTAATGTCTAAGTTGCTTTCGCAAAAACTCCCTGTCATATTAGTCAATCATCTTGTTCTAACTAATATGCACATGCATGCTTATTAATTAAATATTGTGTGTGCGTTCAAATAGAACGTTGCTTTTAATCTATCTTTATCTTTGTCATGCAAAGATAATTCTTCTGTTTTCGAATACCAAACTCGAAGATTAAATCATTATTTATTTTTTATCTCTATTCTTAGTTTTTATCACTCATGTCAGTACTAACAATTATCATAATGCATGTCGAATCTTTTGATCTCAATTGTCCATTTATCTTTCGATCTTGACCTGTCATTCAAATGATCAATTTTCTATAAATTGATCTTTCTTTCACCATTTCAATCTCTCCCGAAATCTTATGACATTTGGAAGCATATCTATTATTTGAATCTTTGATATTTTGCTAAATCACTATCACAGGCTATACTTGCACAGAGAAATCTAAGGACAATTATACTACAACGAAAAAATGGAGAAGGGAATTTGAGGTCATGCATGGAACTACGTAGATATTGGGTGAGATTGTTCAGTTTGTTTTATGTTTTAGCTTTCCTTTGTTCTCTATTGTTTAGCTTAGATTGCATTAGAGCTTGAATTGCATTGTTGTGTGCTATTTGACCTTTTATTGTATTTCTTCATGTTACAATATGCACTTTCACTAATGCAAAATTTTGGAACCCTAGATGCAAATTAACAAATACAAGACCTGTTATACCTTGCATAACCACCTCATTTTAGTTTAGAACAAAATGGGTCCCCCTTGGAGTTGATTTTTCTATGGTTTTTGTTTGGGTGTTAGGAGTTGTTTGTTTTTACTCCTAAGTCTTTCATTCTTTTGTTCTGTCGGGAGAAGAGCTGGAACCAAAACTAGACTCTGAACTTTTAGAAAGTTCCTAGTTCGGATTTCGTTCCGACTCCGTGTTTTCCTTCTCTTTCGTGTTTTATTTCGTTGTTTGTCAGTTTGTCTTACACTCTCAGGTTTTTTTTCTCCCTTGAGTTGTTTTTTGTTTTCTTTGCATTTGTTTTTTCCCAAGCGGAAGCGGAACTAGGGATGGAATAGAACTTGGAACTTTCTAAAAAATTCTAGATCCTATTCCCATTCTGATTCTGACTCCGCTCGTTTGCTTTGTCTCCTTGTTTCATTGGCATTTGGGTCAAACTCATTTTTCATTCCGGTCTCGCTTCCCTTCATGTTTGTTCGCCTTTGTTTCATTTCCCGTTTCTTGGTCAGGAGCGGAACTGGAGTCGAAACCGAACTTTGAACTTTGTGAAAGTTCTAGTTCTAGTTTCGGTTCTAATTTCGCCCCCATTTCTTTTCTTTGTCATTATCTTTGTTGTGAGACCAAAGTCGGGTTTGGAGATGGGTAAGGGACTTGCTAAAAGTTCTTTATGCTATCTCAGACCCGGGTTCGTGTCTGCCTTGCTTTAGGTGTTCATGGGACTTAACTATCTATTCACATTGTTTGCTCTACCGCCGACCTATGACCTTTATTGCATTAATTGCAGGTTCTTCACACGCGAAAAATCATTTTTGTAAAACCTTAATTAAGGTTAACTGGCTTATTATCCTTGGTGTTTGAGTTGTTTAAGCAAACCTAAGCTAGAATAACTTCAAGGAGAGTGAATTGATTGTTGGGGCGCGTTCGTTGGCGGATTGCTTTCAAAGTTATTGGTCTTTTCTTGTGGGTGTTTTAAGGTAGGTTTTCTTCTCTGGGTATGTGTAGGATCATGATGGGCCAAAAAGTGGCAATATGATGGGTATGTGGTTGATGACTTTTTTTTAACCCAAAATTGATGAAACGAAAAGGGTTTTTAAAGGAGATTCCCAGCTTTCTACCAATATAAATTATTCTTTATTTTGAATTTAATAAGTAATTATTATTCATTTTATATTTGAATTACGACTAAAGTCCTAATTGATAGGCTGATTGAAAAATATCTATAACTTTCAAACAATATCACATTTTTTGAATCCAAAATATGCATAACATTCTATGATTTGCATACTATAGGATTAGAAAAAGAAAAATTGAATTTCATGAATTTTTGACCAAGATAAGGTGGTTAGACATACGATTTTTTATATTTTTTTAAAGTTGTAATAAAAAAATCATAATTAATTATTTACTTGGAAAAAAACTACAAAAAAATATGCATCACATCGGGACATGAGTCCTCTACTTATATCTAAAATCTTATAAAAAAATATTTTCATTTTATTGTGGTTAGGATGGTCAAACAGACGCCTACTTATTTTTTCCCTAAAATTTAAGTACTACTCCATTGAAATTTAAAATTTTCAGCAAATAGATTTTATTTTATTTTTAAACAAACCTATTATTTTAGAAACTACATTCAATTTGCTACAAATTCTATTCTTACAATTTTTTTAAATAATATAGATAACTTATTCAAATTTTTACGTCAAGTTTCCTAACTCCGATTTTTCTGAACTTTTTGCCACCTAAGGGCATGTTTTTTCCATGATGATCTTGTACATACCTCTCTCTTTTCTTTTCATGTTTTGTTTTGTTCTATTGGCTTCGTGTTTCGCGTGTCGTGTTTTTTTTGTGTGTTCATGGAACTCTGTTCTGTGAATGCTTGCCTTCCTTTTAGTTTTGTCTTGTTCATCTTTGTTTTTCTATTTTATTTCTTTCTTTTTTGTTTGTCTTTTGATGTTTTTTGTCGCTTTCGCAAAAACTGGGTTGTGTCATGCCCTAGTTTTTAATGAGGGCTTCTGTTTACCAGGGTTGTTCATATTCTAAATGTTTGAAATATGTTTTGAACCCTATTTCTTCTTGATCCCATGTCAATTTGATGTGTTCTATCATGGGTTTGTGTTGCCCTAGATGGTTAAGTCGACGTATCGAGCAAACTAGGGTTTGCCTGATAACCTTTATAAAATAGGTTCCTATGGGTTAAATTGATCTTTGTACGGTTAGGAAGTCGGGTTAAGCCCCTATGGTTTTTTATTTCCTTATCAATCATGTGACTCGGGCCTTAGATCCTTGTGACCATGTCTTTAATAAAGTAGCCTATTCTATGGTGAAACTTGTGAAGTCCGACTCAGGACCAAACTTGTCCCACGTGTTTGGTATCAGGTTTCATTCTTGAATTGGTTCTGCTTCTGGTTATTAATGATGTTGGGTCCCCGCACTTGTCCTTAGGCATAACTGGAGCTAGAGTGGATATCGAACTTGGAACTAGTAATTAGTTTCTAGTTCTTGTTCCCATTCCAGGTTTTGGTTTTTGTCCTAATTATGATTCTGATCCCACCAGTGTTGAAAACTGTTTTATGTCCTTGGTGCTTCTATGGTTCTGCTTCCGATAAAGGTTGAAGTTTGGTAAATTTTAAATGTTGTTTCAAAGAGATGGAGGTAGGTATTGACTGATGCATTGATTTCTATGTGTTGATCATCTAATATAGGAGTCTACTACAGTAATTAGAAAATGTCAGGTGCGTCAGAAGAGGCTTCTCAAAGAAGCCAACCAGCAGAGACTTCTAGGGAAAGAGCCCAACCAAAGAAGATGAAGGTGGAATAGCTTCCATATACTCTGAGGTCGAAACATAAGGAGGTTACCCTCACGGCTAGTAAGGTGGATTCTGATTGAGTCGATATTACTGACACCAATTTGGGTCCTTTCAATTATGAGGAGTTGTATGAGGAGATATTCAATGAGGAGGAGGTACAGAAATTGGTTGTAGTAGAATTAAAGAGGATTAAGTTTGAGGATGATTGGTTGGATGGACCTGATGTGGATACTCTTCAACAATTTTTTTTCCAATTATGATGAGTACATCCTTGAGCATGCAACGTAGAAGTGAGTTGGCTCTCTTCACTGGACACAACATCTCCTTCTCTCCTCTTTTGCAGGGATTTGATGCGAACTCAACTCCGGTTCCCTTCCTCAGTTCCACCTTCTTCTTTGGATGTTATAATTTTTGCAACCTTGTACTCCATCCTTCTAGATCAAGATTAGCAGTCCAGATCTTTGTTCAGTTCCAGCTCTTTAAATTGTGGATCTAAATTGATGATTGAGAGGAACTTGTGCATGTGGTGTCTTTATATACTTTTTGGTCCTATTTTGTAAAGGTCGGCTAATTGAAGAAAGATAAGCCACCTGATGATAGCAAATTTTCATTAGTTCTAGGATTTCATGGTTGTTAGTAGAGAGACTTTTAAGAAAGTTTAGTTGAACTTAGATACAATTTTTTACAGTTTTATACAAGTTTTTTTTTATGTTATCAATTTTGGACCTATCTAATAAGTTTAATGATGCATGATCAATCCATATGCCAGTGATTTTCTATGCCTAAATGTATTCTATTTGATGAGAATCAATAGAGGAAATCGGATTTAAGATTATCTCATTGGGTTATCTATGAATGAAGTTACTATTATGTCTATTTGATCTGTGTTTAATGATGAGTGAATGATATATTTTCAAGTAAAGTTTAGTGAATGGTGATGGTATTGAATTAGCACTATGGATGTATGCATTTGTATGGTTTATTTTGTGGATTGTATCTTGATGTAGTTGTGGTTAGGTGAATGGACACTCATTATTGATATGCATGTCTGGATATCAAGAACTTTCTTTCATGTTCTTCTATTTTAAGGCTCTGATCTATCTTTTCATCATTATTTAAACCCCCCAAAATGTAGAGTAGTTGATTTCATGTAGTTTTGTTCCTTATTACCAGCAAAGGCCCCTTGCACATTACAATTATATTGACCATCAAGCGACATCAACATAATTGAGAACCAATTACTAAGACCTTGGGAGTTAGATTACCATGTGTTGTCTTTCTTTTTCAGGAGAAATAGGATAGTAATATTATGTTTAATGTTGTTGTGTTGTTTTGACCCTCAACAGATCTGGCGCTAGAAGGAGTGCTTGAGGAACAAACTGGCTCGAATTGGGTCATTCTCACCAAATAGGTACAAGAGAGTTCTTAGATCTGCTTAGAATCCGAAACCATTGGTCGAACTCCAAACCACTATTAGGTACAGACCTCAACCCCCGTAGGGTTTTGATCCCATCATTGTCACCACCTATTACCCCACCTAGGTTTCCACCAAACACACCTACACCACCTCACCGACCAAACTCACCCATTCCACAACCTACTTAACCAGTACGACCTCCAAGACCCATGGCATTCTTTTTCAATAATCCCTCACCTCTAGGGACTATTTTTTGGGGAATACATGATGTCCCCAAGAACCTTGAGAGGTTTTCTCCCAAGTATATGCATGGAGAATCCAAGTGTGTCGAGGAGCACATATAGGCATTTAGAGATGTATGTACTCATGTTCAGGTGGCCGATCATGATGTTGTGTGTAGATTGTTCCCCTACTCGTTGGGAGACATGGCATACAAATGGTATCTAAACCTACCCCAAGGGTCGATTCTAAGTTGGACAGACTTGGAAAATGCCTTTATTAATTAGTTCTAGGTCTATGTATTCCTTGATATTCTCTACCACCAATTTTCCAAAATAAGAAAAGAGCATCACAAACCATTGCCTTTATAAAATACAAAGTTCCAAAGAATGTACTGAAGGTTACAGGATCCTTACCTAGTTGCTGAGAACATTGCCATTTTGGCATACTTAAGGGTTGTGGATCCTTTGATTGGCCTATTCTTCAAGAGGACATATCAACCACCTGAAATTGATTCTTTGGCTAAAGTATATCACCTAGCCATCTAGTTGCAACAAAAAAAAGTTTGCAATTCGGGAGTCTAGGATGAATTATGTTGGGACTATAAAAATCTGATGTTTTTACATATGTTTTCACTCATAAATTTCCAGATTTGGTCCTACCGTATGCATTTTTCACCCATTTTTTCCATATTGTCCCATTGAATCCGTTGGATCATGCATATTTTATATTCTAGTTCATATCGGCATAGGTCTCCCATTGTCTCCCCGACCCACTGCGCTTTCCTGCTAATATCTTCTATTTCAGGTGTTTCGGCGTGACGACATTTGGGTCTCTTCGATCTATTTTTTTGCTGGAAAAATTCTGTTTCCTATCGGCAAGACGTTTATGTTGTTTCCGGGACCGTGGTGGCTTCTATTGGCATTGGTCTTAGCGGTCGGGCTAGCGTCTTGCCGAATTCTAGATGTCTTAGCGACAGGTGCACTGTGGGTCTCTTCAGCATATGTTATGGCTTTTGGGGTGGTGTCTTACCGAATATCATTTGTTTCCCCGACTTTGAATTTTGGTTGTTCATCGGTATAAGTTGAGTGCCTTCGGTATAGTGTCACGGCAAGGTGAGTTTGTCTCACCGATGGTGCAAAAGGTTTTCTACCAAATGATTTTCAGCAAGAGTATTTTTATGTCTCAGTGAGGATGAATATGACAATGATGTTGCGCGGTGTAACCTTTTGGTTTCAGCGAGTGGTCTTAGCGAATACAATATGTCTTGCCGACATCACATGTGGATTTCTTTTCGACATGGCTATGGGTTATCGGTATCATGTCTTGGCGAGCTCAGCATGTTATACCGACTGGCGCATATGGAGGTGTTTCGGCCAAGCTAAGGGTTTTCGGCATGAGGTCTAGGTGAGTGACCTCCGGTCTCGCTGATGGAAAACATGTAGATCCTTGTCGACATAGGTGTTGCCTTGTCTCGGCGACACGGGGATAGTTAAAGACCTTCAGTGAAGCATTGGATAGTCTACAAGATGTCTCACCGAAGATTGAAAGTTATGGCGACATTCATAATGGGCACTCGTCGGCAAGAAAATCTTTAAGTCACGGCGATATTCAGAGTTGATAAGGATTTTCTATAAAGCAATGTGGAGTCTGTGAGAGGTCTTTCTGATATCATAGAGCTACAATGATACGCAAAGGGAACTGGAGGATACTTCTTAGCTTCGGTGTGACCAATGGAATGTTATAACGACATACAGAAGGCGACAATGCATATCGGTAAAACATAATGTGATCTACGGGACATCTCCCCGACTCGGATAAGTCACAACGAAAGTGAAATACAAGGGCGGAGCGATTAATGAGTGAATTTCCTTCCGCATAGCTGCTGCATTGTCTCGCCGACTGTCTCACTGGTGAAAAATAGAATTTCAAAATGTAGGGTCGACATGTTTCTGCTTGGATAACCATTGCTGGCTGACTTGATTTGGAGCCCGATTTTTATGGACGGCCGACATGATTTTCAAATATGTTTTATTTTCTAATGCTTGTGTATAAATTGGCATGCTTGCAATTGTATTTGGGGGAGCTATTAGTTATTTTGATATACAGTAAGCATTTTCTGATGGATACAGTAATATAGATTCATTAGAACAGAGACTAAGTTGCATGTTTTCAAAGTGGAGGTATTTATGAAAGTCAATTGATGTTGCTGCACATTTTTGGTCTCAATTATCTGTTGAATTTGATGAAAGTATGGCTAAGCTATCTCCAAGATGGACTCTTTCTGGTTGTTTAAATTGATATGACAAGTTTGTATTTGATTTATCAGTGCACATTTGATGTACTTGTGTGATTGATTGATTGGTTCTTTCAAGTAAAGACTAAATCCTTTTAGCTAATCACAGTAATCAAAGAGATTCAAATGGATTATTCAAGTAGAGCTTAGTAGTCACAGTTTTACATGTTTATACAAGTTGTAAACAGAATATATGCCAGATAGTTTGAGTTTTCTCCAGAAAGTGTTGCTCATTTGATTTCATTTGACTCCGCATACCCAATAAGGCACTGGTCTCTACATTTTATCATTTTTGAATTCATTCATTCTCTTTACATCTTTTAAAATTGAGCATTTTAGAATCTAGACCAGAGTATTGTTACCGTTTTCAAGTTGAATTATAATTATTCACTCCCATCTTCCTTTGTGAACAAGTTGTTATAAGAAGGTTGATTACAAGTCAATTTTGCATTATTCAGAGAGGTACACCCACCCAGGTTTTGCAGCACCTAAAGAGTAGAAGGTTGAATTCTTCCAACCTTGTATGTTACCCTGAAGCATATCAAGAGATTGGTAGCATCTTGAGGCATCTTGCCTGCATTTTTGAGAGCTAACAAATTGGCGACTCTGCTGGGGATTACATCAGAAAATTCGGTTGAAGACCATCTTATAGAGTCAGTGTAGAAAAAGTTGTAATTTGAGAAATCTCAAAAAGAGTGATTCCGCTGGGAGAAGATCAGAAAAAATGATTTTCCTACATTTGGAAAAGTAGGTGGCGACTCTAAAAGAATTTTTGCATTTGTTCAAACATGATTGGAGGATCTCAGTTCTGGGGAGGTCATGCTGGAGCTCCTCATGGTTAGCAGTATATGCCATATTATCATGCACAACACTATGGTCCGATGTACCAGCATTCGTACCCACCTAGTGCCCCCCCTCATCAGTATACAACAATGATCAAATAGTTTGATTTGGCAGGGATTCCATTATCCCCTTATCCAATGGATGGCAGTTGGAGATGTATTGTTCCAAAGTTTACAGGGTGTGATGCAATCACTGTTGAAGATCATTTAAGAAGTTTCGATGCTTTTATCCAAGATTTGGATGTGCCCTATGAAGATTTATGCATGAGGCTATTTATGATATCACTGGTTGAAGATGCTAGGGATTGGTTCAACAACCTACCAGCTATCTCTATTGATTCTCTCCGAAGATTTTAAAATCAATTCCTCGAGCAGTTTGGGAATCTAGGTGTACCAGATTATGCTCTTCATGAATTATTGCACATTCAAAAAGATCAAAGTGATGCAATTTATGATTTCAATCGGAGATTCAATAAGTTGCAGAATAAAATACCTATTAGATCAAAGTTGCTAGATTCCGTAGCACTGAGTATTTATTTGAATGCATTTGAACCCAAGATAGGGTATGAGCTGAGAAATAAATTCCCAAGAGATTTGGCTGAAGCATAGAAGATGGCACAAACAATTGAAAACAACAAGAAGGTTGCTGGGATAATCAGTAAAAAAGATATTCCTAGGGTTTCTTAGCAAAGCAACACATACAGGAATGAAAGGTCGAGGTTGCATGACATGCCTTATAATACAAACTAGAAGGACATCAAACCTATAACAACTAGGCCTGGAAACAAGGAAGCTCCTGATCCATTGACAAAAGGAACCTATATGGTAAGTAACAATTACTTCTGTGATTTTTGTGATATGCCACATTCCCCAGATTATTGTGTTGTAGCCCAAAAAATTGCAAGAAGAGGGAATGCAGATGGAAAACAATGAAGAAGATCACACAGTATATCTGGCTTCAGATACTTTTCACCAGGTTGAGGAAGATGAAGGTGCGGGGCATTTCTCTTGCACAACAGATTGTCACAGTAAAAGCAATGCATGTTGTGAGACATCCAATGAATATTCTGATGCTGATGATGAACCTGAGGATTTTGATCTGCAATCAAGGATTCTTCTACCTCTTATGAAGATCAGGATGAAGAAGCAATGGGAAATGTTGATTCATCAGATAGTAAGTATACAATACCTCTGGCTATAGTTGAGAGTTATGAAGATATATCTGATCATGATGAGGTTTGTACATTTGAAAGTGATTTCCAAATTTTTTCAAACTCGTTGTATAATGAAGAGTTAAATGAAGATCAGATGATTTTTTTCCAAGGTGCGTCAATGAGTAAGTTTCAGATATTTTCAAATCCATTCTATGAAAAGAAGGAAATAATGTCAGACAAACAAAATGGAATAAATAACTACACTGATGATGTTTCTGATCTCCCATTCTCTGATGGTATTGGATTTTTGTTTGATGATGATAAAAGTGAAAGGCATGACTGTAGTGATGAAAATATTGAGACTTGTTCACTTGTCAGTGAACAGATTGCAGATTTGTTTACTTTTGAATGCCAGGGATGTGCACATAGAGATGATCTTGAAGTTTTGTCTCTAGCTTACTTTTGTTTTGATAGTGAAAAATCTTTGTGTAAAGATTCTTATGACTCCCTGTGTATTTCTTGGAATGATGGTGATACTTTTGGTATTGATCAGAAGTCTGTTTCCATTCAGGATAAGGTATGTGATTTTGGAATTTCTAACTCATGTGGAAAGGATGTTTATTTGCATGCCAAGGTTGGCAAAATTACAGATTTGATTGATTCATATATGCTAGATACTGGAGATGTGAGTTATAATTTAATGTAGATTCCAAATAATGATACTAAAGAGGTGCAAAATGTTTCATATTTTTGTGTTGATATAACAGAACATTTTGTTTCTCAAGTGAAGCACTTTGATGATAAATTTTCAATACAGCTGGGAGAGTGTTTCATAATATATGATAGTGAGAGCGATAATACAAAATTTTGCATTTCATATGCATGTATTTTGTATTTTGAAGATAACATTTTATCTAATGATGGAGAATATACACTGCTGAATGCTGTTGGAATTTCGGTCCAAGCTGAGCATAGTGATTCTCTAAAAACTTTCAGTGACAAGAAAGACTGCATCTATGTCTTTAGGAGAAATATGATGAACTCAAAACAAAACCAGGTATTTGACAGGGGAAAGCATGATGGGAGTATGAAATTGTAACACACAGAGGATTGAGGGTTTCCAGTGCATGGACAACTCTTACTTGTCCTCTTTAAAATTATTTTCCATGCACAGTAGTTTAAGGGTTTTGGTTCACCTCCGCCTTGCATTCATTTTGCATCCTTTCCATCATGCTTCTGGTTCATCATTTTGTGTCTGGTCTGCTCACCCAAGATTCTGGATCCTTGAAATGATCTGACTATCATTCATCCCTAGATGGAGCCACTGTTGGGACTGTAAAAATATGATGTTTTTACATATTTTTTCACTCATAAATTTCTAGATTTGGTCCTACCGTATGCATTTTTCACCCATTTTTTCCATGTTGTCCCATTGAATCCGTTGGGTCATGCATATTTTATATTCTGGTTCATATCGGCATAGGTCTCCCATTGTCTCCCCGAACCACTGAGCTTTCTTGCTAATATCTTTTGTTTCAGGTGTTTTAGCGTGACGACATTTGGGTCTCACTGATCTATTTTTCTGCTGGCAAACATCTGTTGCCTATCGGCAATATGTTTATGTTGTTTTGGCGACTGTGGTGGTTCTATCGGCATTGGTCTTGGCAGTTGGGCTAGCATCTTGCCGAATTCTGGATGTCTCAGCGACAGGTGCACTGTGGGTCTCTTCATCATATGTTATGGCTTTCGGGGTGGTGTCTTACCAAATATCACTTGTTTCCCTGAATTTACATTTTGGTGGTTCATCGGTATAAGTTGAGTGTCTTTGGTATAGTGTCACGGCGAGGTGAGTTTGTCTCACCGACGGTGCAAAAGGTTTTCTACCAAATGATTTTTGGCAGGAGTCTTTTTATGTCTCAGCGAGGATGAATATGACAATGATGTTGCATGGTGTAACCTTTTGGTTTCGGCGAGTGGTCTTAGCAAATACAATATGTCTCGCCGACTTCACATGTGGGTTTCTTTTTGGCGTGGCTATGGGTTATCGGTATCATGTCTTGGCGAGCTCAGCATGTTATACCGACTGGCACATATGGAGGTGTTTCGGCCAAGCTAAGGGTTTTTGGCACAAGGTCTCGATGAGTGACCTCCAGTCTCGCTGATGGAAAACATGTAGATCCTTGTCGGCATAGGTGTTGCCTTGTCTTGGTGACACGGGGATAGTTGAAGACCTTCGGTGAAGCATTGGATAGTCTACAAGATGTCTCACCGAAGATTGAAAGTTATGGCGACAATCATAATGGGCACTCGTTGGCAAGAAAATCTTTAAGTCACACTGATATTCAGAGTGGATAAGGATTTTCGGTAAAGCAATGTGGAGTCTGCGAGAGGTCTTCCTGATATCATAGAGCTATAGCGATATGCAAAGGGAACTAGGGGATACTTCTTGGCTTCGGTGTGACCAACGGAATGTTATAACGACATATAGAAGGCGACAATGCATATCGGTAAAACATAATGTGATCTACGGGACATCTCCCTGACTCGGATAAGTCACAGCGAAAGCGAAATACAAGGGTAGAGCAATTAACGAGTGAATTGCCTTCAGCATAGCTGCTGCATTGTCTCGCCGACTATCTCATTGGTGAAAAATAGAATTTCAAAATGCAGGGCCGACATGTTTCTTCTTGGATAACTGTTGCTGGTCGACTTGATTTGGAGCCTAATTTTTATGGACGGCCGACATGATTTTCAAATATGTTTTATTTTCTAATTCTTATGTATAAATTGGCATTCTTGCAATTGTATTTGGGGGAGCTATTAGTTATTTTGATATACAGTAAGCATTTTCTGATGGATACAGTAATATAGATTCATTAGAACAGAGACTAAGTTGCATGTTTTCAAAGTGGAGGTATTTATGAAAGTCAATTGATGTTGCTGCACATTTTTGGTCTCAATTATCTGTTGAATTTGATGAAAGTATGGCTAAGCTATCTCCAAGATGGACTCTTTTTGGTTGTTTAAATTGATATGACAAGTTTGTATTTGATTTATCAGTGCACATTTGATGTACTTGTGTGATTGATTGATTGGTTCTTTCAAGTAAAGACTAAATCCTTTTAGCTAATCATAGTAATAAAGAGATTCAATTGGATTATTCAAGTAGAGCTTAGTAGTCACAGTTTTGCATGTTTATACAAGTTGTAAACAGAATATATGCCAGATAGTTTGAGTTTTCTCATGAAAGTGTTGCTCATTTGATTTCATTTGACTCCGCATACCCAATAAGGCACTGGTCTCTGCATTTTATCATTTTTGAATTCATTCATTCTCTTTACATCTTTTAAAATTGAGCATTTTAGAATCTAGACCAGAGTATTGTTACCATTTTCAAGTTGAATTATAATTGTTCACTCCCATCTGCCTTTGTGAACAAGTTGTTATAAGAAGGTTGATTACAAGTCAAGTCTGCATTATTCATAGAGGTACACCCACCCAGGTTTTGCAGCACCTAAAGAGTAGATGGTTGAATTCTTCCAACCTTGTTTGTTACCCTAAAGCGTATCAAGAGATTGGCAGCCTCTTGAGGCATCTTGCCTGCATTTTTGAGAGCTAACAAGTTCTTCCTCCTATAGGATACCAAATGCCCAATCTGTCCGCTTTATTCAATACAGTCGCAAGGATTTCCTATTCCCAATACGGACCTATGTCTGAATTCCAAGCTTCACCTCCCTTACCATTCTTCACCAATGGTCCCCAAGACTCCTACCAAAAAACTCAAAATTACCAAAATCAAGCTAAAGGATCAAATCATATTAACTAGCCCTCTACAGTGAAGACTGCAGAAAGTGAAAAGACTCTGCAATTGACTAATGAGATGGAGACTCTTAAAAATACTTTATCTCATATGTCTAATGATATGGCTCAACTGAGACATAACTCTCCTCAAGATCAAAATCAAAACTTTCAAAGTTAGGGAGGATACTCAAATAAAGGGGGTTACTCTAACCAGAACTCCAACTAGAATTACAACACTAATCAGAATCACATGAACTATTAAAATCAAAATTCCTATAACCAGAATTATCAAAATCAGAATAGAGGATGCAATCAAAGTTCTAATAACAATAGACAGTGGAACACCAAGCCTAATAATGGGGGAGTCTCCCATAATTACCAGGTAGATGATGAGAAGCAACACACTGCTAACGTAGCAGACCTCAACTTTATGACTAATTGGTTTAGGCTACATGATACTGTGGCCCATTCTGAAGTGAATTTCCCAAAGATGGAGAAGATGGTTAAGATATCCCAAGCTGATGCTCTATTGCAAGGTGCTTCTAGTAAATTTGGCAGGTCTATTGATGTTTCCATGACTTATGAGTTGTTTGAGGAGGATTCTTCATTTCCAAGTCAGGAAGAGAATGAACCAGTGGAAGATGTGTATGATGCCCAAGCTTTCCAAACCAAGGGAGGCCATTTCCTCAGAAATCAAAATAAGGGGTCATTCACCACATCTGCTCCTCCTAATAACATGGTCCCACCAAACCAAAATGCAAATAATAACCCACCACCACCAAAGGGGACATTAGATTTTAAGAAAAAAGGTACTCCACCTTTGTTTCCTAAGTATCAGGCAAAGAATGATTTAGAATTTGACTTCATTGCGGAGATGCAAAGGAAGAAAACTTCAATGTCATTCTTTGACATTATGAAGTGGTGTCTTACTCAAAAGAAAATTTGTTTGAAAGCCTTGGAGGAAGCAGACAGGTCAACAGGAAAACAAAAGGTGACTCCCACTAATGAGATGAATGTAGCACTCTATAAAGGTAAGACTGGCACTCCACCTTTCCTTTTGAGTTTAAGAATTTTTGGAAAGAATCTAAATAACTATTTATTAGATTCTAGGGCATTGGGAAATGTCATGCCATTTTCAATTTGTAAGAAGTTAGGTCTGAGTCCACTCCCGACTAACAAAAAATTTATTCAATTAGATAAAATAGAAGTTAATGTGGTAGGAGACCTTAAAAATATCCATGTATAGATTGGATATGATCCAAGGATCCAAACTTATATGGATATCCATGTTATAGATATCCCAGAAACCTATGGTATGCTCTTGAGCAGAAACCTAATGAAATGTCTTGGGGGATATTTGTCCTTGGATTTCTCACACATGTGGTTGCCCTGGAAAGGGATAGCAAGCCGGATCAGAATTGAAAGTGAGCCTAGGCTCAAGCACATGATCACTGAGTATGATTCCCCTAATGAGGTAGCCTATTTCAAGACCAAGATAGGAGTTTACAAGTAGGAGGAAATCATGACTTTCTCTATGCTTCAATCTAATGATCTATTGCCTCTAGAACCAACTAACCCGATGATTACAGTTATCCAGCAAGTCTTAATCGAAAAGTTGTAATAGGATAGGCTGGTGCTGGGAAAAGAGGATGATATGTGGAGTTTGTTGCTTCCCAATTAGTGTAGGGTCCACTACCAGAATCATTATGAGTTAACTTGTCAACCCTGTGTAGACATCTTGAACCATGTTTCCCAGGTTGAAGAAACTTGTGAATGTCAATCTCAAACCTCCACCAATAAATTTCCATTTGAGGCAAGAAATGCAACCATCCTTACGAGAGCCAGTCTTGCTCAAAAAGAATCATCTTCCCAACTCGAGCAAACTCAGCTTATATGCTTTGAACTACAAAGAGAGACTGAAGAGTCTCAGCCTTTACTTGTTACACCAACCTCGAATACTCTTCCAATGGCCAAGGTATTGGTGAAAAATGTACTAAGTCATGATCTCACCCAAGAAGAGATTTAGGAATCAATTCCTGAATAGATTTTGAATCCAAGAGAATCTTTTGGTCAATCGTGCCCCCAATTACCTTTAAATCTTGATGAACAGCACTAGTTCGAGCCGCCACATACTTCTGGAAAGCAAAAAATTGTAAACCAAAAGAAGCAAGAGATCCCAGCTCCAGATCAATTATGGAGTCTAAAATTTGATGGCTCTAAGTCCAAATCAGGAAGTGGAGTAGGGATAGAATTAACTAACCCAAAGGGGAAGACTTACTTTGCTTCTTACAGGTTACAATTTAGTTGCATAAACAATGTGGCTAAGTATGAACCGCTTGCTTGAGGTTTGATGTTCGCCCATCAGAAGAAGGTCACATCTCTCATGGTGATGGGGGATTATGAAGTGATTATCAAACAGGTTCACAGCCAATATACTTGCCATAACAAAAGATTGGCTACTTACAGAAATAGAGTTTGGAATCTGATTGACGATTTTGATGCTTTTGGAATCACTTTGATTCCTAGGGAACACAATCAGATTGCAGATGCCCTTGTAGTCACTGCTAGTACTTTGGAGCCTATGTAGGACTCCAAGTTGAAAATATTTTCAATTGAACTAGTCTCAATCGCAACAGTCTCGGATAATGTCTAGAATTTTTAGGTCTTCGATGATGACCAACACATACTCGCCTTCTTGGAAAGTTCTAATGTCTTCGAAGGATAGATAATAGATGAGTCAAAAAGAGATCATGGGGATTGGGATCCTGAGAGTTGTGACACTAAAGGGATAATGAATTTGAAAAGAAACAACATCCCCAAGAGGATGGTAGCTTTAGAAAGAATATTTGACTCTGATCCTCAGGCTCGTGAAAGAGTACCAACTCAAAGTGATGGAGGGAAGTATGAATCTATTAATTTGGCTTATTCGAGTCCTAAAATAAATATTCTTATAAGCAAGACCTGCCTTGAGGAGATCAAAAATGAAATAATTAAGGTGTTAATAGAAGACATTGAGGCAATTTCCTGGAGTTATGAAGATTTAAAGACTTTTGACACCTCTGTGATCACGCATACAATACCTCTGAAGCCAAAAGTGAAGCCCTTCTATCAAAAGAAGCACCCGTTCAATGCTTTGATCGAGCCACTAATTCAAAAGGACGTGCAAAAGCTTTTATCAGCAAGAATCATCTTCCCAATACGACACTCCACTTGGGTTGCCAATTTGGTTCTAGTACGCAAGAAAAACAGGTAGATCAGATTGTGTGTTGACTTCAGGAACCTAAAAAAAGCCTTAGAGAAGGATAACTATCCACTTCCTTCTCTTGATGAGGTATTACAAACTGTCAACGGATCTCAGATGATGTCATTCTTAGATGTCTATTCTAGGTATAACCAAGTGTTGGTTAGCCATGAGGATAGAATGAAGACTTCCTTCACTACTAAGTGGGGGAAATTTTCCTATCGAGGATGCCATTTGGACTAATCAACGCTGGAGCTAAATTCTAGCGTGCAATGGAAATATCATTCAAGGATCTGATAGGTAAGTGTATCATAATCTATGTAGATGACTTAACTATTTTCTCTAAAAACAAGAAGGACCATGCTGCTGATTTAGAAAAATTCCTTAAGAGATGTATCAACTATGGAGTATCCCTAAATCCTAAGAAATGTGTCTTTGGATTTTCTAAAGGGAAACTTTTAGGGCATGTGATATCATAAAGGGGAATATCCATAAACCCTGATAGAGTTGAGGCTATCTTGAAATTGACCATGCCAAGCAGTAAAAGGGAGATGAGATCCTCCTTTGGAAGGATTAATTTTGTAAGAAAGTTTATAACAGGATTTGCGAAAATTGTGAAGCCACTTAATGAGATGATGAAGAAAGATGCAAAAATAGAATGGAACAATGAGGATAAGTTTTCTTTCTTGCAGATTAAACAATCAATATCTAAGGCACCAGTTCTAACTAGCCCAGATTAGCTAAATCCCTTATAAATCTATTCATTTGCATCCGACCATTTATGTGTAGTTGTTCTAACACAACAAAGATGAGAGGGAGATGAGAGGCCAATTGATTTAATGAGCTCCCCATTCAAAAATGCAGAGGTGAGCTACTGACCTCTTGAGAAGTAGGCCTTTGCATTGGTCTGAGTAGTAAAGAAATTTAGATATTGTATTCTCATGAGCCAGGTTGTTGCCATAGTTCCTGACCTAGCTATCAAATCTTTACTTATGCAGAGTGAGTTAGGGGAGAGAAGAGGAAAATGGATGGATATTTTGAAATAATTTGATCTAGAGATCCATCCAATGAAGCTTGTCTGAGGATAGGGTTTGTCAAAGGCTATGGCAGATGTTGACAAGAGTATCACTTCTTAGCAGTATATAGTGCAGTCATTCACCAAGGATCTGTGGTATATAGATTTGATCTTCTTCCTTCTCAATAATAGATGCCCAGAGGGGATGAATGCTACTTAGAGCAGGGAACTAAGGATGAAAAGTGCTCATTACATGCTCAAAGGAGGATCCCTATACAAAATAAATTATGAGGGAGTTTACCTGCAATGTTTAGATCAGTAAGAAGCCAAGCATGCTATTGTTGAATTTCACGGCAGACATGGCACAGGGCATGGATCTGCGGATTCATTGGCTCATCAAATCCTTAGGTCATGACATTATTGGCCCCACATGTTCAGGGATGCACATCAACATGTCAAAACATGTCACACATGCCAGACCTCTGCACCCAAGGAGCATAATCCTGCAATTCCCTTGCAACCAGTTTATGAGGTAAGACCATTCACCCAATGGGCACTGGATTTTGTAGGGGTAATTAATCCAAACTCTTCTGTAGGGCATAAGTTCATCTTAATAGCTACAGACTATTGCATGTGCTGGACTAAGGCTCAGCCATGCAAAAACAACACCACAGAGGTGGTTATCAAATTTCTTAATGACAACATTATTACTAGGTTTGGAGTACCCTTTTCCCTGGTATGTGATAATGGCCCTACTTTTTCATCTGCTAAATTTATACAAGGGCCTATGAGCATAAAATAATTTTGAATTATTCATCTAATTATTGCCCACATGGAAATGGTGTAGCAGAGTCTACCAATAAGAATCTGTTAGAGGTAATAAAGAAATTACTAGTGAACAATCCTAGAGACTAGCATACCTAGTTGAGATTTTCCTTATGGGAAAATCAAACCCGTATTAAGGTTGCTCTAGGAAATTCTTCGTTTAAATTAGTCTATGGCCAAGAGTTGGTTTTCCCCATACATTTGCAGATACCTATTCTTAGGTTTATGCATGAGTTTTATTTGAAGGATGATCGGATTGAGGTAAGGCTAAACAATCTTTTAAACATGGAATAACATAGAGACGCTACTCTACAACAGTTCTTCAAACATCAGGCTATTGTCAAATGTTGGTTTGAAAAAAGAGCTAAGATTAAGGCATTCAGGATATCAGATCTGGTGTTGTTGTGGGATAAGGCTAAAGAGAAAAGGGGTGATCACCAAAAGTTTGTTAGACTCTGGTTGGGTCTATATCAAATAGCCCAGATCTTGGGTGAGAACGCTTTCCACCTGACCACCTTAATGGGAGAACCCATTCCATTGCCAGTTAATGGATAGTTTCTTAAGCATTACTTTGGTTCATAAAGGTTGGAGTTCTGAATTAATTGTATATATGTATCTTGTGTAATTATCTATTCTTTGTTTTTGTTGGTTGTTTGCATGTTTGTTCTTTCTTTCTTTTGGTTTGTTTGTGGTGTTTTGTGTTTGTTTTTTTCTTCTTCTTTGGGGACTCTCTTTTCTTTCCAGCTTGAAATATAAGGGTTGTTATTCGGAGTATGCCATAAGCACTAGGAGAGAAATTGATTTAGGCATTTTCAGGAATATTTGTCGAGATATTTCATTCTAAAACTTATGTCTTATGGTCATTTTAGCATTAGTTTGAAAGCATATTAAGAGTAAGGTATATTGTAGATAACCTCATGAACTATGATTGAAATCTGTCATGAAATAGATAAAACATCTTACTATAAAGGGCCTATTCATCTCAAGGTGATTATATCTTTGATTCAAGTAAAAAATATGATTCCCAAAACTATCATAGGGTCCACTGTAGTTCTCAACCTATATTTCAGACTAGTAATGTCTGAGTATTGAGAAAGTTAAAAAAGTTCCACAAGTGAAGCCTATAAAAGAGAGGAAAAAGAAAACTACTGAAATAAAAGAAAACTCAATACTAGATGGGTAATTCAAGTATCTTTATCGAGGCTATGGATTCCTGACTGGTAGTAGAGCAATTCTTTGAGAGAACTAGAGGTATCTATGTCGGGGCTATGGACGCTTGATTGGCAGTAGAGAAATGCTTTGAGAGAACTAGAGGTATCTCCATCGGGGCTATGGACACTTGACTGGTAGTGGAGCAATGCCCAAGATTTCATTGCACGATAGTTAAAGGACTCAACCTATGTAGCTTGGATCTTAGATATAGTTGTTTATGTGTGGAGAAAGTTCTTATGAAGAAAGATACACCATATATGCACACACTCATATTCAAAGGTAGTTTATGTTGATTTACATTTGATATTCCAGCTCAACTTTTACTTAAATATTTGGATCATACTAAAGTTAATGTATGTTTCATAAATCAGAGGTTTTTGGCTGACTAAATTCTTCAGTATCTTAAAAATGGGTAAACCATTTTCCTAGCCGAGTTGCCATTTGCTATGCCTTGCATAACCACCCCATTTCTGTTTGGAACAAAATGGGTCCCCCTTGGAGTTAATTTTTCTTTGGTTTTTGTTTGGGTCTTAGGAGTTGTTTGTTTTTGCTCCTAAATCTTTCGTTCTTTTGTTCTGTTGGGAGCAGAACTAGAACCAAAATTAGACTCTGAACTTTTAGAAAGTTCTTAGTTTGGATTTTGTTCTGACTCCGCATCCACCTTCTCTTCTATGTTTTCTTTCATTGTCTGTCGGTTTGTCTTGCACTCTCGGGTCTGTTTTCTCCCTTGAGTTGTTTTTTCGTTTTCCTTGCATTTTTTTTTGCCCAAGCAGAAGTGGAACCAGGGATGGAACAAAACTTGGAACTTTCTAAAAAATTCCAGATCTTGTTCCTGTTTCGATTCAGACTCTACTCATTTTCTTTGTCTTGTTGTTTCATTAGCATTTGGGCCGAATCCGGTTATCGTTCCAGTCCTGCTTCCCTTTGTGTTTGTGTGTCTTTGTTTCATTTCCTATTTCTTGGTTGGGAGTGAAATTGGAGTCAAAAAAAAACTTTGAACTTTGTGAAATTTCTAGTTTCGCTTTTGGTTTTGATTTCTCCCTTGTTGCTTTTCTTCATCGGTGTCTTTGTTGTGAGACCGGAGCTAGGTTTGGAGATGGCTAAGGGACTTGATAAAAGTTCTTTATGTTGTCTTGGACCTGGGTCCGTGTCCGCCCTGCTTTAGGTGTTCATGGGACTTAACTGTCTATTCGCATTGTTTGCTCCACCTCTGACCTACAACCTTTATTTCATTAATTACAGGTTCTTCAAACGTGCAAAATTATTTTTTAAAAACCTTAATTAAGGTTAACTGGCTTATTATCATTGGTGTTTGAGTTTTTTAAGAAAACTTAATCAAGAAATTCAAGGAGAGTGAATTGATTGCGAGGGCACATTCGTTGGCAGATTCCTTTCAAAGTTTTCGGTCTTTTCTTGTGGGTGTTTTAAGGTAGGTTTTCTTCTCTCTTTTCTTTTCCTGTTTTGTTTTGTTCTGTTGGCTTCGCATTTCGTGTGTCATTTTTTTTGCGTTTTCATGGAAATATTTTCTGTGAATGCTTGCCTTCCTTATTGTTTTGTCTTGTACATCTTTGTTTTTCTATTTTCTTTCTTTCTTTTCTGTTTGTCTTTTGCTACTTGTTGTTGCTTTCGTGGTAGGTGGGTTGTGTCGTTCCCTAGTTTTTAATGAGGGCTTCCATTTACCAGGGTTGTTTGTACTCTAAATGTTTGAAATATGTTTTGAACCCTATTTCTTCTTGATCTCATGTCGATTTGATGTGATCTATGGTGTATTTATATTTCCCTAGATGGTTAAGTCGACATATCAAGCAAACTAGGGTTTGCCTGATAACCTTTATAAAATAGGTTCCTATGGGTTAAATTGATCTTTGTATGGTTAGGATGTGGGGTTAAGCCCCTCTAGTTTTTTATTTCCTTATCAATCATGTTACCCGGGCCTTAGATCCTTGTGACCATGTCTTTAATAAAGTACCATGTTTTATGGTGAAACTTGTGAAGTCGGACTCAGGACCGAACTTGTCCCAAGTGTTTGGTATTGGGTTTCATTCTTGAATTGGTTACACTTCTAGTTATTAATGATGTTGGGTCCTCGTGCTTGTCCTTAGGAAGAACCAGAGCTGGAGTGGATATCGAGCTTGGAACTAGTAATTAGTTTCTAGTTCTTGTTCCCATTTCGGTCCCGATTCCAGTTTTTTCCTAATTTTGATTCTGACCCCGCTAATGTTGAAAATTGTTTTATGTCCTTGGTGCTTTTGTGGTTCTGCTTCCGATAAAGGTTGAAGTTTGGTTAAGTTTAAACATTGTTTCAAAGAGATGGAGGTAGGTATTAACGAATGTATTGATTTCTATGTGTTGATCATCTAATACAAGAGTTTACTATAGGAATTAGAAAATGTCAGGGGTGTTGGAAGAAGCTTCTCAAAGAAGCCAACTAGTATAGACTTCTAGGAAAAGAGCCAAACCAAAGAAGATGAAGGTGGAACAACTTCCATATACTCTGAGATGTAAACATAACGAGGTTACCCTCATAGCTACTAAGGTGGATTTTGATTGGGCCGATATTACTAACACCAATTTGGGTCCTTTCAATTATGAGTTGTATGAGGAGATATTCAGTGAGGAGGAGGTATAGAAATTGGTTACAGTAGAATTAAAGAGGATTAAGTTTGAGGAAGATTGGTTGGATGGACTTGATGCAGATACTCTTCAACAATTTTTTTCCAATTATGATGAGTACATCCTTGAGCATTCAACACAGAAGTGAGTTGGCTCTCTTCATTGGACACAACGTCTCCTTCTCTCCTCTTTTGCAGCCTGCCATTGATGTGAACTCAACTCTGCTTCCCTTCCTCATTTCCACCTTCTTCTTTGGATGTCAAAATTTGTGCAACATTGTACTCCAGCCTTCTAGCTCAAGATTAGCAGTCCAGTTCTTTGTTCAGTTTCAGCTCCTTAAATTGTGGATCTAAATTGATGATTGAGAGGAACTTGTGCATGTGGTGTCTTTATATACTTTTTGGTCCTATTTTGTAAAGGTCGGCTAATTGAAGAAAGATAAGCCACCTGATGATAATGAATAGTGATTAGTTCTAGGATTTCATGGTTGTTAGTAGAGAGACTTTTAAGAAAGTTTAGTTGAACTTAGATACAATTTTTATAGTTTTATAGAAGTTTTTATTTTTATGCTATCAAGTTTGGACCTATCTAATAAGGTTAATGATGCATTGTCAATTTGTATGCCAGTGATTTGTTGTGTCTAAATGTTTTCTATTTAATGAGAATCAATAGAGGAAACTAGATTTAAGATTATCTCATTGGGTTATCTATGAATGAAGTTATTGTTATATCTATTTGATTTGTGTTTAATGATGAGTGAATGATATATTTTGAAGTAAAGTTTAGTGAATGGTGATGGTATTGAATTAGCACTATGGATGTATGCAGTTGTATGGTTTATTCTTTGGATTATATCTTGTTGTAGTTGCGGTTAGGTGAATGGACAGTGATTATTGATACGCATGTCTAGATATTAAGAACTTTTGTTCATGTTCTTCTATTTTAAGGCTATGATCTATCTTTTTATCTTTATTTAAACCTCCCAAAACGTAGAGTGGTTGATTTCATGCAGTTATGTTCCTTATTACTAGCAAAGGCCCCTTGCACATTACAATTATATTGACCATTGAGCGACATCAACATAATTGAGAACCAATTACCGGGACCTTGGGAGTTAGATTACCATGTGTTGTCTTTCTTTTTCAGGAGAAATAGGATAGTAATATTCTGTTTAATGTTGTGTTTTTTGACCCTCAATAAGACCTAATGAAAAGTTAATGCAAGATAGATCTAGGACTATAATGTACTCCAAATCATAATAAAGGTGTTCTAAATGTAGGTTCACCAAAATTATTTTTCAAAAATTGTCACTCGATAGTTTAGGACATAGAATAACAAGCTTTCTCCAAATATCATTCAAGGAAACCCTAGAGATCTCAATCCAAGGATGGAATGGAGGAAAGAGATATGCAATAGGGTGTCATAGGGTGTGATTAAGGACTAAAAGAGGGTTCACCACCAAGCTAGGGCTTGGAAAGATAAGAAATGAATGTAACATGCAAAGTACCATATAAAACCTAACTATATGACCTAGGAAATGAAACTGAAATGTAGAATAAAAGACTGAGAAAATGTAGAGGTGCACCTAGAAGAATGATGAGGTCAAAAAAAGATTCAAAAACCTAAAATCCTATTGTTTAATGCCCACTGGGACTCATACACCCGTTTGGACAATTTGGTCCTAGACTAGGGTTTCTATGCCAAAACTGGAATCTCGTAGTGGTTGATCTGAATTCACTGAAATTTAGAAAATGTTCCATACTAGGACTCATACACCACAAGTGGTGTATCAGTCTCACTCTAGTTTTTCAGAGGTTCAAGACCTAAATCTACTCTCCTACCTCTGCTCTTCCTTCCACACTTTATTTTTGGGTTTGAAACCCTAATTTGCAACTTGTAGGTGACTTTTCATGAAGATAGCAACCTTGTGACAACTTGATAACTTTATTCAACCTTGCAACCTAGTATTCAAAGGATCTCCAAGTCATAAGACACCTAGATCTGCAATCACAAATGTGAAGAGAGAAAAAAATTGTTGATTGTTAGGAAATGGAGGTTTTCCTTTGTCAAACCTTGTGATGAAACAATCAAATATGAAACATGAACAATGATACCTTGGATGATGTCTTGAGATTTCAATCAACCATCTAACTTTGAGTGGCCATGTAGAACGTAGATATTGATCTTGAATTAGATATGAAATAATGCTTACAAATGGATCTTCAATGCTAAATCACAACACTAGCTCAACAACATGCTTGATGCATTATGATCTCGATATGATGATGGATCTTGAATTGCGGCAACAAATGATGAAGAATTTTTCCCTTGAATTCCTTAGAAATGCTCTTGTAAACTCTCTTGATACTCTTATGAAGTCTTGGAATGCTTAATTCTTGATGGCTTATGTTGATATCATGAAGGCTTAGTGAAATAATGATTTGAGACCTTTTTTATATAGGAAATCCATCTAATTTCCTATTTATTAGATCCCAGAAGCCAGTGTTCATTAAATTTGAACTTAAAACCTTGATTTCCTACTCAAAACCCTAAAAAGGGGCGAAATGGGACTCATACGCCACTTGTGGTGTATAGGTCCCATCTAGATTAGACTCATATGCCCAAGGTGGTGTATGGGTCCCACAGCCTTTTCCATGGGTCCCACAGGCCTTTTCAGGTGGAGGAAATGTCAAGGAGTTGAGAAATTAAGTATATTTATTGAGCTTGTTAGGATTTTGGTTGAAATAAGCCTTGGGATGTATAATATAGGGTCTTCAGGGCCTATTAATGATGATATGAAGGTCATAAATGCAAGAGGGCCCAAAACTAGATGTGAAGGTGTAAATAAATACACTATACAACATTAAATTAAGGAAAAATTAGATTTATTTAGCTTAAAAGGGCCCTAAATCCAATGTGAATGTGTAAAACACATTACAACACTATCTATCAAGGCGACATTAGGTCCATTTTAATGTTAGTCATTCCCAAATTAAGTGTGAAAATTTAAACGATGACATTTTTCTACACTACATATTTTAGCTAATTTATTTAGAATCAATGGTGTCATGATTTGTGACATCTACTTCAACTACAATAAAATAAAATATACTAGGTAGACTATAGGACCTTAACTAGCATGTTTTATAGTGGTATACCCTAGTGATATAGCTAGAGGTGAAGAACGCATCCATCAATAACATTAATAATTAAAAAATGAAGACAATCTAACACAGGAAAATTAATAAATAGTGAAGCTTAGGCTAGCCTAGGTGGGCCCTTAAGCTTTGAAGAAAACAAAACCCCCAGATTATCTAGCTTCAATCTTGAACATGCCTCTCATAGATTTGTAGTTGTATTTATCTTTTTCAAAATGATGAATAACTTTTATGGAGGGGGTATATGTTTAATATACAAATAAAAAACTTCATCATTTTATAAATGTTCTTCTAAGTAAAAAGTGAAGGCCAGTAAATTGAAGTAAACAAAATATTTGGAAAGCATTTCATTATAAGAAGAATTAATTTTCATATAAATTTATCATGCAACCTCACAATATTATGATTCATACAATAGTATTCAATGTCATTTAAGATATGGATAGAATTAAAAAGTTTGATGGAACCAAGAACATGCCTCATAAAATTTGATGGAACCAAGAACATGCCTCTCATAAAATCTGATGGAACCACTCTGAACTTTTTCCTAAAGAAGCAATTCCATTGTCGTAAGAAATGTTGCTAACAATCTCATTCTCATTTTACTTTCCCGTGATAAAGACTTAGTAGACAAGATACGCGATTTGGTCAAATGGTGGTCATTAATAGCTGAAAAGCAATAGGGAAAATTAATAATTTTGGTTGGTGGTCATTAATAGCTGAAAAGCAAAAGGGAAAATTAATAATTTTGGTTGTTGCGGTAGAACCTAATTAGTTCTGTGAGACAATAACAATAATGGGATGCCTATCTTTTAAATATATTCGAGTACTTCTAGAGAGTTCCATAGGGATTTTAAAACAAAATAAAATAAATTGCTAAACGATAATTTTTTAATTTAAAATTAATATGATTTTTAGAAAAGTTATTATTTATTATTTTTTAATATTTTTATTATGTTTATATTTTATAAAATGTAGTAAGTATTTTATATTTATATATTATTGTCTAATAATTTCATTTATGAATATTAATATATATTTTAAATTTTGATGTTTTTATATGTTAAAAATATATATTGATTTTAAATTATTTTTTCTTATTATTAAGACATCAAATATTTATCCTTCCTATTTTTATTATAGCACATAAATTTCATAACATAATAACTAGTTTAAAACTTGAAAATAACTAATAGATACTTATCTTAACAATTCAAACTTCAATCTAAGTGGTATAATATTCTTAGCTCATTGTGACAACCTTAGTAATGTCAGACCAACTTGCTTTATCCTCATTAAAATGTACATACCATCCCCACTACTTTTTTTAATATGTCATGTATTTATGTATACCAAAGATCACTCATCAATAGTTTGAAAGTTATATTGTCTTGTACATAGTTTGAAAGTCGTATTGTTATGTACACTATTATTGTGATAACATTCAATGCTTTGGTAAATCGATACTACCAAAACTTTTCTTTATCCTCGATGAAATTTCAAGTGAGAATCCAAATTTTTGCTTTGTAAATTTTAACAATCACTTTTCTAGTTGGTTAGATGATCTTGACACATACAAGATACTTCAAATCTCTAACTTTTATTACAAAGTTGATTTAGAATAATAATTTTATAGTTAAAACAATTTTCCGTTCCTAGAGCGTAGGAAAATGTTGTTTTCATAGATAGTTTGTTGATAGAATTACATAGAGCACCCTTGGAATCATTTAGACATCATGCACCCCTAGGAGCTGATATTAACATATTATTAAATCTTTCAACTTGAAATACATAACTAAATTAATGATGGATTCAAAACCCTACAATATGTGAATACTATGTGCTAGGATTTACAATATTCCTCATATTAAGTCCTTCAACCTGCAACAATTCCTCTATAACATTTTTAACCTACAATAAATGAAAGAAGAGTGAACCTTGAAACTTCCTCTAACTTCTCTTTGAGAAAACCCTCTAGTAAGGTGTTATGAGCAAGCATGAGGGAAAGTAGGAGATAAACATCAACAAGAGCCATGCAATTAGATCTAGCTATAATATTAAGTTATGCTTACTCAAAGTTAATCATTTAAATATTTCCACCCTTATCCTTGAGTAATTTAAATATTTACTTAAAACATACAAGTCTTTAACAATATTTAATCATTAGGGCACACAATTTCAAACTCAACATGTAAAATTCCTTCCTAATGCAAGTGAACTCTAATATGGGCACATGGATTGGGAACTAAAACATGAAAAAAGGAATGGGTCATGAAAAATGAGGCTCCATTCATGTTTGACTCTACAAGCTCCTAAATTCATTCAATTTGTGTGCTTAAATTGTTAAATATTGATTGTTGATAAATTTTGAATACTCTACAAGGGTAAGGCATGAATTTGAGAGAGAAGGATATTAAAATTAAAATTGACTTTTGTGAAACATAAAAAGACAAAAAATAAGGAAACACAAATAATTACCTTTTGTTGAAGTTGATAACTTGTCAACCCAAAACAATCTTGCGTTAGATATCTAAGGTAAGAAAAAGAGATATGAGCATCCACTCACATAATTCCTAATATAATTTCAAGCCCCAAAACAATACTTTTTTATGTTATTGACATCAACCATGTAGCATCTTCATCTAATTTTTTTTTCCATTTTATCAAATATTCAAGATATTATATACCTCTAATCTACTTAATCACCTTGTATTGTAGCAAATTTTTAAAAAAATTCTTTGAATTATTCTAGAAGGTTCCCTCTCCAAATCCATAGCCTATTCTTCACTTTTTCTTTCATCCTTCTCTCCATGGTAAATATGTGAATCAACAAAATTTAAAATAAGAGATATTCCCATACTTCCAAATAATTCAATTTCATAAGAATTCGATGAAATTTTGAGCACCACCTTACATGAAATATTTAAATTATAAAATGAACCAATAATAAATCTGTAATGACGGAAATTGTAATCCCTTCTTGGAGATGGGGAAATTTCTCATTTAATTTGGACCTACTTTAGTACCCTTGCATTAATTACACTTTAATTCATCATTAATAGGCCCCTAAGACCCTTTATTTCAGATCTTGGGGCTTATTTCAGCTAAAAACTTGACAAAATCATCAAAAACACTTAAAGTTTTAACAACCCACCCCAAAAATCTAGGGTGGAACCCATACGCTAGGGCTGCCGTATGAGTCCCATTTGGGGATTCTTTAGGGTTTGAGTGGGAAAATCAAATTTTTAATTCAAATTTTTGGTTGATGTCGGCTTTTGAGATTTGAATAACGGTAAATTAGGTGTTAATGCCTATATAAGCAAGCTTCTAAGTCATTTTTCAATCTAAGCAAGCATTTTTAGAGCAATTTCAAGATCCAAGCATTCAAAAACCTTCAAGAATTCTTCTAAAAAAAGCAAGCAAAGTTGAAGTCTTGGAGCACATTAAAGTCTTTTGGTAGGTCTTCAAGCTCACTTTCATTCAATATTTAGCATTTTCAAGGGTTGATCATGGTTTTCTATGGTGAGTCATGATGGATTCTAGGTTGGGTAGATGCAACTAGCCATCAAGCCAAGCCTAATGACTTGTTTCCTAAGTGATTCCATCCTCCATTATCACTCTACATTCATCCTAAGGAAGGTACAAGCATTATTAGTGCTTAATTTGGGTGATTAGAGATCTCTCAAAGTGAGTTATTCATCATTCATGCTTCATTCATGCATCTCATTCTAGCTTCATTCATGTATCTCATTCTTGCACATTAGAATAGGGTTGCATTGCATTTCAAATTTCCTAATCTAAGACACCCTTAAGGTTAGGGTTTATGTTCACATTCACATTCAAGTTTCATTATTTCTATCAAGGTTTAATTACCAAACTAGGGGTTTGACTAAGGAAAACCCCCATAATCAAATCAAGTCTATATTTTGTTTTGCAGGCCTTTTCATAGCTTCAGATCCAAAAATCAGTTTGGAAGGAAAGAGCAGAGATTAGAGAATAGATCTGAACTTTGAATCCAAAAAAGAAAAATGAGATTGATATGCCAAAAGTGGTGTATGATTCCCACTACAATTTTTTTTCTAGATCTTTACAGTTTTAGATACCCTTTTTCCAGAAACCAGATCCTACACAGAAACCTAGATCTCTGACTGATACGTCTAGAATAGTGTATGAGTCCTAGTAGGTCAAAATTTTAGGACTTTTAGTGTTTCAAAGCTCATTCTAGTCTTCTACAGATTTCCAAATGTGCATGTTTCATCTTGCATCTTTCTGTTAAATGTTCCACATGAATTTTTAGGTTATTTAGTTAAAGATTGTATCAAATTAGGGCTAAGAATTACATCTTGCATTTTATTTATTTTTCCAAGCCCTAGCTTGTTGGTGAACCCATCGTTAGTTTATAATCAACCCCTAGGACAATCCTATTGCAAGATCTCTTTCTCCTTTGCATTGAGGTCTCTAGGGTTTCCCTTCAATGAAATAAGTGGAAAGTGGGTTTTGCTCTATGTCCTAAACAATACGAAAGCATCTCATCCATTTTTAGTTATTTCAAAATCCTGTTCTTGCAACTTCTCCACTCTCCATTGATTTGAAATATTTTTATAAATTTCAAATTGCAATATCCCATTACATGCTTATTCAACTAAGTTAAATATTTCCAATATGTAGTGTTATAAAATTTACTCCTTTACATTTTCACACTATGTTTGGGTCCCTTAATTAAATTAGACTTAATTAAGCCTCTAATTGGCCCAATTATGCATTTAAAATACTAATTAATCCCATTTTCCAAAAGGGAAACTTGTATTAAACAATTGCAAGCATTAAATTTAAATTGCATTGAAATTGGTGTGTCTTGGATTTAAGTCCTAGGATCCATTCACCCAAGGGAGAATGGGTTCCCCTTAAGTTTAGGACCCCAATTTTTAATATGTTTTGGCAACATTTTAATGATTCAAATTTAATTTGCAATTTTTGGCCTTTGATGTTTAATTTTTAGGAAATTAGAAAATTACCTATAAATACAAGGTCTTTTATCAAATTCAAATCCTAAGAAATCTAGATTTTATATGAAAGCATTCCTAAAGAAAAGATTATTGTCAAAGGCGTTCAAGAGAAAATTTATTAGTCATTTTTTAAAACATTCAAGGTCTCAAGCATCATATCAAAGTTATCATCATTCATGCATATTTTTGGAGCTAACATTGTGATGTAGGTTTCAAGCATTTAAGTCAAAATTCATGTATCAAGATCTTGACATCCAATCAAGCCATTTCATGCAAGATCAAGACCTTGGAGAGATGTGTTAGATTTTAGTCCTCTAAGGGTTTGCATTTAAGGGTTTGGTGAGTTGTAGCATATCAAGTGTTAATTCATCATTCCTTCCATTCATGTTTCATTTCATTTCAAGGTTTAATTACCAAAATGGGGTTTGACCAAGGCAAACCCCCATTCACCAAAAAACAAACAATTTTCCCTCTCTTTTTGTTTGCATATCTTAGGTTGAAGAAGGATTGAAGATTAATCAAAAGTGCAATTTTGCAAAGTTTTCAAAGTTGTCAACATTGTCATCAAGCCACATAAACTCACTTGTAGGATTTAATTCTGACTTTCCAATTGTGAAACCTAGAGGAATAGAGAGTGTAGATCTAGGAGTAGAGGACTATGAAAACATATTCTAGATCCTTGTAGCAAGACCCGTTCAACCTAGGGTGAATCTATCCTAGGAGGACACTCAGCAAAGGTTTTTGGTGACAAGTGCATAAATTTATAACCTTCTCAGATTTGCTAGAACTTTGTGGATTATGCTAGATTAAGGTTTCAAATTGATGATTCATGCTTTGCATTGCATTAGTGCATTCATTTGTTAGTTTTCATTATCTCCCAAAAGTGCATTTAAGGCTGATTTACCTCATCCTCAATTGAATAAGGAAAAAAAACAAGATATCCATTAAGGTTGACTCACCTAAGGGTTTAAATTCAATCTTACCTTTGGGGATCTCTTTTACTAATGAACTAAGATAGGTGCATCATAGCCCCTTGTTACCATTTCATATTGGTGAACCCGACATTGTATATCTATTTTTTTGAAATTGGAGTCAATTCAAACCTTAGATCTAGGATTTGCAATAGTTTACATTAATTTGCATTTCATTTAAAGTTGTTAAAATTGCATTAGTTTGCATCTCATTTAGGGTTTTAAATTTGCATTTTGCATCCTTTAAAATCTGAAAAATACAAAAATTTACATGCATATTACATTAATTTTGCATACTACTTGCATATTAGTGTATTTTTAGTCATTCACATTCACAAATTGAGTCAAAATTGAATTTCAAAAAGTGTCAAAAATTTTATCATTTCTCATTCATTTCACTTGCATTAGGACACATAAATTTGGAAAATTTTGTCACTGAAACTATAATTTGCAACCTAAAATAGGAAATTCAAACATAAAGCAAGAAATTCAAAATTCAATTTTTCAAAACCCTAACCTAGGTCCCTGTACAGGTGCTTTTTCAAAATTTTGGGTAGTATTTTGTCTCTATTTGCTTCATTTTTTTCTATAGTTTAATCTATGTTTCAATTTTAAAAATTAAAAAAATTTATATTTTATTGCATTAGGTTCAATTGGTCAAATTGAGTGCATTATTTGAAATAAAAAATTGGCCATAAAAGACATCATTTTTTAGGTGTTAGCATAGCATAATCAGTAAATTGTCTTGTTTTAAATCTAAAAATTGCTATCTCTTCTTACATACTTGCATTTCAATTCCTATTCTAGGGTGATGGATTGCATTTGTTTAGTTCCTATTCTCCATTTTGGGTGCACCAAGGTTTGGTGAAACTTTTATGAGCTTTACAACCTAACGTCCTATTACTAATACTATAGTGAGACATAGTTCGAGACTCATGCCATCCCACGCTACTACACTTGTTGTGGATCTTGAGAAAACTCTTTCACTCATAGTGTTGATACTAGTCAACCCATTATGAACCATAGCTTTGATACCTCATTTCCCATGACCACCCTACCCACAACCAATGTGACTGATGTTGACACAATGGTTGCTAATGTCCCTCAAGAAGAGCTAAAATAAATGGATGAGGATTTAGAGAATTTGCAAAACTTTGTGAGTTTTGAATACATTGTTGGTGTTCAATTGTTGTCATGGATAACATGAATAAAATTCTTGATAATGAACAAGGAATAGATATTGTGCATAGCCTAGATCACATTATTGATAAACATGTTCCTACAATGGCTAGTTATGCTCAAACTTTGAGGTTCACTCAAAGTCAAGGTGGAAATCCAATTCCTCCTTCCACAACTATGGCCTCTATTCCCACATACACTAATCCACCTATTACAACAACAAAACAA